>JAWDJE010000003.1:32565000-33165000 GCA_035047345.1 Bradypodion ventrale
TGTACCAGATATGTACAAAAGTATACCATGATATCTACTCTTATGTCTGATGAAGTGGGCTTGGTCCACGAAAGCTAACATTAAAATACAGGAGTTAGTTTCTAAGGTGCCACAGCATTTTTTTGGTCTTTTTTAAAAAAATTTATTTTAAAAAATTTATACATTAAATACAAACATCAAACAAAATGACATACTATGACATAAAACCCATAACCTCCACCCCTCCACCTTCCTTCCCCCACCCTGTGTTGAACTTAATAATACCAGCCATTTACATTCCCTTATGAACTATAAATTCGCCCAAAATTTGCTCTCTTCCTGTGTAGGTTTTATTCCATCCTTGCTTAACATACCATATTCTACCTAAGGTCTCCAAATTTGCCAAAAAACACTATTCTTGACCTCTCCTCTTTCTACTTTCATTTCAGATGTTAATTTATCATTTAATGCCAACTGCCATATCTGTCTAAACCATCTTTCTCTACTTATATTTATCTTATTTTTCCATTCTAAGGCAATTATCTGCCTTGTAGCTGTGAGTAGGATAGCTATTAACTCCTTCTTTTTATGTTCTATATTTACATTATCCATCTGTCCCAACAAAGCAATTTTTGGATTTAATATTATGTTTTTGTTCAGAATGTTACCTAACTCCTTTTCGACCATCTGCCAACATTTCTGTGTGTATTCGCACTCCCACCACATATGGACATATGTACCCAAAGCTTTATTACACCTCCAGCACTTGTTTGACTTTGCCTTGTCCATGTGGTGTAAAATGATCGAGGTCAAATACCACTTCCAAATTAGTTTAAAGTTATGCTCTCTTTCCCTTATTGATAACTGTTTCATTATTCTTTGCTGCCATATTCCACTCCATGTTTGCTCATTTATCTTTATATTCAATTCCTCTTCCCATCCGTTTCTTATCAATCATTGGGGGTCTTCCTTTTTATTTAACATTTTATATAATTTACTTATCATTCTTTTCTTACCCACAATCCCCTTTCTTACATTATAAACGAGTTCTTCAAATTTTGAAACCTCTCTGTCTGTCTTTTCTACCTTACTTTTTTGTCCCATTTTTCAACCTGAATCTTTTGTAACCAATTTAACTTTAATGTTTGATAAATTTCTTCTCTCTTTTGGTATGTTGACCCCTTCAAAATCCACTCATTAATTTGTATTAAATTATTTGACCTTAACTTCTGTTCCATTTCTTTCATCTTGTTAAACGGGCAGTCCATTAAATCTATCACTTCCAAAATTGGAGAGTCTCGTATTACTAACTCCTCTTTTATTCCTTTCCAAAATTGGTAAGATTCCCTCAATGTCCTGGTCTTGAATTGTATTTTCTTATCTTGAGTACACAAAAATAGACTCCCTTTATATTTCTTATATTCACTCTGTTTTGTGCCTTCAACTTCATTGTTATTTTGTGTTAGTAAATTTACGATTCTATTCAAGTGGAATGCCTTATAGTAGTTTATTATGTTTGAGATTCCCAGCCCCCCCATCTCCCTGACTTTGATACCACAATGACTTCACTATTCTGGGTCTCCTACCTCCATTGCAAAACTTATCAAGCATTTTTTTGCCATTCCTTTAATTGTTTTTTACAAATCTTTAATGGGAGATTTCCTATTACGAAATTTATTTTTGGTAAAATTTTCATTCGCCCCAGACTTATTCTCACAAACCAGGACATTTTTAATTTATTAAGTTTTGTTATGCTTATTTTCAAATCTTGCCTTAGTTTGTCTATGTTTAACTTTTGAAGTTTTTTAATATTCTCCGTTATGTATATTCCCAAATATTTCAGACTTTCCTTAATTTCTAATTTAAATCTCTTCTTGATCTCATCCTTATCCATTTTATTATAATTACATGCAATCATTTCAGTCTTTTCCCAATTGACTCTTAAACCAGTTATTTATTCGAATTTTTGCAAATGGTCTTGAACTTTGCTAATTGCATTTTTCGCATCTTTTAATACAAGCAATGTGTCGTCAGCAAACATACTAATTTTTTGCCCACTTATGCCCTTAATATCTTGATCCCTTCTGATGGCACTGGCTAGCAACTCCATGGATAGCACAAACAATAACGGTGACAGTGGACAACCTTGTCTTGTCCCTGCCGTAATTTCTATCTTCTTAGTGTATACATCATTCACTTTTATAATTGTTTGTGCTTTGTTATACAACTGATCAAATACATGTTGAAACTTGACTCCAAAATCCATTTTCTGAATTATAGTTCGCAATGTTTGCCATTGTACAGAGTCAAATGCTTTGAATAGATCAAGTGACAAAATACCTAGTTTAGATTTCTCCTTTCTTGCTGTTTCAAGAATATCAATAATTCTTTCTATGTGCTCTCCTAGTTGTCATCCCTTAAGAAATCCTACTTGATCTCTCTGCACATACTTTCCTAAAAAGGTACTCAATCTATTAGCCATTACAGATGTAAACAGTTTGGCATCTTGATTTAATAGGGAAATCGGTCTATAATGATCAATCTTTTCTGGGTCTTTATTTGGCTTTGGAATTAAAACAGTTATTGATTTGTTACAAAAATCTGGAACCTTACCTCCGTCTAGTATATGATTATATAGAATACATAATTTTGGAGTAATTATTTCTCGGAAAGTCCTATAGAAGTCCGTTGTGTACCCGTCCTCTCCCGGAGATTTTCCCAGTTTAAGTTTCTTAATCGCTTCTTCTATTTCATTTTCCGTTATTTTATCCTCCATTAATTGTCTACGTTCCTCCTGCAATCTTAGTGCTGTCTCTAATTCTAACTGTCTTTTTAATTCTTGCATGTCTATTGGTTTTTCTGTATATAATTCGCTAAAAAATTGTTCAACTATTTTTAGTTCCTCCTCGGTTTTAACCATACGGTTTTCCTTGTCGTCTACTAATACATTTATATTCCTCCTTACTTTCTTGTCTCTGGCGGCCTTAGCTAATCTCTTATGACTCTTATTGGTAAATTCAAAATTATCTCTGTTTAAATAGATCAGGTCTCTTTTTACTTTCTCCAAATCTTGTCTTATAAGTTCATTTCTCAATCTTACTAATTTCTGGAATACTTCTTCCTTCTGGATTTCTGCATGTTCTAGTTCTAAACATTTTATTTCCTTTTCTAAATTTTGTACTATTGACTTCTTTTGATTATTCAGCATTATTGTTTCTTTAATGCAATCCCCCCGAAATACTGCTTGCATAGCATTCCATAGATTTTGCATCTCCATCTCTCCTGTGTCGTTTAACATCCAGTTTTCCTGCCATTTTGCTTTTAACTTGTTTAATATCTTCTTGTTCTTTATTAAATGTGTATCAAATCTCCAATGCTTTTGTTTTTTATTATCTTGTTTGGCCAGTATCTCCACTTTAACCATTGCATGGTCTGATTCCCTAATTATTCCAATTTCTGTAGTCTTCAGTCGTCCCACTAAATTGCTTGATACCAACAGGTAATCAATTCTCGAATACGATTTTTGCATTTGGGGAAAAAAGTATATGCCCGCTCTGTCCCTCTTAAAACTCTCCATGTGTCTTTAATTCCTAAATTCTCAATCCATTTTTCAAATCCTGGATTTTTTGTTCTCCTTCCTACATTACCTTTCGTGGACGTATCCAGATGAGTTGCTATCATGTTAAAGTCTTCACCTATTAGCAAGTTTTGTATATCCTCTTTTTGTATCATTGATCCTATTTTCTCCAAATAACCCTCTTGCATTTGATTTGGTGCATAGATATTAACTAGGGTTATTTCCTCTTCTCCAATCTTTCCCTTTACTAACAAAAATCTCCCCTCTTCATCCTTTACCAATTTGACTATAGAAAAATTTAATTTTTTGCAGATGAGAATAGCAACCCCTCTTGCTTTTGAGGATCCAAATGATTTTTCATATATTTCCATCCAACCCAGGTAGAGATTATTAACGTTATCCATTTTTTGATGTGTTTCTTGCAAGATTAGAATATCCGGCTTCTCTTTTTTTAACGCATTTTCAATTCTTTTTCTCTTTATCACTGTCCCCAAACCTTTTACATTCCATGATGCTATTTTTATTACGTTTGACATAAACTTGAGCGAATTAATTCAGTGCAAACAAACAAAACACAAATATACAAATATATATATTTACCTTCACCCACCTCTTATCTATATCTTTCCTCTCTGCTGTCCTCAGGCAGCCGCCTTCTAGTGCAGAAGTTTGAGAGGGATAGAACATCCATTCTAGCGCTTACCCAGACCTTTAAGGGTGGGATTAAGTTGAGCAGAACTCACTCACATCTTCGTAGTATCTCCAATAAGGAGTTGCTTGCTTTCAAATATCCTTACCCTTCTATTTTTTATGTAACAGGGTTGTGTCTTTGTAACATATCAGCCACTAAACTAGATTTTTTTTTGTTAGAGAAAACCTTTTAAATTTAATTTTATTCATTCAGAGTTGATTTTCAGCTCATTGGAGTAAACAAATATTGATGGCTAGCAAAATTACTTAGGACTACGCCCTCCTGTTCTAGTTAAGTCCTCCTTCAATTTATCTCAATCGACCGTTCCCTCTTTTATTAAGCCACATGATTCTAAAATGTCCATACTGTCAATTTGCTTATTTACTACCGAAGTTTTCCCTGCATAAAAGAATCTTAATTTTTGAGGTGGTTGCCAGTTATATTTAACCCCTTGCAAGGATAGGAAGCTGGTAATTGGTTTTATTTTAGCTCTCCGTTGTCTTTCTTCTTTTGGGATATCTTGGTATACCTCTATGTTTCTCGATTCAAATTTCAATGCTTCCTTTCCTTGCATTCTTATGTGTTTCATTATTCTTGTCTTCACTTCAAGACTAGAGAACTTAACCACCACATGTCTATTTGTGTCCCCCTGAGTTTTCTGTCCTATCCGAAAAACAATCCCCTCTTCACATATTTCTTTGTCTAGTTTCATTTCCTTTAACCATTTAGTTATTCTTGATCTTAACTGATCTGGGTTTTTTTCCTGGAAATTTTTCACAATAATATTTTTTTATCTCATCAAATTTTCTAAGTTGTACAATCTTTCTTCTTGCATTTCCATTTTTTTCCTCCTATTCTTTATTCTGCTCTGCTATCTGTCTAACTTCATCCTTCATTTCTTCAGCTGCTTTAACCTCTTCTTCTACCTATTTAATCTTTGACTCCATCTTTTCAAACTTTGATTCTATGTTTTTGGTAAAATTAGACATCAAATCTTTCGTTCCTTGTAACCCCTGCAGTTCTTCTTTTGAGACTTGACGTCTTGCTTCCTCATTTTTTTGAAATTTTTTCTCCAAACTATCAATTCTTAAGTTAATCTTTCCCAGAGTTTCCATGGTCTCAGAAAAAATATCTGATTCTTTTTCAAATTTACTTTTAGTCTTACCTCCACGACCTTTCCCTTTGTCCACATCCATCTCCTTTTCTACTTCTTCCTCCATTCGAGTTAGCCTTCTATATAATCTATCTGAAGAAGTCTCTCGTTGTTCTCTCTTCCAAAACATTTTTTGGTCTTTAATACCTCCATTTCGACTCATTCACTACTATCAACCTTACTTTTTTAAATTGTTCCCTAGTACTTTTTTATCCTCAATTTGTCACTGATATTCTAATACTAGTTTAGTTTACTTTTACGACCATGATAACTATTGATATTCGACAGGTACCCCTCAGATTTTTTTATCTTTATATAGAAATTACACTATAAGCAAAGGTGGCTATATTGACTGTCCATAATAATTGGCCCTTAAGAATCCTTTACATGTAAATATAGTTATATACTTCGTGCTACTTTTATTACCCAGCCTTTTCCTCTTTCACCCCTTTATTCCTTCACCAATCAAGTCACAATTGGGTAACTTCTAACTTTTCCAGAAGTAGTTATTAAGTTTTGTTATACCTGTTATACCTGTTTTCAAATCTTAAACCACCCTTCTTCTTCTTCACCAAACAGACTTTTAAACAATCTTGAATTTATTCTTTCACTACTCAGGTAGCCCATAACACTTTTAAAAATCCCAATACTTAATTTAAACTAGTAAACAACATATTTTTACCATTATAAGTCATGGTCTCATTATATACTATTCATAACCCCTTTTGCATTGTTGCATCAAAGAGATCTTAATTACTTCTGCTTCAAAACGCTTTTCAATGATGTTTTGTATTATTACACAGTTTAATATTACCAGTCACTTCCAGTCTCTCTCACTTGCTCCAAACTTTTTTTCCCCCCTCTTTCACCTTTTCTCTTCTTCTATCGCACAAGTCTTTTTGTTTTGTTTTGTCTTCCTTGGAAGCAACAGTTAACTCCTCCCATCCTTTACTGAGAGGAAAGGTTGTGTGAATACTATATTTCGCACATCTTCTGTTTTAATTACAATGTTAACCTTACTTATAGCTAGCTGGAGTTTCTGTTTAACTCAGAATTGAATTCTGTAGTAATCTTTGCTATTTCTAAGCTTTTTTAAAAAAAAAAATCTTAAGTGCTATATAATGTCACCTGAGTGGAGTTTCTCCAGCAAAAATCCTTTCAACCCAGAGTAACTTCTGACACAACATTTATTTATTTGCTAGATGAAGCAGCAGCACTTTGTACTTTAGAGGGGAGGGGAACTGGAGGAAGTAATACCTCAGATGTTTGATAGTATTGTTTGTCAGAATCCGTGAACAGTCCATATTTATTATTTAGCATTGCACACATTTTAGTCTGCCGGCTTGGGGGAAAAACATAATTTTTCAAATACAGTGAATGCAATTCCATGTAAATATTACCAGTATTTGTGCCAAATCATTGATAGGAATGAAATAATATCTATTTTATATATTAGATATTGGAAAAATATCCCAGATGGGTGGGATATAAATGTAATAAATAAATAAAATCCCTTGTACATTATGCAGAGATAAATTGGACAGAGTAGAAAATATTAAAAGGAGTCCCTTCCTTGGCTTACTAGTGTTGCTGTGTGAAAATATTTATATAAATCTAAATAATTCAATAAGGTGAATAGTATATGCAGAAATAATAGATTAGATTTGACTTATTATGTTTATGGCATTATTTGAAAATAGTTAATTCTCCTCTATTTTTAGGCATTTTCTTCTAGTAGATGGTGGAGGAATCTATTTATATTCCTATGAAGGACGCTTCATTTCTTCTCCAAAGTTTCCAGGAATGAGAACCGATGTATTAAATGGACAAACCATATCTTTGAGCAATGATACCTTAGCAGTAAGAGACAAATCTGATGAAAAGGGTATGTTACATATACATCCAGGAAAATGACTGATACTTACGCAGAAACATATATTTTCTTTTGAGTGTGATACAAAATATTTTCTGTTTAAAGTTTAAAATAGGTTTGAGAAAAAGTAGGCTGTCCCCAGGAGAAGCTGCCTTTGGCAGGGCAGGTGTGGGGCACCGATGGAGGGGTGACTCCTGCCTGCTGGCTTATATAAATCATTAAGATTTGTCTCTCTTTTAATGGATGGGGTGAGTGGGTAAATTATTTAGAATTTTTAATGGAGTTTTTAAGGGATTTTAGTTAGTTTTTGATGTTACTTTTAATTGCTGTTAGCCGCCCAGAGTCATTGCCGAGTTGGGCGGCAATAGATATTTGAAAAATAAATAAATAAATAAGATATTTCCTAGTTTGCTACTTGAGATCATTTCATGGGGATTTAACTTGGATCCATAAAAAACCCATAGCCTACCACTGGATTATGACATTTTACCTTAAAGGATTTTTGTGTGCTTTGCATTGCAAATCCACTACCCTTTCAAGTTAATACTTCTCAGTTTGCAGTGGGTAAGGTAAGTTATTTTTGCGGTGGGTGGAATGGTTAGGTGCACTAATGTTACAGACAAACCAAAGTTTCCTTCCAACTTCATTATCTCTGGAGGCAAATATTATTTGACAACAAATATCATTGACACAATACTGAAGAAGCCGTCTCTTGATCCAGCAGTCCTAACCAACTACAGACCTGTCTCCAACCTTCCTTTTTTGGGGAAGGTACTGGAGAAGGCAGTGGCGCGTCAGCTGCAGGGGTACTGGATGAAGCGGAATATCTGGACCCCTTCCAGTCAGGATTCAGACCTGGATATGGTACTGAGACTGCATTGTTTGCGCTGATGGATGATCTCTGGCGAGAGCGGGATGGCGGTCATCCGTCCGTCCTTGCTCTTCTTGACCTCTCAGCGGCCTTCAATACCGTTGACCACGGTATCCTTCTGGAACAGCTCTGAGGATTGGGGATCCAGGGCACTGTGTGGTCCTGGTTTTCCTCATTTCTGAGGGGCCGGACCCAGTCGGTGTGGTTGGAGAGTGAGAGGTCCAGTCCTAGGCCCCTAAAATATGGGGTGCCTCAGGGCTCGGTTCTCTCTCTTCTCCTATTTAACATCTGCATGAAGCCGCTGGGTGAGATCATCCATTCCCATGGGGTGTGGTACCACCAGTACGCGGATGACACACAGTTGTACATATTGGCCCGTGGAGACTACAGTGATGCAGTCAAAGTCCTTTCCAGTTGTCTGGAGGCTGTTGGGGTCTGGATGGGGGCAAATGGGCTACAACTGAATCCTAGTAAGACTGAGTAGCTATGGATAGGGGGTCCTGTGCTATCCCGGGAGCTACCATCTTTTGTTTTGTATGGGGCTATCTTGCCCCAGACCAACCCGGTGTGCAACTTGGGGGTCCTCCTGGATTCGCGGCTGCTGCTAGAAGAACAGGTGGTGGCTGTGGCCAGGAGGGCCTTTGCCCAACTTCAGGTGATTCGCCAGTTGCGCCCACTCCTGGACCGGGACCCCTTGCTCATGGTCACTCACGCACTGGTGACCTCCAGACTAGATTATTGTAATGCACTCTACATGGGGCTGCCTCTGATGACCATTCAGAAGCTGCAGCTGGTCCAGAATGCTGCGGCCCGGGTGGTGATGGGGTGTGGATGTTATGCCCATGCCTCACCACTGCTTCGGGAGTTGCACTGGTTACCAGTTTGTCTCCGGGTGCAATTCAAGGTGCTGGTTTTGACCTTTAAAGCCCTATATTGCAGTGGGCCAGGTTACCTCAGAGACCTCATCGCCCTAAGGACGTCTGTCCATCCAACCAGAGCGGACCGGAGGGGCTCTCTAATTGTGCCATCGGCCAGGGGGGGTCGCCTCTCTGGCACAAGGAGGAGGGCCTTCTCTGTGTCCGCACTGGCCCTATTGAACCTCCTGCCAGTAGAACTGCATCTCCAGACGGAGTTGTTGCCCTTTAGAAAAGAATTAAAAACTTGGCTGGTGGGCCAAGTTTGGGGTGCAGGTGGAGGGGTGGCTTCCGTTGGGTGGTTGGTATAGAGGAGTATGCCTTCCCCCATGGTTCCTCAGTACCTGCACCCCTTTTTAGGGATGGGTTCTTAACTCTGTTTTTATCTGTTTTATTCATGTTGTGAACCGCCCTGAGTCGGCCGTGGTTGAGTGGGCGGTATAGAAATCTAACAATAAATAAATAAATTGTATAATCTAAGCATCTGCCATTGTTATTGTCACACAGCACATAATCTTTTGTCATATCCTTTGTCCTTCATAATCCATTCTCCAATTTATTCAGAAAAAAAGTTGAGTACTAAAAATAATGAGTTGATTTTCTGATTTATGTTCTTATTTCCACTTCTTTTTGAATTAATTTTGGGTTTATAACACCTAAATTTTATATAGTTTTATCATTTTAAAAAATAACATTTCTGATAGTAAGGAATTTTGGGTTTTGTAAAAAGCACAATACATGACTCTGACAAGGGAAGACTCGCATCAAAAAGAGAACACAACACTGTCCCAAGTCCCACATTATTTGCCTCTGTTTACACAGCTGGCTATCTAGCATTGGACATAACCCCTCTTTTTCCTTTTCATATGCAACCAAGAACATCAGAACAGCACCTGTTGTCATAACATCATTTTTCCTGCCAGTATAGCCAATGACCGCAAACCAATATCCTGTATATCCTGTATACTTCTAAAAGAAAATCATGGCACTGCCCTGAAATGCAAATTGAATGGTCTTTCAAAGTTAAACGTGCATGCCACATGGAGTGTGTGTGTGTGTGTGTGTGTGTGTGTGTGTGTGTGTGTGTAAAACATCTTAATTAAATGTAACAACTTAATTAGGATGCTATGTAACATCTTAATTAAATGTTGTAGTATTCAACAAATTTATATAAAATAACAGCTAATTTCAAACAGATTGTAAACACTCTGCTATCACATGCTATTTCCAGTTGATTTCATACACACACACACCTATAAAATGTATTTATTTATTTATTTAAAATGGTGCATTAACCGTTGGAATGTGACAAAGGATGTTGCACCAGGCCCCACTAGCCCTGTCCGAGCCTCCGTGCACTCGCCCGAATGGAGTTCGCAGGTAACTGTCGGGTTGAAATTTTCGGCCGGGGGGCAGGAGCCCCCCGGACGCAAACAAAAAAGGGAACTTTAATTCCCAACGTTCCTTGCGCCGCGCCGCACCAGAGCCAATCAGGCTGAGCGGCGCAGCAAAAGGAACGTTCGGAAACGCACCACGGCCAATAAAAAAAGCCGCAGGAAAAAAACCGCTGCAGTAACCAAACACGCACAGGCAAAACTACAAGCCCCAGCGTCCTGCGTGCCATTAGTGCACAGAACGCTGAGGCAGCCGGCGTGCGAAAAATAAAAGTAAATAAAAAAATAGAAATAAAAGCATGGCCCGTGGAAAAGAAAGGCGCCGCCACTGCCCTTCCTTCCCACGGACCTGCCAGCATGGCCCGTGGAAAAGAAAGGGCCCCCCACCGCCGCTGCCCTTCCTTCCCACGGGCCAGCCAGCATGGCCCGCAGAAAATAAAGGCCCCCCGCCACTGCTGCCCTTCCTTCCCACGGGCCAGCCAGCATGGCCTGCGGAAAAGAAAGACACCCCCCCCTAAAAAAGTAAACAAACCAAAAACAGTCAAAAACACTCAGAACCAAAAATCAAAAAGACAAAAAGGAAACACAAAAACAGCCAAAAACAAACAAGAAAAAACACACAGACACCCCCAAAAAAAACACGCCAAACAACACCCCCCCTCCCAAAAAAAATAAAACCAGAGAGCTTACCATGAGACGTATTCACTCCATGACCACCGGAATTCAAATGAGAAAAAAAAGTGAATACTTACCGGAAGAAAAAGCCACACCCAGAGGACAGTAGAGAAAAATTGTAGAGTAGACAAAAAGCTCACCAGCCCCACCCAGTGGCCACAAGAGTAAAAACATCCCAAAATATTCAAAATAATAAGATTAATTCCAAAAACACTGAAAAAAGTTATCAAATCATTCAAAAATATTCACACTAATCACACAAAAAAAAGAAAAAAAAGAAATAAGTTTTCACCCAAAAAAACATCTAAACACAGTATGGAAACATTGATAAAAATCTTTTTACACATTTTAAAAATTCTTATCCAAGGCACAACTATTTAAAAAAAATACACATAGTAACACATTATTTGGTTAAATACAATAATTATAAAAAATTATATCATCCTTTCCTCTTTTGATAAACCAAAAAACCAAACCAAAAAATAAAAAACACAGTTTCGAACAGTCCATGCGTAAAATTAAAAAATTAAAAAAGCACAATTAAAAACTAACCTCATTTGCATAAAAATAAAACAAAACCCTTCCAAAACCATTTTAAAGAGCCCGGCACTGAAGAAGCCGGCACGCAAAAAAATAAAATAAACAACACACTGGAAGTGCAAGTCCACCGCAGGCGGACGCAGCGCCTCGAAGCCACAAATTCACAAAAACTTTCAACACCATTTAAAACAGACCGGCACCATTTCTTCAAGAAAAAAAACCCCAAACCCTTCACTATCCAACACAATTTTAAAAAGCCCGGCACCGCCGGGCAAAATCTGCTAGTGTATATATATATCCCGCTTCCCTTAGCCCGAAGGTGACTCGAAGCGGCTACCAACAGTAAACAAAGAAAAATAGTACAATAAGTCGCAAAGTACAGAATATATGAACTGGAAATAGCATGTGATGGCAGAGTGTTTAAAATCTGTTTGAAATTATCTGTTATTTTATATACATTTGTTGAATACTACAAAATTTAATTAAGATGTTACATAGCATCCTAATTAAGACATTACATTGTATTCATTGTATACAGTTACTATCATGTGCCACCCCTCTACATAGTACTTAATCATTAGCATAGTTAATAATAATTGCATGCCATCAAGTCAATTCCACTTTGTGAATTTCTAGGTTTTTGTAGCTAGATAATACATAGGACGCCATGGGATTGTGCAGGTTATCCATAATTTACACAGGCTTGGTCTGCTCTCTGGAGCCAGATACCTGAATTACTGAGCTAGCCAGCCAGCTTTTTCATAATTAACAAGAGGTTAAATATTCATGAAATACAATTTGGGAGGAAAAGACAATACAGAAAAACTGGCATTGGTTGTGCAGCAGTAATTAGCAGCTCTGTGTATACCTACCTTGAATTTCTTTAGCAATGTCTTTCCTTACTAATAGCATTTTGCTTTTAAAATCTGTAAGTTTTTGGGAACCTTACTAAATCCATTATACTAAATGATAATGTAAGAGCCTGGCTCTTCTGCCAGATACCTAAACTTCTGAACTATCCAAACAGTATGTCTGAAACAATTCCTTTTAAACCTTATTCAAATCACTTCTGAGTAAAACATTGATTACACTTCCAAATTTTCAAAATTTCAAATTTGATACTTGTTGAAATCAATGGTATTTAATTTAGTCCTAAGAGATACACCTGCACGTTCTATTCATTTCACCGCTTTTGCATCAAGAATGGGTTATGTTGCATATTGAAAAATAAAAATGATTGCTGATTTTCAAAAGTAATAACTGCTGGCTCTTTGGCTGTAAACAGAGATGAACACTGAACCCTAGAGTCAGATACGACTGGCTTTCGAGCAAGGGTGACCTTTACTTTTACCTTACAGAATGCATCAAATAATTCCTGTTAAACCTAATGCAGTTGAACTGTAGGAAATAAAGAGTAAAGCCCACCAAATTTCCTATTACAAGACATGCATTCATTACAGTAAAACATTTGTGGAAGCACAGTATAATAATCTGTTTTTTCTTATTTCTGTTTATTTAAAAATATAGTTATATACCTGTTTGATCCCTTAACTGGCAAACCACTTGGAGATGGGAAGCCCCTTAGCCATAAGGTAATTATATATTCTAATATTTCTCCATTAATAATAAATAAAAGGTGAATACTCTGATACTCAGCAAGTTGTGGATTGCTCTGCCCATTAAAGCTGTTTCTGCCCAATTTAATAAGCCATCTTTCAAAGTAAATCATAGGTGGCCTTTTTCTGTTTCTGTAATCTATTGTACTGTATTCAGAAAGCATTTTACTGGTATGTAGAAACCAGAAACCAAGAAAAGTAGGCAAGCAAATAAAGGTAAAAATGCAATCAGAATCCCTCAAACCCATATTACACTTTTAATCTTATTTTTTATGTTAATAGTAGCATAGTTCTGGTACTGTTTTAGCCAACAGAATGTTACCACTCCGAATAATGAAGTTTGTTTGATTTCTGTATTGGCCATCTGCTGACATGGTTGTGTATAAGGCATTCATTTAATTGACTCAAGCAAATAGTTATCTTCACAAAATTCAATTTGTTGTTCTCCTTCATTTCTGGTTTCTAGACCAACTTCTCCAGCCGTATTTGTTTCCACTTTATTTCCTGCTTTCAAATTCCAATCACCTCTTATTGTCAACAAATTCTGTTTGGGAATATGAAATTATAAATTCTCTTCTGTGGGTGTGAATTTGAATTCCCAAAGAGAAGAGAATTCATCATAATCTGGTGTCTCAGCTTTAACCATTCTATCTTGGGTGACTGTTAGGAATCCAGGCCCATAACAGCATTGCTCTCTAGATTCCCTAGCACCTACACATCCCTTTATTATGCTAATGTTTATGTCTAAAGGAGGAGATATCAGTGGTACTGAAACAGAAATAAGAAACTGAATATTTTAAACAGATATGTTAATACTCAGTACCTCTGATTACATAGTGATCCATTAAGTCTAGAATGCATAGAACTGCATTCATTCTGAGCAATTATTAAGGTGAAATTTACTGCTCTGTAGCTTAAGATATTAGCAATAGCCATTAAACTTATATACCACCTCATAGTGCTTGTGCACTCTCTGGGCAGATAATTAGCATTTTACCCCCAACATGATGGGTACTCATTTTACCAACTGCAGAAAGATGGAAGGCTGAGTCCACCTTGAGCCCCTTGAGCTGATGTGATATAGTGGAGAAGAATGATTGAATATGGACTGGGTTACCGGCACCAAATTTAAGTTTCTTCTTGAGGTCACTGATACAACTCACTGTTTTGATCATAATAGAAGGAGTATATATATGTTGTAGCCAGCTCTCTGTAAAATCTGAGAAAGTTTTTGTTGTTAAGTCACACAGTCTAGTCCGACCCTTTGCGACCCCATGGATCATTGCACGCCAGGCACCTCTATCCTCCACCATCCTCCGAAGCCCGCTCAGCTCCTCGCCCATTTCTAAGAAAATAATCTAGCGCATATATAACATGATTATTTGGTATAATTACTTGCTCATATGTTTGTTCCTGTTAAAGAATCTCATTTCTGATATACCAGTAATTATATGTTGTTTATAGACAGACATAATGGAAATTGCCTTAGACCAAAAGGGTCTTACAAATGAAAGAAAAATAGTGTTTATTGACAAAAATAGAGACCTTTATATAACTTCTGTGAAGCGATTTGGGAAAGAACAGAAAGTTATAAAAATAGGTAAGACTTGGCTTTCTACAATAAATGTTTATGATCCTGCATCTCGTTTGTAGCAAAAGAGAAATAGAATTCGGTTAGTTTGATTTGCACTACATTTGATATTTTTCAAATTGCATTTTAAGCTTGAATGTGCAACCTACTTGAAGAAGTTGTTACTTTGTGCAGTACATACTGCTCTTGTTTCCTATTTAGGATTGGTTTTGTCATCATATTTGCAGTATGTCTCATTCCCATGCTACATCAATAAATAAATTCAAACGTCATATGAAAGAAAGTAACAAGTGATTGCTTCCCATTTCATTACATAGACAGACATGGATCCTCCCATGCTATGTGGCATATCAGGCAACAAGAGTTTTTCAGCATTTGCAATCTTGCGTGAGTGTTTTAGTGCCCTCTCAAGTGATACGTAGTGCCTTCAAATCTTAAATCAGTGTTCTACGTCATGTCATTCAGGGGCACCCACTTTGCTGTTTGGTGCAGGGTATCTAGCTCATTGCCACTTTAGGAATCTGACTGTTCTCTGTACAAAGTAAATGACCAGCCAGTTGGAGTCTTCTGTGTGCGACTAAATTACGGAGCTTGCATGAACCACTCCTTTTAATCACCTCCTCATTAGTAATATGATCAAAATATCTGATCTTTAAGATTCAGCAGAGGTGCCTCTGTTGAAAGATGTTGAGCTCTTATTAATATTTTCTGATGCCTTCCAAGTCTTGGTAATATAGATGGCTGTTTGAATCATGATAGAAGCAAACAGAGCTTAATCTGCAATGATATGGATGATGAAGACTATATCTTGTTCATCCTCCATAAAATGGCTGTCGCCTTTCTAATGTGGCATTTAGAATCTACCTCTCCATCTCCATTTTGGGCAGCCGCACCACAGATAGGTAAACCTCTTCATTTCCTCCAACTGCTGTGGTTTATGTACAGTTCCTTTACTGGGGCTTTGGAGCTCACATGTATGATCTTTGACTTCTTGGCACATATCCTGAAACCAACATCATTTGCCTTTTCATCCAGAACAGTCATAGCATTCTGCAGTTTCAGCTCATCTTCCTCAAACAAAGCAATATCATCAGCAAAATCCAGATTATCAAGACAGCCTGGGTCAGACCAATTGATACCTGTCCCAAAGCATGCTCTAGCTTGCCACATGACATAGTCAAGAACCTTGAGGAAGTGAGGACAAAATATAGCCTTATCTGACTGATGGTAATCTCAAAGAAATCTATATGGCTGTTCTTGGTCTTAATGCAGTAGCTCAATTTTAGCTCCTTCAGCACCTGAAGGGGTAAAAGAGGAAGCAAAGAAGATTGATCTGTGTTTATGTTTTATTTATAAATATTTTTAAAAATTATCTTATATGACAATATCAGACACAAATTTCATTTCAAAAGAAAGTAACATTTTTTGGTGTAATAATTTTAGCTGGATAACTTGATCTTCTAGTTTACAAAGCTCAAGAAGCTGTGTCTGAGGATAGGGAGTAGATCCAGAAAAAGCCAATGCCAAATAAAACTTGTTAGTTTTTGGTGAGCCTGAGAATCATAATGTTGTTAAAGTTATGTATGAAAATTGGCAAGTAACAAATGAAAGAAAAATTGTTGAATACAATAGGAATTTGAAAGAGGAAAACTTGTCCAGTTTAATGAAAGGTAAATGGAAATGAATTACTTTGTAACAATCAGCTCCTGCTTTATGCAGACCTTATTTTTAAAACACTTACTTGAGCTGCAGATACAGTAAAATCCCGTTTTACGATTTTGGTCCATTCCAATAGTTTTGTCGGAAACTGGATCAATTATAAACTGAAACACATTTCCCCATGGGAATGTATTGAAAATTTTAAAAATGTTCCCGACCTCCCCCCCAAAATCCAAAAAACACAATTAAACTTAATAAAAGATGATGGAAAGCTCCCTACCTTTTCCCCTGCTTGACTTTCCTGGACTCTGCAGCTTTTTTCCCCCTGGTGTTGGGCATTGGGCTGCCTTCCTCGCCGATGTCAGCCGGCAGGAGGCACCAGCGGGAGGTGCTCCTTCTGTTGGCTCTATGTCAACCACAACGCTGCTCACCCGCCGGCGCCTTCAGCAAGCCGCTCGCCTCCCCCCTTCTGTGCCCAGGTTGGTGCTGCGAAGGGGGGGGGGAAGCGATCGCAGTGGGGCGATCTTGCCTTGCTTGTTCACAGTGCCTCTTCCAGAGCCATCACTAAAGCACCGGAGTTAAAAGACATCTGGTGCTTTAGTGACGGCTCCGGAAGACACGCTGCAAACGTGCAAGGCAACGTCACCCCACTGCGATCGTGTCACCCACAGAGTCCAAAATGGCTGTGTGTGGTCTTTAATACCCTCCAGATGCAGTACAGTCTGGGGAATTCCCGGTCGTAATCCAAAAAAAAAAAAAATTGCCATTATAAACTGCGGCAAACGTAAACCAGGGCGTTTGTAAGATGGGGCTTTACTGTACATTCTTTACTGTTTAAAATATAGATAATACATATTTCACCAGCTTCTTTCATGTCCAGATCAAACCCTAGACTGCCAAAATGAATCCAGTTTCTTGGCTTAGTCATGGCCAAACTTAAGTCCTCAGTGATGCATATTTCTGGCAATAATTGACAGACCAGCAAATGAGCTGGATTCTGTATCTTTCCACATTTACACAGCATGTTATTGTCTGCCAGCAGCCCCCACTTGAGCATGTTGGTCTTACATTTAGGCCTCTAACTCTCAGCCATTCAGGGTCCTCCAAGTGGCGTAGGGGAGATTGAGTTCCTCAGCTATATCCTTTAATGTTCCTTGTCCAGTGAGCTTCTTCATCTAATTTGGTTTTGTTCTTGCGTACCTTGAAGGATGTTTGTTCTTGCCATAAAGCTCTTCCTGGATCTGAGCCGGCAGACTTGAAGCTCATATCCGTTCAAAGGATGTCAAGGGTCATTCTCTTGTTTAGTTCTCTCAGCGTCTGCTGCTACTTCTCTCCTCATCTTATGTGGAGTGATACCAACAAGAGGGTATATTTTCTCAACTGGTGTAGGTTTGAGACATCCCAGTTGTAGCTTAATAACTAAAATTTGCATAGCAACTCCAAAAAGTTAAAATAACACAATATAATATGAGTCATGTGTTGGAAGGGAGCAGTCCTTGTGTATATAACGGCAGCACCAGTAATATGCTTGAAGTTGATTTTTGACTCACAGCAACTCTGTCCAGGGTTTTTGTAGACAGTGAATACTCAGAATTTATTTACCATTCTCTTCATCTGGGATTGTTCTGGGACTCTGCAGCTTGCCCTAGGCTACATAGGTGGTCTCTTCTCTTGAGGGGCATAGTGGGGAATTGGACTTCCATCCACTGCAGCCAAGTGCTGAAATCACTGAACTATCCAGCTGACATGCCATATAACCAAGAAGGAGAAAATATAAACCTTTCCAGTTTCAAATCAGTTCTGACACCAAATGTGTAACACAAAGAGAAGGGTGTTTTCGTCATCCAGAAGCCTCTGTAGCCAGAACAGGGAGACCATGTGATGTTATAGGGGCCAGAACATACTGAGGGTACTAAGCCATAAAGCCCCAGTAGGAGGACTGAGCTGTAACTGCGTATAGGCCACAGATAAGAGAGCTTGGAAAGAAACAGGCCATTGATGTGTGGCATCATATAGAATTCCAAATACATACAGCATGCACTGCAGAAGTTTTTCTTCTGGAAAACTGTCCATAGATTCTTATAGGCCCTTGATGGCGAACCTTGGCACTCCAGATGCTTTTGGACTTCAATTCCCAGAAGCCCAAGCCCCCATGAATCCGCACGAATGGGTTTACTGCAATTCATCCGGCCCGCGCCGCCCTCATCGCTCCTGGAAGCGGAAGTAAAAGCGCCTGTACATTTGCTTGTTTGTTCTACTTTAATCTCTCTGGGCTCAAAAACTAATTCATGAGAAGTAAAACATAAACATAATTTTTCATAAAATACAGAACTATTTTAAGGAAAATCATATTTACTGACAAAGAAGAGCTATAGTTACTGGTGTTTATATTATTTTAAATGCTTGAACAGATATTTTTGCTTATCTCTGCTAAGGAACGATGGTGCATACTATGGCATGGAATGATACATGCAACATACTTTGTGGACTTCAAGATACACATTTTATAGTTTGGTACTATCCCAGTGCAGTATATACAGACAAAGATCTTTTGTCGAAAACGCTGTATGAAAAGGATGCAAGGTATTTTACAATTTTACACTAGCATATAGTTTCTATTTGCTTTTTACCAATAACACATTTAACAGTACAGGTACCTGCAAGGATGATAATGGGGTATATCTTTGGGTAGGAGCTTGATTTTAGCTGTTAAATATACAACCTCATTAGCTATCTCCAGTTGAAGCTTTTAAACTTTAAGAACACCTGTTTGCTTATATTGTTTTTGTTGCTTTTAATTTCTGTTAATGACAGCAAATAAGTAAATAGCTTCCAATTGATTACTGTATCTGCAAGCTCTACTTTGTAGCCATTGAACAAACAGTGTTGATGTCACAAAACATCACATAATCTGGAAGGCACATATGGCTGACTATTTCTATTCAATGAGTATCAAAAGGAAAGTGCAAATAATGCTTTAGAAAATATACCTACTTGTTGAGATTATTTGGTTATATACAGTTATAACTAAGTTATACTAATGCTCATTTTTCTATTTATAATATTGTTCAACAGTGAATTTAGTAAAAATCCCCAGATTGTGAATTTTGTAGGAAGTCAAGTAACTATCAGGAGAGCTGATGGCTCACTTATTCACATCAACATTTCACCTTATCCAGCTATACTTCATGAATATGTGAACAATTCAAAATGGGAAGATGCCATCAAACTGTGTCGCTTTATTAAGGTAAAATACAACATTTTGCAACAGGTTGAGCATTTATGATATTTGCATGCACAGCTGTGATCCATTACTTCTCAAGTGAGTACATTGTCAAAATATACAAAGCATAGTTCATACTCTACAAACCATAGGTCATACAAGAGGCCAAAACATGATTTAAGACTACTTTCTCAGATATTAGTTTGAGACAATATGCCGTATTTATACATGGCCCCACTAGCGGATGAGGACACCAATAATTGATGAGGGGACAATGATTAGTTACTAAAGGAATAAGATTATCAGACTGTAAATAATTTCAGTTATCAGTCTATGTCGCTATTATTAAAAATAGCATTGCTAACACAAGTGGCAAACTGTGGGATTCACAGTTGGTAATGAGTTAGGAACCCTTGATTGATGTTTAAACCTTTTGAGTTGATCCCCAGCATCCATATATACCAGGGGTTCCCAACCTTTGGCCTGTGGGCTGTACCCGGCCCACGACACCATTCCATCTGGCCTGTCGCCACCTCCACCGCACCCATAGGTGGAAGCAGGCATGTTTATGTCAGCTGTAAAACCTGCATGCTCAAACGCCCCTGTGGCTGTTGTAAATGCAGAAGTGGGCGCATTTATGACAGCCATAAATGCTCCTGCTTCCGTGGGGCGTGGTCCAGCATGCAATTTTTGTGTTAACCAAGCCATTTGTTAACCGAGGTTCCACTGTACCTTGTCTGATGCCTGTTAGTTCTTTGCATAGAGATTGCCCTTTTTGTCATACATCACATGCAAAAGGGCATTATTTGCAAAGGATGGCATAGGTCAAATTAACAGAGAAATAAGTAAACTTGCCTCTGATGTTATATGTGACAGTGTTGGGCCCTGTAATTGTTTTGCCAGACTAGATGTGGAAACAGACTGGCATCTCTGTAGCAGGGATTAGTTCCAATTTCTGTGTCAGTGCTGTGTAGTCTGTTGTGTCAACAGTCTTCTGCTATTTACACTGCTTAATCGCTTCTATTATTTATTTATTTATTTATTTATTTATTTATTTATTTCTGTTCCACCTCTCTGCCTGTAGAGAGAGTCAGTGTAGTTTACTGATGGTTTAAACTTGCGAATATTAAAACAACTAAAAATATAAAAATACATTATTTGATTTAATTTATTTGATTTGTATCAGGGCGGCTCACAAAAGTCACAACATAAATCAACAATATACAAAGTAAGGACACAATAATACAATTATACAAAATTCAATCTACAAAAAACAACACATAATATACAACAGCATAGTACAATACTATAGTATAATAATAAAGTCCCAACTACATAGAAAAATTCCCAACACAAAGTCCAAGGATGGGGTGGCATGCGTCCTCAGCCTCGAGGCGGGACCGTCTTCTGCCGCTCGCGCAAGACAACAGAGTACAAAATATAATAAAATACAGCAACATATAAAACACAAGTCAAATTGTCATGTCATCGCAGAAACAATATACATCACAAAAGTACAAAGATAAGAGCATTTCAAAGCCTAACCATACAACAGGCTCTCCACTCCAGCCGCAGGCAAGTCTGAGGGCAGTGGCGGCGAAGTCCTGCCGTGCACTGCCGCAGCAGCCTTTTTTGCCCCAGTGCGGGGCCCAGATGCCAACAGTGGTCCCGTCGCATGTCATCGCCGCGGCCTCTTCGCCCCGGCCGCAAGGAAGTCCGGCACGGGGCAAAGAAGAAGGAACCCAACAGTAACAAGAGGGACCCAACAGTAGCATTGCCTCAACCATCCTGGGTTGGGGCCTGGAGTTAGGCGTGTGGGAGAGTCCTCCACCGCCCAAGCGGCTGCAGCTGGCTCGGTCCTCCTTCTCCAGGCGATGACGGGGCCCGAAGGTGAGCGGGCGGGAGCGTGAAGCTGCTGTAACCATCACCAGTCAGAAGTCTAGCAGCAGCATTTTGAATTATGTAGAATGCTTTCCTTTAGAAAATGCAGTTTGACATACAGTACTTCCTTAAAATGAAGTAGGTTTGATGAGTGGAGTTGGATGTTTGACTCTTTGTCTGAGCTAGGTAGCAATGCCTACTCCTCTTATTTAACTCTTGTAGAGGAGTCTAGCGGACAGCATGCAGAAGAAGACAAGAGATTCTCCGATAGGGTATGAGAGAGCCTGGAAACCAGAGATGCTGAACCCACGCCCTAAAAAAAGAAGAGAACTGTAGTTGTAGTTGGAGACTCCCTACTGCATGGGATTGGGGAAAAAATATGCCAGGAAGAAGTTTGGAACCGTCAGGTATGCAATTTCCCTGGAGCACAGGTTAGGGATGTGATGGAAGGATTGCCATCACTCGTAAAACCCACAGATGCAGATCAATTTCTTATCATCTATATGCAGTGGTGGACATCAGCAGGTTCGCACTAGTTCGTCAGAACCGGTAGCCGAAATTCTGGCTGGCCCCACCCATCCAAGTTTTGAAATAAAGTCCTAATTCAGATGCATGACAGCGCTTTCCCCCTGGCCACACCCACCATACCATTCTCACAGTGTGGTAGTAATTTTTTTTTGAGCCCACCACTGTCTATGTGGGAACAAAAGATACTGCCAAGAAGAATTATGAAGAAATTACATTAGACTTTCAAGCTCTGGGAAGTAAATTCAAAGACTTTGGGGCTCAGATAGTCTTCTTAATCCATTCTAAGAGTGCTCGGAAGAGGAATAGAGTGGGAAAGAAAAATACTCTGGGTAAACGATTGGCTACTAAGGTGGTGCCGATGTGAATTATTTTGGGACCGTGGGCTACGCTTCCTGGAAGATGGATTGCTGGCAAAAGATGAGTTGCACCTCAAGAACTGGGAAGAATATTTGGGCACAGCATGAAGAAATTAATCAGGAGGGCTTTAAATTGAAATGGAAGTGGGAGGTAGATGTGAAATTAGAGGTAAAGAAAGACAAAATCTTACATAAAATAAAGGGAACAGACCAAGTACCTCTAAAGGAGACCAATAATAATCTTCGCAGAAATGTAGAAAGAAAAGCAGGTCACAAATCACACAAATATATGAATGCCTGTAGTATAGGAAACAAGAAGAATTGGAACTCTTCGTTCAGAAGGAGCCAACAACAACACAAAAACATTTTTCGAGTATGTACAAAGCAAAAGACAGAGAAAAGAAACAGTAACTCACAGGGAAAATGATAGAAGACGGCAAAGAAAAGGCAGAAGTACTTAATGGCTACTTCAGCTCGTTCCTCCTCCCCCAAAGGGTAGCATATAACCCTCCAGGGAAGTGTGAGGTACAAGGGGAAGGAGCATGATTACAGGTTGAGATTGATAAACAACAAATCTGACATGACACATAGGAATCCCCTCTATATTCTGTTCAAGTTCAATGGGAGTTTACTCATGCATGGCAATAAACAAGATTATAAAATACTTAATTTTAGCTGCATTATGCTCATAACATGGAAACACATATTCACATGGCAAACCACTTTGGAACATAAAGGAACATAGAAAAAATTAATGTATTTCAGGAATGAGACTGAATGAAATATCCTACTGAAAGTAAATAAGTAAAAATGATAGTTGTTTATCCATCGAAGTTGTTCAAACCTATATATTAGGTTGTGTGTTGAATTAGACTAGGAAAATAAGACATTCTGAGGCAGGGTGATGACAATGATATCTTAGTTATTATAAGGTGTGCTTTGATGGTTTAAGAGAAAAAGCAATCATAAACATAATATATTCATTGTACTTTAAGGATCAAACACTGTGGGCATGTTTAGCTGCTATGGCAGTAGCTAGTAAGGATATGAACACAGCAGAAGTGGCCTACGCATCTATTGGTGAAGTAAGTACATTGGTCTTAACTGTTTGGGTTTCTTTTTAGCTTTTTACAAAGTAGAACAGTAGTTTCAAATATGCTAATCTTATTACAAATGTTCTGTTCTTTTAAAATAACAATAGATTGACAAAGTTCAATATATCAGTTCCATCAAAGATCTTCCATCAAAAGAATCTAGATTGGCTCATATCCTGCTTTTCAGTGGAAATGTACAAGATGCTGAAACCCTGCTTCTTCAAGCTGGCCTTGTTTACCAAGCTATTCAAGTCAATATCAACCTTTACAATTGGGAAAGGTAGCGTATTTCTTGCCAAGTAGATTATTTTTGTGTGATAATTACAATCTTAAAGATTTCCTGTTGATTTGGTAGACTCTTCATTGCATGGCTTATTAATGAAAATGATTTTAAAGCAGGGGTGCCCAAATTTTTTGGGCTGGGGGCCTGACCATGCCCCCAGAAGAGTTGAGCGGGCCAGACAACGCCCCTGGAACAGGGTGTGTTTGCTCATGCACTGCCATTTTACTTCCTGGTTTGGTGTGGACACTTCTGCACATGCGCGAAAGTGGCCATTTTACTTCCTGGTTTGGCGCAGACACTTCTGTGCATGTGCGGAAGCATCTGCACCAAACCAGGAAGTAAAATGGCCACTTTCGTGCATGTGCAGAAGTGTACATATCAAACCAGGGAGTAAAATGGCTGCTTTCACGCGTGCACAGAAACATTCATATTTACTTCCTGGTTTGGCAAGGGCATTGTGGGCATTGATGGAATGCCTTCGGGGGACATATCCAGCCTGTGGGCTGTAGTTTGGGCATGTCTGTTTTAAAGTGAAACTATTAATGTGGGCAGTGTGCATTTTAATCTTTCTCATTCTCCAAGTTCAAATTTTCTTTTCTAAGAATGAGTGCTGAAATAATATTAGATTGAATCTGGTTTTGTGGTGTTTTAAAAAAAATCTAGATGTGAGTCACTATCTGATAGGTTTCTCATGCCTCTTTAAAGAAGAGCCAAACTGGGTTTCTAAGATGTTAATATTGTTAATGTGATGGGTTGAATCTCAAAGGCTATTTAAATAACCCTAAGCAGAGATCTTGATTAGATCCATGTGTTATCTACCTATAAGGAAGGGATGTGGCCCTGACAGATACCTGCCTCTCGCCCTACCATCCCCCCCACGCTGCTTTGAGGCACCCCTCAAAAGAGCAGAGGGGAAAATGCAAAGGTTCCAGGCAGGGATCCATCAGGGAAGGCACCCCCCCCCCTTTGACGGATACCTGGCTCAATTAAAAACAAAATACCCCCGGCAAGGCCGAGCAATCACTAGTGTGAAAATAATTCTTCTCACTATGAAACTTTTATTGTGAGGCAGAGGAAACTATTGTATGAGACAAAGTCCTGTTGGGTGTGTGGGATTTACTCATTTTAAAAAAATTGGTCCATTGTTACATAATATCTTTTTCTATAGAAGAGTGTGGATGCCTGACTCATGTGTCTTATTCACACATGCAGAACCTCTGCTGGAGGAGAAGCAGCTAGAAAGGAAATTAGATCTGCTAGCATACCTATATACTCGAGTATAAGCATTTTTTTTCAGCACCAAATATCTGCTGAAAAAAACAAACTCGGCTTATATTTGAGTCATCTGCTCTATTTTCCTGGCTGTGGGGGAGGTCTGCACATTTGAGACCATCTGATGCTGTGATTTATAGAGCTGATGAGCACTAGCAGATGTGAGCAGATGTGTCCTGGTCAGGAAGTGGTTAAATCTGGATCATGGCTGCAGCCATGATCTTATTTTTTTTCTACCAGTGACTGGCTTTCATGTAGAAGTGATCCAGGTGGCTGGAGAGATGGTCTTGATCTCTTCTACAGTAGGTGAAACACATTCCCCCACTGCCCCAGTGCCTGCGGCACGTACTGGGCTCTCCTTGCCTCTCCTCTAGAAATGGGTAATCTTGGACCAAAATGAAAATGCCGGTCATACGAGGCTGGTTTATTTTGATTATTGAAACTCACTAGTAGCTGCTGCGTTTCCCAACCAAGGCTTATACCTGGTTTCTCAGGTAAAATTAGGTACCTCGGCTTATATTCCGGTCGGCTTATACTCGAGTATATATGGTACCGTGGAACCCCCATATAACAAAAAAACTGTTCCACGGTGCTCTTTGCTAGACATTTTTTGTTATACGAAGCACATTGGCGATACTCCGCATAACAAAAAAAGTTTGTTATATGGGGTTTCGTTAAGCGAGGTATATGCAGGGTATCGCTAATAGCGCACGAATGCTTCATTGTATGAATTTTTTGTTATACGAAGCATTCGTTATATGGGGTTACACTGTACTTCTTTTCCCTTTTACCACTCTACCTGAGAAATGATGCCAAGTTTGGATATGTGACTTGGATATATAACTTTAGTTTTAACCTAACATTTTGAGCTGTGAAATCCTTGGCATCTTACCCAATAAACTTTTTGTTGTTGTTCAGTCAAACAGTCGATTCCGACCCTTTGCGACCCTATGGACCATTGCCCACCAGGCACCTCTGTCTTCCACCATCCTCCTCAGCCCGCCCAGCTTTGTGCCCATTGCATCTACAGTACCATCTAGCCATCTCATTTTTGGCTGCAGTCAAGGAGCAGTCAAGGTTGATTTCTTCTAGGATTGACCTATTTGTTCTCCTTGCTGTCCAGGGGACTCTCAAAACTCTCCTCCAACACCACATTTCAAAGGCATCTATTCTTCTGCGCTCAGCTTTCCTTATGGTCTAGTTCTTGCAACCATACATTACCACCGGAAATACCATTGCTTTGACTATGCGAATTTTTGTTTGCAAAGTGATGTCTCTACTTTTGACTATGTTCCCCAGGTTTCTCATAGCTTGTCTCCCAAGAATCAGTCACCTTTTTATTTCATGGTTGCAATCACCATCTGCAGTGATCTTGGATCCTAAGAAAGTAAAATCTTCTACTTCTTCCTCATCTATTTTCCAGGGACTGGTAGCGCCTGTTGCCATTATCTTGGTTTTCTTGATGTTGAGTCTCAAGCCAGCTTTTGCACTCTTTTCTTTCAACCTAAGCAGAAGCTTCTTTAGGTCTTAGTAGGTGGTATTAGGCAAGCTACTATTCTCATTAAGCCTCAACCTTTATTGGGAGCAATATGCTAGCCCCCCAGCCTTTCATGGCTGTGTGTATATACCTGTATGAAACATTTCAAAAAGCTGTAGGAAAACTATTGATTTAGTTCATTTCTATCCTACTGGGATACCCACAATTCCCAGGCATTTTTTTCTCATTTAGACAGTAACCATCCTCATACATACTTCACTTTAGCAAGGTCATTGCATCATGTGTCTGCAAACTATAGTCCTTTTTAAAAATAGTCTGTTAATGGCTAAATGTTAAAATCTTTACAATACTCTACTGGCACTGAAGAAACTGTTCTTCTAGAAATGTGAAGTTACAGTTTTAGAGTGGACAGCCAAGTTGAAAAAACAATTTGCCAAAAATTTGCAATCTAAAGTTTCTTGGATAGGGAGCGCTACATGATGTTCTCATGGGTATGTTCCCAAAGTTCAACCTCTGTTCATGCAAAGGTTGTCTCAGTATATATTAGAAGCAGTGAATCAGTTTCTATTAGCGAGCTGGTATTTCATTCTTAGTATCACAAATCCAATCCAATAATATATGGTCAGAAAGATCAGAGTAGACCATTATGTGTTTTAGCCTCTCCCTTCAACAGATGTGAAACATTCTTTTTGTTTTACAGGAATTGCACTACCTATAAACTGTTGTTATGAACAAATGGTATTCAATAAGAAAATATATTTTAATTTTTATACCAGTGTAAGGGCAATAGAAAGTTAACTGCTTCTCATAACACATTCATATAACTACTGGATAATTCTGTGGTTTAGATATACAGCTGCAGAGCCAAAGATTGAGAGTTTAGTCCCCTGCTTTGCTTCTTTGAAGGGCTGGGCTCAATAATCCATAGGGTCCCTTCTAGCTCTATAGTTCTAAGATTATTGTAACATTTGTCTGGGTCTTCATTGCCAGCACTAATGGTAGGTTTCTTTTTGCTTTATGTCAGAAAAACTTTCCACTAGTGCAGTCACCATATAGTATGTATTTTTATAAAACCAAAGCATTTGTAAGTAGGCCAGTTTCTGAGTTCAGCCTGATGAGCTCATTTCTGTTTTCTTCTTCTAGGGCACTAGAACTTGCTGTGAAACACAAGACACACGTTGACACGGTTCTGGCTTACCGACAAAAGTTCTTGGATGACTTCGGCAAAAAAGAAACGAATCAGCGGTTTTTGCAATATGCAGAAGGGGCAAGTATTCTGTAGAAGCTAAATTACACATTTTCAAAAACTCAGCTGTGGAATGATTTCACAAAATAGGAGATTGAGTGTATTCTTTTATACCCTTCGCTGCACACCTGCTATTCACTTTTAATACATTTTTGGCACCTAAATGTTTATTTCTCCGTCCCCTGCCGCCCAATATATTTCTGCATATCATTTCTCTTCATAATTTCATTTCCCTTGTTTTCAGACTTCCTCTAAATTAAATGCATTTTAAACATTAAAGGTGTTTAAAATAAATAATTTAGACAATTGGGATGTTTGCTGTTTGTAATGGTCATATGAAGATTTAGACTAAAGAAAACTAGAAAATAGGAGGGGGAAAACTATATGTGAATAAGAATGATATAGTTCCTTTTAAAGGCAGATCACTGTTTTTTAATGAAAGTTGGCTGACCTCCTGGTGTTAGGGATAAAGTCAGTGTTCTTCTCCCTTCTACCCCATTGTTCCAAGCTTTAATTAATATTGTCTAGTACTTCATTTGCACACCTTCCCATCATTCTTCCTATTTTAACTTAAATTCCATATTTCTGATAGGTGCCTGAAGTTAATGAATTCTTTGGAACTATTCCTTGGGTAGGGGCATGTTTCTATTTGTGTGAGAGAGAGTGAGAGCAATAGTATTTGTGATTGGGTATATATTTGCATATAATTATGTGTGAGAATGCCTACTTAAGTCTTAGCACCTGTGTGTGTGAATGCCTGCCCCAATGTGAAAATAATAGTGAATGTAAAAGACAAGGTTTTTCTAATTGTGCCTGTATGTAGATGTGTGCATTGAGGAGAGCATATCCCTAGGTATGACAAAGTTAAGGTAGCATGCACTCAAATACCTGGCTCTGTCTACCAATGGCTGTCTTGTCCTCTGCTGTACCAATTGCAATTAATACCAACCAATGGGAAGAGGATATTAGCTAGATGCTATATAGCAGTGATGCAAACCTTGACACTCCAGGTGTTCTGGAACTTCAATTCCCAGAAACCCTGATCAGCAGGAGTGCTGACTTGGGCTTCTGGTAATTGCAGTCCAAGAAAACCTTGGAGTGCCAAGGTTCACCATCACTGCTATATAGCTTCCTTTGTCTTTGTAAAATCATATGTACCTTTTTGCAATCCACATCATAACCTTCACACTTACCTTGTATAATAGAGAGATAAAGACTTAGAAAAGGAGTAAGCATAGCCAACAGTATCTTGCAGGTTTTCATTATGTTGTAACAGATCTTGCTAATAGTTATGTGAAACAAAATAGTTGTAGTAAAGGGAAGCTTCCGTTGCTTCTAAAATTGCAGCTGCTGTTTGTGACATCTTTGATGGAAGTGTTGAAATAATACACAATAAGGAGAGAAGATATAGTCTTGGATTCAAACAGCTATTTGGGTTCATGTAAAGGGACCAGTTCTTTTCTTTTCCTTTCTTTGCTTTGAACAGTTAAGTTCACAAAATGCATTTGAAATTCCTTCAATTGTTAAAGTAGATTCCTAAGTGAGGTCAGGGGTTGTGCTTTGAAACACATGTAGTATCTCCTGAGCCCAGAAATTAGTTCCATGTTTCTTCAGAGCCACAAAAATTCACACATTGTAGTTTGATTATAACACTACACCACAAACTGTGCTGAAGATGGAAAAGATGAGCCATTTTTCTATTTTCTAGAGTGTATGTTTTGGAGCATAATTGTACTGTATAGAGGAGTTCAGTGATTAATATTGTTCATATAGCACAAAGAAGACAACATGGAATTTTCTGTCCAATTGTAATCAGCTGTTTTCATGTTTTAAAAAAAATAATACAAATGAAAGAGAAATATGTTTTCAAAATTTATGAACGTTTTTCAGGAACTTATATATACAAAACCAAGTTCCAGCAGAAGGAGCAAAGTCAGTTTAGTGGAATCAAAGTCAGCATTTAAACAAAAATATTCCACTTACTTGTAATGACTTCTGTTAAAATCCAGCATTGTTCTAGCAGATTTGTCTAGCTTTTTCCTCGTCCTTCCAGCAGTCCCATAGGAAAAACTTTGAGGGTGCAGGAAGGGCTTTTGGAGGATAGAGAATTACCCCTTCCCTGAACCTGTCAGAAGCAGTTCTGTCAGTGGCAGACTAAATTGGATGCCAGTGGGGTGTATAAATGCATAGAAATAAATAAATAAATAGTAATTTGCAACTAGAGTATGCCTTTTTGAATCAATAAAACTTGATTCAATGGGCGTACTTTTATGTGTCTTTTTAATCTAAGCAACAGGATGTCAGCCATTAAATTGCAATATTAAAACAGTATTTACTATAATAAATATTCTAAATATGATAAATGAGGCTAAAACAAGTACACAATGAAGTGTTAAAACATTTGAAACTTATGTAAACCATTAAAATGACATAACAGTAGCAAATACCCTTTATTAGTGGCCTTAAGTCTGTTTAAGAAATAATGTCTTTACAGAAAGAATCTGGAAAGGCACATACCTATGCTCCCTTTGAAGACAATTTCATTGCCAGGGAAGAGCCACCGAGAACACTGTCCTTCTTGTCCTCACCATATATACCTATGAGAGTGATAGAACAATGGTAAAAACCTGTACTGAGAATCTAAAGATTTCAGCAGGCTCATACTGGGAGATAAAATCTCTCAGAAAACCTGAACTTAAGCCATTTGGTGCTTTATTGGTCACCATCGGCATTGTCAATTGTACCCAGAAGTAAGTCAGTAACCAGTAAACCTGTTGTAGCAGAGAATTTCTATTCAACCTGAAACTGGCTTCAGTCAATAGCTTGACCACAGTGTTTCAGGCATGCTGGAGATTCCAGATACTTTCCAAAATTAACCTCATGTAGAGCACCTTAACGTAATCCAAATAGGGTGTTAACTTACTACTTCTCTGGTAATAAATATAGCTGGCACATCAAGTTTAACTTGTCTGAATTAAGCGTCAGTGTATTTATTATCATTCAGTCCATTATTGACCTCAGACACTAGTTGGGAACCAAGAAAGCTTCTTCAGATCTCAAACAATGGAATGGGGATTCAGAGTTGGGCATTGTCAGTATACCGATGGCATTGAATTCTAAACCTTCAGTTGAAACCTTCTCTCCCAGGAGTTCTGTGCATATAGAGGACCTGTGGCCAGGATATCAAATAGAAATCCCAGGCATCTCTTCTGAGTTTAGCCTCCAGGAAAGACCAGAGCTACTGTAAAACAGTATCTCTGAGTCCCATCTCACCTATGTTGGATGGCATCAAAAGCTGACTCCTGTCCAGGTCCTAGCTCAAACTGTCTAGAACTATGTTTTTGTTTAAATATGATTAAGTGCAGCTTTATAGTTTTTATTCAGGCTACCTAGCAGTTCGAAAGCAAGAAATTGCAAGTAGATAAATAGATACCACTTTGGTGGGAAGGTAAACAACGTTCCATGCACTCAGGTGTTGAGGCATGCCTGCCACATGTCCATGGAAACGTCTGCAAATGCAGACAGCGCTGGCTCTTTGGCTATAAACAGAGATGAGCACTGAACCCTAGAGTTGGATACGACTGGCTTTTAACCAAGTGTGACCTTTACCTTACCTAAAAGACCTTATTCTTCCATATTAGCATGCTTGGTCTTTAAAACCATTGGGGGTCTCTTCTCACAGACTCACTACCCTCAGAGGGTCATCTGGTGGGTCACAAGAGAGGGCCTTTTCCTCAGGGTGAATTTGATTCAAATAAAAAATTTAAATCATGATTTAAATCACTTGTCAGTAAAATCAGATTTAAATCATAGCTTTTTATATAAAGGCACAAACAGTTTCATTGTTATTGCTTGACCTTCCCTTTCCCCATTCAGCTTCTTATGCAGATCTATTCCACTCCCAACATTCTTCTTCATTGAATTTTTTGAAATGTACTCTTTCAGAGGTAAGGGGTGGTTTCTATGTACGTGGATTTGCAAAAGAACACTTGGATTAAGATCTTTTTCTCAACTCTATATAACTTTTTTATTTATCTATTTTACTTATTTGTTGGATTTATATAACTGCCCTTTTCACCTAAGCAACCCAAGCTTTGTAGCTCACAACGTCAGCTAAAACCTATACCCAATGCTAATTAAAACTAAATACTATAAAACTATCTAAAAGCATTTAAAAAACCTCCCCAATCCCCTTTTAAAAAAGGATGCCTGGGCAGGAGTAAATATGAAGAAGAGTCATGTGATCTCTGTCGAGAAAAAATTTTGGTCTTGAGAACTGTAAAACCAAGCATCTGTGATAATATCTTCTAGATAGAAAAATTAAAAATAGTAATAATTAAACATTGTATGAATATACAGGCTCATGCTACATAACCAAAAAATACTTGTGATGAATAATGTTTGGGCTATAAATGTATCTTAAATAGAAAACTAACTTTAGATATTTTCCCCCTCAAAAATCATTTCATTTTAAAAATCTGATTTACATTTTAAAAATCATTTATTTTTATCCATCTTGCTTTTTCTGTTGCCCTTCTACAGACAGCAAGGACATTTTTAATTTAGACAGGCTTTTAGCAATTTACTATTGTGATGAAGCCTTTTACTAGATTGATGCTGTACATTTTAAAGACATGGATTTAAACTATTTTAAGAATGTTTCAACACTGTTAATTGTATTTTAATATTGAAAACTTTTTAAAAGTTTGTACTTTTCTGTATTTTACATATACTGTACCTGATTAAATCTTATTGAGTCCTACTCTGAAGAGAAAGGTGGAGTATCGAATCATGGAAGTGTAGAGTTGGAATGTGTTTCCAGAGTTATTTAGTTCATCCCCTGTCTATGCAGGAGTGTAAATTTCCGTAATCTAAAATGATAACTACCACCTTTGTTCTACAATTTTTAGAACAAAGGAAATAGGGGAAAAAATCCAGGCACTTAATTGATATAATTAGGAATTGCCAACAGCTTTGATTTCCTTAACAGTTGAGACTCATGAAAATTGTGCATAAAGGTTATTTTTAATTTTATTCTGCTTTATTGATGTTAAAGTGCAGTGTTGTTCATGATAGTTCAGAAGTACAGTAAGTGCTGTATATTCAGTGGCAGAATTCAGGTTGCTCAGTGTAAGCCAAATTGTAACTTATGGTCCATTCCTTCCTGGTAAACAAACCATCCCTTTTGTAATTCTCATGGGTGTGTTTATACACTGACTTTTTGCATATGTGTGCGTGCCTCAAGTGTCAAGGCGTGGACATTTTAACAGGAAGGAACAAACAGTAATTTGGCTTACACTAAGCAACAGGGTTTTGGTGAGTGAATATTACTGCCAAGTAGCCGTTCAGATGATTGCGCCTTAATTTGTGTTAAATAGCATTCAGTGGACTCTTCACTTGAAGATTTATTTAATATCCATAAACAAGAGAAGAAATTTCCAGCAGAATGAATATAATGTAGTTAGGCTACAAATGTGTAAAAAAAAAAACTACATCTGTAACATGTCATCTGTCTTTGGGGTCTGCTGCATTCATTAAAACATTGAAAGTGCAGTTTCTTATATTTTAAAATACAATTATTTATCAGTCAGTGTCTTCTAAATGGTCTAACTGCAGAATCCCTACCCTCCCATGTTACATGTAAGATTACATGCTTTTCGTGATTTGATGACTAAAGCAGGTTATGATTTGCATGTGTGCATGTGGCCTCACAAATGTATAGATGTAGTCTTCAGATCTCTCCACTTTATCTCAAGGGCTATTCTTTTCAAAAGTCAATTCACACATTCAGTTTTCAATCACCTAGTGTACAAAAATCAAGTGGTGCGCATACATACAGTACTGCCAAATTAATCACAACTGAGCATATGTTTTCTGTATATCGTTTTTCATTCCTGTCAGAAATCCTAGTTCCCTTGAAAAGGACTCTCCACACAATATAAAGTCACAGCTACAATGCATCAGGTACTGTAATTCAAGATAATTGTGTCTGTGGCAAAAAAATATTCTGTAGCATTAGTTTCAGAATCTTAAATTATTTAAACTGGGATCCAAAATGGATCTATTCAGTAAACTCCTTTTTCCAGCAGCAGTTCCATCTCCCACCCCCTCCAGTTTCAGAGTGGTACCTGCGAGGACTTTCCTTAAGAAAGGAAAATTGGCAAGCCCCCATATGCATGCAGAAGCACTTTGTGCCCCCATGTGGGCTTGCCTGGATTCCTGCCATGTTTTTTTTTTTAAACTTCACAAACAGATTGCAGAAAGCTTCCCAGCCGCAAAAGGCTAAAAAGCAGTGTTATGAAGAAATCTATAGCAGATGTAACATATAAAGTAAAGACTTGCCAGGTTAATTTATATGCATCTACTATAACTATGATTAATGGATATTTCTTTTCTCTCCCTCTACCCTGCCATCTCCTGATTCTACAGCTTGAAGTTAATTGGGAAAAAATTAAAACCAAAATAGAGCTGGAAATCGCAAAAGAAAGAGAACGAGCTGCAGCTGCTCCAGCAGTCAGAGCAAGCCTAACCACCCAGCGCTAAGGGCCATGCTGGTCATATTAAGTAGTGGCTTTACCACTCTCTCTTTGCTACTTTAGCATACTGTACTGGTAAGCCTTAGTATGAGTGTCTGTTCATTGTGGGTGGATAATAATGTCTGACTGTTCAGTCTGGACCAAAATGTACTGCTTATTTATTGTTGATGGAAATGAACGTATATGTGTGTAATCCTGTTATGAACTACAAAACTGTTCTGATAACAGAGCTCATGTAAGACATTTGAAGCAGGTATTACCAAGATCAGGTTAGTTGTTGTTGTTTGGATAGCAAACTTCAGGCACATGGACTCTATCACATAAACGAATGGCCAGCTCATCAGATTACCAACAGAAAAGTGTGCAATTTCTTTAAAGGCAGACCACTTGGTATCTTAACACTTCTGTGTCTAATATAAAGAAGGGGTTTTTTGTACTCATTTGTATAGATCTGAAATGTGAAACAGTTTAAGAACTGAGGGCATATTATACCGTGTGTCCAGATTATGGCATGGAAGTTGCTTAATAAAGAAAATTGTCAAGGAATTTTGCAGAATTTTGTGTTTCATTTGAATTTGGTTTTTAGGTTAGATGGCTAACTGTATTTTTTTTTTAAAAAAAGCCTTTCAATTTCTCAGTTGTCATGACACAAGCCTTTTTAATCTAGGTCACATACAAAATAGATAAGGTAATGAATAAATTCTTGATTGCAGTAACATCTGCTGACATAGAAGAACCAAAATAAATTCCTGCAAGGTTTTGGTTTTATTCAACACCTCAACCAAAGAAAAGGAGATTCCAAGGGTCTATGTGACTGCTGAGAGAAAGGGCAAGGATAATATCCTCTGCTTTTGTTGATTCCCATTTTAGCATTAGCCACTTTGTTGCTCTCTGCTGTTTTCTATTCACTTCAGCAACTCGGAATCACCTGCCATGGGGAAGGGTTGCTACTAATATTATAGCTCATTTTAATTATTATTATTATTATTATTATTATTATTATTATTATTATTATTATTATTATTATTATTATTAATAATAATAATAATAATAATAATAATAATAATAATAATAATAATAATAATAATAATAATAATAATAATAATAATAATAATAATTTGGACTTGTATGCCGCCCACTTGCAGATGTGACTCAGGGCGGCTAACAACAATATCACATCCAATACAATATAAAACAAGATACAATTAGCATATACTAGAGAACAAGATACAATTAGCAGAATACAATTAGCATACAATAATAAAAATCACCTAAGTAAAAAAAATCCCAAAACAAGAATTCGGCCGCAAGAGTCCAGGCTCAGAGTCCAAAGTCTAGGTTGGGCAGGGGGCGATGTCCAGCCCCTTGCCCCAGCAGCCAAGTCCGTGCCCAAATCCACAGCACCAGGGAACAAAGGGGGCACGAGACTCTGCCACATTAAGGCCCCTGCCACCAGCCACCGGCCCCTGTGTGGCCAAGCCTCCATTCTGCAGCTCCAAGGCCCCCACTCCACCACGACTCAACCAACGACGGGCCCACCAACCTGGCCACAGCTGGGATGGAGATGGAGGCACCGCTGCTTTCTCAGCTGCCGGAGGTCTTGTGAGGCCAGGTAGAAAAGGGCTAGAGGTCTTGCAGGGCAGTGGCCAGAGTCCTCTCTTGCCGCTCGTCCTCTGTGGCTGCAGAGCTTTTCAACCTCCTGTCAGGTGGGAAAGGGCCTGTTTGATCCCGCAGTATTTGAATATGTAGTCCTACTCCATGTCCTCTTCAGACATTACCTTTTAAAAACACAAAAGGGAGAACCATCCTGTCACCTAACTGTTGACATGTGTCAGGCAAAACTTCTCTAGATAATAATGTATGAGCAGATTGAAGGAGGCCAATATACAATTTTCCAAGGCACAATATTCTTGGTGGATGCATCCATTCACATATAAATCCTTTTCAGAATAATGCCAGCCATGGATCAGTCAAGGGGCATTGCTGATCCATTTATCACTGCTTCCAGGGAAAGGCTAATCCACTTATACATAAGAGCCCTCTCATTGGATCTTGCTTATGAAGAGATCTGTAGAACTAATGATATTTTTTTCAGACTGAAGGATGCTAGATATTTCAGCACAGAAGTATAAGAAGAACATTTTACCCTAGAGTCAGAGGGGATACTTTTAAGTTAGAACGTGTTGTTCCTGAATACTTTTAATGCAATATAAAAAGCATCCGAGACATTTTTAAACAAAATATTTTTTTCTTCAGCCATTGTTTCAAATCAAATAGGAAGGCTGATATATTATATCACCAAATAACAGTATCTAACCATGCAGTTGCAAAGGAGTCATCTGTACATGATGAGTCTATACCAAACAGCAAAAGAAAATTGAATGCTTTGTCAAGATTGAGGGGAGGGAAATCTCAAGTATTAGTGCAATAAACTAAAGTAACTTGCAAAGAAAAGTTGGAAAAGTTAGACTTTTAGACGTTAACTCCGAGGTAGTGTGACATTTTGGAACTTGTATTCCAAGAAAGTAGACTTTCTTGTTTTGGTATATGAGAACCAAGACACAGGACACAGCCTCGGGCTGGATTAACTCAGGTTTATTGCATCGTGGACAGAGGGAACATGAGGTAATGGCGGATCGATAGCTCTTTATATACAGTAGTAATACATTTGAACGTGGTGCCATGGTAGCCCATTGGCTACTGCCTGCGTGACGTCATTTCGAGTCACGCCCTTCTTGTCCAGGTGTATGTGGTGGCGGGAAAGCTTCCCGCGCTGTTGCCTTTGATGAGTTCGGACCAAGAGAGCTGGGACGCTCGCTGCTGCCAGCTGGTGGTCATTAGCTCGCGTCCTATTACAGGGTTCATATGATACAGGTGAAGGTTACATTGTTGCTAAAGGCAAGGTTACATTGGTTCAGATACATTGTAATCCATGTGGAAGATAAAACCATTAGAACACAACACCCCTCCCCCCTAGGATGAGACAAAGTCTCGAGCCCACACTCAAAACACACTCCCCCCCCTAGGAGACAAAGTCTCTCAGCCAAGATGGCTTATTTCGAACACGCTGGGGTCTCGATGCGGGCTGCCTTTGCCCGGGTTTGCTACCTTCTCTTTGTCCCCTGGTTTCCTGCCCTGTAATTGGAGAGGGAGACTCGTTAGTGACTTGCCGCGGCTCCGCGGCGTTGTTGGGAGGTGTGCTCTCTCTTAGGGAAGAACCGGGGGCACTGGGGGCTAACGAAAAACCCCTCTTCTCGCTTGGATGGGTGGGGAAACACTCCTGAAAACCCCCCCGGCTCGCAAAATCAAAATCAAAATTACATTCGGGGGCAGCGGTCGCGAACTCCTCTCCCCCTTCCCCGGCCTCTGATGGAACTGGTTTATCAAAAGGGTATGAGTCGGGGCCGCTGCTTCTTCCTTCCCCCCTTGCTTGGGACTGTTGTCCGCTGGTGTCTCCCCCTTGGGCTAAACGGGTGGGGGAGAACTCTAACGCTGAATCCTGTTGTTGAGCCCCACTGGCTGGTACGCTCACTCGGTGCCTCAGCTGGTCCGCGTGCCTCCTCCAGAGGAGACCGGTGCTAGTCTCGACCCGGTACGACACTGGCCCCGTCTGTTCTACTACCGTCCCCGGCACCCAGGCTGGCCCTGCGCTGGCATAGTTTCTGCAGTGAACAGGGTCGCCGGCGGCGAATCCTTTCGAGACTGCCAGCCCTATGTTTTTTCCCTTCTCCTCGACTCTCGTCGGGTCTAGCCTGGACAGAATCGTGGTCAGTTTTCGCCGCATCAAGAGCTCTGCCGGCGAGTAACCTGACGCTAAGGGGGTCACCCTATACGCTAGTAAGAACTGACATACTTGGTGATTTAGGTCCCCCGGGCCCATGCGCCGAAGCGCATCCTTTGTTGTACGGACCAACCGTTCCACTTGGCCATTCGTGGCCGGGTGAAACGGCGCGGATGTGACATGCCGAATGGCGTTTGCCGCCATGAATGCTCCGAACTCCGAGGAGGTGAAGCAACTCGCGTTATCGCTGACTAACGTGTCGGGTAAGCCGAACGTGGAAAAGACTTTCCGTAGCTGGCTAATTGTCGTGGCGGAGGACGTGCTCCTTACTGGGATAACCTCCAGCCACTTGGAGAACGCATCCACCACCAGGAGAAACATGGTTCCTCGGAATGGGCCAGCGAAATCTATGTGTACTCTGGACCACGGCCCCCTTGCTGCGTCCCATTCCCTATGCGGGAGGCGGGCCTCCTCTGGACGGGATCCCTGACATGCCTCACAAGTGCCGACCATGTGCTCAATGTCCGCGTCCAGCTGTGGCCACCAAAAGTAACTGCGGGCCAGCGCTTTCGAACGCACGATGCCCGGGTGGCTGACGTGCAGCAGTTTGAGCACCCTCGGCCGCATGGATGTAGGGACCACCACCCGTTGGCCCCACAACAGGCACCCCCTTTCTAGGGACAGCTCTAGCTTTTTCCGAAAGAATGGGTCGAATTCCGTGCTCGGGGACGATGCCGGCCACCCCTTCTGTACCCATGAGCTAACTTTCTCCAGCGTTTTGTCCTTGCCTGTCGCCCTAGCAATATCGGCTGGTACTAATGGGGGTGCGTCTAAGACCTCGATTAGCAACACCTGGCGGTCTCTTTCTACTCTAGCCTTTTGGTCGTCCGACAGGGGCAAAGGGGATCTCGAAAGTGCATCAGCATGGCTGATCTCCTTTCCGGGCCGGTACTCCAACTCGTGTTGGTATGTGTTGAGAAAGATAGCCCAACGCAGCATTCTCGGGGATAGGATCTGCGGCGTGGGCTTGCTTGCCGTGAAAATCCCTAACAGGGGCTTGTGATCCGTCACGATTTTGAACGGGCGGCCATACAGAAAATCGTGAAACTTTTTGGTCCCCGCTACTATTGCTAATGCCTCCCTGTCGGTTTGTGCGTAATTTCGCTCTGCTTGGGACAGGGACCTTGAATAAAACGCAACCGGGGCCTCCCTTCCGTCATCCAACACGTGGCAAAGCACTGCCCCCACCCCCACCGGTGATGCATCGCAGACTAATACCACCGGCCGTTTGGGGTCGAAATGCGTTAGAATTGCGTCAGAAGTCAAGAGTTGCTTTAGTTCTTTGAACGCCCTCTCGTGCTCGTCACCCCACATCCATGTCTCCTCCTTTTTAAGCAACCGATGAAGCGGTTCGGCTACGGACGCTTTCCGCGGAAGGAATGTATGGTAAAAATTGAGGAGCCCCAGGAATGACTGTAGCTCAGTTTTGGATGTGGGGCGAGGGGCCTTCTTGATGGCTGCCACCTTGGATTTGGATGGCTTAATACCCTCGGGTGTGATTCGGAACCCTAAGAACTCGACCTCGGTTTCGAAAAAGACACATTTGTCCTTCCTCAGTCTCAGCCCCGCTTTCTCGAACACAGTTAGTACTTTGTCCAATCTTTTTGCCAGTTCGGCCTCACTCCCCCCTGTTATCAACACGTCATCAAAATAAGGCAACACCCCCTCCAGCCCCTTCAGGAGGCGTTCCACAAGCGACTGAAAAAGGCCGGGTGCCGAGTTCACGCTGAACTGTAAACGCGACACCTGGAACGCTCCTTTATGTGTGACTATCGTTTGGGCCGCGGCCGTGGCGGGAGTTACAGGGAGTTGCTGATAGGCTTGTGCTAGATCGAGCTTAGCGAAACACTTTCCCCCATTTAGCCTGGCCAAAAGGTGGCTGACCACCGGCACCGGGTATGCATTAGGGCGGATCGCCTTGTTAATTGTACACTTATAATCAGCGCAAATGCGCACCTCCCCGTTAGCCTTCAGAGCTGTTACAATTGGAGTTTCCCACTCCGCGGAATCAACAGGAATAAGAATCCCCTGGCCCACCAATTTGTCCAGTTCCGCCTCTATTTTGTCCTTTAGTGCGAAGGGCACCCTGCGCGGTTTGAGTCTTATCGGGCGGACCTCCGGGTCTAGGTCGAAGGCTACAGGGGGTCCCTTGAATTTTCCCAGTCCTTTTTTAAAAACGTCGGGATGCGCATCGCACACCGCTTGTATTGGATCCACCCCCACCGAATGTACTCCCCCTATGAACAGGCCTAAAGGCTGAAACCACTGTGTCCCTAGGAGGCTACAACTTCCCCCCTTGAGGACAACTAGGGGCAGTTCCGCAGAATGTCTCTTAAAATTAACCCGAAATTTCCCGACCCCCAATACCGGAATGCTGTTTTCCTGTACATCTCGTAGCGTGGACCTCAATGTTTTAAGTTTGGGCCGCACGTGGGGGTCGATTTTCAAGAACTCTTTCTGGGGAATTATGGAATAGGAGGACCCTGAGTCAATTTCCATCCTGATAGGGGCCCCTTGTATCAGTACCTCAACGAAGTAATGGGACTGTCCCGTGGACACGCTGAACACTGGGGCGTCATCTTCGCTGCCGTCCGAGACGCGGCCCACGCCGTCCTTCTTCCTCGTGGTCTGGGCGCCATCTTTGGGCCTCGCGGGACGGTCCGGTCTGGTCGAACGGTCTGGTGACTGCCTCCGGCCCTCCTTTCGTTTTCTGCATGCCTTGGCAATGTGCCCCCGACGGCCGCAGGTGTAACATTCAGCCTTTCTAAATGGGCATCTCGCGCGTTCGTGGGCCGCTCCGCAACCATCGCAGCGGCGCCCCCCTTTTCGGACCTTCTGGACCTCCTCGCCGTCGCTGCCTTCCGAGGACGATTTTGAGGCCCGTCGAGTTGCGTGCACCGATTGTCCGGACTTCCCGTGCACCGAATTTTCCGCTTTGCCGGCCCTGGGACGCCACTCACGCCACTGATGCATCTCGTCTACTCCAGCATTCGTGGACTCCGCGGCTTCTGCGGCCTCGACGACCTCTGCCAGCGTGGGTGGCGGCTCCTTGTTCATCAAGCTGCGCTGCACCTCCTTGTCTTTCAGGCCACACAGCACGCCGTCCCTGAGGGCCATGTCTAGGATGTCGCCCCATTTGCAGGGGACGGCGGCTACCCTCATGGCGGCCACGAATGCCTCAACCGACTCGTCCGGCGCTTGGACTCGCCTCCAAAACGCGCTCCGAGCGGGAAACATCGCCCTCGAGGGTTGGAAGCGCTCCCGTAGCAGCTTCATGATGTCGTCCGCCTTAAATTCGCTCACCTTCTTCGGAGCGATGATGCCCACCAGCGTCCGCTTGGTTTCCACCCCGAGCATTCTGGTGAGGATGGCCCTCTTCCGCTCCTCATCGTCTTCCTTGACTTTGAGTTCCACCAGCGCCGCCTGGAAGTCCATCTCCAACAGCTCCCAGTCTTGCGGTTTGGTGATGTTGAACCCGCTCTGTGCCCTGGCTGCTCCTTGGGGATCCATTATCCCACCTTCGTCGCCAATTTGGTATATGAGAACCAAGACACAGGACACAGCCTCGGGCTGGATTAACTCAGGTTTATTGCATCGTGGACAGAGGGAACATGAGGTAATGGCGGATCGATAGCTCTTTATATACAGTAGTAATACATTTGAACGTGGTGCCATGGTAGCCCATTGGCTACTGCCTGCGTGACGTCATTTCGAGTCACGCCCTTCTTGTCCAGGTGTATGTGGTGCCGGGAAAGCTTCCCGCGCTGTTGCCTTTGATGAGTTCGGACCAAGAGAGCTGGGACGCTCGCTGCTGCCAGCTGGTGGTCATTAGCTCGCGTCCTATTACAGGGTTCATATGATACAGGTGAAGGTTACATTGTTGCTAAAGGCAAGGTTACATTGGTTCAGATACATTGTAATCCATGTGGAAGATAAAACCATTAGAACACAACACTTGTTTTGAGATCTTGATCTTTCACAACGTAACCGTCATGTGAAATTGTTTCAGAATGTTCCTGCCTCCCATTATTTAGTGTTAATTGGGTTACTTTCGCAAGAATCTTGGGAGAGAACTCTCTCTTTGTAACATTGAGTTAGGAAACTGTGGTGGCAGTTCTGAAGCAAGTTCGAAAGCAATAAATTGCAAGTAGATAAATAGGTACCACTTTGGTGGGAAGGTAAACAGTGTTCCGTGCACTCCGGTGTCTAGGCATACCTGCCACGTGTCCACAGAAATGCCTGCAAACGCAGACAGAATTGGCTCTTTGGCTATAAACAGAGATGGGCACTGAACCCTAAAGTCTGATACGACTGGCTTTTGAGCAAGGGTGACCTTTACCGTTACCTAATACTGAGTTATGAACAATTGTTATTGATTGGGGCAGAAATTATAAAGGATTGTTGGACATACAGTATTAAGACAGTATTGTATTGTACTGGATACTTATTAAAATCTAGAATTTTCTAAGATGCAGACTTTGCCATACAATAAAATTTGAGGATTTCAGAAAGTATCCTTAGCATTTTGATTAGACATTTCCTTACTTTCCATCTGTAGTTCTCAGAACCTCTTTTCTATTTTATACTATTAAATACAATGACCTGTGTGGTCATTATGGGTTTGCTATATTTAGACTATAGGGACTGCAGTGGCTCAAGTGGCTAAGACGCTGACTTGGAGGCGGAACGTCTGCAGCTCGATTCCCGAGTACTGCAGGATGGAATGAGCTCCTGTCTTTGTCCCAGCTCCTGCCAACCTAGCAGTTCGAAAGCAAGAAATTGCAAGTAGATAAATAGGGACCACTTCAGTGGGAAGATAGCAGCGTTCCGTGCGCTCTGGTGTCTAGTCATGCCTGCCACATGACCAAGGAAACGTCTGCAGAAGCAGACAATGCTGGCTCTTTGGCTTTGAAACAGAGATGAGCACTAACCCTAGAGTCGGATACGACTGGCTTTCAAGCAAGAGAAACCTTTACCTTTATATTTCGAATATCTAGAAGCATATGTGTACTTTGTTTTTGGAGGGACCATAGCATAGTAGTACAGTACAGACTTTGAATACAAACAAACCCCCAAACATAAGTTAAGAGGAAAGGGAGGGGGGCTAAATACCCATGATGGTAAATCTTGGCAATCCAAGTGTTCTTGCACTACCATTACCAGAAACCCAAGCCAGCACTCCTGCTGATCAGGGCTTCTGGGAATTGAAGTTCCAGAACACCTGGAGTACCAAGTTTCGCCATCACTGCTATATACCAATATGTTACCATGGGTTATGTGCACAGTGTCTGCCACTACAATACAGTGGCTTAAAGCCTCTGTTACTTAGCATAGCAAATTACAACTAGGTTAGGCCCACTGAATCACTGGAACTTAAGGAGGAGTTGATCCCTACTGATTCAATGGATCCACTCTACTTTGACACAATACTAAACAACAGGATTTCAGACAGTGTGTCCATATACAGCATAGAGATTTTTATATCCTTCAAACATCTGGTTTGTGAATTTGTTGGTGAGGGAGCAAGGTAATTCCTTTAGATATGGATGAGATGTGGTTAACTGATGAAAAAAGAAGCCAGATTCTGGCATTTTCTCTTCATTGAAGTCTGTTTGTGTATGGTATTGATTACAAAAGATGGTTCTATAGGCCATCTTGACTACTGACACTGGTGTCATCGGCTGTGATAATCACATGCAAGATTATTAACACTGGGTATCAGTAGAGTGCCTTTAGGACCTAGAGGAATTCTCCCTTCCAGTGACTAACCTATAGCTAAAGTTTATTTGCGTTTCCTTTCTTCCTGTTTTGCTTGCTTGTCCCTTTGTTCTTTCATCCCTTTTTTTGCTAAGATCCTATGCCATGAGACTGACAGTCAGTCTCCTCCTGCCACATGACTGAGATGCATCTCCCTACTTTTTCCTTTTATTCTTCCAGAACTGCTGAACACAACTATAAGTAAAAATACAATTCTTTTCATATTTAAGAGTAATCTTAAGACCTAAGGTGTGGAAAGGAAGAGTGGGATATAAAAACTTTAAACAAAACAAATCAAAAAAAGACAAAAAACATTGTGGCACCTTAAAGACTAACTCCTGTATTTTAATGTTAGCTTTCATGGGTCAAATCCGCTTCATCAGACCATTCTCTATGTGTTCTTTGTGGAAGCTGTTGTTATACCTCATGCTTTTCTATCATACTCTGAAAAAACTCCATCTCTTCAGAAATACTCTCATTTCCATATATGCAGAACATAAGGCAAAGTATGTTTTGTGAATAACTCCTATCAAACTCAACGGGACTGACTCGAAAGTAATCAGTGCTGGTTTATTGTATCTAAACTAAATTGAAATGGAAGAAAGAGTTACTTCAGATCCTGTGGATACAAAACATACAAAACAACCTCTTTCTCCCCGTCACTTTCCACCTCTTTGCTCTGTCTATGGTTCCTCTCTTTGTAGCTCATCTGAATTTCTCACTGTGGTTTCTCTCTGGCTTCTTTTTATCCTTATGGCAATCTTCTCTTAAGAACATAAGAACAGAAGAACAGCCTTGCTGGAACAGGCCACAGCCCATCCAGTCCAGCATTCTGTCTCACACAGTGGCTCACCATTTCCTTCAGGGTATTCCCAAGCAGATGCCTTCACCTGCTTAGGATTCCCTGGAAATGGCATTGAGAGATATCCTGCCTATCTCTCCAACCCCGAGGTTGTCCTTAAGTATCCATAATTATAGCCATTGATACCCTTGTCCTCCATGAACTTGTCTAATCCTTTCTTAAAGCTGTCAAGACTGACAGCTGTCACCACTTCTTCTGGCAGGGAGTTCCATAGACCAGTAATCCTCTGGGTGAAAAAGTACTTTCTTTTATTTGTTTGAGAACTAGTGCCCAAATGTTTCATCGAGTGTCCCCTAGTTCTAGTGTTGTGCAATAGGGAAAACAGTTTTTCTCTTCTGCCCTTAATTTCTCTCTTTCCTTTTGTGTCCCACCTTCCCTTTCCACTGCTCCTTCCTCTCCCATCTATAAACCCTGTCTGTCTGTACGTGTTTATTTGTTTGAAGACACTTTTTCCTGCATTGAGACTTAAGGCTGTCTACTCCGTGTCTTGCCCAGAAGTAAGTCCCGTCTATACCTATAAGAAGGGGGTTGGGCGTACGTGTCTGGAATGCGTGTCCGCACACGTCCATCCCATCCCATAATGTGCCGGCCACACTTACCTTACCTCGCAGACAACATCGCTGCTAGGGTCCGGGGACTGAGAGTGGGGCCAACGCCCCACGAACAGAAAAATAAAAAACTACGCAACCCAGCATCATCTGCGCCGTGGCACGCCTCAGCCAATCAAGCATGAGGACATGAACGCAGAGGAGGCGGGACATCCGGCGCACGAGAGAGGAAAAAACGGCTGACTCGTGCGCGCCTTTCCCCCCTCAGCAGCTGTTCCCTGCCGCCGCCGTTCCCACTGCCACCGTCCCAGTGGAGTTTGCCTGGTAGGTCGACCCGCAACATGAAGGGTCTCTCTGGTGGTCCTAAAAAGCCGCCTCCCTGCCTCCTTCTCCCCCTGCTGACCTACCAGGCGAACTCCGCTGAGCTGGCGGCGGCGGGAACGGCGGCAGCGGAGAGGTGGCTTTTTAGGGCCGCCAGAGAAACCCCAAACAGGAGGGTTGTTGCGTGAGTGTGTTGTGTCAGGTATGGTGTGTGTGGTTGTGTTGTGTGTGTGTGTGTGGGGGGGGTATTGTGTCGATGTGTCCTGTGTCGGTGTGTGTTGTGGGTTTGCTGTGTGATGTGTCTGGGAGTGGTGGGTGGGTGTTGTGAGTCAGGTGTGTGTGTGTGTTGTGCAAGTGTGTTGCGATGTATGTGGCTGTGGGGGTGGGTTGTGTGTCAAGCGTGTGTTGTGTGGGAGTGTGTGTATCGTGTGGGGGTGTCGGGTGTGATGTGTGTGGCTGTGGTGGGGGTGGGTTGTGAGTCGTGTGTGTGTGTGTCGTGTGCATGTTGTGTTTGTGTGTATTGTGTGTGGGGGAGAGCGCCTTCCCTGACGGATTCCTGCCACCAGCACACAATTCATACCTGCCCGGCAAGGCCGGGTAAAATAGCTAGTTGAGCTCTATGAAACATTGACCTCTATGAAACTCTTTACTGACAAGAAGTATAGACAACTACTACAATCTAATTCAATAAGCACGTGCCTTCAGAGTTTATGAAAAAAATTCTATGTAAAGCAAGCATACTTAAGGTCCTGTATCTTCTAAATAACAGGATGAAACAACTTCAAATTTTAAAAAGCATGTAGCAAGAATCACTTCCTTTTCAGGAAGCAGAGTTAGGCATTTTAAAAAATTATTGAATGTGCTATAAGCCACAAAAGTGGTTGCAAAACAAGGTCACAGGGATGGGAAGTTTAAAAAAACAAAAACAAATTAGGACTTTAAAAGTATTCATCCAACTGTCTCCAACTTTGGCATAGTGTAAGCTCATACTGTCGGCAGTCACTGTACCAGTATGCTCTTGATTTAAGAACCCATTCAAACTATATAACTTTTGTTTGGATTGACCCCTCCTATTAGAAATGTCTTATGGAATGCTGTTTTGACTGGTCACACAATATCGGGGAATACCCATGTAGGTTATATACCTTTACCATGTTTGCTACACTCTGGCAGTGCTGAGAACTAGGTTTCTGTTATTACTATTTTTCAAAGTACTGTACAGTTGAATTTCACAACTTTGCAATATAATTACTTTTGAATACTTCTGAGACTTTTCATTTATTATATTCTTGAACAAAGTAAAAGTAAATTAATTGTAACGGATAAGAACAAGAAATACAGCGGTTAAATGGGAGTGATAAAAAGTGCAGTGCTTGCATTTTTTGATCCAAAATAAGTAAAATCTGAACCAAAAACGTATGTCCTACTGACAAGAGTCTCAAGAATATGAGAAGCCATTACACACCCCAGTAAGGTTTTAAAGTACTAAAACACTCTAGGCCTGGTTTCAAATGGGAATTATGCCAACTTAAAATGCTTTTTCAAAGCAGAAGGCAAATCTAAGAAGTAATAGGATCCTGGCATATTTGTCTTGGCCTCCTTCACAGAAATGTTAAATGATTCCCATAATATAATTTGCAGTACTGAAGTAATTTGGACCTTGTCTCTCATTTATATTTAATAAATGTGTGCCCTTTTTATCAAACTTTTGAGATGCAGAAACAATAGGCTACCCTTTCTCTCCTATGAAAATCTTGAACTGAAGAATGCACTGAGATCCTGAACTTTAAAAGTGTTGACAGGGCACAAAGGAGTTTTGCTGAGTCAGACGTCCATCAAATCTGGCATTGTGTCTGATAACAACTGGCCATATTCTCCTTGAAAGCTCATAGACAGGCCACAAAGACTGTAGCATTCCTCAAGGGAAACCTAAGAAATCTCTTCCACAACATTCCATACTACCACCTCTCCCCCAGATCTTGTTTTGGGAATTTTTTTATGTGGTTGTGATTTTATCATTATATTAGAGTATTGTATTGTGTTGTTGTATATTATTATGTGTTTTTGTAGATTGAATTTTGTATATTGTAATATTGTGTATTTACTTTATATATTGTTGATTTATGTTGTGATTTTTGTGAGCCGCCCTGAGTCGGCTTATGCTGAGTGGGTGGCATACAAATCGAATCAATCAATCCAGGAAATCCAAGGAAAATTTAAACCTAGATCTGGAATGCTCAAAGACCAACAGGGAAGAACTGTACAGAAGAGATAAAAAGCTGACAGACTCCTTTAAAGAAGAATCCTATGATAAAGAACCTAAAGTGAAGTGAAAGTGACTGGGATACTGATAGAATTACCACAAGCCAAAGAGAATGAATCTGTTAAAATCTTGACAAGAATATGCCCACAAATCTGGAAGACAAAACGGCCGCCCACAACCTAGAAGCACTCCATATTCATTCCAATTCCCAAGAAAAGAGTGATGCCAAGTAATTCACAAACTATAATTTTCCATACAAGAAATGTGATGCTGATGGTGTTGCAACAAATTATCAGTACAGAAGAACTATAAAACTTTAATGTTGACAATGAAGAAACTGAGAAGGTGAAATGTGTATACCTAGGTTCTGTCATCAGTCTAAATGGGGACTGTAGCCAAGAAATCAGAAAATGAGCCTCGGAAGGTAGCAATGAAGATATTTGAAAATATCAAATGTAAGGATGTGTCACTGGAGATCAAGACTGTCCAGAATAATGTATTCCTAATTACCATGTATTTGCGTGAAAGCTGGACAGTAAATAATGCCGACAAGGGGTGGGGGGGGGGGGAAATGATTCATTTGAAATCTGGTGCTGGGGGAGAGCTTTGTGGATACACTGGACTGCCGACAAGCAAGGCTGAATTGTCTCTGGAGGCGAAAATGAGAATATACATAACGAGAAAATAAGACTCTGGAAAAGGCAGTGTTTCTGAGAAAGGTAGAAAACAGTAGGAAAAGAGGAAGGCCAACAAGAGATGGATTGAGTTCCTCAGGGAAGCTACAGGCTTTAACTTGTACCTATAGAAGCTGAGCAGGGCTGTTGAGGACAAGACATTTTGAAGATCTCTTGTTCATAAGTTTGCCCTAAGTCACAGAAGATTTGAGAACGCATAATAATACAGAGATTTTATATTTCTACTCTCATAGTTGAAAACCAGTGGTAGAGAGGAATAAATCTAGATCTAGCTAATCCATTTGAAAGCCATTTATTTATATATTACATTTTAACACTGCCCATTTGGGAAATCTTCCACTCTGGCCAGTGTACATACAAATATTAAAATAACATAATTTGTTGTTGTTCAGTCGCACAGTCGATTCTGACCCTTTGCGACCCTATAGACCATCGTCCAGGTACCTCTGTCCTCCACCATTCTCCTCAGCCCGCCCAGCTCTGTGCCCACTGCGTCCACAATGCCATCTAGCCATCTCATCTTTGGTCGCCCTCTTTTTCTTTTGCCCTCCACCTTTCCCAGCATCAAGGCCTTCTCCAGAGAATCCTCTCTTCTCATTTGATGTCCAAAGTACTTTAGCTTCATCTTTACTATTTGACCTTCTAAGGAGCAGTCAGGGTTGATTTCTTCTAAGATTGACCTATTTGTTCTCCTCGCTGTCCAGGGGACTCTCAAAACTCTCCTCCAATGCCACAACTCAAAGGCAACAAATTAAAAATAAACCAACCAAATAAATACATCCTAAAATAACTGGCATCTGTGGGCACAGAAGATCAATTGACTGGTTAATTTATTGCTAAAGGGAAAACATTCTGAAAGGCTTCCTTGAATAGGAAAGTTTTTAATTGTTTTTGAAGATATCCAGGGATGGGACCTTGCACAGCTCCACTGGTAGTGTGTCCCACAGCGTTGGTGCCACCACCAAGAAGGCTCTGTTTCTAGTTATAGACTTTCTAGCCATCAGTGGGGTCGGCACCTGGAGCTGCGTAGACTGATGAATGGGTGATGCAGGGAGTTATTTTGAGGGAGAGACACTCTGACAGAAAACAAGGTCCCAACCCGTATAGGGCCATATAGAACACTAACACCTTTATAAACCAATTTATGCATATTGCCATCATTACATCTCATGCCAGTCCCATCAAATTCAGTGATAATTGCTTATGAGTAGAGTACAAAGGATTATATTCTAAATTGATATTGTTGGAAGAGAGAAACAGATGCACTGGTGGGGCTATTTTCAGATGATTTCTTGTACACATAAATTACCTGCAATGATCACAGTGAAATTACTTCATTTCTTTGTGTCCAATCCTCATTCTTCTTTGCTTCCTCTTTTACCCCACCGGGTGTCGAGGGAAATGCAAAGTTCTTGTTCAGGCACTTCTAGTGGCCTCCACTAGTGTTACTTGGTGTTCTTGTAATATTTCTTTAATGTTATCTCTCCACCTTCCTCTGGGTCTGCCTCGTGCTCTTTGTCCTTCTCCTCTTTCCACATATGCCTTGTAAGGCATAGACTTCCAAGACAGTCTCTCCAAATGGGCAAACCATTTTATTTGTTGTCTCTTTTCTTTCCCTTATAACCTCATTCCTGATTTTATCCCTTCTAGTCTACTCCAGCAGCCTTCCTCAGACATCTCTTTCCATCGTGACCAACTTTTGCTTATGTTTTTTTCCCAGTCCTCATTGGTAGGCAGAAATGTTAGTACAGTTCAGACATGTTTTTCCTATTTATCTGAGGATGAATGCCTGATTACATGAATTTATCTTATGATTTAAATGGCAAATGACTGAAATCCCATTGTACAGTTACTCAAATGTTGTAACTTTTGGAAACCATAAATTAAGAAATCTCTGCTCAACTCAGCGAGCAGCCTATAAATTCTAGGGAAAGTTACACACACACACACACACACACACACACACACACACACACACACACCTTATTTAGGTGTGTGTGTGTGTGATAAAAGGCCAGCTCATTACCTATAAACAAATGTCTAAAGAACCAATTCTGAAATAACCACAGAACATCACTGAAAAAATGGAGCCATGGCTCAAAGGGTCAAAGTCCCAGGAAGTTGACAGTAGCAAGAATAACATCATCTCCCACCCCATTAGGCTTTGCTGTTTTCTGTGAACTTAGCTGCAGTCTTTAGGCCAAGGATTCCCAACCTATGGCCTGCGGGCAGGACCAGGATGGCATTCCACCTGGCCTGTCACCCCTTCGCCGCACCCAGAAGTGGAAGCGGGTACGTTTACGTCAACCATAACACTCCTGCACGCGCGCAAACATGCCCACAGCTGTCGTAAACGCAAAAGTGGGTGGATTTACAACAGCCGTAAATGCAGCCGCTTCCAGCTGTCTGGGTGCATGGTCAGGCCCATGGCATAAAAGCTGGCCTCAGCACCCTGAGGCTGTGTCTTAATTAATCAAAATGTATGTATGTTATTGCTGAGTTACACTCTTTCCAGTGGAAAAGTGGGACATAAATTTAATAAATGTGTAAATAAAATAAGGCAGTGTATTGGAAAAGTGACAAGAACCCACAGAAGCAAAGCTATGTAAGAGACTAATATATATTCACATAGTGTGATGATGGCAAAAGGAAGAATAAATATGAGCTTCAAGCCCAAAGCCAGCTTCTGAAATATTGGCAACTCTTCAGAAGGAGCCACTGTGGTGCAGGCACTCAAGTTAATTGTTGCAGCTTGTCAAGAGGTGTTTAACATTATGGCCAATAGCTACAGCTGTAACAGATAAACTGGGAGACTGAAAAGTAACATGAACTTTTCAGAGCCAAAAGATGGGGTTCCTCATTCAGGGTTATATATCTGTTAATGTTATGGGGACTGCAGTGGCTCAGTGGTTAAGAATCTCACCTTGTTAGCTGGAAGGCTGGTAAGTTGACAGTTCGAGACTTGGGTACTGCATGATGGATTGAGCGCCCATCTCTGTCCCAGCTCTTGGGAACAAGAAAGGAGCCTCATTCGGGCGTACCCTGAGTGGAGTTTCTTCTGCAAAAAATCCTTTCAACCCAGAATAATTTCTGACATAAAATTATTATTATTGCAGGTTTCATAAAATAGTTTCTTTTTAGGCTGGTAAACCTGCACACAACTCTTTTATGAAGATCAGAATTATATCATTGGTCTTTCAAGGTTCTGTCACTGCATGTTACTCAAAGCTATCTCCTGAAATCTCAAATAAATGCGAACTAAGGTAAAGGTAAAGGTTTCCCTTGCTCGAATGCTAACTATGAGATCTGAAAATGCATGATCCCACCTTTTTATTTATCAAACAAGGGAAATGGAAGATTTTATGTGGAAGTGACACATGTGTGGTGTGCTTTACTCTTCCTGAATCTTCCAGTTATTTTCTACACACAACCAGCATCTTCCAGTCCCCATTGAACTCTCTTCCAGTTTTTGAACGCCTCTTCCTGTTGATCCAGTGATCTTTTACCGAGTGTGGTCCTCTAAACTCCACATTAACATTAGGAAGAGGAATTGGGGGCCCCAGTTTCCCTTCCCGTTATGCTGAATTTAGTGCTAAAAGACTTCTCACCAAGAGAGCTTTCAGCATTATTTACCATTTTACTCCATCTTATTTAGTCTACATGTTGTTAAATATTTGGAACAGAATGGGAAAGAGGGTAACATTCTCATTTTGCATCCTCTTTGTTTACCTCTGTTTAAAAGTAGGAGTGACTGGCTCCACTGTTGATGCATTTAAATTGCAAGAAAGTAGCAAAACAATAATTTTCCTTTTTCCCCTGGCAGTGCAGTATAATTTGACTCAGATCATATGGATTTCTCATTTTTAGAATATGTAGCTCTCCTTAAAATGCTATTAGCTAATAAATGGATTAGCACCAAAAAAATTAAGGAAGCTGTTCATGTATTTGTTACATAGAACTACAATCCAAAGAAAATAGCCTGTGTAAAGGATGCACTTGAAAAAGTAAAGTATAGCTGACACAGCTAAAGGACACTTACAACAGTTCAAATATCCTCTTTAACTACTGGACAGCTTACTCTAAAGCAGGGGTTCCCAACCTTTTCGCACCATGGGCCTGACCATGCCCCCCACAGACAGCTGAGCAGGCTGGTCACGATTCCTCCCGCCATAAACACTACCCTAAAATGTGTCCGCGGCTGTCCGGCAGCTGTGGGTGCATTTACGGCAGTGTTTATGGCAGGCGTGGGCATGTTCTCATGCGCAGGCATGTTTTATGGCTGTTGTAAACGCTTCTGCTGGCGGCGAGCCACATGAAATGGTGCCATGGGCTGAGTCCGGCCCACAGACCGTAGGTTGGCCACCCCTGCTCTAAAGAAATATTAGGAAAAGGGGCTGGCATTTTGAAGGCAAACATGTTATTCATTTACAGTTTGGACCCAGTTTCAATACTTACAAAGGTGAGTAGGTGGTTCAGTGAGCAGTTTTCAGTAAGAACAAGATATGCTAGATCCCTTTCTCAGGTACATGTGACACTTTCTTTTGATATCTCTTCATGAAATAAAGATCTCCAAAACATTATTGTGCATGTTAGAAACTGTTCAGGTCTTGCAATAATATTTTAATAATAGAACTGCTCTAGGGGCTGACATGTGTGTTGACCATGATAGGGACCAATAAATACCTATTACTGCTTGCTTCAAAACGAATTCCATTGAAAGCTAGCAAAATCTGATTATAAGGCACATTGAAAATGTTTTTATGTAACTTTAACTCCTCAAATATTTCATCTGGATTAAATAGCCAAAATTGAGTGTTTCAAGGTAAATTCTTTAAACTTTATTTTTATTGACGAGCATTGCCAATACTAGTTTCCCTTCCTTTTTCGTAATTGGAGGCACACATAATAAGTCACTGGTGTGGTGTCAGCTAGTCAATTGTGGAAACAGGCTAGAGTTGTTGCTTTATTGAAACCTGGCAAAGACTCAGATGATCCGTAAAGTTACTGACTAGTATCACTTTCGCTACCTTTATAAGGTACTGGAGTGGATAGTTCACAATTGTATTTCCAAATTTATTGATGGAAAGATTATGAAGGAGCAAGCAGGCTTTAGGCCGGGCAGGTCATGTTATGGTCAAATCCTTTACCCTTATGCCACACATTGAAGATGGCTTTGAAAGAAAGCAAATTACAGGAGTGGCTTTCATTGAACTAACTGCACCGTACGATTCTCAAAACATGTTTTAGCATTCCTGGTTCTGATGCACTGGGTGTCAAAGCAAAACAAAACATGGATGCTGATGTGTTCAACCTTCTGGTCAACTACAGCAAGGACGCCAGAATCTCCCTTATCATGTTGCCTGGTGACACCATGCCAGACTAACCATCCTTGTATTATTGGGAAATTTGTTGTTGTTCAGGAGCACAGTCTAGTATTTACTGGGAAATGCCCCACAGCAAATTCAGTCACACTCGAGCAATATTGCAACCTTAGATTTCACGAGCAGAGTCCTAAATATACTGAACCAAGCTCAGCAGGAATGTGCTTAGGAACATATTCTCATAACCACCGGATTCAAAGACGGTGCTTGCAAGTGTTGAAAAATGCCATTTTTTGCCTACAGCGTACAGGTTAGGGTGATGCATCATGACCAAGGCAGAATATTTGCCCTGCATTATAAGTTATCCAAAATAGAGCTTTATTGTCTGCAAGACCAAATGATTCTTGGACTGAAGGCTGGAAGCCAACATGCAGAGCAATTTCCAGCAGCCAACAAAAGCCCAATGATTGTGTCAATCTGCCATAGCATGAAAGGGTACAGAGAAGGTATTATTATTATTATTATTCCTGGCAACTTAGAATTAGTATTAATACAAGGTCAATTATTCCATTACTGTATAGGATTCTGCAGCTACAGACTGGGTTTCAAATATCCAAACTTCATCACAAACATCTTTGCAAGGCTTAGAAAGTATTTTTTTCATATTGCACTTTGGGGGCTACAGCTGAAATAATGATGGTCTACTAAACTCAAAGGTAGGGTGTAAGTAGAACCAAAGTCTAGGCACCATAGCAAACAAGGTATGGAGGTTAACTTCTTCTGTGTCTAGGCCGGATGTAAAACTGCCAAAATGAAGGCACCTTTTGGTGAGTTCATTCTTCAGTTCCTTTGGGCTGACCTAGTGTGAGAAAGATTAACTGGCAACACAAGGGTGTCATTAACAGAGTACACCTGATTGTGGTTCAAAAATACTCTACCACAATCTTTGAGGGGGCTCTTTCCATCAACTGAAAGATTGCAAAAGCAAAACAATTTTGGAGATTGTCAAAACCTTTACCATCACTACACCCATTCCACATGAACAAACAAAAAATTCATGGATAGGTGACAAAGACATGTGATTTTTCTTATAGTTTTTTTAAGATATGGGGGCAGGGGGAGGTGATACGCAAACAATTACAGCAGTTGGTTGACTACAACTGTAACATATTAATAATCTGAAAATGAAGACATGTACTGGTCCAAAGGACAGAGTGGATGTTTTAGGTAACCTAGACTCTGACTACAGTGAAGGCAGCCCAGACTTCAAGATATCCCCTTGAAGTTGAGAATTCTCTTTTTCTACCTCTTTAATATCTCAATGCCTGAATATGCAGCATTTTAAAAATTAATACTCAACTGCTGCCCTTTAGCATTAAGGGCTACCTGCTCTCGACACTTAAGTGGGGTTAGCACACCACTGGTATTGCATCAGGATGAACAATAAGAATACATTCTAAATTTTTAGAAAGGCCTGAAGGCTGTTACTATTTATCACTTTAGTTACAAAAGCAAAGAGAAGGCCGAAGGGTCACTTTTATTAAACTCTTAGAATAATTTTTAAATATAATCTCCCATCTGGCATTACCAAAACTTTCAGAATTCAATCATCTCAAACTCTTTTCTTTTTTTTTAAAAAAAGCATTTAATCCAAGGGCTCAAACCACAGATTCAGTAACTTTCAGCTGATACCCCTACTTCATCCTCCAGTCTTTGATGATCCTGAAAATGTCCAAGGACATAAACTCTCAACGAGTTCCTTCTTCTTCTCCTCCTTCTTTTTTTAAACCAGCCTTCCATAAAAAAACAGAAATAATTTACACCAACTTGATTTAGGCTTGACCCAAGGAAAGGATCAGATCGTTCCCTTTCAGTTATTTCATTGAGGAGAATAAATTCAACACCCTCACAAGGCAGAAAAGGCTAAGGGAAAAGAAAAGAAAAATATATCGCTCCTCCTTCTGCATGTTTTCAAATACGAAGGTACTTTTCTAAAGCTCATCCTTGCTCAAAAGCCAGTCGTATTCGACTCTAGGGTTTAGTGCTCATCTCTGCCAAAGAGCCAGCGCTATCTGAGTCTCCAGATGTTTCTGTGGATATGTAGCAGGCACAGGCACTGGAGTGAACAGAACACTGTTTACCTTCCCACTTGAAGTGGTACCTTACTTATCTACTTGCAATTTCTTGCTTTTGAACTACGAGGTTGGCAGGAGCTGGGACAGAGATGGGAGCTTACTCTGTCGTGCAGTACTCGGGTCTCGAAATGCTGACCTGCCGACCTTCCAGTCAGCGTCTTGACCACTTGAGCCACCGCAGTCCCCAGGTACTTTGCTAGTAAAGGTAAAGGTTCCCCTTGCTCGAAAGCCAGTCATGTCCGACTCTAGGGTTCAGTGCTCATCTGTTTCAAAGCCGAAGAGCCAGCGCTGTCTGCTTCTGCAGACGTTTCCATGGTCATGTGGTGCAGGCATGCCAAGGCGCACGGAACGCTGTTACCTTCCCAACGAAGTGGTCCCTCTTTATCGACTTGCAATTTCTTGCTTTCGAACTGCTAGGTTGGCAGGAGCTGGGGACAAAGACTGCAGTACTCGGGGAACCGAACTGCTGACCTTCCGCCTCCCAGTCAGTGTACAGACTTACAGTCATGAGCTATGAAAGGCCGGTGGCGTGTTTTTCTTTAGCCAGAGAAGAAGATTGCGCCCAACACCCACCCTTCCTGCTACAGGTTTACCTTTTCAACTGTGAAAAATCCCACAAAGGAGAGAAGGACCCACGAAGACCCTGGGGTCACCCTGTCAAAACCTCCCCTTCTTTCTCCCCAAATATCTTAAGGGGAAGCTCGGACCGCTGACGACGTGGCCCCTTCTGCTTAGGGGGCTGCCCTCCTCTGGGTCCCCTGAAACTAGGAAAAGAGCAGAAGGACAGGAGGAGGAGGAAGGGGGCGAGATCATCGGGGCTTCATCAGGGTCCTCCTCCTCCTCCTCCTCCTTCTCCTGCCCAGCGATCGGGCTCCGCAAGGCCGCTGCTCGCCCCGGTGGTGGCCAGGCTGGTGATGGGCAGGACGACGGCGGGGCGCCTGGGCTGCTGCTGCTGCTCCTGGTGGCGCACGGACTCTTCGTAGGTGGGCAAATACTTCACCTCCTCGTAGCTGGGCAGGTGCAGGAAGGCGGGCGACGAGGAGGGGACCAGGTGGTGCAGGAGAGGCAGGGCGGGCGGCGGTCTTGGCTGCGGCTGCCCGCGGCGGCTGCTCCGGGGGTCCAGCAGCGAGTCCTGCGAGGTGGCGGCCGTCACGTTGCGCGGGGAGCCGCCGCCCAGCGAGCCCCGCTCTCCTCCGCCCGCCGCCAATTCTTCTTCATCATCATCATCATCGTCGTCGTCGTCGTCCTCCTCCTCTTGGCCCCGCTGGCCGGGGCGCCTGCGGCTGGGGCGGCGCGGGCTGGGGGGGCAGATGAGGCGCTGCAAGAAGTAGCCGATGGCGAAGAGCACGAGCAGGATGAGCAAGCCCGAGAGCTTCCGCACGAACCAGCCCACGTTGTCCAGGAAGGTGTGGAAGGGGGGCAGCAGCAGCAGCCGGCAGCAGTGGAGGACCTCCTCCGCCGGGGAGGTGGCGTTGTGGCCGTAGCTGCAGCAGCTCTCCCGTTCGGCGCACTTCAGCTCGGCACACTGGTGGTGGTGGGGGCCCCCCTGGCACTGGTGGTACAGCCCTGCTGCCGCCCCCAGCGCCGCCAGGAGGAAGCCCCCCGGCACCATCCTCTCGGTCGCGCCCCCCCTAGCGGAGGGGAGGGGGAGGCCGCAGGCAGGGGCTCCCCCCGCGCTGGCTCTCTTTCTCCCCCCCCCCTCCAGCGCCCGGCTGCGGCGGGTCCTGCTTTCCCGCCAACCAGCCCGACAACAACTTCCTGGCGGCTCTTTGCAAACTCGCGCCTTTGGGGCTCCTCCTCTTCCCCCCCCCTCCCTCCACTCGCTCGGGCTTCCTTCCTTCCTTAGTTAGTAGCCGCCACCAAGGTAGCACCTGGGTGACCGGTCCCAGGCTCAGGAGAGGAGCCCTGGTGGCGCAGTGGTGAAACTGCGGCACTGCAGCCAAAACGTTGTGCGTTCCATCCGGACGGGCGACCCAGGTGGACTCAGCCTTTTCATCCTTATGAGGTCGGTAAAATGAGGACCCAGCGTGTGTGTGTGTGTGAGAGAGAGAGAGATGCAAATTAACTTGTGGAGCCGTGATGGCGAACCTTGGCACTTCCAGATGTTCTTGGACTTCAATTCCCAGAAGCCCAAGCACCCTGTGAATCCACACAAAGGGGTTTGCTGCGATTCATCCGGCCCACACCGCCCTCGTCGCTCCCGGAAGGTCCTTCAAATTAAAAGAAAAAGAAATTGAAACCTTTCAGAACATGTTAAATAATTATTGTAATGGAGGGAGAAGGTCAAGGATATCTAAAGGTATGGGCCGTGGGCCAGATCCAGACCCCAACACAAATTCATCCAGCCCACGCCATCCTCCTTACTTCCACTTCCAGGAGTGACAAGGGTGGTGCAGGCCAGATAAATTGGCATCGGGGGCAGGATCTGGTCCATGACCCGTAGTCTGGGCACTCCTGGCCTAGGTTAATGGAGCAATGAGGGCAGTGTGGGTTGGATGAATCGCAGCAAACCCATTCGTGTGGATTCACGGGGGCTTCTGGGAATTGAAGTCCAAGAACATCTGGAGTGCCAAGGTTCGCCATCATGGCTCTAGGCGTTTCACAATGTAATTTGCATATCTCTCTCTCTCTCACACACACAAGAACATCTGGAGAGCCAAGGTTCGCCATCATGGGCCTAGAGAGTGCACTAAGCCTATGGGGGTGGTATATTCTTCTTCTTCTGCTGTATCCGAATCTGAATATTGGTGATCCTCATGGTGATCAGCCATGAAGACTGTCCTGAGAATATAATGCAGTGGCCTTTCATATGCCTTCCACATCACAGCGTGAGACCTCGTACCACTGATCCAGTTCTGCGAGTCACTTTCTGGTCCTAAGCCCTTTTGGCACACAAAGTCCTTCTCAGCCCCAGGCCAGTATTGATGAAGCTGCTGCCCTCCATCCAGATGGATTCAATCCACTTGGGAACTATCACCCTTCCCTGTGGACTTCGGCACCTAAGGCTGTTAGATCTCAGGATTGTCAGTTTAGTTAACCATCGCTGGCACTATGGTCTACTCTCTATTCTTTCTTTATTCGTGTCAGATGCAGCACCAGCATATAATAAAATACAAAGTTAAAATTAACACATCTAAAACAAAATAGAATTAAAAGGACTAGATAACTTCCGCCTGATATTGGGCCACATCAACAGCATTTCCTCTTGCCAACATTTCCTCTTGCCTCCTCAGTGCACGTTGAGGGGCATTATGTGCATTGTCATATGGGAGATAGTTCGTACTTCTCCGCATTCACACAAACTGTCATCTACAGGGAAATCCCACTTTCTGAGATTAGCTCTTGATCTTCCTACCCCTGCACGCAGTCTAAAGCTTTCCACACAGGCCATGGTTGTTCTTGGCCAGGCGGTAGAGAGTCATGTGGTTCTGCCCAGTTATCTGGTAACTCCTTGCTCGCCTTCCATAGTTCTGAGGCAGTCTGTGGGGGCTGGTTGTTCGGAGGGGCAGATGCCTTGATTTCAGTCTCTGCTTTGGTGATCAAGTAGCAGGTGTGTTTCCAAGGAACTTGCTTTGACCCGCTCTTTCTGAGTAGCACTTCCTGGACGGTATTTTCATGGGATGCCAGCTAGGTAATGCACTTTTTGTATCCAGGTTGGTTTTAGGCATCGTGTAACCAATCTTGCTTTCATTTAGGTCAGGGATTCTCAACCTGTGGCCCGTGGGCTGGATGTGGCCTGCAGTGCAATCTCATGTGGCCCACTACCACCACACCAGGAAGTGCCATGTGGTGGAGGAAGGGCAAAATGGCCATCCGCCCCCCCCCCGAAGCTGTCTGAGGGAGCATGGCCCGGTCCCTGGTTTTAAAAGGTTGAGAACTCCTGATTTAGGGCCACATCCACCTGCCCTGCATGCTTTGATCTGCACCACACTGGACTAGCATGCTCTCCTGCAGAGTAACATTGTCTTTGTTACAATAGCAGGATAACCTGGGCAGAATGGTGGCCAGGTGGTATATAGCAATAGCAATTACACATATATACAAACAAACGCCCCCCAACATGCTGGGTACTCATTTTACCAACCTCAGAAAGTGGAAGGCTAAGTCAACCTTGGGTCCTGTTCAGGATTGAACTTGTGACGTTCTGGCTGCAGTACATCAGCTTAACCACTGCACCACCAGGGCTCTTTAAGGGGTTAAAAGCACTGGCTCCAAGCGGCCTCGCCTTTTGTGCTCGCACTTTAATATCTATTAATTTAAGTGGCGTCCCTCTGTTTTTGTCAGAGTCACCCCCGCCCCGCTCCGCTTTTTCTGCTCCTTCGGCTTGTTGGCTGGGTTTCCTTGGGAGCCTTGTTTAAATTTACTTGCTACTGGCTCTCGCCTTACTCTATTTCAGGATTTATTTCTGATTAAAAATTGATGACAACCATTTATGATGTTAAGACGAGCTTAATGCAGCTCCGGTCCCTTTAGGGAGTTGGGAGGCAGCGATTCACCACCCATAATTTAATTCCCCACTCTTTGAGTTACTGTCTTACTAATCAGAAAAAAAATGCTGTACTGGGTCAGTTTCTTTCTGCAATATATGAGGAAGCCACCTGCATTTTCAGGATGGGGACATTTAATTTGGGTAACTGATGTGAAAATTGCCCTACTAATAGGTAACATGTATTATTATTATTATTATTATTATTATTATTATTATTATTATTATTATTATTATTATTATTATTATTATTATTATTATTATTAGTAGTAGTAGTAGTAGTAGTAGTAGTAGTAGTAGTAGTAGTGCCATGGTGGCTTAGTGGTTAAGATGGTGAGCTTGATGACCTGAAGGTCAACAGGTCAGCATTTTGAGACCCAAGTGCTACGTGACAGACATACCTGTCAACCATCCCGATTTGGCCGGGATTACCACGGAATTTGACGCCGATTGACGTTATAACCCGCCCCGCCAAAACCCCATAATTTGGCAGCGGGGGAAAACGCTTTCCATGCATGCGTGGAAGCGCTCCGCCGCTTGCGCAGCCCCTATGCAAGTGGCGGAGCACTTCCACGCATGCATGAAAGGGTTCTACACAAGTGTAAAACCCTTCCACGCATGCATGGAAGCGCTACGCCGCTTGCATAGGGGCTGCGTAGGGGCTGCGTAAGCGGCGTGGCAGGTCCCGTTTTTTCCGGAGCCGCGGGTTGACAGGTATGGTGACAGAGTGAACACCCACCATCTGTCCCAGCTTCTGCCAACCTAGCAGTTCGAAAGCAAGAAATTGCAAGTAAATAAATAGGTACCACTTTGGCAGGAAAGGTAACAGCGTTCCATGCTCTTTGGTGCCTAGTCATGCCTACGACATGACCACAGAAAGGTCTGCAGGCGCAGGGCGCTGGCTCTTGGCTGTAAACGGAAATTAGCACTACTACTAGATTCAGATATGACTGGCATTTGAGCAAGGGAAACCTTTACTACTACTACTACTACTACTACTACTACTACTACTACTACTACTACTACTACTACTACTACTACTACTACTACGTAGTACGATTTTTAACGACCATTATCTTTTCATTTGAGAAGACAAGATTCTCTGAAAAATATAGTAATGCTGGGGAAAATTGAAGGCAGCAGGAAAAGAGGAAGATCAAATTTGAGATGGATTGACTCCCTAAAGCAGGGGTTCCCAACCTAAGGCCCATCGGCCGGATCTGCCCCACAGTGCCATTTCATGTGGCCCCAACCCTTCCAAGGGTATTTGAGAAACAAAATGCCCACCCCCTTTGAAACTGTTGGGACAGAATGACCGCCCCATCATGCAGGCAGTGCAAAATGGTCCTTGAAGCTGACTGAGAGAGTGTGAGCTGGCCAGCTTGAAAAGGTTGGGAACCCCTGTCCTAAAGGAACTATAGTCTGGAGTTTACAAGAGTTGAGCAGGGCTGTTGAGAAAGACATTTTGAAGATCTCTTATTCATAGGGTTGCCTAATTTTGTTGTTCAGTCGCACAGTCGATTCCGACACTTTGCGACCCTATGGACCATTGCCCGTCAGGCACCTCTGTCTTCCACCATCCTCCTCAGCATGCCCAGCTCTGTGCCCATTGTATCTACAGTACCATCTAGCCATCTCATTTTTGGCCTAATGACAACATGTAACAACAATCTTGGCATTTGTCTCAACTAGAGTAGGCCCATTGACTCAATGAGATTTACATAAGTAATGACTTTCAGTAACTGATTCAATGAGTCTATTGTAGCTGGAACTAGTTGTAAAATACTTGACACTGTCATTACTCTCATCATTTTCTTTGTTCCTTTAGCACTGTATATGGTGTTTAACCATAAAAATAAACATCTCACTGTTTTTATCTTGCAACTGTTTACTCAATTTTTAAAACAGAAGCAGAGGGGAAAGCAAAGGATAGGTCCCTACTCTAAGAGGCTTACAACTTAAAATGAGCCAGTGATGTCAGGGCAGGTAAACCAGTAGGTTTGACTACACTGCAGCTGAAATGTTGTGAGTTTGATCCTGATAGGGATCAAGGTTGACTCAGCCTTTCACCATTAGGTCTGTAAAATGAGTATATAGCATGGTGGGGACAAAATTCTAATTACCTGTAAACCGCCCAGAGAGTGCACTAAACGCTATGGGATGGTATATGTGTAATTGCTATTGCTAACTCATGCAAAGGCTCTTATACCAAAATAAGAGAATTAAAGGGGTATGGACAAGGTTGCGGAGATGAAAGTAAATAAATAAAGCTTAGCAGAGTTCAGGAAGGGGACTATGAGCTGGAGTACAGTGAATGTGCAGGTTGATTAGAGATCTTCAGAGAAGGGTGACCAAAAAGAGCAAGCTCTCTGAGGAACACCTGAGGAAACTGACAGTATTTAGGAGAAAAGACAACTGGGAGGCTGTTCAACTATCTGAATGGGTCATAATGAAAAAAGCTTATTTTCCTTCTTCAGCAGTGCAGGACCCATGTCAGTGGTTTCAAGTTACAAGAAAAGAGATTTTAATGGTATCTATATCTATAAATCTGTGCGTTAACCTTTGGAATGTGACAAAGGATGTTGCACCAGGCCCCACTAGCCCCGACCGAGCCTCCGTGCACTCGCCCGACCGGGGTTCGCAGGTAACTGTCGGGTTGAATTTTGTGCCAGTGGGGCAGGAGCCCCCCGACCGCAAACAAAAAGAAAGGACGCAATTTCCCAATGTTCCTTGGGCCGCGCCGCGCCACAGCCAATCAGGCTGAGAGGCGCGAGCAAAAGGAACGTTCGGAAATGCGTCGCGGCCAATCAAAATGAAGCCGCAGGCAAAAAACGCTGCACCAACGGTAAACACAAACTGAAAACTACAAGCCCCAGCGTCCTGCGCGCCATGAGTGCAGAACGCTGTGGAAGCTGGCGCGCAAAAAATAAAAAATAAAAAACACACCGGGAGCGCAAGTCTGCCGCAGGCGGACGCACGCCTCAAAGCGACGCAAACACCCGCCAGCCTTCTTGCATGGAGCAATGGGGAGGAGAGGGACTTCCTCTCCTCCACGCTCCCCCACCGAAGACATGGCGAGACCACCACCAGCCTCAACAAAAGTTGAGCCGGGGTGGGAAAAAACCACAACAGAGGAAGTTCAAAGGGGGGAGGTATTGATGCCTTCGCGCCCCCCCCCCTGAAAGCAAAACAATTCCTCCGGAAAGGAAAGGCACCGGATGTCGCTCTGCCCGGTACCTTTACTTGCTGAGTAAGTATTTCGCTTTCAAGGGAGGGCGAAGGCATCATTGCCTCCCCCCCTTGAAAGCGAAACAATTCCTCCTCTGTAGCATGGGGGGTGGGGAAAGAGGATACCTCTCTCTTCCATCACCCCACCCATGCTTCGGCGAGGCAACGGGGAAAAACGATGTTTTCCCCCGCAGCCTTGGAGGCCTGCCCAAGCCAGCCCGTAGCTTGGGGGAGGGGATACCCCCTCTTCCCTCCCAAACCCAGGCTATGGCAAGGCACTGGCCAGCCCCCCTGTAAAAATACATACATATAAATAAATAAAAGAATCCCCACCCCCACCCCAACGCAAGGATTTAATGCGGCCTGGCCAGCAAAGCAAGGTCACGTTAAACCCACCCAACCCCCCCCCACACACACACACATTGAACCCATTCCCAGATAAGCAAAGCCAGCAGACGGTGCTCCACCCGCTGACTTTACTTACCCCAAAAATAAAACACAAAAATCAGAATCAAAAACATTCAAAAATAATCAAAATCAAACCCAAAAATAAGAACAAGACAGAAGACACAGAACCCCCCCAAAACAAAAACAAAAACAAAAAAACAGAAATTAAACCAGAGAACTCACCCCAATGTCCTCCCTCCACAACATCCGGAAATGAAATGAGGAAAGAAAGAGACTACTTACCGGAAGAAACGACAACGAGAGGCCAGTAGAGAAAAACAGTCAAAGCAAAAGAAAACCTGAACAGCACCACCCAGAGGCCACAGGAGAAAAAACAGTCAAAAATATTCACATAAATGATTCACACATTTCTAAAATCCTGTGTTCAGTTTTCACTCAAAAATAAAAACACAACATTTTAAAACAAATTTAATTTAGAAATATTAAATTTGAAAAAACATACTTACACATTTTTAAAATTTTTATCCAAAGTACAACTATTAAAAAATTCACATAGTAGAACATTATTTGGTTTAAAAAAATTTGTAAAATATTATATCATCGTTTCCTCCTTTTTTTAATCCACCCCCCCAAAAAAAAGCTGATCACAGTTTATAACAGCCCGTGCATATAAATAAACATTTTAAAAATCACAAAACCTTTCAACACCATTTAAAACAGCCCGACACCATTTGTTCAAGAAAAAAAACCAAACCCTTTACTATCCAACACAATTTTACGTCTTTTTATATAACAATACACATTTAAAAAAAACTTCCAAAACAATTTAAAACAGCCCGGCACCGCCGGGCAATCTCTGCTAGTAAGTTTATAAACGGATTGGATAACCATCTGTTGGGGATGCTTTAGCTGAATTTCCTGCATTTTCTGGAGGTAGGGATAGATGGCCTTCAGATGCATTCCAACTCTCCTTTTCTATAATTTTATATAAAAGAAGAGGGGAAAGGCAGTTCCAGGTGTTTTGGAAGGGAACTGAGGCAAAAAGGGGTTAAGAGAGGACTGAAGATTTTAAAGGTTTTAAAGTTGGAAATGGGAGTTTTTGTTCATTTTTCTATGATTGATAAATTCTTATGATGAACACTGAATTCATGAAGGTTCCAAGTGCAACATAACAACAAAATAGGATAACAGTCTTAGCAATTATAGAATATAATATGATATGAGAACAGAAGGGGGGATCATAGTTTTGGGGAAAGAGTTAATTCCCCATCCTTAAATTAAACTGTTTCCTCTCACTGCCCTGTTATACATATGAATTTACCAGACCTTGGTAATTATTCCTTAAGGAGGAAGAAAACAGTATTTTGTATCAATCCATATATGATCCCCAGAGTGGGTTAAAAGGGTTGATTTGGGCAACAATGGAAAACAAGCATGAACTTTGAATGTAAGCTGATCTCTGTAACAAAAATCAATGCACTTTGCCAATTGTTTATTCCATCATGTTGTTGTATCACAGTAAAATTGTAAAAAGCACACATTTATGATACTGTAGTTCGAAAAGATGGAACAGAAAGAAGATCTGCAGTATTAAAGGTTAACCTTCAGTTAGGCATAAATCTATGGATTTTCTGGATTTAATTTCAGTAATGCAATATGCTTTTCTTTTTAAGCTCTGATGAGGAGCTAGGTAATGAACTCCATCTAGATGGCAGATTTTCAAGCACCATACATCTTGTAGATTGTTTTAAAACGGAGGGGGGGGGTTCATTCAAAAGGCCAAACTCAAACTTGGGGGGGGGCAGCATCCCAGTAATAGGGCAAAGTCTAATTTAAACCTGTTATTATTCATAATAATAAGACCTAAAGAAGCTCCTGCTTAGGTTGAAAGAAGAGAGTGCAAAAGCTGGCTTGAGACTCAACATCAAGAAAACCAAGATAATGGAAACAGGCCCTATCAGTCCCTGGAAAATAGATGGAGAAGAAGTAGAAGCAGTGACAGAATTTACTTTCCTAGGATCAAAGATTACTGCAGATGGTGATTGCAGCCATGAAATAAAAAGGTGACTGATTCTTGGGAGACAAGCTATGAGAAACCTGGGGAACATAGTTAAAAGTAGAGACATCACCTTGCAAAAAATAAAAATAAAAAATCGCATAGTCAAAGCAATGGTATTCCTGGTGGTAATGTATGGTTGTGAGAGGTGGACCATAAGGAAAGCTGAGTGCAGAAGAATAGATGCCTTTGAAATGTGGTGTTGGATGAGAGTTTTGAGAGTACCCTGGACAGCGAGGAGAACAAATAGACCAATCTTAGAAGAAATCAACCCTGACTGCTCCTTAGAAGGTCAAATAGTAAAGATAAAGCTAAAGTGCTTTGGACATCAAATGAGAAGAGAGGATTCACTTGAGAAAGCCTTGATGCTGGGAAAGATGGATGGCAAAAGAAGAAAGGAACGGCAGAGAATGAGATGGCTAGATGGTATTGTTGACGCAATGGGCACAGGGCTGAGGAGAATGGTGGAGGTCAGAGGTGCCTGGTGGGCAATGGTTCATGGGGTCGCAAAGGGTTGGAATTGACAACAACAACAACAACAAGCCTCAGGAGAAGCAATTACAATTTTTTAGACAAAGAAGAATCTAAAAGTGATTCTGTCATGTGAAGAAGCCTTATTTGGGGTGTTCAGACTGGATTTTGCTCCAGGATCCGAGACCTCCTAAAGTTGCTTTGGAAGATCTTACCTCTTCACCAGAAAAACTGATCTGGACAACTCTCACTACTGATCACAAAACAAGCTATACAGGTATATTGCATTTTAAAAATTCATCTTTCCAAGGTGCTTGGGATGGTATTGAGAAAATGTCTTCATCTGTCTTCCAATGACAAATGTACATGTAGGAAGAGGGCTGGTGGTTGGCTCACAGAGTTTTGTAATTGAGGATCCAAATCTCACTTTTAGTCCATCACTTTCACTACAAATGACACACATCTTTAGATTGTTACAGACTTTAAACATTGCACCAATTATGCTGTTGTTGTGGCCCGGACACTGGCAGGACTGCCCAGCTGGCAGCTGCTGCACTGAAGGTAAGAGAGAGAGTCTTACAGTAGGCTTTCAGGGTCTAAGCAGGGTCGTCGTCAGGAGTCCAAGGTCAAAGCTGATGGATAGCAACTGTAGGTTCAAGGGATTTTCCGGAGGCATCGTCAAGGTCACATGCAGGGGTTCAGCGTTCCAAGGTTTTCAATCCAGGTCTCTCAGTGTCAGGGTCCAAGTAGGGAATGATTGGTCCAACAAAGATCTTGCCCCAGCTTTAAGCAGAGTCAGACCCCACAGTTGAAGGCCAGTTCAAGAGGCGTGTCTGGGCACTACTGCAAGGCCTGTCTTAACGAGGCTATACATCTCTCAGAGGTACCGGCTTGCTCTTCGTCATCCCGATTGCGGGCACCTGGCCTAGCTGTCAAGCTCCGATCGTTTGGCCTGGCTTGGCCCTGAGGGACCAGCTCCAAAATGACAGTTGGCTGCAGGGCTGGTGCCAGATGCATGTCCTCCTGCTCGGCATCCTGATCTGGGCCGGACATGGCCTGAGGGACTGGCAACAGGTCCTCCTCAGGCTCAGACTCCAGATCGGAGCCAGCAGCAAGCAACTGGGCCGGCTGACTGTCCTCCTCCTTCCCGCACCCAGGACCCCAGGTCACAACAGCTGTCAAATTCAAGTCTTAGTTGTTGAATGTGAGCATGCTAGTTTGGGCTGAAAAATTCTGAAACACTTCCACAAGATCCCTGAAATTAGCATACCATAGAGTTTATTTTTAAAAGACATAATCTGAGTATTAAAAGACATACATCTGAGTATCTTATGTGTCTATATGTGCCTACTCAGAAATAAATCTCATTTAATTGAGTGAATCTTAATCCTATGTAATTGGGTAGAGGATGTCACCCTGCTAGCATATCTATTCTACAAACACATACTGATTTTTATATTAGTTTAACCACCACATCCTCCAATCCACAGAATTTTTCAGTCTACATCTTAATGTGTCTTAACCGGATGTCTCAAATAGAGATCCCCAGTTCCCATCCCAGGACACAGAATGGGAATCATTAAATCTAAGCACAACCTAAATCTCTAAAACATACTGAAAATATGAGCCTTGAAAACCAAATTATGTTGTGTTCTGTTTTGCAGACACACTCAGTTGATTTTGTCCTTCCAAGCAGTGGAAGAATAGCAAGCTTGTTGATGACTAAGCTCAATCTTGGACAAGCCAAACTTTTAATTAGCAAGGGAAGAAAATCCTTTGAAGCTACATGGATTCTTTTTAAAGATCCTTCCTAACAACAGAAAACTAACATTTCAAAGACACCCAGAAGACAATAAAATCACAATGGTCCAAATCTATTGAATATCATCAATCATCTGTATTGCCCATCTGTAGATGTATCTACCTCACAGTAGAACTCCAAGGAAGATAAACACAATTTACCTTATAAGTTTTGGAGTTGGAACACATTTCTGATATAAGGTGTCAATCTGGAAGTGGTAGACTTATTTATTTATTTATTTATTTATTTATTTATTTATTCATTTATTTATTTATTTATTTATTTATTTATTTATTTATTTATTTATTGTTAAAATTTTATACCGCCCACTCAGCCAAAGCCGACTCCGGGCGGTTCACAACAGTGGGTAAAAACAGATAAAAACAAATAAAACAGATAAAAACCAGCAATAAGAACCCACCCCTAAAAAGAGAGGGGTGCAGGAACTGAAGAAACCGTGGGGCAGGCATCCTCCCCTATATTAACCACCCAACGGAAGCCACCCCTCCACCTGCACCCCAAACTTGGCCCGCCAGCCAGGTCTTTAGTTCTTTTCTAAAGGGCAACAACTCCGTCTGGAGATGCAGTTCCACAGGCAGGAGGTTCCAAAGGGCAGGTGCGGACACAGAGAAGGCTCTCCTCCTTGTGCCAGAGAGGCGAGCCCTCTTGGCCGATGGCACTATTAGAGAGCCCCTCCGGTCCGCTCTGGTTAGACTTGTGACTCTCTGTGGGAATGTATCTGGCTTCTGTCGGCCTGTCTCCTACACATTTTGTAAACAAAGGCCTCTTTGCTTACATGAGAGACAACGCTGGATTTTGGGCATGCGTAGAATAGTGAGAAGAATTCTCCTTATTTCTCCTTATTTGGTTCTGACTTTTCTGATTGGCTATGTGTACCTTAGTTTTGTTTCTGATATATTCTGTTTGAATAAAGAGACGCCATGATTATTCCTTTGTTCAGCCAAGACTGCAGTCGTGTATATGCTTTGTCTCTATCTCTGTTTCCTCCTTACTCTGTCTAATGAAGCTGGACTTCGTTAGATATTTTAACTCTTCCTTTGTTTATCTGGGGCTATAAACTGCTCCTTATGAGGCTGATTGAATAGATGTTTACATGAATCGGATTCCTACAACTCTCTACAAGTATCAGCACAAATCTTGACTGCAAGTCCATTAGCATTCAATGAGATTTTCTTCTGAGTAAGTATGCAATAGATCAGGTTGTAAAAGCAGATGGAACTTGATTTGAATGGGTTGGATTTGATGGATTGGATAAATAGGTACCAGTTCGGTGGGAAGGTAAACAGTTCGGTGGGAAGGTAAACAGTGTGCTGCAGTGTCTAGTCATGCCTGCCACATGACCTTGGAAATGTTTGCAGAAGCAGACAGCGTTGGCTCTTCAGCTTTGAAACAGAGATGAGCACTGAACTCTAGAGTTGGATACGACTGGCTTTCGAGCAAGGAAAACCTTTACCTTTACTCAAGATATTTACAGAATTAACAACCAACACATGTTGCTTTTCTTATGTTCTGAGGTAAAAAATGTGAACAGGTTAAAATCTGCTTATCCCCAATGATTTCCATGGATTTGGACATGTTTAATTCAGTTTTGGGCTATGGACAAGGTGGTTAACAGAGCAAAACATCAAAACAACACTATTATTAATAAAAATCAGATCATTAAAACACACAACAATTCAAGCTCAGATCATAAAATGACTGAGGCACCAGATCTAAATCTAAACCTGCTAAGATTGCTTTCACGGTAACTAGCCAGCAATTTTAGCTGTACAGATGTTACAGATGTTACAGATAATCAAGCTTTCTTGGCTTTTGTTATCCTTGACAGAGTTGCACTTTTCCCAAACCCCAGGGTGTGCTTGACTTCATGCTCTAGGAAAGAAAGTCTGTCCTCATGCACAAAACCTGAAGAGCTTCCAGGATTATATCTGGCTCATATTACTATGCCAGTAATGATTTTCCTAGTGGAATACATCAATATAGCTGACTAATACGTAAATGATATTATGCATACTGTACCTAGTCTGATTTATTTATTTATTTTTACACAAAGATCATCTTACATGTTCTCCTTCAAAAACCTTGAAATTATGCCAAAGTTTTATCTTGTTTTGACATTTATACCAGATCTACAGAGTCAAACTTTTTTCAACTTTCTTGAAATCATTCATTATGCCAGAGATTGCTTTCAACACAATTTTAGCCATTGATTGTATCTTATGTGGGAGTAGCAGCTGACGACAATGACAATTTGGGATTGCCTGTGCCATAGCTCATACAACACAGTAGCTGTTACTTTCAAACAAACCAAGGTGAATTTGTCTCTAATGCATATGGAATTCTAAGCTACCCATTTATGTTGCATTACAATGGAAAAAGGGCTCTCAAGGTCATAGCCCAAGGATTTGTTTTATTAGCATGGATGATGATGTCATCGGCTACCTCTCTTCAGCCTTCCGTTTCCCCTGTAGTCCTCAAAGACACAGTAGCTTGCAGGGCACAGGACATTACAGCAGTAAGAGATCACCAGAAGGCCCAAAGTTCAGTATTTGTCTCTCGCATTAAAAGGGTACCAAGTGCTAGAAAATATTCTTGCCTAAAGAAGCACTTAACCTTAACAGAATTCTTCCCATAGAATGCTTCATGTGTGGGATAGGGGTGTGTGTGTGTGTGTGTGTGTGTGTGTGTGTGTGTGTGTGTGTGTGTGTGTGTGTGTGTGTGTGTGTGTGTGTGTGTGTGTGTGTGTGTGTGTGTGTGTGTGTGTGTAGACTGAGTGGGGGACACACATATTTTTCTGTCTTAATAAAAATATAAAATGCCTTTTTTCTGAAACTTCTTAAAAGTAGAACTCATAGAGCCAGGACAGAGAATGTGTGGTCCTCCAAATGGGTTCCAACTGGAGTTCCTATCATAAGAACATAAGAACAGCCTTACTGGAACAGGCCACAGCCCATCCAGTCCAGCATTCTGTCTCACACAGTGGCTCACCATTTCCTTCAGGGTATTCCCAAGCAGATGCCTTCACCTGCTTAGGATTCCTTGGAAATGGCATTGAGAGATATCCTGCCTATCTCTCCAACCCAGAGGTTGTCCTTAAGTATCCATAATTATAGCCATTGACACCCTTGTCCTCCATAAACTTGTCTAATCCTTTCTTAAAGCTGTCAAGACTGACAGCTGTCACCACTTCTTCTGGCAGGGAGTTCCATAGACCAGTGATCCTCTGGGTGAAAAAGTACTTTCTCTTATTTGTTTGAGAACTAGTACCCAAAAGTTTCATGGAGTTGCTAGCATAGGCAATGGTAAAGGAGAACCACATATCATCTATCGCTTTCTTAAATATTGCTCTTCTCTTCTTTTCCCACAGTTATAGATCAGTGCTACAATACTGATGACAAATTATGACTCCTATGTGTATATCTTACCTTGGATACCTTGGAGTCATTATTCAGCAAGGAGACTGTAGACATCTCCGCAATGACATTCTGCACGTGCAAATGGACCTGAGAAATCAAGTCCACTTGCATGACGATTTTTAGCCATTTGGATATACCTGCTGACTAGGAGGACCATGATGTGTGCCCCCTCTTTCACCTTGCCCAAGAGATCCAACAGAAGACACTTTGGTGAATTTTACTCCCGACCTAACAACAATGACAAGTGATGGGCAACACTGCTTAGTTAGACCACTCAAGTCCCTGCATCTTGACAAGGCTCTCACTTAGCAGGGGATATCTGCTTATTAATAAATGGTGAGTTGAATTCTGAATGTGCTGGAGAATTATTTTAAAAAGCCATAGAATATGCTGCAAAAAGAGATTCCTCTCTGTAGACAAATCAAATTAATAAAACCTGGGCTATGCAGATCATGGAAAAAGTTATTCATGAATGATGGCAAAATACAGAATATCTTTGTGTCTGGCTTCACTGTTCCAGACTTGCCAAATCTGATATCAAGTGGGTAAACTGCATTTGTTATTGTCATTTGTATTCTGTGCTTATTCTAGTTAGCGCTGAAAGCTTGAATACAATTTTTATGGTAACTGATACTGCTGTTTAATGGACCATCATATGGCATTTATTGATTTGCACCTTTTGGTTCACAGGAACCAGAATTATAGGACATTTGAAGTAAGGTGCAGAACATTCTCCTAAAGTGTTGTACATGTACACATGTTTTCTTTGTACAGTACTTATCCAGTTAATACGTTCAAGTCAAGATAGATGAAGAGAAGAACTGAAAATGGAAGGACTAACTATTTTTTGAAATTCTGTAACAAAATGTAGTGGTGACCCACTGTTTTCATTCATTTTTTGAAACTGAGACACATTTGTAGTCAATAGATCAAATACAATGTACAAATAGCAGAAGGTGAAAACCTTTACATCTGAGTTGCAAAGTTTAGTGTTGAAAGAAGAGGGAATGCTTGTCTAGATATGCATTGATGCAACAGATATTGCAAGGTAATTTTGAATTCTTTAAATAGGCTTGACAACATGCCCATGAGCCGCAGGAGAGTAGCTTCACATGACAGTTAGGTGTTCAGACCACTGATTATCAAATCAACATATGCATGTATGGAAACATTGTCACACTGTCTTCTATTAAGAAAGGACTCAAATGTACAGCCATATGTTTTCATTAACTGCTTTCTACTGCCTCACATTTGTCAATCAACAATACACAGGGATAATAGAAAATCGTATCTTGTTTCTTATCAGGGTAACACGTGCTGCTAAGGAAGTTAAAGCTGCAGTACATGGCGGAGGAGGCGGCATACAAGATTGTGCAATAAATGTTTGTGGTGCTTTGTTTATTGGATAGAGCCAAATTCCAGCATTAGTCTGAAGAATGAATCCACTGAATCAATCAGGGCAGCCATTGGAGAACACAATGCCCTTCTGGCCTCTGATTTCCGATGTTTATGTCCCTTTACTAGCAATATAAAGAATCATTTTAAATCAGCAATTGGGAATGATAAAACAATGACACAGCATATTCTCTCTCTCTCTCTCTCTCAATTTTGTGGGAAGTACAGCGAAGAGGGGAAAATACACCCCCCCCCCCTTGCTAATTATTCTGTCTGCAAGGACACACAGAGAACAGGGATACTGGGTTTAAAGTTGTGTTTATGGAGGCAAGATTTAAAGTTGTTTTTATGGAGGCAAGATTTAAAGTTGAGTCTATACAGCTATTCGCATTGATTTGGTAAAACAGTAATTCATTTTAAAAGTATGTTTGTAGTTTATAAAATACATATTTCATAATAACTGTATCAATAGAGAGTAAGCAAAAACAGCAGTAACAAAGGGATTCAGCCCTTTGAAACTCAGAATTATTATCAAAGCACACTTCCTCCTTTGTAAAGATAGCATGTCCACATTTCTTTCTGAAAAAAATTAAAACGTTTATGTTTGCTAGAGAAATACATTTGAAGTAGAAAGGTGATAGAAGTTCTAGTTCTAAAGAAGTTGGAAAGGTCAAGATCTATAGCTTACCCCCTTTGTCCCTTGAGAATGAAGGGAAAACATCTCCTACCTAACAGACCATATTATTATTTATAACAACTGTTACTCGCTGTGCAGGGATGAGATGAAATTATCTCAGATAACATCAATGTCCCACTCTCAAGTGGTAAAACCTGGAAAGGATGGGACAATTTTGGCAACCATGGAGAAATGCTTGTGAACAACAGCATCCATTTAGCTGACTAGTAACTACCAATTTTCCAGTAGGCCCCTAAAATGATGCAAATCATGTTCCCAGGAGGCTTATACGAAGTCTAGATGGTGGCTATTATACATTGAGATAAATACCAATATTATTAAATTTGGGCAGTGAAATGGGGTAGCAGTTTGAGGGCAACTTTCAACCCTCACCCATCCCAAGTTTCCAGTGAAAAGTTCTTGAAAATAATTTTCGTTTTAATCTTACTCAGGAGTAACTTTAGGGGAATCAAGCTGAAATATAGCTGATTTGAGGAACAATTAAATACTGATTGGAATGGGGGATGAGTTCAGTGGTGGGATTCAGCAGGTTTGCCCCAGTTCGCCAGAATCGGTAGCAGAAATTCTGTCTGGCTCCGCCCATCCAAGTTTTAAAATAAAGTAGTCCTAATTTGGGTGCAATGCAGGGCTTTCCCCATGGCCATGCCCACCATACGACTCCCACAGAGTAGGTAGTAAACAAATTTGAATCCCACCATTGGACAGGCATGACTAGATTGCCCACCCAGTCACATGGCCATGCCCACAGAGTAGGCCATGCCCACAGTGTGGTAGTAAAAATTTTTTGGAGCCCACCACTGGATGAGTTCCCCTCCACCCCATTATTAAAGGCATCTGTGCTGCAGACATTTGGAACTGACACTTTATTGTTTCAGTAAAATGCATCTGGACATTAGGCTTGCTTCTTATATTAGTGTTCTTGGTTTGGAGCTGTCTGAATGTCTCAAAAGGAAGTTTCTGAAGTGTGTGGAGGAACAACAATAAGATAGAGCAGTATATACACCATCCTGCCTGCTCTGTGCCCCCTAAATTAGGTTATTGTCTTCAGGTGCCACAGTGGCTGCCCGCACATTAGGAAGACTGAACCACCAGTCTAGTTGACTTTAATGCTTGGAACTGAGAAGGATGAAAACATCATCTTACCCTTTGCCTCAGGCAAATAAAGCCTCATAACATAAATGTAGCTTGGCCTCTGATCATGCCTGTGGGAGAGGGCTGCTGTTAGGGACAAAATGCTAATTACCTTGTGAACTGCCCAGAGAGTGCACTAAGTATTATGGGGCGATATATAATTGTAATTGCTATAATATAAAAATTGTCAAACCCTTCCCACCCCACTCGTCGAAAACAGAGTTTATTTCCAGCAGATTCAGCAGCAGCAAAACTCATGAAGTAGTTAAAAAACCAGATGTTTCATCTGTGATTAATTACTTGATTAGTCATTTCAATCCCAGCATTAAGCAATTAACTTGTATGATGAACTGATTACTGGCTATGATTGCAGGTTTAAATATAGAACAGTTTTAACTGGAAAAGGCTAACTTGCTCTTACCCTCGGTCTGGAAATGTTTTGTTACCAAACTTTAAATATTTGGACCTGCCTCACTATATTGAAAATGAAAACACAACTGGGCCCGACCAGGACTAGTTCAGGTAACTGGCTGTCCAGCTCTGTGTTTGTTTCTATGTAAACTTTCAGGAATGAGGCCGATCCTATATTAATGAAGAAAAACTAGAAGCTTCCAGTTTGCTCTTGGTTTCTCCATTTTCCCTCACATCTTCTATCACATTCTTCTCATATAACCAGAACGGCCAATCCTCCTTTGAGAAAACTCTATCTTCAACAGGCACAGGATTTTCAAGCCTTATCATGCAAAGAAACACAGGAAAATGCCATATTTATCACAGTTTTGCCGTTGTTCTTCCTTCATTCATTTATTTTGTTCTCAGTTGTCAGCATTGTATCTTTAATGTATAATGTCTGGTGGAAATCTTTCCTATGGCATATGCCAGGGGTTCTCAACCCGTGGGCCAGATGCGGCCCGTGGTGCCATTTTATGTGTCCCCCCACTGCCTCCACCACACCCAGAAGTGCCATGTGGTGAAGGAAGGGCAAAATGGCCATCTGCCCCCTGAAGCTGTCTGAGGGAGCATGACCCGGCCCCCAGCTTTAAACGGTTGAGGACTCCTGGCTTATGGACTTTTTGGCTTGCAACCTGTTTCATAACAGTGTTGCTCAGATCTTGCTAACAAAAGGCTGCAGCAACTTTTATGGAGTCAATCTGTCTTGACTGTGCTCTCTTTCTGCTGCCTTCAACTTTCTCCAGTATTATTCCCTTTGCACGAGATTTAGGACAAGGGTTGCAGTGGCTTAGTGGTTAAGACACCGAACTTGACAACCAGAAGGTCAGCAGGTCAGCAGTTCGAGACCTGAGTGCTGCATGACAGAGCAAGCTTCTGTCTTTGTCCCAGCTCCTGCCAACTTAGCAGTTTGAAAGCAAGAAATTGCAAGTAGATAAATAGGGACCACTTCGGTGGGAAGGTAAGCAGCATTCTGTGCACTCTGGTGTCTAGTCATGCCCACCACATGTCCAAGGAAACGTCTGCAGACACAGACAGAACTGGCTCTTTGGCTATGTTATGTACTGAATAGAATGTGACAAGTACTCTTTAACTGATTGTATCCAGCAATTGTATCCATTGTAACTGATCAGAGACACATTGTAGCAAGCTGTTAAGGATAATACTGCTCGTGCCAGTAGCAGCATCCAGCTCACGTGATACAGATTCCCCTCAATACCTGAAGGGCAGGAAACCTTCCCGCTGCACCGCACCTGGAGAAGATGGGCGTGATGATCCATGATGTCACATGGACAGTAACCAATGAACTATCACCCGGGTTATTCAAAATGTACAGTGTGCTATAAATAGAGCTGTTTGGTCCACCATTACTTCATGTTCACTCTGACTACCATCCAATAAAGTTGTGTTTTAGCTCTTACTGCAGCTCCTTCTTTGTCTTCCGTGCAAGACACCAAATTGGCGACAAAGGTGGGATGGCGTCCCGAAAAGTGAACATTGCACCCTTTGACACCATGAAGCCAGAAAAATGGAACTCTACGAGCAGCAGTTCCTCTATGCTATGGACCTCAAAGTCATCGAGGAGGAAGCCCAGTGCCGGGCATTCCTACTGGCCCAGTGTGGCCTAGAGACTTTGGAACTGGCCACCAACCTCCTGACGCCGAGACCGCTCAGGGCCGTGCCCCTAGATGAGATCCTCGCTGAGCTGAGGAAACATTTTTGCCCGAAAGTGTCGGTTTTCCCGGCAAGGTTGGCATTCCAGCAGCAGTGCCAGTGGGCTGGTGAGTCCATGGCAGACTTCATGGCAGCCCTGTGGGTGGCTGCCATGCCTTGCCGGTGGGGAGCGTCCCTGAGCGAGGTGCTGAGAGACAGGCTCCTGCTGGGCCTGCGAGATGAGGGGGCCAGGAAAAAACTACTGGCCAAAGACGAGAGCATCTCATTCGAGCATGTCCTGTGTATCGCCCTAGCCGCCTAGTCAGTGCAACAAGGCGAACGGGTGTGCCGGGCCAGAACCGCCATGGTTGGGGCCCCCCCGCCGGCGGTCCCAGTCCACAGCTGTTCCTCCCACGGAGAGCAGGGGCCCTCCAAGTCCACCACGTCCACCTCTGACTTCAGCGAGTACGAGGACATGCAGAGGGTGCAGAGGAGGCCTGAGGTTCGAGACCGCACCAGAGAGGACCGCCGCTGCAACGGCTGCGGGGCATCCCACGACCGGAGCCAATGCCCATTCCGGAAGGCAGAGTGCTACAACTGCGGGCGGCACAGGCACATTGCAAAGGTCTGCAGGCAGCATCGAGACGACGGCAAGGGCCAGGCGGAACGGCCCCAACGCAAGGCAGACGGGGTCAGGCACATCCTCCATGATGATGAGCCCCAGGAGCACCGCGTGTCTCGATGGGTTCCCGACGACCGCGACCAGGCGGTCCACAGCGTGCAGTTGCAGCGCCCCCGGTTTTTTGTTGAGGTACTGGTACAGGGGGTCCCAATAAGGATGGAGATCGATTCGGGGTCATCGTACTCCATCGTCTCCCACAGGGGATTTCTGCGCATTCCCCCAAAGTCATGCCCCAAGTTGAAGGCCCTTAGGACTAATTTGTGGGACGTTCAGCGCAAGAATATACCAGTGTTCTGGGTGGGAGAGTTCAAGGTTCAGTTTAAAAGGCGCTCCGCGCAGTTGCCCCTAGTAGTTCTAAAGGAAGGGTCCTGCTGTCTCCTGGGTACACAGTGGTTTGGGCCCCTGGGGGTTTTCATTGGAGGCATACATGCCATACAGACTGACCCGATCACGGAGGTGTGTAATGCACATCCTGCCGTTTTTGAGAAGGGGCTAGGGAAGTTCAAAGAGCCCCCAGTTTCCTTCGAATTGGACCCCAACATTCAACCCATCAGGATGAAGCCAAGAAGAGTGCCTTTCGCACTAAAGGACAAAATAGAGACTGAACTGGACAAACTGGTGGGTCAGGGGATTTTGGTGCCGGTGGACTCCGCCGAGTGGGAAACCCCCATTGTTACGGCACTCAAGGCTAACAGGGAGGTCAGAATCTGCGCTGACTACAAGTGCACGATTAACAAGGCAATTCACCCAAATGTGTATCTGGTGCCGGTAGTAAGCCACCTGCTAGCAACCTTGCATGGGGGGAGGTGTTTCGCCAAGCTAGACATGGCCCAGGCATACCAGCAGTTGTCAGTAACCCCAGCTACAGCCGCCGCTCAGACAATTGTTATCCACAAGGGAGCCTTTAAAGTGACGCGCCTCCAATTCGGTGTAAATTCGGCTCCGGTGATCTTTGAGTCCCTCGTAGAAAGATTGTTGAAAGGGCTCCCACGTGTTTTCCCCTACTTTGATGACATTCTGATAACAGTGGGAGGGGAACAGGAATTGGCCAAGAGGTTAGACCGGGTACTAACAGTGTTCGAGAAAGCGGGGCTCAGGTTGAGAAACAATAAGTGTGTGTTTTTCGCTGAGCAGGTAGAGTTTCTGGGTTTTCAAATAACCCCTGAGGGCATAAAACCAGCAGAGTCCAAAGTAGCGGCAGTGAAAGAAGCTCCTTGCCCCACCACCAAGGCTTAACTACAGTCCTTCCTATGACTCCTAAATTTCTACCACTCTTTCCTCCCGGGAAAGGCATCGGTAGCAGAACCGCTGCATAGATTACTCAAAAAGGATGCAGCTTGGCGCTGGGGGGACAGCCAGGAATGGGCATTCCGGGGGATCAAACAGCTTCTATCTTCCGAGGCTGTGTTGACCCACTTCGACCCAAAGAAACCCATTGTGTTGGTCTGCGATGCCTCACCGGTGGGGGTGGGGGAAGTCCTCTGCCACGTGCTAGAGAGCGGGCAAGAAGCCCCAGTGGCATACTATTCGAGATCCCTGTCTAAGGCAGAGCGCAACTACGTGCAAACAGACAAGGAAGCCCTAGCGATTGTTGCAGGAACCAAGAAGTTCCATGACTTTCTCTATGGCAGGCCATTCAAAGTCGTGACTGACCACAAGCCCCTCTTAGGAATCTTCACTACAGATAAGCCAACCCCGCAGATCTTGTCCCCAAGGATGCTGCGATGGGCGATTTTCCTCAACGCGTACCAGTACGCGTTGACCTACCGCCCCGGCAAGGAGATCAGCCATGCTGATGCCCTTTCCAGGTCACCCCTCTGACAGGCAGGGGACCCCGAGTGCGAGGTAGAACAGGACCACCAGGTGCTCCTGATTGAAGCCCTAGAGTCGCCCCCAATTCTGCCAGCTGAGATCGCCAAGGCTATGGCGAAAGATAAGTCAACCTCCCCTATGGAGGAATTCAGGATTTATGGTAGGCAGAGAGACGAGCTCTCCCTAGAAAGGGGCTGCCTACTTTGGGGGCAGCAGATAGTAATCCCCGAAGTTCTGAGGTCCCGGGTGCTCAAGATGCTGCATATCAGCCACCCGGGGATCGTGCGCTCCAAGGCGCTAGCTAGGAGTTATGTCTGGTGGCCCAAACTGGACACAGATATATAACACATGGTAGGCACTTGCGAGAGCTGCCAGAGCACCCAGCCCGAGGAATCCCGACTTCTGCACAGAGAATGGGACATGGCCCGGGGTCCGTGGTCACGTCTACACATGGACTTCGTGGGTCCATTCAGGGGTACCCTTTTTCTTATAATAGTGGACTCCTACTCAAAGTGGTTGGAGGTGATTTTGATGGCCAGTACATCGTCAGCTGCAACGATTAAGCAATTATGCAAAGTATTCAGCTGCTTCGGTTTACCTGACGTACTTGTGTGCAATAACACCACAACTTTCACCTCAGCGGAGTTCCAGGGTTTCATAGAGATTAACAAAATTCGCCACATAACTGCGGCCCCCTTTCACCCCACTACAAATGGTCAAGCAGAACGCCTGGTGCAAACAACAAAGGACGCACTGCGTAGGATGGGCCCCGGGGAATTGAACTTGCAGCTCTGCCAATTCCTATTAAGGTACTGTGTATTCCCCTTAGCGTCAGGGCTATCACCCGCCAAGCTCCTCATGCGGAGGAAACCCGCCATGATTCTCTCGAGATTAGACCCAACCAGGGTGGAGGACACAGGTAGAAACATAGAAATGGGGGGCACCAAGATTTTTGAGATCGGCCAGCCAGTACATTGCTGAAACTACGTGGCTGGCGGCCCCACTTGGGTACCTGGAATAGTGGTCGGGCAGACGGGGCCAGTCTCCTACAATGTCAAGACAGGCACAGGACTCCTCTGGAGGAGGCACACCGACCAACTCCGAAGTAGAGTAGTGGGAAGGCAAGACGTGAGTGACCAAATGGAGCGGTCAGCGTTAGGGTTCTCCCCCACCCACTTATCCCAAGGGGGAGACACAGACCACAGGGGGGAGGGAAATGAGACAAACCCATATCCTTTTGACCCCCCGGGTAACAGGGACAACTTGGAAGAGAGAGATCCCGAAGAATTGTTGGATTTTGAGTTAGGAGACCGGGGGGATTTTTCGGAGTGGTCCCCCACCCATCCAAGCGAAGAGCGTGGTTTTTCTTTAGTCCCTGGAGCCCCTGGTCTCACATCCCTGGAGTTTACTCCCACACCTAGACCTTCCTAATCCCCGGCTCACGACTCGCAGCCAATTGCTAACGAGTCACTCTCCTCCAATGCAGGGACTCCGTCCCGAGGTGCGGCCAACCCTCGCCCAAAGCGAACGTGCGGAAAGCCTCAATGGCTAAAGGACTTCGTCCTCACCTAGGGGGGAGGGATGTTATGTACTGAATAGAATGTGACAAGTACTCTTTAACTGATTGTATCCGGCAATTGTATCCATTGTAAATAATCAGAGACACATTGTAGCAAGCTGTTAAGGATAATACTGCTTGTGCCAGTAGCAGCATCCAGCTCACGTGATACAGATTCCCCTGAATACCTGAAGGGCGGGAAACCTTCCCGCCGCACTGCACCTGGAGAAGATGGGCATGACAATCCATGACGTCATGTGGACAGTAACCAATGAACTATCACCCGGGTTATTCAAAATGTACAGTGTGCTATAAACAGAGCTGTTTGGTCCAGCATTACTTCATGTTCACTCTGACTACCATGCAATAAAGTTGTGTTTTAGCCCTTACTGCGGCTCCTTCTTCGTCTTCCGTGCAAGACACCAAAGGCTATGAACAGAGGTGAGCACTGAACCCTAGAGACCGATATGACTGGCTTTCGAGCAAGGGTGACCTTTACCTTACAATATTTAGGTACTCACAGAAGCATGATAACTTCCCTCTAGAAATTTGACAAATGGAGAGGAGATTAGACTACAGTTCCAAGAATTGTGCAGCTACTGTCACTACTGAGGATTTTTAAAAACATTTCCAAAGTCTGCTTTTGCTTCCACCCACTACAACACCACTATACAATCTGTGAGCAGGCCCTGCTGAATGGGATGGGCTGTGCACTGAAGAGGACAAGGGGCAAGCAACAACACTCAAGTTCTCTTTCATCTTCAGCCTTTCAACATCTGTTTAGCAAGGTTCTCTGGCCCTCTGTAATATTGTGTTAGATTTGGAAGAATTGCCCTTGGAAGTTTATAAAATCATGCACGGTGTGGACAAAGCTGATAAGGAAAAACTGTTTTCCCTATCGCATAACACTAGAACTAGGGGACACTCCATGAAACTTTTGGGTACCAGTTCTCAAACAAATAAGAGAAAGTACTTTTTCACCCAGAGGATTACTGGTCTATGGAACTCCCTGCCAGAAGAAGTGGTGACAGCTGTCAGTCTTGACAGCTTTAAGAAAGGATTAGACAAGTTCATGGAGGACAAGGGTATCAATGGCTATAATTATGGATATTTAAGGACAACCTCCGGGTTGGAGAGATAGCCAGGATATCTCTCAATGCCATTTCCAGGGAATCCTAAACAGGTGAAGGCATCTGCTTGGGAATACCCTGAAGGAAATGGTGAGCCACTGTGTGAGACAGAATGCTGGACTGGATGGGCTGTGGCCTGTTCCAGCAAGGCTGTTCTTATGTTCTTATAACGTATATTGCTTACGTTGCAATCACCATTAAGGCTTTGCTGTAATCGTGTGCCCTTTTCTGTAAGGCGCCTTATTCATATATTTTCAATGTACCCTGATTGGTTTACACAGGTTTCCCGCGTTAGTAAAAGCCTGGGCAAATGTATCACTGTAACTGCCATTCTGCCTGTATATAAGTTGCTACCTCATCCCTGTTTTCCCCAGTCTGAACTCAGCTGTAATAAATGACTTGTTGGTTAACCCCCGATCTGCTGTCGCAATGCAATTAATACTCGGACTCAACAACTTTTAACTATGTTCCCCAGATTTCTCATAGCTTGTCTCCCCAGAATAAGTCTCCTTTTACTTTCATGGCTACAATCACCATCTGCAGTGATCTTGGATCCTAAGAAAGTAAATTTTTTTGGTCCCTGCAATTATCGCCAGCGCTTCCCTGTCTGTCTGGGCGTAATTCCTCTCCGCTTGGGACAGGGACCTGGAGTAAAACGCTATTGGGGCCTCCCTCCCGTTTTCCAAGACGTGGCATAACACTGCCCCCACCCCCACCGGGGATGCATCACAAATCAGTACTACCGGCCGTTTGGGGTCGAAATGGGTCAGAATGGCGTCAGACGCCAGGAGTTGTTTCAGTTCCGTGAATGCCCTCTCCTGGTCATCGCCCCACTTCCATGCTGCATCTTTCTTGAGCAACTTGTGAAGCGGCTCAGCCACCGCAGCCTTCCGTGGAAGGAAGGAGTGGTAGAAATTTAAGAGCCCCAGGAACGACTGCAACTCGGGCTTGGATGTGGGGCGAGGGGCTTTCTTGATGGCGGCCACCTTGGATTTGGACGGTTTGATCCCCTCGGGTGTTACTCGGAATCCTAAGAACTCAACCTCCTTCGCGAAGAAGACGCATTTGTCTTTTCGCAACCTCAACCCCGCCTGTTCGAATGCCGCCAGGACCTTGTTTAGCCTTTCAGCCAACTCAACCTCACTCCCCCCCGTTATCAAGTCATCATCAAAATATGGCAAAACGCCATCCAGCCCTTTGAGGAGGCGTTCCACGAGCGACTGGAAAATCCCAGGCGCCGAGTTCACGCCGAATTGGAGGCGCGTCACCTGGAACGCCCCCTTATGCGTGACTATGGTCTGTGCAGCAGCTGCGGCAGGGGTTACCATGAGTTGCTGATAGGCCTGTGCCAGGTCGAGTTTAGCGAAACACTTTCCCCCATGTAACCTGGCCAGCAAATGGCTGACCACCGGCACCGGATATGCATTAGGGCGGATTGCCTTATTAATGGTGCACTTATAATCGGCGCAAATGCGAACCTCCCCATTGGCCTTCAATGCCGTGACAATTGGAGTTTCCCACTCCGCAGAATCAACAGGAACAAGAATCCCCTGGCCCACTAATTTGTCCAGTTCCACCTCTATTTTGTCCTTTAGTGCAAAAGGCACTCTGCGCGGTTTGAGTCTTATTGGGCGGACCTCCGGGTCCAGGTCGAAAGTTACTGGGGGTCCATTGAATTTCCCAAGTCCCTTTTTGAAGACTTCGGGGTGCGCGTCGCACACCTCCTGTATTGGGTCAGACCCCACGGCGTGCACCCCCCAATAAACAGGCCCAGGGGCTGAAACCATTGAGTCCCGAGGAGGCTGCAATTACCCCCCTTAAGAACGACTAGGGGGAGTTCCGCGGCGTGCCGCTTATACTGGACCTGGAATTTCCCAACCCCCAACACCGGGATACTGTTCCCTTGCACGTCCCGAAGCGTGGACCTCAACGCTTTGAGCTTGGGCCGTACTCGGGGGGGCAATTCTCAAGAACTCCCTCTGGGAAATGATAGAATATGAGGAGCCAGAGTCAATCTCCATCCTAACAGGGGCCCCTTGCACCAGTACCTCAACAAAGTAACGGGGTTGTCCCATGGACACGCTGAAAACTGGGGCGTCGTCGTCGCTGCCGTCGGAGATGCGGCCCACGCCGTCCTGCTTCCTCGTGGGCCGGGCGCCATCCTTTGGTCTCGTTGAGCGGTCTGGCCTCGCTGAGCGGTCGGGCGAGCTCCTCTGGCCCTTGCGCCGTTGTCTGCAGACTTTGGCGATGTGCCCGCGTCGCCCGCAGTTGTGGCACTCGGCTTTTCTGAACGGACACCTGGCGCGGTCGTGAGCCGCCCCGCAGCCGTCGCAACGCCGGCCCTCCTTCCGGACCCTCCAGATGTCCTCGTCGTCGCTGCTTTCGGCGGACGATTTCGAAATTCGCCGGGCTGCGTGCACCGAAGTCTCTGTTTTGTCGGCCTTCGGCCGCCAGTCCTGGAGCTCTTGCACCCCGGCCTTCGTGGCTTCCGCGGCCTGTGCCGCTTTCAGGACCTCCTGCAACGTGGGGGGCGGCTCCTTATTCATCAGCGTGCGCTGGATCTCGGCGTCCTTCAGGCCGCATAGCACGCAGTCCCTGAGGGTGACTTCCAAGTTCTCCCATTTGCATGGGCCGGCAGCCAGACGCAGGGCCGCTACGAAGGCGGCGACCGACTCTTCAGGCGCTTGGACTCGCCTCCAAAACGCGCTCCGAGCGGGAAACATCGCCACCGAGGGCCGGAAATGGTCTCACAACACCTTCAGGAGCTCTTTTGCCTTGAATTCAGCCGCCTTTTTGGGTGCGATGAGGTCAATCAATACCCTCTTGCCGTCGTGCCCGAGCATTCTGGTGAGGATGGCTCTTTTCTTCGCCTCGTCCGTCACCTCGAACTCCACCAGCGCGCCTTGGAAGTCCATTTCGAAGAGTTCCCAATCTTGCGGTTTCTTGATGTCGAAACCGGCGTATGTCTTGGTCCCATGGGCAGCCATCATCCCACCTTCGTCGCCAATTTAGTGTATGGGACCAAAGACACCAGGACAGCCGAAGAGCTGGCTTAACACAACTTTATTACATGCTGGTCAGAGGGAACATGTGGTAATGGCGGACGAACAGCTCAATATATACAGTGGCTATACATTTGAATGTGGCTCCTTGACAGTCTATTGGCTACTGTCCGCGTGACGTCATTGCAGGTCACGCCCTTCTTGTCCAGGTGAAGGTGGTGGCGGGAATCTTCCCGCGCTGTTGCTCTTAGGTGAGTCTTGGACCAATGAGCTTGGACGCTCGCTATTGCCATCTAGTGGTCACTAGCTCACGTCCTATTAGGGTTACAGTGTTACACATGGAAAGGTTACATTGGATACACATGGATAGGTACATTGTTTAACGGCACATGCTTTAGAACACAACAAATTCCCTGCCAGAAGAAGTGGTGACAGCTGTCAGTCTTGACAGCTTTAAGAAAGGATTAGACAAGTTCATGGAGGACAAGTGTATCAATGGCTATAATTATGGATACTTAAGGACAACCTTGGGGTTGGAGAGATAGGCAGGATATCTCTCAATGCTATTTCCAGGGAATCCTAAGAAGGTGAAGGCATCTCCTTTTGAATACCCTGAAGGAAATGGTGAGCCACTGTGTGAGACGGAATGCCGGACTGGATGGGCTGTGGCCTGTTCCAGCAAGGCTGTTCTTATGTTCTTATGTTCTTAAATGTTGATGGAGGAGTTTGTTCCTTCCATTTGCAGGCAAAATCTTTCTTTTCAGGCAGGCTTAAGTGGGGCTTTTTAAAAGAAATACTGTGTTTATTGAAGATTTTTAAAAATGTTTCTAACTGTTTTTAATGGTGGTTGATACCATTGTTATGTGTTTCATTGGTGTTTGTTATATCTTATAGTGTTTTTAATTGTGATGATTATATTTTTACTAATTGTGAGCTGCCTTTGTCCCCTGCAGGGAAAAATGTGGCACATAATAAATTAAATTAAATTAATTTCTGCCAATTTCATTGGATTCTACTGCTATTGTTGCTCTCTTTTTTGTGGAGGGTGGGTGGGTGGGTGGGAATTCATTATTTTATAATCACAATTCCGTACTTTTTGATTCAAATCCAACTGAATTCATTTTTTTGGCTTTGGGTACATTCCTGTTTTAAGAGCCAATGTAGCCCGCCTCCGGCCCCCGCAGCTCATACCCGTCAAGTGCGGCTTCCAAAAATATGGGACATTTCTGTGCATATGCGCGCACTCACTTGCAGAACCCATTTGCACATTTGCAAACAGATTCTGTGTGTGTATGCATGCACAGTAACCCCTTTCCCTGCCATTCAAAATATGGGATGGCGGCAGGAAAGGGGAGGAACGAGCACCAAAATATGGGATTTCCCAGCCAGTCCTGGATACTTGACAGGTGTGCCACAGCTGTGTGTCAGGGCAGGACCGGCCCACAAAAAAAGTTTGGGCACCACTGTTCTAGGGGGAGTAAGCTCTATTATATACTATAGAGTTTAAATAAACCTATATAAAAGCATCAGGCTGCCCCAGAATCAAAGGGAAACTTGGTCATCACTTTCAACAGGGTCATTACGAGTATCCATTCATCATAAATAATATGTTTGTGGTTGAAACTGAAGACTGTATTCCTATGCACCTTTACCTAGATATAAGACCTTTTGAACCCAATGGGGATTACTTCTCAGCTGACATATATAGGGCTGTACTGTAAATCATTTCCTCTCTAGCCTTAACCTCATTAGTTTGAGGGCTTCGGTATGGCAGCCTGTTCAGATTTATTGCCATATTTTGCAAACACCTGCACATGTGGTTGAGATACACTTGTTTGTGATTAACTTCACCACTGCAAAATGGTTTATTTTATGTCCTCATTTTTTGGACATCTTAACATCTCTGCTAATAGGCCAGTAATATTATTAGATCATTCAGCAAGCCAAACATTGAACCTTTTGCCCTTGTTCAGTGTGTTTTCTTTTTTCGTTTCTCAGAAGAAAACATGAATAATCTTGTACCAAATCCCACCAGGATTAAAGTTTAGAGTTCCCTTTCCTGAGAACAGAAGACTGTTTTGTCCTAGGGCCCCAGATTGCCTCTGTCTCAGATGGCTGATGGGTAAAGGAGTGGAGCACTTTTTTGTGGGGAGAAGCCTTCCTTCCTTGGTCTACAACTTAAGGCTTCTTCTTCTTCTTCAGGTGCCGTATCCATTCCACATATCAGATATCATCATGACCGATAGTCTTCTTGTTCTTAACTCCTCGGAATAGTTCTTCTGAGGACATGCCACACTAGTCTCTCAGGTTCTTCAGCCATGAAGTCCATTTACGTCCAGGGCCTCAGGGATCTTTCCTTGCAGACCAAGTTGAAGTATTTTATATTTCATCTTGTTCCTCATGGTATGGTCAAGGTATTGGAGCTTTTTTTGCTTAATGGTCTTCAGCAGTTCTTGTTCTTTATCCATCTGGAGCAAGACCTCTACATTAGTGTTGTGTATTCAAGTCAAAAGCAAGTTGCGCAAGCAGCTCTTTGCAAAGACAAAATGGCAATTTCCTGCCATTAACATTTGCCGCTAGATTTGGCGCTAACATTTCCCTTCTGGGCACGCTACTTATGTTAATTAGAGTTCAATGATTGGGTACAACTTTGGATCCTGTTCGTGATTGGTTAAAACTGGTATATCATGTTATGATTGGTTAGTTAAGGTTCACCGGCAGGTTACTACATTGTATCAAAGAGTCACCACTGGGGAGACACTATATAAGCCCCACGGGTAAACAAGGGTGGGGCCGGGGCCGGATCTATGCTTCTCATTATCAAGGCAGGTTAAACCACGTCAGGCTAACCTGGGGTCTTCTCTATATGATCACTCACCAGGGTACATTGCCTCTAATTCAGAGAGACCGATTACATGGGACTTGTGTTGCCATCTGAAGGTCCGGATATTCCTTGTAACAGTAACCAGAAAGACTTTACAATAAACCATTGTTTGTTGTTCTGTTCATCGTTTGCTGGACTGTTCTTTACAAGGGCTGGACATGACAATTAGTCACATGATCAACACATGATATCCTTAGCAGTCATCTGTAGATCCACATTTTGAAAGTTTAGATTCTTTTTTTCAGATGCTTTAGTCCAGGGATCCTCAACCTACAGCCCATGGGCCAGATCCAGCCCAAGGCACCATTCCATTCGGCCTGCACCCTTGCTCCAGCTGCTGCTTTCACCACCCACCACCACTCCCTCCTCTTCCTCCTCACTCCTTGTCCCCTCTGCTTGGCTTGGCCTGTCCCTAACTGTGCTCCATAGCAGGGTGGATGTTGTAAGAAGGCTTACAAGCTGCCTGAGTCTTTCCCAGGGGCTGCTCTGGCTGAGAGCAACTTTTCCAGCAGATGCACACAGCTGCCTGCATCTTTCCCTCTGGCTGAGCATGGGCAAGAAGGACAGCGAGGACCCCGCCTTCATCCATACCATGCAGCTCCTCCAGGCCAGTAAGCAGGGAAGTGGGGTGGGGAGTGTGTGGGGTGGTCCCACTGCCAGTGGTGGTGGTGGGAGTGTTGGGGGCTCGGGGTGGTCCCCCTGGTGGCAGTGGCAGGTTGGTTCCACTGCCATTGGCAGCACACCAATCTGGCATGCAGATAGTCTGAGGAGGCATGAACCGACCCCTGGCTTTAAAGGTTTGAGGACCCCTGCTTTAGTCATTATCCAAGCTTTGACTCCATACGACAACACTGAACATGGCTACATGGTAGAAAAACACTGTGCCAAAATTGGTGGGGTGGGGTTTGACCTCTGTTTCAGGTCACATGGTATTTACATCAGCATATGTGTCCCTGTGTCTCCACCAATCAGCTGTGGTCCATCTCCATTGCCATTGCAGTTCTACAATGCTGATCCCCACTGCTGATGAGCTGATGCTGCGCTGGTGAGCTGATGCCATCTCCACCGATCAGCTGGATCCTATATCAGTAGCTGTGATTTGTGGCAGTAGCAAATCTATGGCCCTTCTCTGCCAATCAGCTGAAGCCCATCTCTCCTGCCGCCACAAGTTTATTAAGGAAACCCCAGATAAACCCCATCACACATGGGCACACTGACCAAATTGATACAGAGTTATTTTAAATAGCTGGGGGTTGCTTATTTTATACTGGAACTTGTATCTGTGTAAAATAGATGACCACCAGTGGAAGGTTTAAAATAACCCAGTTGGTGGCCAAAATAATATGTGTTTAGGTTTGTACCATGCAGGTGGCGATATTTAAATCGATTTCTACTTTGGCAAGTCTTACATAAATGTGGGTGGGGTTTTATTTTTACAAATATAGACAGGCCCTTACACTGCATGTTGTAGCAGAGCCACCCAGTTTATGTCTCAACAGACAGATAATCTTCTAAACTGTGGTAGAGCATATAGCTGTGTAAACTGACCTATAATAGTGTGTGTGTGTGTGTGTGTGTGTGTGTGTGTGTGTGAGAGAGAGAGAGAGAGAGAGAGAGAGAGAGAGAGAGAGAGAGAGAGAGAGAGAGAAGGAGGATTAATAATGTCTATGTGTGTCTGAATGGAGTGTAGTTCATCTGCCATCAGCAATGTGCCCCTAAACCAGGAGTTCTCAACCTTTTACAGACAGGAGCCGGTTCACGCTCCCTCAGACAGCTTCGGGGGCCGGACAGCCATTTTGCCCTTCCTACACCAGATGGCACTTCCTGATGTGGTAGAGGCCAAATGAAATGGTGCCGCAGGCCACAGGTTGAGAACCCCTGCATATGAAGTTTGTAATTTGTGAGATGCATCTGTATGTGCCACTGTAACTGGAGCTACAGGTGGCCTGGGAGTCCAGATTGCCTGTTATCAGCATAGCTTGACATCAGAACTATAATTTTATCTGGACAGAGATAGTCTTGACGCAATTATTTTCTGCCTGATAACATCCCACTTGAATGTGTGTGGCTCCCTTTGAAAATAGTCTGGAAATCTGTGGTCCCAAGATCACTAAAGAAGACTGGTCAATATGATCCTATTACATCATTGTCTATCAGTGTGTATCTGGCTTAATTCAAAGTGCTGGTATTGACTTATTGATTTCTTGCATTTCTCCTAATAAAAAATATTTTTAGAAAACTGATATCAATCCAAATGCAATAAGTGGATGGGTGGGATGGAACAGGATGGAGTGAGGTGGCAGGCGGCCAAAGAAGATGGCAGCATAGTCCTACTTTTCTGTTATCAACATCATTAAGGCAACTGTTTTCAATATAATTATGTTAATTTTTAAGTAAACAACACGGTAATGAAACACTGTTGGAAACATCACAGGAAGTAGATTTCCTGTACAATGGTCTCTGAGGACCAGCTCTGACAATCTCAAAAGTTGTGAAAAGAAGTAAAATTGTTCTGACAACAAAAACTGTAAGAAAACAATCAGAAACAAGTTAGCTGAGGGTGCAACTACATTTGAATCACAGCCTTTATTACCATGCTCACAACTAGGCTTGTGGACTGAATTACTTCAGTGTTCACATTCCCTGTAAAAGCAACAGCTTCTCCCAGGTGAGGTGACAGAGAGATTTTCCTTCCCGTCTCTCCCCCCTGTTGACTAAAAGAAAGCAAGGGAACTCACCAGATATGCCAGGTTCCACACACACACACACATCAGAAAGACATCCTGTGCATGCTAGTATCCTTTCCTTATCTTTTATTAACTGATTAGTCATCTGACCATGACAGGTTAAAATGTGATAAAATACATTACCTTGGATACCTTGGAGTCGTTATTCAGTGAGGAGTTTGCACAATGGTAGACATCTTCTGCACATGCAAATGGACCTGAGAAATCAAGTCCATCTGAGTGCTGCTTTTACACCATTTGGATATCACGTCACCTTCTGGCTAGGCAGACCATGACGTTTGCCTTCTACTACCACCTTGCCCAAGGATCCAACAGAGGATGCTTTGGTAAAATACAGAAGACACTCTGATAAAATACTATCATAAAAGCAGATTAAAAGTAGAATGATACAATCATAATAAAATGAGATATAAAATTTAGTCATGTACAGACACACAAGACAGATACCCTGCACATGCACACACAAGACAGATACCTTGTGCTGCCTGCTCTCACAGCCTCTTGTGGAGCTACAGGCATCTGTGTGGAGCTACAGCCCACACCAACGGCTGGGAGGAGAAGAAGCCAGGGCAGGTTGAGGACTTCGCCACCCCTCCCCCTGAGCCCACACCAACGGCTGGGGGAAGATGAAGCCAGAGCAGGTTGAGGACTTCACCACCCCTCCCCCTGAGCCCACACCAATGGCCGGGGGAAGAAGCCAGGGCAGGTTGAGGACTTCGCAGCCCTTTCCCCTGAGCCCAGTCCATACCAATGGCCGGGGGAAGAAGAAGCCAGGGCAGGTTGAGGACTTCGCGGCCCTTCCCCCTGAGCCCACACTAATGGCCAGGGAAGAAGAAGCCAGGTCAGGTTGAGGACTTCATGGCCCTTCCCCCTGAGCCCACTCCAATGGCCGGGAAAGAAGAAACCAGGGCAGGATGAGGACTTCACCGCCCCTCCCCCTGAGCCCCCACCAACATATTGTATTGTAATGTAATGTATTGTTTGTAAGATGCCCTGAGTCGCTACGGTGAGTGGGCGGCAATATAAATTTGAACTAATAAATAAATCTTCTTTCTCAGCTTTGAAAAAAAATGCTCACCTTCTACTGTCCCCTCTTCTTCTCCCCTCCCCTCCTGCCTCTCTTGCTCACTGCCATGGCAATAGTGATACTCAGATAATTGCAGGTAGTGCATGGGCTCTTACATTGCTAAATGAGAAGGAAAAGAAAGAGGAGCATTTCCAAGCTCCGAAACACCTCTCCTCCAGTTCTTGACCCAGCAAATTGCTCCTTGTCTGGCCTCCCCAGCTCACTTGGTGGCTTAGCAAATGGCACCTGCACCTGCACAGTCCTTGTAGTTCCTTGGGCAGATGGGTGCTAGGCCAGCCTTTCTCTTTCGACCCTGCACCACTGCAGTGGCCACAAAGGCTACCTCTAGAACCCAAAGGGGTCATTTTCTCTCCTTCTCTCTCCAAAGCCAGGATGACCAAGCCCAAGCTGCAGTGGATCCACTGGCTCCTTCTTTTTGCATCTAAGCACAGGTTCAGAAGGAGAGTCTCTGGGAAGCTATAGCAGGTGCATAGCTTCTCTCTGCACCTAATATCCACATGGAAAAATCCCTTTGTTTCCTTCTGTAGTGAAAAAAGTAGAAGTCCCCCAGCAGCATAGAAATACTGGTAAGTGGCTTTAGGATAAAAAGTCCTGAGGGATTTGATTCAGACAAATCATTTTGCAATCTCAGCAGTTATCTAAGTTAAGCAAATCCCAAGTTTTTTGACTGTGTAATTAGACTCTAACATTAGATTTACTCCCCAAACTGCCAAAAGATTTGAAAAACTAAAATAGCAAGCAGGACTGAGACCTTGGAACTCAACAATAAGAGTATCTCCTGTTGTGTTCTAAGGGTTTTACCTTCCACATGGATTACAATGTATCTGAACCAATGTAACCTTGCCTATAGCAACAATGTAACCTTCAGCTGTATCATATGAACCCTGCATTAGGACGCGAGCTAATGACCACCAGCTGGCAGCAGCGAGCGTCCAAGCTCTCTTGGTCCGAACTCATCAAAGGCAACAGCGCGGGAAGCTTTCCCGCCACCACCTACACCTGGACAAGAAGGGCGTGACCTGAAATGATGTCACGCAGACAGTAGCCAATGGGCTACCATGGCACCACGTTCAAATGTATTACCACCGTATATAAAGAGCTATCGATCCGCCATTACCTCATGTTCCCTCTGTCCACGATGCAATAAACCTGAGTTAACCCAGCCCGAGGCTGTGTCCTGTGTCTTGGTTTTCATACACCAAACTCCTGATTGCCCTTTATAGAGCATTCTTGCTCATTTATTTTTGCGTATTTTTGGAAGGAGGAGGGGCTAAATAAACACTTCCCTGCTCCCCTGCAGACGGGAAAGAAAGTGTAATTATCTTCCTCCCCCCTTCCAATTCTCCAACTGAGCATTACTATGATTGGCTAGGAGGGGAAAGGACATTATTAACTTCTTCGGCATACTGGATGGGTGCATTTTACTTCTGCTTCCAGGATCGACAAGGGTGGCATGGGCCGGATGAATTGGCTTCGGAGGCCAGATCAGGCTCACAGGCTGTAGTTTGGGCACCCATGCTCTAGAAGGAGGAGCAAATGAAACGAATACATTCTTTTAAAAAAATTATTTTATTGAAAATTTTCAAATATACATAAGGGAACAAAAAAAAGGATAATAAGACATACATTGACAAAATAAGTAATAAAAAAGAAAGAAAAAGGAGAAAATACAAAAAACAAATTATAACCTTAACTAACCTTTGATAAATCAAAATAAAAGTATGACAACTATTAATAAACTTACATTATATAAAATAGTGAAATCTTAAATAATTAACACCTTTAATTGCTATGTAAATCTTATTTTTTTACCAAAAAGTCTAGAGAAAAGAAGGAAATTAACCTCTTAATCATTATCTAGCTGTTTACTTTGTAGAAACTCCACCCACTATATTTTAAAGACAAAATGAATACATTCTTAATGCAATGGATAACTAGTTAATATTCAGGCCTGCAAGTAACGGAATATAATGCAGATACAGAACACTTTGGTCATGCCTGAAAAATCCAGAGCACAGCAGACATTGTGGTTTGCTTTCAGAGATACAGTATGAAAATGAAAATGTGAAGAAAAATATAATCAATGGGGTATTATTTTGTCTTTTGGGGCCTCAACTTCAAATTCTCTCAGGCAGCACCTCCCAGAATTGGACATTATCTGACCAACCACAGGCTCCCATAGCTGTGGAGGATGCTGAGAGTTATAGTAATTGACAATTTGAAGTTACTTTCCCAAGAACTATGATGTTGTATTATGATGGTTGGCTGTGGTGGTTCAGTGGTTAAGAAGCTCACCTTGTTAGCTGGAAGGCTGGCAAGTCGGCAGTTCAAGACCCGGGTATTGCATGACAGATTGAGCACCCGTCTCTCTCCTAGCTCTTGGGGACATAAAAGGAGCCTCATTTGGACATCCCTTGGGTGGAGTTTCTTCTACAAAAATCCTTTTCAACCCAAATAATTTATTACACGAAATCATTATTATGATGGCCGGAATTCTGTTGAGCAGCTTATGCATTTGATTTAACACACAACAGATAATGTTTATGGAGATTTCCTAACTTGAGGCAGTTAACTTTCTCTGTCGTAGCATAACAGGATTTCAGCCAAAATAATATAAAACTAACATAGTACCATAATTTCTGTCTGTGCTGGAGAAGGTTGCACAAGGAAACAATTAGTGCATTGCAAAGTTTCCTTAAGGCTTTTATACCATTTACTTCAGCAGTTGACTCTGGGATGAATCTGATATTTTCCTCACTCTTCTGTCTTTCCCTTTGTTCACAGCAGAGCTCTCTCTCTCTCTCTCTTTTGGATGAGAACTCTCAAATCAACCAATGGCCATGGCCACTGTATTTTCCGAGCTCCATAATTAGTTTCTAAGTGTTGGACCACAACCACATTGATTGGCTGCAGCCTGAGGATCCCATGAACTCCCAAACTGCCCATAGCCAGGAAGTTAACTATGGTACATGAGCCTTGTAAAACCTATACAAAAGTTTTGCTGTTGCTCACTGGCTGGAACTGCAAGAACAGAATTATCTTCAAGGAACTTTAAGGCCATGGCAGACATGCATGATCAGTATGAGTTGATTTGGGTTTGTGGGTCAACGTATATGTGCCTTGATCTTAGTTAGCATGTAAGAGAGCAATATGTTAACTGCAGCCCTGACGCTATGATTGTTGTTTTTACAAAGATCACTTTGACAGTTTTAAATAAGTGGATATGCTTAAATGGCTCTTGATACAATCAGAAAATCTGATACTTTCTGAGTCCTCTGGGAACTATGTTCTGAGACATTTCCTCAGGAAATAGAATACACAATGTTGTGATTTTTACTGAGTCAGTGTTGAAAGTATTACTGCAGTTGCATTTACAGGAGATAGCAGTACTTATCTCTAAGAGAGGGACACAGTGGAGGTTGAAGAAAACTATAGACACAAATAATAATAATATGTCAGAAGTGTTAATTGACATTTTTTAGTATGTGACAAGAAAGTTTCTGTTCATAAATATTTCTGATGTCAAGATGTATTTATGAAAAACAAGTTGAAAATTCAGGAAATGCTATATACATTGTTAACTGTGCCTCAAAAACAATGGAGGCCAAGAAATATTCTTTTGCTCATATTCCTGCGGCTTGTCACTCCCTTTAAAGATAATTTGATGATTTACCTAAATTATAAACTTTTGTTGATGTTATACCATTGTAATTCCCACTCACATGTCTCCAACTGTAGGTTATAGTTGTACACTGGCAAAACTCAGAAGAGATTCTAGTGCCTTGTGGAACTGCAGTCCGCTAGGCTTCTCTGAAGTAAGGAAATAATTATGATATTGATATAAGTGTGTAGTACAGATATGTTCAGATTGTTCCATCAGTTGGAACAGGGTCATAAATCACGCCAGCTTCCAAGATTTAATCTGTGTCTACTTGTGTATATCTACCTTTAAAGATTAGGATAGTTTGGTCTATGAACAGTTATTTATCTTCTTCAGGTGCCGTATCTGTTCCAGATATTGGCTATCATCATGGCGATAGTCTTCCTGTTCTTAACTCCCTGGAACAGTTTTTCCAAGGGCATGCCACACCACTCTCTCAGGTTCTTCAGACATGAAGTCCATCTACGTCCAGGGCCTTTCTTCCCAGGGATCTTTCTTTGCAGAGCGAGTTGGAGTATTCTATATTTTATGTTGTTCCTCATGATATGGCCAAGGTATTGGAGCTTTTTTTTTTTTTGCTCAATGGTCTTCAACAGTTCTTGTTCTTTATCCATTCAGTGCAATACTTTTACATTAGTCACATGGTCAATCCATGATATCCCTAGCAGCCATCTGTAGAACCACATTTCAAAAGCTTCAATTTGCTTTTCAGATGCTTTAGTCCAGAAGTTCTCAATCTTTTTAAGCAGGGGGCCAGGTCATGCTTTGGAGGCTGGACAGCCATTTTGCCCTTCCTCCACCATATAGTACCTCCTGGTGGGATGGAGGCAGTGGGGGGACACATGAAATGGTGCCATGGGCTGCATCAAGCCCACAGGTCGCAGGTTGAGAATCCCTGCTTTAGTCAATGTCCAAGCTTCAACTCCATATAGCAACCCTGGAAACACATAACAACTCACTGTTCAGATCTTTGTAGTAAGAGTTAGATCTCTAATGCATAACAAATGAAAATGGCCGCCGTGCTCTTTGCGGGCCCCCACCCCCACCCGGACTCAGACATCCGGGTGAGTTAGGGGGCGTGGCCACCCCTCTATAAAAGGGGTGGCCGCGAGGCAGCCGAGCTGCCATTTTAGAATAGCGACGGAGAGGAGAGGTTTTCTCCGTCGCTGTTTTCTCCTTAGTCTTCGGCTATTGAGCCTTGCAGTTCATTTCCCGGCTGGGAAAGGAGGATTAAAGTACCCGGAGCCTTTTTGGATTGCTTGGCTACCGCGGTACTTAAACGCTAGGAGTTTGATCCCTGGATAGGGATCCCCCTGCGCCGGATGGGGGCCAGCCTTTGGGTCAGAGGACCAGGGCTGCGCCCCCACGGCAGGGCAATGTGCCAGCCTTGCCCACTGGTACCAATGGGGCTGGTCAGGCTACCACTTGGCAGCCGGGTTCCAGCTTGGTAGCTGGTCAGCTACAGGCCGGCCCCTCCGGGGCTTCGGCCCTCGGCCCGCCTTTGCCGAGCATGGGACAGGGCGGCCTGGGGGGGGCCTGGTGCGGGTGTCCAACCCACTGCTCCTCCGGCCCCTCATGGGCCAGAGTTTTGGGCATGGCCCTATTCTGGCCCTGGCTCTCCTTTTGGGTTACCTTTTCCTCAACTGCCTAGTGGGCCGGCCGGGGGCTCTGGGGCAGTGGATGCTCGGTTAGCACGGATAGCAGTGCTGGAAGCATCCTTGGGCATTGCACAGCCTCCTTCGGAGGGGGGCGCTACTCTTTCAACAGGGGCCCCTTCGTCGGCCCCGGCTACCTTGCCGGCCGCAATGCTTCAGCGGGCGGCCAACCGGGTCGAGCTGCTTGAGACGGTCCGGCCGGCCCCAGCTGGTGTCTCACAGCTCCCTGTTCAACCTCATGTCCAGACAGGGAGCAGTCATGCCCGCCGTGGGCCGGAACCCCTGGTGGGGGCGGCTCACGGGGGTGCACCTAGTGAGTATCAGGTTCAATTTAGTGCACCAACACCACAGCCCACTTACAGTGGTGGGGTTCAGTGGCCCTGGCCTCGTCAAGTTGAGGCGAGTGGGCATCAGTTACCATCCTATCCCAGTATCCCATGGTTTCAAAATGGTCCCTCGTTAAGGGCGGGGGTGTCCGCCCCTGGGGCAGTGCCGAGCATCGCAGGGGCTGTCCAGGTCCTGCTGCGTATGCCCTCTATACAGAATGTGCCGACGATGGCTTTGCCGACGGCTGGTTATTCCTTGCCCCTGGGTGATCATTTGTCACAGGTCACGAGAGATAAGATTTGGCGATGGGAGTACGTGGATATATTCTCCCTATTGAACCGTGAGCCCACTAAGGAAGAGAGAGAGGGACAGGACAATAGAGACAAAGAGCTGTCCCGTCGTCGTAAGCCACCGCACACTTGGGCCAACTGGTTGCCGGCATATCTTATTTATATGGCGGTATACCTTAGGGCCCGGCCTGATCTGGCCATTCCTATGGTCCAATACTTGGACAATATTTACAGGGCGATGGTTGATTTCCCTGGCCCATCGTGGTTGGCTTACGATGAGGAATTTAGAATGAGGGTGGCCCTACACCCAGAGATGAGGTGGGATGAGCCCTGCCAGAAATTGTGGCTCTTGTACATGACCCCCACGCGTCCGGCGCCTGGGGATAGGTACCATTGTGGCCATGCTGTGCAGCGAGTTGCTCCAACACAGGCTCCCCGCCAGCCGGCGGGGCAGGGGGTTCCAGCCCGCTTGCTGTGTTGGAGCTTCTCAGCTAATGGCGTGTGCAATAAGCGACAGTGTCGGTACAAACATGAGTGTCCCTCTTGCACTGGCCCCCACGCTGCCTCCGCGTGCCCGCGGGCTGGTGGGTCACGGGGCAGAGGTAGAGGTGGACAGGGGGCGGGCAGGGCTTCGTCTGACGGAGCTAGCCAGTCAAAAGGCCTCCTCCCTGGTTAATGTGTATATGCTGGAGCGATGGCTCTCAACTTATCCAAGAAGGGAGGACGAGAAGGTACCTTCTGGAGGGTTTCCAGTGGGGCTTTCGTATTCCATTTGAGGGGGTTCGGGGACCCCAAGATGCCCCCAATTTAATTTCCCTGAAGGGTAAAGAGGGGGTAGCTGCCCTGAGTATTGCTAAAGAAGTGGAGGCCAGGAGGGTAGCGGGCCCCTTTTCCGAACCGCCTTTCCCTAACCTGAAGGTCTTCCCTCTGGGACTAGTACCTAAAAAGACCCCGGGTGAATTTCGTTTAATCCACCATCTATCGTACCCGGCGGGTTCTTCTGTCAATGATGCTATTCCTGATGACCTTTGTTCGGTCAGGTATATGTCGTTTGACCAGGCCCTACGGATGGTGTGCTCTTGTGGTCCCGGTGCCCTCCTGGCAAAATGTGACATTAAATCGGCATTCCGATTGCTGCCAGTGCACCCTGGGGACTTTGAGCTATTGGGCTTTAGATTCCAAGGGAAGTTTTATGTAGATAAGGCCATGCCTTTTGGCTGCTCTATTTCATGTTCGGCATTCGAACGTTTCAGCACTTTTCTTCAGTGGGCCTTTGTTTGCAGGTCCGGGTCGTGGTCTGTAGCCCATTACCTCGATGACTTTTTGTTCGGGGGTGAACGGGGCTCGGACACGTGCACGCGTCTCCTCACTACATTTCAGACGCTAATGCGGGAACTGGGTGTCCCCTTAGCGCCTGAAAAGACCGAGGGCCCATCTACTACGCTCACATTTCTAGGTATTGAAATTGACACGGTCGCACAGGCATCCCGGTTACCCATGGATAAGGTCACCCGGATCTCCGCGATGATTTTGGCATTGATGGCCAAACGTAAAGTGTCCCTTCATGAGCTGCAGGTACTTCATGGACATCTTAACTTTGCCTGCAGGGTGGTGACACCCGGCAGAGCATTTGCCCGGCGCCTATGTGACGCCATGACTGGCCTGTTAAAGCACCACCATAGGGTCTGACTGACCAGGGGCATGCGGGCTGACCTTTTGGTTTGGCTCACATTTCTACGGGATTTTAATGGGGTCTCTTTCTGGAGATCAGACCTTATGGTCTCCCCTAGATTCCAAGTACAGTCGGATGCCTCCGGCTCCCTGGGATATGGGATTTATTTTGAGGGAAGGTGGGCTTACGGCCAATGGCCCCCCGCATGGCTTGGCACGGATCGCCTCCGCGATCTTACCTTTCTTGAGTTCCTTCCCATCCTGGGAGCTTTGATGCTATGGGGCGAGGATTGGACCAACTCAGTGGTACATTTTTGGTGTGACAATGCGGCAGTGGTGCACATTGTCAACGCTCAGACGTCTAAATCGCCTAGGGTTATGGCATTGGTTCGCCAATTTGTGTTAAGAAGCCTAAATGTGCTGTTTAAGGCCAGACATGTCCCAGGCATTAATAATGATATTGCTGATACTTTATACCGCCTGCAGATCCCCCGGTTCCGTGCCTTGGTTCCGGAAGCAGAGGAATTCCCCTCGCCACTCCCGGCCGAGATTTGGACATTTGGCGAGGAGAGGTGAACCGGGCGATCGGCATGTCTTTGGCACCTCGCACGCGTAAGGCGTATCAACATGCTTTTGTACAATTTAGAACCTTTTGTGTGCAACTACAGTTGCCCGAAGTGTGGCCCATTCCAGTCGAACAGGTTTTACAATTTATGGTTTATCTTCACAGTCAGGGTTTGGCTCCTCGTACTATAGCGTCCAGGCTGTCGGCACTGGCATTTATGGCCAAAATGAGGGGCTTTGCTGACTGCGTGAATGATTTCCGCATACGTCATGTTTTGGAGGGGTGGACACGGGAACGTGGCCGCCACCTGGACACTCGCCACCCAATTTCACCAGAGGTCCTGACCCACCTTGCACGAGGCTGGCATAACTTGTGTTATGATAGGTATGAGGTGGCTCTTTTTCATGCGGCTACCACGGTGGCCTTCTTTGGAGCGCTCCGCATCAGTGAGTTGGTACTACTGTCTAAGGCGGATGCGACTCGTAGGGCACTGGAACTCGACGATGTCTATGTCACTAATGAGTGGGCTCAGTTGAGGATACGGTCCTCAAAAGTTGATCAGCACGGCGTAGGCAGTGGAGTTAGACTGCTACGATGTTCCATTGCAGACATCTGTCCGGTTGGTGCCCTACATGAGTTTTTGGCAGTGCGTGGCGTGCACCCTGGCCCGTTTTTCTGCCACCAGGATGGGTCTCCCCTTACTAAATTCCAATTTTGGAAGGTGACCGGTATGGCACTAACCAGTGTTGGCCTCCCCGGGGCTCGTTACGGCACCCATTCATTTAGGATAGGTGGTGCATCAACTGCGGCTGCATTTGGGTACTCTGAGGCTGATATTCGCCAGATGGGGAGATGGGGATCCATGCGTTTTGCATTGTATGTTCGCCCACTTCCGGTATGAGTACCAGTTAAGTCATTATTCTCTTTTCTTCTTTTACAGACCCTGTGTGTCCCCGCACACCGGTGGCAGTATGGCTGGTGGGCCACAGTTACGTGCACTGGGCAGTGCAGTATGCTGCGGCGACAGAGTGGGGACCTCAGCTTGGACTACGTGCAACCGCACGTATACATTGGTACGGTAAGCGCGGAATGAGATGGCTGTTGCCATTCCTGTTTTCCATCAGGGATGCTGAACCGCCTGATGTCCTTGTACTGCACCTCGGGTGCAATGACCTTGCCCAGGTCACTGGCCTTTCCTTAAAATTCATGATCTGCAGTGACCTAGCTTATTTGCATTATGTGTGGCCGTCCACAAGGCTGCTATGGTCGGACATCGTGCCGCGTCATACTTACAGGGGAGGTATTGACCTCCGTGCCCTTGACCGCGCTTGCCGCTCGGTGAACAGGGCGGTTGCCCGGTGAACAGGGCGGTTGCCCGGTTCTTTTCAGACAAGGGTTTGGGGATGGTCATCCGGCACCCCACGATTAGTTTGCAAAATTACGATCTCTATGCAGGGGATGGGGTCCACCTGTCGGCTAGAGGTATGAACCTCTTTCTGGAAGATTTGCAAGCAGGCCTGGTGACCGAGCTGACAGTCTGGGGGGCGGGGGCGGTGAGTCTTCATAGACGCCTCCCCGTGTGGCGGGTAGTACTGGTAAGGTAAAGATTTATGACCCATAGGTATCCGGCAGGTTCGCAATTGACTGGCCAACACTTAGACAGGTACAGGTGTAACAGCTTTGGCCGGTCAACGACGAACCAGGCAAGGGGTGATGGCAGGAGCTTTACAGCATGCATCATAAGAACATAAGAACATAAGAACAGCCTTGCTGGAACAGGCCACAGCCCATCCAGTCCAGCAGTCTGTCTCACACAGTGGCTCACCATTTCCTTCAGGGTATTCCCAAGCAGATGCCTGCTTAGGATTCCCTGGAAATGATATTGAGAGATATCCTGCCTATCTCTCCAACCCGGAGGTTGTCCTTAAGTATCCATAATTATAGCCATTGATACTCTTGTCCTCCATGAACTTGTCTAATCCTTTCTTAAAGCTGTCAAGACTGACAGCTGTCACCACTTCTTCTGGCAGGGAGTTCCATAGACCAGTAATCCTCTGGGTGAAAAAATACTTTCTCTTATTTGTTTGAGAACTAGTACCCAAAAGTTTCATGGAGTGTCCCCTAGTTCTAGTGTTATGCGATAGGGAAAACAGTTTTTCCTTATCTACTTTGTCCACACCGTGCATGATTTTATAAACTTCAATCAGGTCACCTCTTAGACGTCGTCGTTCAAGAGTGAAGAGGCCCAACCGTTGCAGCCTCAGATGGTAAGGAAGGTGTTCCAGTCCCCTAATCATTCTGGTTGCCCTCCTCTGCACTTTTTCCAGCTCCATAATATCCTTCTGGAGGTATGGCGACCAGAACTGTACACAGTATTCCAGGTGGGGCCTCACCATAGATTTATAAAGAGGCAAAATGACACTTGCTGACTTATTTTCTATACCCTTCCTAATGATCCCTAGCATTGAGTTTGCTTTTTTCACTGCTGAGGCACACTGGGTTGACACCTTCATTGAGTTGTCCACCAGGACACCAAGGTCCCTTTCCTGGTTTGTCGCAGAGAGTTCAGACCCCATCAGTTTATAAATGTAATTGGGGTTCTTTGCCCCAACATGCATCACTCTGCACTTACTAATGTTGAAGCTCATTTGCTACTGCTTTGCCCACTCCCCCAGTGTCAAGAGATCCCTCTGGAGCTCCTCACAATCTCTCACAGTTTTCACTACCCTGTATAATTTAGTGTCGTCAGCAAATTTGGCTACCTTGCTTTTTACTCCTACCTCTAGATCATTTATGAAGAGGTTGAAAAGCAGGGGTCCCAGTACTGAACCTTGGGGGACCCCACTCTTTACTTCCCTCCACTTGGAGAAGTGTCCATTTAGTGCTACCCTCTGTTTCCTGTCCCTTAGCCAGTTGCTGATCCAGGACAAGACCTGTCCCTTTATTCCATGACTGGTAAGTTTATTCAAGAGCCTTTGTTGTGGAACCTTGTCAAAAGCCTTCTGAAAGTCCAGATAAACAATGTCAACTGGATCCCCCTTATCCACATGCTTGTTGACACTCTCAAAAAATTCCAACAGATTAGTGAGGCATGATTTGCCCTTGCAAAAGCCATGTTGGCTCTCCTTTAGCAGTGCCTTCTCTTCTATGTGCCTATTAATTCTATCTTTTAGGATGGTTTCCATCACTTTACCTGGGACACGTGGATGGATGCCATCTGGTCCTGGTGATTTGTTAGTGTTTAGCTTAACAAGACATGCAAGGACCTCCTCCCTGGTTATTTCTATCTGGCTTAATTCTTCGGTTTCCCTCCCTACGAAGATAGGCTCTGTTTTGGGTATGTGGCCTTTGTCTTCTTCAGTGAATACTGAAGCAAAGAATTCATTGAGTCTCTCTGCAATGTCTGTTTCCTCTTTAATAACCCCTTGCCTTCCATTGTCATCTAATGGTCCAATGGCCTTGCTAGTTGGGTTCTTACTTCTAATGTACTTAAAGAAGTCTTTGTTATTTCTCTGAGTATTTTTAGCTATACACTCCTCAAAGTCTTGCTTTGCTTTCCTGATTGTTGCCTTGCATTTGTTCTGCCAGAATTTATGTTTCTGCCTGCTGTCCTCATTCGGACAAGCCTTCCATCTTCTAAATGAGCTTCTCTTGCTCTTGATCACTTCCCGAACAGCTCCTGTAAGCCACATTGGAGTCCTCTTGGACCTGGCAGTGCCCTTTTTCATTTTGGGTATGCATTCCAATTGAGCCTCTGTTATTGTTTTTGTAAACAGCCTCCATGCCTCTTGGAGTGTTTGGACTCTCTCAATTTTCCCTTTCAGCTTCTTTTTTACTAGTTTTCTCAACTTTGGGAAATTTCCTTTTTGAAAATTTAAGGTCTCTGTGTTAGATTTTATCAGTGACTTGCGGTCTATGATCAAGTTAAACATAATTGAGTTGTGGTCACTGTTCCCTATTGGATCAGTCACATTAACATCTTGCACCAGATCCTGAGTATTACTCAGGATCAAGTCAAGGATTCTTGTACCTCTAGTTGGGTCTTCAACCATCTGTCCCAGGGAACAATCATTTAGCATATCTAGGAACTTTATCTCTTTATCATGTGCTGAACAACAGTTCACCCAGTCTATGTGAGGGTAATTGAAGTCCCCCATTATAACCAGGCTTCCCTTCTTGGATGCCTCCTTTACAACATTCTCCAACTGCCAGTCTCCCTCAAGAGTTTGGGTCAGAGGCCGATAGTATATGCCTACTGTTAGACCATCCTTGTGGCCTGGTACTCTTACCCACAGAGCTTCTAATGGTGACTCCAAATCACCTAGATATTCCAATTCATACGATTTTATCACTTCTTTGACATACAAGGCCACACCACCTCCCATTTGCCCCTTCCTATCCTTCCTGTACAGTTTGTAGCCTGAGATAACTGTATCCCATTGGTTATCATCCGTCCACCAGGTTTCAGTGATACCAATAATATCAATATTCTTATCTATTGCTAAGTATTCCAGTTCCCCTATTTTGTTCCGAAGGCTTCTGGCATTTGTATATAAGCATTTATATATGCTTTTCTGACACAGTCTTTTGTGTCCAGTTGCATTGTTAGACTGCCTCTTGCATCCTTCTGCTAGAATGCTAGTGACTAGCTCCTCGCTCTGCTCAGTAAATTTTGCATCCTCCTCACTACTCAAGTACACACTTTTCCGAACCGGATGCTGCCCAGCTCCTGTCGGCTTTCCCCCAGTTATCAGTTTAAAAGCTGCTCTGCAGCCTTTTTGATGTTGAGTGCCAGCAATCTGGTCCCATCATGGTTCAAATGCAACCCATCCCTCCTGAACAGATTTGGCTTGTCCCAAAATATTCTCCAGTTCCTGACAAATCTGAAACCCTCCTCTCGACACCACCGCCTCATCCACGCATTGAGGCTTCTGAGCTCTGCCTGCCTGGTAGGTCCTTCTGAAAATGCTACCTTGGAAGTTCGGGACTTCAATCTTCTTCCTAACAACCTGAATTTGGCTTCCAGGACAGACCGCTTGGCCTTCCCAACATCATTGGTACCAACATGTACCATGACAACTGGCTCGTTCCCAGTTCTCTCTAACAATCTATCTAGATTTCTTGTGATGTCTGCAACTTTTGCACCTGGCAGGCAAGTCACCATACGGTTATCATGTGCATCACAAATCCATTTCTCTGTATTTCTAATTATTGAATCGCCTAGTACAAGGAGCCTCTCTCCTGCAATCTGTTCATCTACATGCACCTCATCAACCATATTAAGGGAGAGAAACTCAGTTTGTTCCTGTTGTTTATCTTCCTGGATCTCATCAAGTGTGATGAAGGAGAGATCATCAGGTGGAACCAGTTGTTCCTCTGTGTGTTCCTCATCAGGTGTGATGAGGGAAAGAGCCTCAAATTTATTGTGTAATTTCAGACTCTCAGAGTGATCCCCTACTCTTTTCCTCCTTTGAGTCACATTCCTCCAAACATCTCCCTCCTGAGTTAGTGAAGGGCCTTCTCCCTCAGAACTGTGCCCTGTCTCTACTTTGTCCAGCATAATCTGTTCCGCTCTGTCCAAGAACAGCTTAAGCTCCTTAATTTGTTGATGGTTAGATAGGCGGGCCTCTAGCTGCTGGACCTTCTCTTCTAGTAGTGGGACCTTCTCTTCACCTCGTGATTTGACGGATACACGTCATAGGTTGGGGTCAGTAGATAGTTTATTGACTCCGGTCAACAATTTGTTTGTATCAACAAACAAATTGATACAAATAGTTACACTGTAGCCAATTATCATTGGCATTTTGGGAGGAACCTTACCAGTGTTACTGCGGCCTGCTTGCCTTAAGAATTACAATTGGATGAATACACCAATTGAAAGTTATAATTCAGACTAGGGCATTATTCAATAAAAGTGGCCCAATGCCTTTATCCATATACCGGTGTCTGAGTCTTTCTTTGGGGGGTGCGCCTGCAATGAAAGCACGGTGCCAAAATGGCCGCCACGCTCTTTGCGGCCCCTCCCCACCCGGACTCAGACATCTGGGTGAGTTAGGGGGCGTGGCCACCCCTCTATAAAAGGGGTGCCACGAGGCAGCCGAGCTGCTATTTTAGAATAGCGACTGAGAGGAGAAGTTTTTCCTTCCACCCCCTCCCTAGTGAACAGTGTGATTTTTTTGGTCGCTTCGGGGCTGGGTGGGAATTTTTGGCCTGAACCTACAATTGGCCCTTTGGTTCTGGCTTTTTTGCCCATCCCACACTGTTGCTAGTGTTTGAGCAAAGGGGTTCTTTGACTTTGGTCACTGGTAAGGTAAGGATTTATGACCCATAGATATCCGGCAGGTTCGCAATTGACTGGCCAACACTTAGACAGGTACAGGTGTAGTAGCTTTGGCTGGTCAACGACGAACCAGGCAAGGGGTGATGGCAGGAGCTTTACAGCATGCATCACCTCGTGATTTGACAGATTCACGTCATAGGGTGGGGTCAGTAGATAGTATATTGACTCCGGTCAACAATTTGTTTGTGTCAACAAACAAATTGATACAAATAGTTACACTGTAGCCAATTCTCTTTGGCATTTTGGGAGGAACTTTACCAGTGTTACTGCGGCCTGCTTGCCTTAAGAATTACAATTGGATGAATACACCAATTGAAAGTTATAATTCGGACTAGGGCATTATTCAATAAAAGTGGCCCAATGCCTTTATCCATATACCGGTGTCTGAGTCTTTCTTTGGGGGGTGCGCCTGCAATGTCAAATTTGTTATTTATGGCTTGAGAAAAGGATAACTTTGAGCCCATATTATAAATTCCATCATATAGCTGTAGGATGCATTTCAATGGATGCATTGCATTAGGTGGAATATTTTTGGAACAGAATTTTGATTTTTGCATATGTTTGTACTTTCCTACACCAATGTCTTCTTCCCTAGTCTCCTGGAAGTGCATGCTCTTCAACTGTTTTGGATGACATCTCCTACAGTCACCAGTCATCACAGTGAAACAAGCCAGTTGGAACAGTAGGAATGATGTCCACCACAGCTAGAGGGCACCCGCTTCAAAAAGGCTGCTCTGTTCTCACAAATTCAGTGTAAGCTTCATTTTGCTATTTCTAAGTGTCTCTATGGCCTTGTTCCTTCCCATATCTGTCTTCTTTCTTTCACTTTCTCCTTGTCAGCTCCCTTTGCTTGTCAGCTACTAATCTTTTTGTTAAGACTGAGACTGCTACCTCTGCTTTCTGCTTTGTGTTTTTCTTCACTCCCCCATATTACTGGAATGTCCTCCTATCCTTCACTCTTGCTCCATCCATCATCATCACCATCAAGATTAAAGACCAATGTTTCTTTCTCTGCATGATTTACTTTCCTTGTACACTGAGATTTTTATGCCTCTTGGCATGAACAATCCCTTTTTAAAAATCCTGTGTAGGATCCTAGGCACTTAGTAAATTTTAGACATGAATCTCTTCTTTTTTGCTTCCTTTTTTACCCATCGGGTGTTGAGAGAGATGCAAGGTTCTTGTTCTGGCACTTCTAGTGGCCTACACCAGTGTTTTCTTGTAATATTTCTTTGGTGTCATCTCTCCGCCTTTCTCTGGGTCTGCCTCATGGTCTTTGTCCTTCTCCTCTTTCCACATATACCCCAATTACATTTATAAACTGATGGGGTCTGAACTCTCTGCGACAAACCAGGAAAGGGACCTTGGTGTCCTGGTGGACAGCTCAATGAAGGTGTCAACCCAGTGTGCCTCAGCAGTGAAAAAAGCAAACTCAATGTTAGGGATCATTAGGAAGGGTATAGAAAATAAGTCAGCAAGTGTCATTTTGCCTCTTTATAAATCTATGGTGAGGCCCCATCTGGAATATTGTGTACAGTTCTGGTCGCCATACCTCCAGAAGGATATTATGGAGTTGGAGAAAGTACAGAGGAGGGCAACCAGAATGATTAGGGGACTGGAACACCTTCCTTACCATCTGAGGCTGCAACGTTTGGGCCTTTTCACTCTTGAACGACGGCGTCTAAGAGGTGACCTGATTGAAGTTTATAAAATCATGCACGGTGTGGACAAGGTAGATAAGGAAAAACTGTTTTCCCTATCGCACAACACTAGAACTAGGGGACACTCCATGAAACTTTTGGGTACTAGTTCTCAAACCAATAAGAGAAAGTACTTTTTCACCCAGAGGATTACTGGTCTATGGAACTCCCTGCCAGAAGAAGTGGTGACACCTGTCAGTCTTCACAGCTTTAAGAAAGGATTAGACAAGTTCATGGAGGACAAGGCTATCAATGGCTATAATTATGGCTACCTAAGGACAACCTCCGGGTTGGAGAGATAGGCAGGATATCTCTCAATGCCATTTCCAGGGAATCCTAAGCAGGTGAAGGCATCTCCTTGGGAATACCCTGAAGGAAATGGTGAGCCACTGTGTGAGACAGAATGCTGGACTGGATGGGCTGTGGCCTGTTCCAGCAAGGCTGTTCTTATGTTCTTATGTAAGGTATGGAATTCTAATACATTCTCTCCAAATGGGCAAACCACTTTATTTGTTGTGTCTGTATATAGTGCAAGATTGGCTCTGTTCCAATTCTTTCCCTTATAACCTCATTTCTGATTTTACCCCTTCATGTCACTCCAGCAGCCTTCCTCAGACATCTCATTTCTGTGGTGACCAACTTTTGTTTATGTTTTGTTGTACGTATCCATGTTTGGCACTGGTAACATAAGGTGGGGATGAATAGGCTTTGTATGAGGTGTTTCTTTGTCTTGATTGGTATTATCTTGTGTAGTAAGAGTGGAATTAACTGTCCCAACAGTTGGTGTCCCTTACTGCACCGTATGTTAATCTCTTCGTACATTTTGCCATTTTCAGTAAATGTTGTTCCTAGGTATTTGAACTCTGTCACTTGTTTTATACTTGTTCCCTCGATATCTAGAGTATGCTGCTTCCTTCCAGTCGTCATGACCTCATTGATATTGTTTCCATTCATTGGCTTAGCTTTTTTGCTTATGCTGTCTATGTAGGTGATTATTATTATTATTATTATTATTATTATTATTATTATTATTATTATTATTATTATTATTATTATTATTATTATTATTATTATTATTATTATTATTATTATTATTATTGTTATTATTGTTATTATTGTTATTATTGTTATTATTATTATTGTTATTGTTGTTATTATTATTATTGTTGTTATTATTATTATTGTTGTTGTTGTTGTTGTTGTTGTTGTTGTTATACTTGTATGCCACCCTACTCACAGAGTGACTCTGGGCAGCTCAAAAAAATACAAAATATACAGTACAATTAATTTAATTTAATTTAATTTTTGCACTTGTATGCCGCCCAATCAGGAAACCCGACTCAGGGCAGCTCACATGATAATTAAACAATATGCACAGTAAATACACAATACTGTAATACAACATACAAAATTCAATCTACAAAAACTGCACATAATAGTATACAACAACACAATACAATACTACAATATAATGATAAAGTCACAACCACATAGCAAAGTTCCCAAACAAACAATGAAGTCTGGGGGTGGAGTGGCAGGTCTCCTCAGCCTCAAGGCAGGACCGTCTTCTGCCACTCGAATAAAATAATAAAGTACAAAATATAATAGAATACAGTAATATATAACAACAATACATAAGTCACAATGTCATGTCATTGTAGAAACAATATACATCATAAAAGTGCAATGAGAAAAGCATTTCAAAGCCTAACAGAGACATTACAAAGCAGCGGCGAAGTTCCTAAAACCGCTGGTCCTGGCAGCTATGGCCACTTCTCCCTCCGGCCAGGTTTCATATCATCACAATACAAAAACATTTCAGCGTATCATCATCACAAATCACTGTATCAAAAAGTATCAATATCACAGTAACAAAGCATTACAAAAAGCAAAAAGCAAGAAACCTCGTTTGCAAAAACCCACAACACTCATGAGAAAGTCCGGCAGCAAAAACAAAAGTCAAAAGGTCACCGCTCTTGTCCTCCTCCTGACTGGTGGAAAGGGCCAAGAGGGCACAGCAGAGCAGCTGTTCTTCATTCCATTCCCTCAAGTCCGCCCCGGCCGAGGGAAGAGTGTCCGGTAGCAGTAGCGGCAGTGGTGGTGTGGTCGGCGTTCTTATGGCTGGCCAGCAGTGACACTCAGCTGATCTTCATTCCCTCAAGACCAGCCCGGCTGAGAGAAGGGCGTCCGGTAGCCTCCCATGACTCTTCTCCTCCCTTCAGGCTGGGGCCAGCCGAGGGGGTGTCCGGTGTTGGTGGTGGCCTCAAGGCTGGCCAGCTGTGCCGCTGCTACTCCTGTCAATCAACTGGATTGCTGTAAACCCCACGTGGGTCAGTTAGCAACCCACCTCACCATATCAAGATCGTGTTTATTATAGTGTCAAGGCTGGCACAGACGGGGCTCTTTCTCAGCCTGTAAATTATCTTTGGCTTTGAACAGGGCTCACGCGGAATGGAGAGGTTTTCCTGCATTAGCAGTCTGCACTTTGAGCTGCGTTGACCTCTCAGAGCCCAGAATTATACTGGTTAATAAAATGGCGATTCTGGAACCTTAAGGTGTGCAGTTTCCAAATGCCAACCTCCCTTGGATGACACTTGGCAGAGATCAGTTGGCCTTCAGGGATATAGGGGAGTTACCTAGGAAAATGAAAGTCCAGCAGTCCTGATAACACTCCTAGCGAAGAAGCGAAACTCTCAGGGTCGTTCTCCTCCTTCTCGGCATCTCCCTCAGTTAGAAGCCTTTAAAGAGTAGTCCATTGATGGCCTCTAAGCTGACCTCTGGAAAATCCCCTCTCTTCTCTTGAGGAGAAAAATGACGCTACCATGTTGCTTCAAATTAGCAGCGTTTGATTGTTACAACGAACAAAGTATGCGGATAAAAACATTTGAAATAAATGAAATAAAATACTGAAATTTCTAAGCAAAGCTAAATAGTTAAAAATAGGGCATCTCCGTGCCCCCATGAATGTTTGTCTTGAAATCTCGCATTCAGGGCATATTGAAAGAAAAACCGCACAGTCTCCCCCCAAATTGGGAGTCTGCTAACGAGGTGCAAAATCCCTAATCTTTTATAGGATTTTACCCACTCACATCCTCCATCTCAACTATGTGAAAATTCCCAAAATGTGACATTTAGGACATCTGGCCTGTACAGCTGACCATGCACCTGTAAGTTACATGGTGCTCTTATCTTAGATTCCATCTCGATGGCATCTTCATGAGATTGATCAAAATGTCAGATTCCCAGACTTAATGTCCTTAGACTAACGGCAGTGAGCGTGTGAGCTGGTATGCTAACTGACCCACATGGGGTTTACAGCAATCCAGTTGATTGACAAGGTATTCTAACTCTAGATGACTACACATCCTACAATACACAAAGTAACTTAAAAGAATAAATGGCATCCTTTGAGTTCCCATTACAGTCACTACATAAGCTTTTACATAATCTGATAAGATGTTCACTTACTCCATATTGGGCCAATGCTTGCCATAGCAATTTCCTGTCAACTCTATCAATTGCCTTCTCTTGGTCTACATATGCAACATAGAGATTCTTCTTGTATTCTATACTTTTCTCTATTAGTTGTTTAGGCATAAAATTTGCATCTGTACGCTTCTGTTTTTTCTGAAGCCCATCTGTTCTTCTGCTAGTTGCGGTTCTATAACTGGTCTCAGTCTTGTTTCTATTATTTTGGCATACATTTTCCCTGCATGGCTTAAGAGTGAGATGCCTCGGTATTGTGTGCATTCTTATTTGTTCCCTTTGTTTTTCATCAAAGGTATTATTATTGCTTGTTGTCAATCAGTGGCTGCAGTTAGTTGTGTCCATGCTGCATTGAAGATTCTGTGAGTAGCCATCTGATGCTGCTTTCTCCTGCTGCTTAGATTATTTCTGTTGGTATCTCTTCCTGATGCCTTGTGTTTAGGTGATTGTTTATTGACTCTTGCTACTTCTTCAATTAATATGACTGGTTCTAGCACTAAACAACAGAAACAAATTATATAGCAATTGCACTTATAAGCTTTTATACAATATGTCCGTTTCTAGGGCTGTTATTTTGTATTCTTGTGTTGTTTCACTGTGGCACTCTCCTATGGGGTTGAGGAGTTCTTTAAAGTATTCTCTCCACCTTTCTATAACTTCTGGGGCTCTATTAGTGGCCTTCCATTCTTGTCATTAAGTATTTCAGTGGGGTTATAATTCTCTATTTTCTGCATACTTTTAACTACTTTGAAAAATGTTCATGGGGCTGTTATTTTGTTGTCTGCTAACAATTTTCTGAAACATTCCCATGATTCTTGTTTTGCTTTTTTGATTATCCTGTTGGCATCTCTATGTTGCAATCTATAGTTTATATTGCCTTCTTCCCTCTTCAATTATATCCAACATTTATACAATTCTTTTTTCAGTTTTACTGCTTCTTTGACCTCTTCGCACCACCATGCAATGTGTTTGGACCCATGAAATTTTTTCCAGTTTTCTTTTTGCCAGTTCTTCTGCAGTACTAAGCAGGATAGTTTTGTAACCCTTCCATTATTCCTTTACTTTCTTCACCTCTGGGGGCAGTTGGTTAAATGCTGTCTCCACCTTTTGTTGCAACTGTTCTGCTATTCCTCTTTGTTTGAGTTTTGCTATCTTAATTAATTCTTAGGTTTTGTTTGGTTCTCTTCTTTTAATATTGGGTTTATAGTTTCTTCTTGTTATCTCCACAGTTTTATGATTGGTGTCACACTGTAGGATTGGGGCCGTAAAGCGGCCCTTGAGGTCCCGGAGGAGACTGGTCGAGTAATGACACGAGGCAAGATGGAGCGAAGACCAGTGATTTATTGAGGGAAAATCATCAGTATATATTATGTTCAAGGCTGCGCATGGTAGAATGGTCATCTGACAGAAAATCACATCACCCATTTACCCGGGTTAATTGAGAACCTCTCTTGGGGAAGTTAATTAACTAAGGCAAACACTGACAGAGGGATACCATTGTCTGAGGCTTACGCCAGAGTAAATATGGCTTCTATTTGCACCAAGGATTACGCTCTCCTTGGAGATGAGTGATTACCTTAATGGGTAACGAAGTTAGATATTCGCTCTCTCAGCAGAACCGCTGGTCAGGTCAAGGAATTGGGTGAATCAAACCCTATCATTAATCTGCCCCCCTTAATTTCTCTGCCCGCAGAGCCCACGGCCGGGAGCCTTCTCACCAAAATGGCCTCTGCAAGGGCCGTTTCCATGCCAGATGGGCATGGGGAATCCGCATCTCCCCTTTCTGTTTTACTTAAGAGCCTGACCAGCAATTCTGCGCAAGAGAGGCATCAGCTGCTGAGCGGGAATGACGCTTCGGGGTTCCTTCTTGGGGCGGCACTTCGATATCAGTGAGGGAATACATTGCGCAAAGCAGCAGATTGCTATGCCCAGTATAATCACCCCCACGATTACTTTAAGCACCGTCTGAAGCCATCCCCACGGAATCCACGACCACATCCAGTTCCACAATGAACTCCACCAAGTTCCCCATGCAGACCCCTCTCTGATGCCCTGGACTATGGTGTGGAGGTCCGTGAGCTGGCTCTGTATCTTGTGGGTATTGTCTGTGAGATTTAAGCAACACATGCTGTGGACAGACTCGCAACCCAAATGAGGTAACCACAGGGGGTAATCGATGGCTGCTTGATTATCCAGTATGGCATGGAGATGCTCTGTCTGCTCCTGGTTGAGCAGCGCTATTGCCGAGGAGGTGTGGTTGATGGCTTTTGCTAATCCGCAAGCCAATTGACCAATTCTCTGAGCGTTGCCTATGGCTAAGCCGGGCACGCTGAAATATACTGACTGCCGCCTGGTTTTTCAGAGCTGTGGGTCTGAATCCAGACTGCTTTCTGTAGCAAGGCAAGATAACGAGATGGGTCATTGATACTGTGACCTGGGGTGATTCTAAGCTGCAACCTCTGGTGTTGTGCAAATGTCTTTCTAGCACCTATGGGGAGGTGTGAAACTTACAATGGCTGGAGATAGCCGGCTACCGGGTGCTCAATCCTTCCAAGCAATGGGCCGGTGCAAACATGGGCCGGTCTGGCTTCCTTTGGTGGAAGCTGGCCGTTACTAACAATATACGGAAATTCAAGTGTCCCTTGCAAATCCCAACTGGAGTTGTACAAGGCATGAATAAATAAAGAGCAACTACAGATAAGCTTTTCGAAGATGAGGCTTCCCTTCTTGGTGGGGCTTCATGTGTAACTTGAGTTTGGAGAAGTCTTGTTTTGGGGAAAAGCACGGTCCTTAGAAGTAGCACTGAGTGTGCAAAATGTTCATAGAAATGTCTTTGGAGATGTAAGTCATAAAGGAAGACGGACAGCCGATGACATCCAGGACAGTGACTGGCAGTGACTTCGCAATAGCCGAACTTGGCATCTGATTCTGGGCTCTGGGACCTGCATGGGGAAGAGACTTGTTTGGGAGATAGAAATTCTGAAAGAGTTAGTTGGTTTTTGCACTTATAGGATAGCAATTGCTGTGCAACTATGGGATGCTGTTCCCCCCCTTTCTGTTTGTTTGTCAATGTCCCAGGTGGCCCTGAAGGTGGCCAGCTGCCTGGAGCTATAAGCTGGGGCGTCATCGGACTTCGTGTGCCAAGGTTCGCCCTTGGCCGGGGGAAAGGAGATGCTGCTCCACACGAGGAGCCGTTTCTCCCTTCTGTGCTGTTATCCAAACAAACTGTGGGAAGGTATTAATGCAAACGTGCATGTACTGCCATTTGCCAAAATGTGGGGATGTGTGACGTCCATTTGCCACACCTGGATGGCCTCTGTCCCTCGTGGGTTGACCCCCCCACGAGGGCCCCCCCGGTGCCCCTGCATGATGCAGACAGGAACGGACTATGCCTTGGGCTTGGGAAAGTGGCAGGTTGAACTGCCTTGCGAGCGCTTTGGCATTCTGAATTGGAGTAGTGAAGAACAAACTTAGCAAATTTTTGTCTGTCGCGGGAGTGATGTATGCTCCCGGTAGACTGTGAAGCAAATTCCTAGGAAACTGGCTGCCAGCAATTATGTTGAAGCGTTCTTTGGCAAAGGTGCGCAAAGCGAGGTTCACGGCTGCCAACTCTGCCCACTTGCGGAAGAGTCAGAAGCGTGTGCCAAGCTTGGTCCTCTTGCCAAGTAAGAACCTAATATGTGCGACCCCCATAAGTGAAAACTGTCCTAGCCCCCCGAAGAGGAACCAGTGACATCAATCCACACAATGTGACTGTCTGCGTTTGAAGCGAGACGAGTCTGGGGTCTTATGGCAAACCTTGGCGCATGAAGCGCCAGGCTTCCCTTGAATAAATTTCTCATGAAGGCCCCCCGGTGCACTTCCATTCATGGTGTGCGTGCACACTTTTAGAAGGGTGCCAGATGGTGGCTTAGCCTTTTGCCTGTGCTTAGACTAGCAGCCAAAATGGAAGGGGTGGCCTAAAAATGCCTGTATCTGAGTGAAGGTGTGACCTGACTGCACTCTTAAAATGGTCCTAGGCAGTCCTGGCTAATGGGTGGCACTCTGCACATGCTCAGGAGCTTAGGGACTAATCCTTCCTCTGTGCTCTGGAGTTTGCAAAATGTGTCTGCTCACTAGAGAGGGTGCTGTGGGCCAGGTGCCATACTTAGAATGACCTAAGACTTATTAAAAACAAGCCAACTATGACGTGGCAGCTGTAAGGAAATAATACACAAAAAATGAAAAGACACACAAGTTGAACATTTCCAGCAGGGAGTTCCACTGGCGAAAGGAGGAAAGGAGGAAAGACAAGTCAGGAGTTAGCACAATGAGAATGCAACAACTCTTATCATAACGAAATCAGATTAGGTCAGGTAACTAAGACAACCGGGTCCTCCTGTTAAGAAATCCCTATCAGTAATTAACTCTGGAGCCTGTGAAAGGAAGCAAGTTAAGGCTGTGGAAATAAATAAATTGGTTAAGGCCTGGAGAGGAGTTTTGTTCCTGTAAAAAGGGTAAGCATTTTCTGAATATACAGAGCGCAAGAATGTCTGCGTGCTTTTTCCTGTGAAAGGGGTACAATGAGTGAGTTACTTTGCACAGATTAAAGTCAAAATACCAGAACAGTATCTTCCTTAAGAGAATGAAGGAGAGTTAGAACGATTCTCAACCTGCGGCCAGATGTGGGCAAGTGGGCCAGAAGCGGCCCACGTTGCTCTGCCACTACCCCCACAAAGCCAAGAAGGGCTGTGTGGCGAAGGAAGGGCAGGATGACTGTCCAGACCCCCAGAGATGCCTGAGGCCCCGGAACTTGGCCCCTGACTTTAAAAGGTTGAGAACCGAGGTTACAAGATGATAACACAATACACACATGAAGACAATGCAATTCTCTCACTCCTAGTGAGATACGTGACTTCAAGACGCTAAGAGACATTAAAAAAACCTTAAAACACAGAGATGGGGGTTTGAGGAACACAGACGTAGGGAGGGGCCCCATAGCTTATGATCTAGTGAGGAAAACTCATAGAAGTGATTTTTGTTTTCAGATCGCGCTTCTGAAAAGAAAAATCTGTTTTCCTGAGTGGCATGGATTGCAAAACCGGTTTCCAGGAGTGGCTTAATCCTTTGACAAAGAAAAAGTCTCAAGGGAAGAAGGGGGAACCACCCTGCCCTATTGCAGGTTAGGATTTCCCCCCCCCCCTCTCCTGCCTAAGCTGCTAAGCAGGCAAGGCAAAGGGTTTTGTTCATCATGCTTTCTCAAACTTTAAATAGTTCCTGCCCATGAGCAGAGTGCAAACTGTTTAACACATATTTCACAGTGACATTACCACGCAGTTACACACAAGGAACACTTTTTCAGTCATACTGTGGTCATAGAGACAAGGCTTTTGCAATCATACACAGTTCTTGCAGTCATACATTCAGTGGTGCACCACGCATACACACATCTATTTATGCATTTGCACATTCCTCCCCTGATCTGCAGCGTTCTATCCTACACATGAGGAGATGACTTATACACAGCTGGCTATTTACAACCATCTGGGTGCTTCTACTTAGGGGCAAGTTTCTCTGGGCTACTCCCGAGGTGAGACAAGTAGGTTCTGCCTGTGCCCTGGGGGAACTCGGGATACTATTGCTGGGATGGTTCTTCTGGCATAGCCAGGGCGATGGCTGCCTCCTTTCTAGCCTGGGCCAGATGCATGCCAGCGTGGCCATTTGGCATTAAGACAACCTTTTGAAGATCTGCCTGGTCTAGATTGGCTTTCTCTTCTAAGGTGTCTCATTTTACCACACTGGAAGCAAGCGCCTTGGGGATTTGGCACTGCTCTGCGCCTGAGTGTGGTAATGGGTCTGCTCTGGAGCCCTGCGTGGCCAGGGGCCGTGCAGATTTCCGTGAGCAGTGGGCGCTGAGCAGCCCTGCCTGAACGTGTGTCTGCCTTCAGATAGGCTGAGCACAGCAGTTGGGCGCTAGCTAATTGTGCCACTGGCAATTTCCCCGTGAATGGATCTTCCTCACCCCTGCGCTGAATGGAGTTCTTAATTGGCAGGGGACTTTTAACTGTCGGAGAAGCGCCAGGGCCTCTCATGCCATGAATTCCCTCAGTGACGTCTGCAGCTGCCACTGAGGGAATGCTCCCTACCCTGCCCTGCTTAAGCTGAAATGACGGATAGAGACTCCTTGGGGCTGATGGTTCTGACTGCGTTGGGGGTTTCTGGGTCTCTATCCGGACTGGGTCATCCTCTACTGAGAGTTTCCTACATTTGCTCCATGTGCGAATTATGCCCTCTGGAGCTTTCGGGGGTTGCTGAATGCAGACTCCTATCTGATCCCAAAGCTGAAGGGTTAACGTACCTACTTCTGGGTAAAGCAGGCAGTGTTCCCTTAGGTACACCAAAAGTCTCGCTAGCTCTCCACTGTGAAAGCGTAACTGAAATACCCTGGCCAGGATTCTGAACTCTTCCTCACGAGTTCTTTGGCTAGCGGACGGACCTTGTCGCTGAGGACAAGTCCCCATATTACCTGCGTGGGTCCTCCGAAGTTTCCTCCTCGGGACGAGTCGACGCGTCTTTGGGCAAGGTAATAGGCTTTGGAGACGATTCTCTGGGTAGAGCTCGGAGCGTGGACTGCTGCCACGGGCCCTCGGTGGCCTCTGCACTGTCAAGGGTTTACAGCCGACCCTGAGCGGAACGCGTTTCCGTGCTGCAAGCCGCCGCGAAAGTCGGGAGCAAGCTGTAGGATGCCTCTCTGTAATGCCTCACCGCGTAGCTGTCTTCCCAATCGGATGGCTTTCCGACTGGGGCTGCCGCTCTGTCCTCCGGGATGATTGGACACGGTTCTAGTGTAGAACCGGCCCGTGTAGATCGCTTACTCACGAGTAGGATCACGTCGCGGGTCACCAGATGTAGGATTGGGGCCATAAAGCGGCCCTTGAGGTCCCGGAGGAGACTGGTCGAGTAATGACACGAGGCAAGATGGAGCGAAGACCAGTGATTTATTGAGGGAAAATCATCAGTATATATTATGTTCAAGGCTGCGCATGGTAGAATGGTCATCTGACAGAAAATCACATCACCCATTTACCCGGGTTAATTGAGAACCTCTCTTGGGGAAGCTAATTAACTAAGGCAAACACTGACAGAGGGAAACCATTGTCTGAGGCTTACGCCAGAGTAAATATGGCTTCTATTTGCACCAAGGATTACGCTCTCCTTGGAGATGAGTGATTACCTTAATGGGTAACGGAGTTAGATATTCGCTCTCTCAGCAGAACCGCTGGTCAGGTCAAGGAATTGGGTGAATCAAACCCTATCATTAATCCGCCCCCCTTAATTTCTCTGCCCGCAGAGCCCACGGCCGGGAGCCTTCTCACCAAAGTGGCCTCTGCAAGGGCCGTTTCCATGCCAGATGGGCATGGGGAATCCGCATCACACAGTCCATTTTGCATTGAGTATTCTGAACCTTCTTTTTACTCTTGTAGGAGGGGTTTTAAATCATTTTTTAATTTTGACTATATTTATCATTCTATTTTATAATCTTGGTTAATTGTTTGTTTATTACTATTTTAAGTTTTGTTTAATGCTTATGTTATTGTATCTGTTTACTTGTTATTTACAGCTTTCAGTAGTTCCTCCATTAACTCAGGTGGTATAAAAATTCTATAAATAAATAAATCAGAGAAGGCTAAAAACTCATCATTTGTCCTTAAAAGTGCTTGTTCTCTGTGCAGAGAGAGAGAGAGAGAGAGAGAGAGAGAGAGAGAGAGAGAGAGAGAGAGAGAGAGAGAGAGAGAGAGAGTTTGGAGCTCTAGCCATATAGCTCTTGTGAAACGCGTAGTTGGCCTTGATTAAGACTCATTAATTACAAATACATTAAAACCTAAATTGAAGCCAGCAATTTATGTATTCATAAATTGGTGTCAATAACACTGAAAGCTTTCTGCAACTTGGTCAAAGGCAAATATGGGAAGCAGAAGTTGATGTTCCAAAGAGGCAGTAATATCAATAACATACACAATGAAAGTTCTAGTTATTTTCCCCTTTTATTTCTGTTTTGTAACCCTCACCCTAAGAGATGGAACATTTTTATTACCCCAGGGCTTATGTTTCACTGCAGAAGTCAGATAGCACAAGACCTACACAATAGGAATGTTATGACTTTTTCACTGGAAGAACTGTAAGTAATATTGCTGCATTTCAACAACCTGCCATGTACAGAGGTTTTTTTTTTCAGACAAAAAAAATTGGTTGGACAAAATCTACTGTATTTTCCCAGTGGAGTACTCCTTTGTCCAATATAATGCAATGTATTGAGATAAAAGGAAAAAAAGTTCCATGCCCTTTTGTGGCTGAAATATGATGTTGAAACACTAGTGTGAGTGTCAGATGAGATATAAGCCTCCCCGCTGCCAAACAGAGAGAAAATAGAAAACTGTAATTTGAATGCTAGCAGCTGCATAAACAATCTATTGTTTACTGAAGTCCTATTCAAGCCTAATCTTAATCCATAAGGAAAGAGAACAGACTACTTCTAAGTTTTCCATTTTAGCTCTCACATCTGGAGAGCTCATTCGAAAGAGAAGGGCACTGCCTCTCCATGGGAGCGCTCCACATGACAAGAAAACCCAAAAAATTAGGGTTACCAGCTGTGTGGAGATACTCCACTTGGTAATGACTGCTTTCCTCACCAGAGTTGGTTCTCCACATACAAGAGGGAAGATGCAAAGACAAGACTACCTTCCATTCACAGGGCCAGATTAATTTTTATTGAACACCCAAACAGAGCATAATTAAAAAGTTTTCTGTTTATGAAGATGGGTATATGGAAGCAGGTGCTCTGCAACCAATCACTCCAGAATCTCTCATAGAGTCAGTATTATCTAGAGAATAAATCCATTGCTGTGACATCAACAGTACGTGTATGTCTGTACAAATTTTGATATTGTTTTGCTGTGGTCTGGATGAGGTGAGTGTGGAAAGTGAGAAATATGACCTGCATTATAGCAGGGTGCGTTGTGTGAGAGGTGAGTTTCTCTTGGTAAGGCAGAGATGGGGGAAGTATACCTAGCTGTATTTGTTTCTGTGCTATGTACTGCAGTTTGGAAATGAAATGAAAATTTTGTACTTTATGGAAATTCATAAATGGTTATTTTAGGATGATAGGCCAACGGCAGTCCACAGAAGACTTTGAGATGGGACTCACTTACTTTCTCCCGTGAGGGAAGGATATTGTGGCCACCAGTGATGTGACAAGTAGGTTCCTATACTGGTGACAATCACCATTTGGCAAGAGGAATTTAGAGTAAAAAAACTCCTTTTTTGATGTAATAGTCAGGCAGTGGCCAGGATAGTGAATAAACAATTGTCGCATTCAGACAGGGCAATGCTGCTTGCTCTATAGAATTCAGGAGGTTGTGAAAAACTTATTTCATGGCTAAAGAACCCGAGAGACTAGTGTGGAATGTCCTCAGAAGAACTGTTCCAAGGAGTTAAGAACAGGGAGACTATCACCATGATGATAGCCAATACTGTATCTGGAATAGATAAGGCACCTGAAGAAGAAGAAGAAGAAGAACTCTATGTTTGTTTAATCTTGATATATCTGGCTGTGGAGTCAGAGGTTGGGGGTTTATTCCCCACTATGCCTCCTGGGAAAAGAGCCAGCCTGTATAATACTTGACAAGCTGCACTGTCCCAGAATGAGGGAATGGTATCACCAGATAATATGGCTGGTACCTAGTTGTACTACTTCTGTGCAACTGCTCTATTGTGATCTTATCAATACCAAGCACACTCAGATATTTATTCAACCTTTTTGGGATTGCTCCAGTGCTATCATTACTGGTAACACTGTTGCTCTTTTCTCCCACAGATGTTCTACTTCAGTGCTTAAATCCTAATATCTCATGTTCTTTTTAATTTCTCTTTCTTCCACCTGACCATTACCTGGGATCACCACATCAATCAGCTTATGCAATTTTTCTCAACCAAATTAATGTCTGTAATGTTGTTTTAAATTTCTTACCAGTTTGGATCTTAAAGTCCCACAAGATCTTAACCATCTTATCCTCATTCTCAACCTCCTTTTGGTTCTGAGCATCTAATTCCAGACACTAGATATAAATCTTCAGCTCCATTTATAGTCTGGCAGGTTTATCGTGATCATCCTGTTTGGTTTTCTACCTTTTCAAGATAAACAGAATACAGAGGTTTATCAAGACTGTGTGAACCAATATAAAATGCAACTGTTCCAAACCAATCTACTACGTTTTCCAACCATGAGAACAACAATTTTTATAAAGAAAATAAATAAGGAAAATACATAAAATTCACAGACCACCTGCACAATTTAAGCATGGAAATGTCATCTTGCTCATTCTATGACTATACAAGCAGGAACCTGGAGTTATTTAATGTAGCTTTATCAAACTGGATAGAACTGGTTGTATAGCTCAGTGATTTTAAATATCTATGGAGCCAGAGATTAGCTGCCCAATTCCTCACTGTGCCTCTCTGAAAAGATTCAGCCTGTGTGGCCTTGAGCTAGGTTTCCCCAGGAGAAGGGAATGGTAAACTGCTTCAATGTACCTTGGAAAGGGTCTCCATAAGTCAGAATTGATTTGATAGCATGAAATAATCATCAACATTATCAAACAGAATATGTAATTATGTTTTTAAATTGCTTTAAGTATTGTTGTTCAGTTGCACAGTCAATTCCGATCCTTTGCGACCCCATGGACCATTGCCCTCCAGGCACCTCTGTCCTCCACCATCCTCCTCAACCCATCCTGCTCTGTGCCCATTGCGTCTACAATACCATCTAGCCATCTCATTTTTGGCCACCCCTTCTTCTTTTGCCCTCCATCTTTCCCAGCATCAAGGCTTTCTCAAGTGTTGATTTCTTCTAAGATTGACCTATTTGTTCTCCTTGCTGCTCTCCTCCAACACCACATTTCAAAGGCGTCTATTCTTCTGTGCTCAGCTTTCCTAATAGTCCAGCTCTCACAACCATACATTACCACTGGGAATACCATTGCTTTGAATATGTGAATTTTTGTTTGCAATGTGATGTCTCTACTTTTAACTATGTTCCCCAGGTTTCTAATAGCTTGTCTCCCAAGAATCAGTCGCCTTTTTATTTCATGGCTGCAATTTCCATCTGCAGTGATCTTGGATCCTAAGAAAGCAAAATCTGTCACTGCTTCTACTTCTTCCCCATCTATATTCCAGGGACTGATATGACCTGTTGCCATTATCTTGGTTTTCTTGATGTTGAGTCTCAAGCCAGCTTTTGCACTCTCTTCTTTCAACCTAAGCAGCAGCTTCTTTAGGTCTTCTTCACTTTCTGCCATTAGGGTGGTATCATCGGTGTATCTCAAATTGTTGATGTTTCTCCCAGCAATTTTGATCCCAAATTGTAATTCCTCCATCCCTGCATTGTGCATTATGTGCTCTGTGTATAAGTTGAATAAGCAGGGTGATAAAATGCAACCTTGTCTTACTCCTTTTCCTATTCCAAACCACTCCGTCATTCCGTATTCCGTCCTAACTGTTGCTTCTTGTTTCATGTACAGATTTATCATGAGGCATATAAGGTGTTCTGGTATTCCCATCTCTTTAATTACTTGCCACATTTTATTGTGGTCCACACAGTCAAAGGCCTTGGTGTAGTCAATGAAACAGAAGTAGACTTGTTTCTGATATTCCTTTGTTTTCTCCATGATCCAACATATGTTGGCAATGTGGTCTCTAGTTCCCCTGCCTTTTCAGAACTCAGCCTGCACTTCTGGTAGTTCTCTCTTCACATGCTGCTGCAGTCTATCCTGTATTATCTTGAGCATAACCTTGCTAGCATGTGGGATGAGTGCAATTGTTCGATAATTTGAACATTCTTTGGCATTACTCTTTTTTGGGATTGGAACGTATACTGATCTTTTCCAATCCTGTGGCCATTGTTTTGTTTTCCAAATCTGCTGGCATATAGAATGCAATAATTTGATTCCATCATCTTTTAGGACTTTGAAAAATTCAACTGGGATACCATCATCTCCACTAGCTTTGTTGTTTGCAGTGCTTTTTAGGGCCTTTCTGACTTCACTCTCTAGGATGTCTGGCTCAAGTTCAATGTTCTCATCATTGTGATTATCAGGGGTGTTGAGGTCTTTTTTGTATAGTTCCTCTGTGTACTCTTGCCATCTTTAGCATATGAAGTTTGGCTTTCAGCCAAAGACTGTGGGCAAATCTAAAATATTTAATGGCTACTTGTCCAAATCAGTTTTTTTTTTAAAAGACAAACATAACAAATTGGTTAATTAAACAGGTTGACATTCTCCTCCCCCTACAAAACATATGTAATTTCCTTATGGTTACTCTACCATGAACTATGAAAGGGGTGAGCATCATAGAATCATGGAAAAGTTCCATTGTAAGACACTAGTGCAGTGGTGGTGTACCTATGGCACGTGTGTCAGAAGGGGCACTCTTAGCCTTCTCTGTTAGCATGCGTACCATTGCCCCAGCACATAGTTCACCCCACCCTTCTAAAATGTTCACCATCATTGCACTAGTGGTTAGGCCTTGATATACATGCATAATTTTCTGCTTGATTCTGCATACAAAGGATAAGATAGCATTTAATCTCTGCAGACATTATCTGTTGTACACTGATTCACAAGACTGTGTAGCAGATAATGCCTATAGAGCTTTTTTTAACTTACAGCAATTTACACTAAATGTTATACTGTGTAACTGTAACAGGATTTCAAGCTATCTCTGAAATGTTAATACATTTTCTTTCTTTGCTATCTTGTTTGAGCAAATGTTTTTAATGTTAAAGTTGATGTTGGCTTGCTTGAATAAGATTATACAAAAGTGACACATAAATATTTATCTCTTTGGTGGCATGTCTAGGGATCTTCCTTGAGAAATTATCTATGAAAAATTCATGATGACTTCTTGTTCTTCAAAAATGATCATCTGTGTTGTAATAGTAAATTTGAAAGTGCAGGTCCTCACAATTACAGTCCCAACAGCCATCCCTCCAATTGAGAAACACAGTCAAAAATACAGGCAGCCGGATTGATCAGTAGGAACAAATGAGTTCTTGCAATACTTGTATCCACAAGAAGCAGGTCTTTTGTAAATCAAATATTGGTTAATTGCTTATTCAAGACCAAGCAACCCTCAAATATGTTGCATTACATCAGGCATAGCTTACTTGTGGAAAAACCAACACCTCAGCTACTGTGAGGATTCATGCTAAGCACAGAAAAAACTGAGGAGTGTGAAAAATGATGTCATAATCCCTGCTAGTCAGAAAGTCTTGTGTCATCACCAGATGAATATCAGCCAACAGTGTGATGCAAAAGGCCAAAAGACTGTGTTATCAGAAGAATAGTCTCCAAATCATCACATGAAGATCTAGTTCCCCTCTCTTTGGCACTGAATAGGCTTCATCATGGGTACCATGTCTTGTTTTGGACATCACGCTTTAAGAATGATGAAGAAAAATTGGAACAAGTTTAGAGGAAGGTCACAAGGTTAATTGGGAGACTGGAAAGAAAGCCCCATGAGGAAAGGCTGAAAAACTGGACATGCTGAGCTTTGAGAGAAAAATATGGAGGGGAAATATGATAGGACTTTTCAAACATTTCAAAAATTGTCAATCAGAGGAGGGGCAGGATCTATTCTTGATCATTCCAGAGGGCAAGATATGTAATAATGGGCTAAAGTTACAGGAAGCCAGATTTCAACTAAATATCAAGAGGAACTTCTCAACTGCTAGAGCATTATGACAGTGGAACCAATTGGTGAGCTCTCTAGCACTGGAAGCATTCAAGAGAAAGTTAAAAGCTGTCTGTCAGATATACTTTAATTCGAATTCCTGCATTTGAGTAGGCAGTTGGACTCGATGGCCTTAGAGCAGTGGTTCCCAATGTGGGGCCCAGGCCCCACAGAAGGACTTAAATTCCCAGAAGCCTAAGTCAGTATATTGGTTGATCAGTGCTTTGGGTGATTTACTTAGGAATTGAAGTCCAAAAACCAAAGGTTGGGATACACTGCCTTTAGGTCAGAGCCCTGAGCCAGGCGCCCCTTTGGCAAACTCCATGCAGCCAAAGGGAGAAGAGAGAGGAGGAAGAAAGCCTCTGGTCAGAGCCCTGAGCCAGGCGCCCCTTCGGCAAACTGGGAAAGGTGGAGGGCAAAAGAAGAAGGGGGCGGCCAAAGATGAGATGGCTATATGGTATTGTAGACACAATGGGCACAGAGCTGGGCGGGTGTTGTGTATGGAATGTAACTGCTGCATTATACCTTTAAGATGAATGTAACTACTTAAGGAAAGAATGTATCCTTTAACAATCTGTAATAGAACACAATGTATCTCAGCTGTATGAGAATGCGAGCTTGCTACCAGAGAGGGAAGCAGCGAGCATTCAGCTCACGTGGTACAAATTCCCCAACCATCTCCAGCCGCGGGAAACATTCCCACCACGAACACACCTGGACAAGAAGGGCATGACTCCGGATGACGTCACACCGTCAGTAGCCAATAGGCTACCGTGTAACCACATTCAAAATGTATAGTCACTGTATAAAAGGAGCTGTATCACCGCCATTACCTCGTGTTCATACTGTATGCCATGCAATAAAGATGTGTTAAGCCTTGTACGGCTGCTTCCATTGTCTTGATTCTCTGAACACCAAATTGGAGACGAGGATGGGATGGCTTCCCACGGAATCAAGACAATGGAAGCAGCCATACAAGGCTTAACAATCTTTATTGCATGGCATACAGTACGAACACGAGGTAATGGCGGTGATACAGCTCCTTTTATATGGTGACTATACATTTTGGGATTAAATCAAAACCCCTCTTCTTGCTCGGACGGGTGGGGGACCACTCCGCAAACCCACCCACCCCCGGTTTCAAGGTCCAATTCAAACAATAAATGGAGAAGCTGCCCCTAGTAGTTCTTAAAGAGGGGGCATGCTGTCTCCTGGGAACACAGTGGTTCAAGTCCCTGGGAATTGCAATAGCGGGCTTCCATGCCGTCGGGGCTGACCCAATCCAAGACATGTGCAACGCACACCCGGCAGTATTCAAGAAGGGGCTCGGAAAGTTCAAGGGGCCCCCAGTCTCGTTCGACCTGGACCCGGAAATCCGGCCCATTCGGCTCAAGCCAAGGAGGGTCCCATTCGCCCTCAAGGACAAGATAGAGGCGGAACTGGACAAACTGGTGGGCCAGGGGATTTTGGTTCCAGTGGACTCTGCAGAGTGGGAAACCCCTATTGTGACTGCGTTAAAGCCTAACGGAGGAGGATGGTGGAGGACAGAGGTGCCTGGAGGGCAATGGTCCATAGGGTCACAAAGAGTCGGAATCGACTGTGCGACTGAACAACAACAAGCCACCTCCAAATCCATTATTCTGTAATCAGCCCTGTGATTCCTGGTTTCACTGCTAATCAGTACATTACTGATTAAAATACAGAGCAAAAGTGACCTTAATGGACAGCTATTGTAGTAAACTGAGGTGACAAAGGTTCTGAGGACATATCAACCATGAATAAAGGGATATTGGTCAATGTACTTTGACATTTTCATTATAACATCTCCTATTTTTAGAGTTATGTATTTTTAAAGTAATTTTGTGGCCATTTGAAAGTTTCATTTGCAAACTGAAGCCTTGTCGAGTGCTTTACGGGAATGTACTTTTAGCTGTTCAGAGTCAGACTTCTATAGGCAATGCACAATAATCAATAAGGAAAGCTAACACTATAGTAAACACTAAAGAAATGCATCAATTCTTTTGAAGCAAGAAAACCATTAGATACTTGACTTTCTGACTTTTTGCCATGTTTTCAGAACTCTGTGTATGCTTAATTTTCTGTATGCATAATCTTGCTCTGAATTTTTATTAGACCTCTCTTGCTCGAAAGCCAGTAATATCCAACTCTAGGGGGAGGTGTTCATCTCCATTTACAGCCCATAAGTTTCCATGGCCATGTGGCAGACATGACTAGACAATGAAGTGCATGGAACACTGCTACCTTTCCCACCAAAGTGGTACCTATTTATCAGCTTGCAATTTCTTGCTTTTGAACTGCTAGGTTGGGCAGGAGATGGAGCAGACGATGTGACCTCACTCGGTTGTGCAACATTTGGGTTTCGAACTGCTGCCCTACCAACTTTCAGTTGTCAAGCTCAGGGCTGGAACCACTAAGCCACCGTCGCCCTGTTTTTTTTTTTTACTACCCATCACTAAATTGTGGCAGGCATGACTAGATGCCTGAGCACATGGAATGCTGTTACCTTTTCTGCTGAAGTGGTACCTATTTATCTACAGGTACTTGCAATACTTGCAATTTCTTGTTTTCGAACTACTAGGTTTGCCTTCCCCTTAAGAATGGCTTTTTTGTGTTTCACAAGCTTGGTTAAAGTTCAAGGTAATCTGTTAATTTTTTTAAAGAAATGGATAAAAATGATTGTGTTCAAGCATTTCTTTTGTTGTTCAGTACTAGCATATTTTGCCTGGCCCTGCCGGGCAGGTTTTTTGTGTGTTTTGGTGGTAGGGGTATTTTTTGGGGGGTACACATCACACTCAGCACAAACACAAACACACACACACACACACACACACACGCACGCACGCACGCACGCACGCACGCACGCACGCACGCACGCACGCACGCACGCACGCACGCACGCACACACACACACACACACAAAACAACACATACCATCACACATGCGCAAGCTGCGTGGGGAGAGGAGGGGATACACACACACCCCCGAAGATTTGCCGAGGACACACACACACATACTCTGGCCTCCCCGTAGCTTTGGGGGGAGGGGGGAGGAAGAGCCCCTCCCCCCCGTGCGGCTTCGGCAAGGCAGTGTGGAGAGCCTCAATGGCGGCAGGGAAGGAGGAAAGGCCAGTGAGCTTCGCAACTCAGAAGGCCGCATTGGGGAGGCCAGGCAACGGAAGGCCCAGTCAGCATCAGGAAAGTGGGGCAGGGGACAGGGGCTGGGGGGGCAAGGGGTGGGGCAGCGGCGTGGTTAACATAAGAACAGCTTTGCCGGAATAGGCCACAGCTCCTCCAGTCCAGGATTCTGTCTCACACAGTGGTTCACCATTTCCTTCAGGGTATTCCCAAGGAGATGCCTTCACCTGCTTAGGATTCCCTGGAAATGGCATTGAGAGATATCCTGCCTATCTCTCCAACCTCGAGGTTGTTCTTTAGGTATCCATAATTATAGCCATTGATACCCTTGTCCTCCATGAACTTGTCTAATCCTTTCTTGAAGCTGTCAAGACTGACAGCTGTCACCACTTCTTCTGGCAGGGAGTTCCATAGACCAGTGATCCTCTGGGTGATCCTCTGTCCCGCCCCCTCCCAGTTCCTCTCCCCCGCCCCACTTACCTGATGCTGGCTGGGCCTTCTATTGCCTGGCCTCCTCAACGCCTTCTGAGTTGCGAAGCTCACCGGCCTTTTCTCCTTCCCCACGCTGCCTCGCTGAAGCCGTGGGGAGGAGGGGCTCTTCCTCTCCCCCCGAAGCTACAGGAAGGGTTTTGACGCTGGCTCGCTGAGCCGAAGCCGTGCTGGGGGGGAGAGGGGCTCTTCCTTCCCCCCCTGAAGCTATGGGGAGGTTCTCGAATTGTCTCCCAGAAAGAAGTTGTTGGCGCGTTGGCAGTTTTTCTTTTACCGCACACGCCGGCTGCCCCGCCTCCTCCATGCTCACACCTTTCAGCCTCATTGGCTGAGGGGTGGTGCGGTGCAGAGGATGCTGGGCCTTGTAGTTTTGGTTTCTGGCTGTGTTCATGGGGCAGCTGCCCCACTTGCGGCTGCCGGACCCCTGCGGCGATGCTCAGAGTGTGTAAAGGTAAGTGAAGGGGCTCAGTACGGGATAGTAGGGACTGGTGCGGGCGTGCATGCCGGACACCAATGGTTAACGTCCTTTTTTTATAGGTAAAGATAATAGTTGATTGAGACCCCAGAGGAGGAGGAGGAGGAGGGAGAAGGGGAGGAGGCCTGTTGTACCCTGGAGACAAGGGTCTGGACATCAAAACTTTTAGCTCCCCAGTGGATTGAGGATGATTTGATGATTTGAAAGGGGCTGTTTGTGTGTGTGTGTGTGGTGGTGGATAAAGAACAGAGAGTCATGATCATGGAGGAGGTGAAGGAGATAAAGGAGATCTGAGAAGGGACAGAGCAGCTGGAATTAGTGGAAGGGGAAAGGAAGAGATAAAAGGGAGACAGGCAGTGGAAAACGGGAGGACAATGGTTCAAAGGCACCCAGATTAGGAGGGCTTGCATCTACCACTGGGATGAACCTTTATGTTCAAGGAAGCCCCCTTGGGCTGGTGAACTGGTGTTGATAAGGGATCCTTTGGTGGAGGCAGAATGCCAAACTAAGACTAAGATACCCCATAAACCATCATATTAGGGAGAAAGAGAATGGTGGGAATAATGCCAGACAAAAGGTTGTGAAGCTCAACAGATGGGACTGGCTAGCGGACAAGTGAGAGAAGGCAATGTAATCATGGATGTCCAACATGATGCCCCCACTGCCAACAGCATATGTGGGATTGAAGTGACAGAGATTTAGGTTACATGGTCAGTGAAGTAACTGTCAACTTATCTGCATGTAAGTAGTAGTGACTGAGTAAAACCTGTCAGTGAAATAGTTTAAAGTTGAAATTTGTTACACCTTAAAAAGAATCGGTATCTTCATCATTGGGATGGATGAAAGTGGACAGACCACAGTAATGCATAAGAATGTAGCCCAGTAACATCTACTATCACTTCTTAAAGTCCATCTTAATACCATGAGCAGAAACATACATGAACGACAGCCTCTCCTCTAACATGCTACAGTTAAAGAAGCTATGACTGAGGAATTCCCTGCATTGAGAAACTAAGTGTTTAGGGGTCTTATGTGTTTAACTCCTGAAGAACAATTGCAAACTTTTGTTGTTGTTGTTCAGTTGCATAGTTGATTCCAACCCATTGCGACCCCATGGACCATTTTCCTCCAGGCACTTCTGTCCACCATTCTCCTCAGCCCGCCCAGCTCTGTGCCCATTGCGTCCACAATACCATCTATCCATCTCATCTTTGGACGCCCCCTTCTTCTCTAGCCCTCCACCTTTCCCAGCATCAAAGCCTTCTCAAGTGAGTCCTCTCTTCTCATTTGATGTCCAAAGTACTTTAGCTTTATCTTCACTATTTGTCCCTCCAATGAACAGTCAGGGTTGATTTCTTCTAATATTGACCTATTTGTTCTCTTTGCTGTCCAGGGCACTCTCAGGACTCTCCTCCAACACCACATTTCAAAGGCATCTATTCTTCTGCGCTCAGCTTTTCTAATGGTCCAACTCTCACACCCACACATTGCCACAGGGAATACTATTGCTTTGACTATGCAAATTTTTGTTTTCAAGGTGATGTCTCTGCTTTTCACTATATTCTCCAGGTTTCTCATAGCTTGTCTCCCCATAATCAGTCGTCTTTTTATTTCATGTCTACAGTCGCCATCTGCAGTGATCTTAGATCCTAGAAAAGTAAAATCTGTCACTGCTTCTACTTCTTCCCCATCTATTTTCCAGGGATTGATCGGACCTATTGCCATTATCTTGGTTTTCTTGATATTAAGTCTCAAGCCAGCTTTTGCACTCTCCTCCTTCAATTCAATCAAGAGGTTTTTTTAAAGTCTTTCTCACTTAGTGCCATTAGGGTGGTAATTGCAAACTAAAGCAAGCTAATTTTAAACTCTGGGAGGTGAGAGTCGGTTCTGCTGTGACACTCTCATAAGATCAGCCATGAAGGGTCTTCTTCTTCTAACGAGGGGCTGATGATGCTATCTATTTCTGCCCTAATAAAGCCAGTTCTCTCTTTCACTCTTGTGATATTTTGGCTAGCTCTAATAAAGGTGTTACCAGCCAGAAGACTTTGTCAAGCTGTTTATTTATAGGGATCTGTTTTATACCAAAGAGACCATTGATTCATCTAGTTCATGATTTTCTGCATCTGCACTGACTGTTACCAGTTCTTTAGAGCTCATCAGAGTTTCAGGTCTTTCCTTATTGGATATGCCAGACAATGGACCTGAGAATGTTTGCATGCAAAGCATGTCCATTACTTCTGAGCTGTGACCACTTTCTCCATGTTAGCCTTAGACAAATCACATTATGCAAAGCTCAATAGTAGCAGAGCAGAAATCCTACAGGAGCTCAGGAAGCATTTTTCTTCTTTCGTGCACATTTCTTAGGGAAGAAAGGAGAGTAGTTGTACTCTTGCAGGGCTATTCTTGGATATACAGTTATTGTCTTGACTTGTGGGCAGTTTTTCAGATTTTTCTTCATTCTGTGGTATTAAGGGTGTAATGTTTCTGGGGGGTAGAGTGGGGAACTGGATGGTTCAATTTGCAGAGATTATACCAGGTCACATTCTGTGTAAAATCTGTCATTGTGTGCTGTCAAATCAGATCAAACTTATAGTAGCTGTAATAAGGCTTTCAATATATGCCATTCCAGGAATGGTTTTACCACTTCCACACTGCCTTTGGTTTTCCATAACGGAGCAGAGATTTGAACCAAGGCCTCCTGAGTTCTAGTCTGTCACTCTGTCTATCTCACATTGGATACCACAAGCAAATCTATTGGAATTATATTAGCAGTTTCAATGACAGGCCTTCTGTAATACTGTTTTAACAATATGACTCAACATATCAGTATTTTTATAGCAATAGGCAAATATATTTATCAACTGAAATAGGTTTCAGAAACAATGCCTAGGTATTAAAGTTTATAATTCAGCATCATGAATTATTACAAGCACTCCAAATGCACTGACAGTCTCACATTATCCAGCATCATGAAATATACTCTCCTGGCAAGGGCTTTGGACAATACAACCTCCAGTTCTATTTATAAAACTATATCCTTTCCATATGTTAACTTTGCATTACAGTTTTAGTGCTATTTATATTACATTTACATTATTTGAGTCTGAGTGTTACCAAAGAAGAAAATGAAGAAGTCTTCTAAAAACAGTAGCTAAGGAAGCCTGGTCTTCTTTGGCCTATCTGTAAATAAAATATTGCTGAGGATAAGGGAAGCTGTGACATGAAAAATGGAATCAAGCCAGGAAAGAGCAGCTGAATGACAAGCAATTCAACTGAATGTGGCTACTAGGTTTGCTGTGGCAAATGCTGGAAGTGAAATTCCAGCCTCAGCTGCCTATAGAATGATAGTAGGCTACCTAGGTCCAACTATTTCATTATTTATTTCTTCAGAAAAATCTCTGGTTTTCAAATGTGAGATATTATGCTTCTGTACTGATGACTCAGAGCACCAGGAAGTGGCCGAGTATATCTGCACATTATCATACTCTTGTTGACATCAAGAAAAATAATACCAAGCTTTACCTAGCAAAGGGTGGACTGAATGTTCACAATTGTCAAAAAACAGTCATGACAATTTATTTGTGTTCTTAGCTGATGAAAAAGTGGGAATCAGGTTTTGGGATTTTTCTCTGTGTGAATGACAGAGAGCACAAGAGGGTAGAGGGTAGACCATCTTGTCTCATACCATTGGTGTTGGAAATGGCAGGCCATTTCCTGGTATTTTGAATTGTGAATGCAGAAGCACAATATCCCACATTCATATATAGTAGAACCTTGGATAAAGTCCAAACTCCATTCCACAAGTTTGGACTTTATCTGATTTTGGACTTTATCCGAATCAAATGGGCAATGCATCGGATAACGTCCAAAAAGCTTGGATTTAGCAAAAATTGTCACTAGAACTCCATTTGGCATTCTTTGCTCAATCAATGGATGGTACCAACTGAAGTACAATACAATACAATACAATACAATACAATACAATACAATACAATACAATACAATACAATACAATACAATAGAAAGGAAAGGACATTTACTTTTTGGTTATGGGACCCTTCCAATGGCTACTTTCTTATCTCCTCTGCTTCTGTTGTAAATTCCTAGTTAGAATTTCTTTTTAACAGAGGCAAGCAACAGCACAACAATCATTCTCAGCAAAACTAACTACAATAAGGCTAATTTTTCCAAATTGATTACATGCAGAGAAAATACTGTGGTGTTGTCTCAGCATGATAATGTTATTTATTTATTTGCAAAATTTATATATTGCTTATCTACCACTACTCCAGGTAGTTTACAAAAGGTCATAAACATCATGACACAAACATCAAAAAGAAAATCTTTAAAACCCAACAAGAAACAATACGATTTATAAAAGAATGACATCTGATCCCTTTTCTCTTTGGTGACAGTGTAAGTTATATCGATAGAAGCAAATTAAATGAAGAATAACCCAAGAATAATACGAAGGCTAAAATGTATTTGTAGCATGCTTTCATGGATTATGATATCCCTTAATTTATTGTTTTAAAATAATTATGCCTTTCAGTTTGAAACATTATGCTCAGTGCTTGAAACAATTGTGGAACAAGCTATATTCCAGTTAAGAATTTAAACACTTGCCACTGGGAAGAGTGCTTCGAAGTTAAAAGCTCATTGGTGATACCTTTCAAAAGATACTGAACAGAATTCCAGTTTTTCCCTTTTGGCTGATTTATAAGATATGGTAGATGTAGTGGGAGAGGACTAGAAGAATCCAAATAGATGGAAGTGACAATAAAACATATGTTTGGAAGTACCTTCAGTTGTTTGTTCTCCTTAAGATACAAGGCAATGATTCCTTTACATTTCTCCTTCTCCCCCTGGAATCATTTATAGCAGTGGTGCCAAACCTATGGCACACATGCCAGAGGGGCCACTCCAAGTCCTCTCTGTTGGCACACACACTGTTGCCCCGGCACAGAGTTTGCCTCACCCCTCTGCCCAGCAGCCCATGGGAACACTTCCTCCCTCCACAAGCACAGAGTTCACCATGCCTCTCTGCCCAGCAGCCCAATGTGAATGCTTCCCCCCAGGACAGAGTTTGCCCCGCCCCTCTGCCCAGAAGCCCAGTGGGAGTGCTTCCTCTCTCTCCCCAACACAGAGTTCACCTGTCAACTCTGTTTGGGCACTCCGTGTCTAAAAGGTTCACAATCACTGATCTATAGCTTGAAAAATGAATGATGAAGCAAGATGACGACTCTGCACAGGATAAAAAAAACCCAATAGGAAAGCTGTAATTACCTCATCACGCAAGAAGTTCTTGTTCCAGCAAAAATGAAATAAGGGAAACTTGAAATATTCATGCATGAATGTGATTCCTTCCCAGCATAGGTTGTTCCTTTTGCTTAACATATTTGTGCATTATCCAGACACGGAATGATTTTTAAACATTCAAATCAAGTAAAAACAATTGGAAACAATTCTGCAAATATTTCTCATGGTTGCCAAGTACATTGTCAGAGTTCCCAGCTGCCACAGTCTATTGAAGAAAACCCATTATTTCCTGCTGAATAAAATAATGTGAATCATAGTACATTTTGCTTTAACTGTAATTACATTCAGATAAACCATACAGCCTAAGGCATTTTTCTTTTTTATTGTTTGTTACGGACGCAGCCTGCCTTTCCTCCAATATTTATTTATTTACTTTATTTCTTAAACTTATATCCCGCCCACTTGCCCTAAGGCAACTCAGGGCGGCTCACAACACACAAACACTATACATATACCCCTAAAAATCCAATTAAAAAATTTAAAATACATTAAAGACTCTATAAAAACATCCCCAATTTAAAATACCCCTCCCTCCCCCACCCATCAGTAGAGGGACCAATCCACTAATAGAGCCAACAAGGAGGAGCAACCACTCCGTCGGTCCACCATATTTGCTCTGCCACCCTGGTTTTCAACCCTTTCCTAAAGGGCAGCAATTCTGTCTGTAGCCACAGATCTGCTGGCAAGAGGTTCCATAGGGTTGGGGCGGTGTTATGTATGTTAACTGTGTTTTCTGACAGGAGCAGAATGTATCTTTTCTCATGTATCTATTCTTATGCAAATAAGTGGATCGAAAATGTGCACACTCTGTTAGCCAATGGGCTTGTTGTATTATTGTTACTGTTACTGTTTATAGTGTATATAAGTCCGAGTTTTGTAAGTATTAAAAAACTATAATAGAGGTAGCACAGAAAGCTCTTATTGTTTGATTGTGTAATATTCTATATTGTGGTATCTAATAATGATGGTTATATGGTAAATAATTAGCTCAAGTATTGTTAAGTGCTAGCCTCTATGAATGTGAGTTAATATTGCGTTGATGTTATTTTTGAGTTATTATTGTATTGTATTGTTACTGTTTTCTTTTTTTTTGTATGTCTGTCAAAAAATTCAATAAAAAAATTATATAAAAAAATATAAGTCCGAGTTTTGCCCCATCCAAACTGTGTTCAAACCCCACTATTAAAGAGTTGAATTTCACTACTTCACTCATCTGCTTCTTCATTCCCTGAACACGAAACTGGCAACGAAGGTGGGATGGCGTCCAGAGAAATGGGCAACATACAAACGCCGATTCCACCACGCAATGGCCTCGCAGAAGATCACCGACGAAGACCAGAAGTGCTCCTGTTTCCTCGCTCAGTGCGGTTCTGAGACGTTTGAGCTGGCAACCCTTGTTCTCCCAAGGGACGTGGATGTGGTGCCGCTTGCAGAAATCATGTCTGCACTGAGGAAAGACCTGCAGCCAGAGGTCTCGATCTTCCCGGCCAGGGTGGCCTTCCACAGAAGGGAGCAGTGACCTGAGGAGTCCATTGCAGACTACGCCACTGCTATGCGCATTGTTGCCGCTCCATGTAAGTGGGACAACATCAAAGAAGTGCCCCTTCCGCACCACAGAATGCCACAACTGTGGGCGAAGAGGGCACATTGCTAAAGTATGTCGACAGTGAAAGAACTTCAGCACCTGAGTCCAAGAAAAGTCATCAACACAAAATGTCCACCACCAAAGTGTCACCAGAGCCTGAGCCGTGCCAAGTGGGCATCATCAGCGAGCATTTCTTCGCAGACCTGAGCCTCCAGGACGTCCCCTTCAAGATGGAGGTGGATTCAGGTACTACCTTTTCCATAATCCCACAGCGGGAGTTTTTGAGAATTCCCGCTGCCTCTCGGCCCAAGCTCAAATCTTTTAAAACTTCCCTCCGGGATGTGCAAGGTTGCCAGATTCCGTCCTGGGGGTGGGAAATTTCTTGGTCAAATTCAAAAACATTTGCACCTCCTTGCCATTGGTTGTAGTTAAGCAGGGCACTAACTGTCTTATTGGGACCCAATGGTTTAGGCCCCTGGGAATCCGGCTTACTGGCATTCACGCAATAGACGCTGACCCAATCTGGGACGTTTGTGCTGCACATCCTGAGGTGTTCAAAAAGGGTTTAGGGTTATACAAAGGATGCCCTGTGGCCTTTGAGCTTGACCCAACTGTCCGGCCCATCCGGATAAAGCCACGCTAGGTACCCTTTGCTTTAAAGGAGAAGATAGAAGCCGAGCTGGACAAACTGGTGGGGCAGGACATCCTAGTGCCAGTGGACTCCGCAGAGTGGGAGACACCAATAGTGACTGCTTTGAAAAGTAATGGGGAGGTCAGAATATGCGCTGACTACAAGTGTACCATCAATAAAGCTATTCGCCCGAACGCATATCCTGTGCCCGTGGTAAGCCACCTTCTTGCCTCCTTGCATGGAGGAAATTGTTTCGCAAAACTTGACCTTGCCCAGGCTTACCAACAATTGACTGTGTCTCCTGCTGCTGCCATAGCCCAGACCATAGTAATGCATAGGGGGGCATTTAAGGTAACTCGACTACAATTTGGGGTGAATGCAGCCCCCGGAATATTTCAATCTCTTGTAGAATGTATTTTAAAAGGTTTGCCCGGTGTTCTGCCATATTTTGACGATGTCCTGATCACCGCTAAGGACACCGTTGAACTAGCGGCCAGGTTCAATCGAGTCCTCTCACATTTCGAGAGGGCTGGTCTACGTCTCAGAAGAGACAAGTATGTGTTTTTGGCACAGGAAGTGGAGTTCCTGGGGTATCGAATTACACCCCAAGGTATCATGCCCTCTGACTCCAAGGCGGTGGCCATGCGAAATGCACCCAGGCCAAAATGTAAAGCCAAATTGCAATCATTTCTAGGATTGTTAAACTTCTATCATGCTTTTCTCCATTGCAAAGCCTCAGTTTCCGAACCATTACACCAGCTTCTTAAGAAAGATACTGTTTGGCACTGGGGCCATTGCCAGGAGAAAGGGTTCCTAGACCTTAAAAGGCTGCTATCTTCAGATGCTGTATTAACTCATTTTGATCCTAACAAGGAAGTTGTACTTGTGTGTGATGCATCCCCTGTGGGGGTGGGAGCTGTGTTATGCCATGTACTAAGTGGTGGAAGGGAAGCCCCCGCAGCATTCTATTCCCGTTCACTCTCAAAGCCTGAGAAAAATTATGCTCAGACAGACAGGGAGGCGTTGGCAATCGTGGCTGGCACTAAGAAATTCCACGATTACCTTTACGGAAGGCCTTTTACCATCGTAACTGACCACAAGCCCCTCCTTGGAATCTTTGTGAATGGGAAGCCCACGCCTCAAATTCTGTCCCCAAGGATGTTGCATTGGGCAATTTTCCTAAATGCATACATTTTACTTTGGTGCACAGGCCCGGCAAGAACATCAGCCATGCTGATGCCCTGTCACGTTCTCCACTGCCAGGGGTCAGGGAAGCCGATTGCGAGATCGAAAGCGACCACCAGGTCCTTATGATTGAGGCTTTCGACTCGCCCCAAGTCATCCCCTCAGATATAGCCAAGGCTACGGCCAAGGATGTAACATTGACTAAAGTAATGTCTTGGTTACAAAAAGGCTGGCCTGTCTCTATTCTAGCCGAGGAATTCAGAACATTCCACCGCAAGCATTTGGTACTGTCAGTGGAACGAGGTTGCCTTCTATGGGGTCAGTGGGTGGTCATTCCTGTCACTCTCAGGAAAAAGGTTTTACATCTACTTCACACAAGTCACCCGGGAACTGTCCGTTCCAAAGCCCTTGCCCCGTAGCTACTTTTGGTGGCCTCAACTGGACCAAGACATAGAACAAAGACATAGAACACTTGTGCCAGTTGTCAATCCTCTCGCCCAGAGCAATCCCACCTTCCCTCTCGGAATGGGATTCTACTCGGGGCCCGTGGTCCAGGTTGCACATAGATTTTGCAGGTCCATTTAGGGGTGACCCATTTTTGTTGGTTGTGGATTCATTCTCTTAGTGGCTGGAAGTGATTAGGGTGCCTAATACCACTTCACCCACCACGATAATGCACCTAAGAAGGCTATTTGCAGCATTTGGACTTCCACGTTCACATCTGCAGAATTCCAATCCTTTGTGGAAAGGAATTATAAAATATTGTGGAGATGGTACCTGACTCCAGTTAAATTGTATCGAATGGATAATAGTAAATCAAGAGATTGCTGAAGATGTAAAGTAAGCTTGGAACATATGAACACATGTGGTGGAGTTGTAAAGTGGTTAAGATTTTTTGGAAACTAATTGAGAAAGAAATTTCAGCGATTACTAAAGTTGATATAAAACTGGAGCCAGGTATCGCCTTGCTATAGGGGATTGGATGATATAAATATGAGTACAAAAAAAAAAAAGAACTGGTGTCAATAATGTTAACGGCTGCAAGACTGTGTATAGCGAGAAAATGGAAAAGTGATTTAAGGTTAAAAATTGATGAATGGTATAAAGAAATGTGGGAAATTGCATTAAATGATAAATTGACATGTGAATTGAATGTGAAGAAAGGTATTTTAAAAGAGAACAAATTTTGGGAAATATGGAAACCATTTGTGGAATTTGTCCTTGTGAGTGATAAAGGGGTTAAGCCAGTACCTCAACATATGAATTTCTGGGAAAATTAAATTAGAAATTCGATCCTCATGGTTTGTAAATATCACTGGGTGTTATAATTTGTAATACAACAAATTAATGTAATGTGAATTTCTTTTTTCTGATTTGTAATTTCTTGTATTTGTTGTATTTTTTTAATACATCATTTGTATTTTTTTTTGAAAAACTTAATAAAAAAAATTTGAAAAAAAGAAGGAAAAAATCCCATGAATTTCATGGTGAGTGGGGATTTGACCCTAGTCTAGCTCTAACCACTATATTACACTGATTCTAAGAAGTTACACAATTTAAATAAACCATATGTAAAGGTCTCCCTTGCTTGAAAGTCAGTCATATTTGACTCTAGAGAGTGGTGTTCATCTCTGATTACAGCCAAAGAGGCAACGCTGTCTGCATCTGCAGATGTTTCCATGGTCAGGTGGCAGGCATGACTAGATCCTGCAGTGCATGGAATGTTATTACCTTTCCTGCCAAAGCAGTACCTAGTACCTATCTACTTGCAATTTCTCTTTCAAAGTGTTAGGTTGGCAGGAGCTGGAACAGGTGATGGAAGCTCACTCCGTCCTGCAGCACTCAGGTTTCAAACTGCTGATCTGCCAACCTTCCAGACAACAGCATATTAACCGCTAAGCCACCACGACCCTTAATACACCATGCTGACATTTAACAATAGGTGGGACCATGGGACTTCCTCCATTTCTGTCATTATGAGAAAGCTCCTTGCCCTGTTTTTTCTCTGCCTTTTTGCTCAGTGAGTGTTCAGGATAGGGCCTTTTCTTCATGTCACCAGACTAATTGTGTCCAGCTGCATCACAATGAACAAAATGTTGACTTTCCATTCAGAAACCTTTCAACCCACATTGAATGTAATACCCATGAGTTAAGAAAATGTGGTAGGTTTGAAAGTATGAGCAAGTGAGCTAGATCCTGACAGACAGTAGAACAAAGTTTCAGTGCCATTGCAAATTGCTATATAATAGAAAAGAAAAATATGTTAATATGGAATAATGCTAGTACGATACTCCAGAGTAATTTAGAAGCCGCAGTGCTTCCTTAGTCTTCTCTTTTAATTTTAAACAGGGGTTAGATTCCCCACACTACCCCCAAAACCACAATCTTCATTACTCATGCACTTTCTCAGCAGGCCATAATGATAGAGACATGAATGTCTAAAGGGTGATTTCATTTCACTGTTATTTACAACTTAATGCAGTATCCGAACCTCTTCCTATTATTCGTGGTTAAATATAGCATCAGATTCTTTCCCATTCCCTCCCCCCCCTCTCTTTTTTTTACCACCCACACAAAGTACATGACTCAGAGAAGCTGTTTAGAGTGAGTGGTTCCCATCTGGCAATGCTGCTCGTTGGCAGCTTTGTTGACTTTGGTGATTGTATTCACACTCCTCGAGGTCACCTCAAACATAAGGAGGTGAAATAATGTCTGTCTGCAAAAAAATTGTTTTCATGCCAGGATCTCACTGTGTAGTATAGACAGACTGGCAGATCCTTCTCCAGTCACCTAAAACAATAAAGAGAATATTGGGTGCATACAGGCAAATGGCTTCACTCAACAAGAACACCGCATTACTTTTCTTCCAGATCTTGTGTTCATTCATTTAGATTACAAATGATTCAGACACAACATTTTTACAACACGTCTCTCTTTCCTCATTTATTGGCTGATCATGTAGAGTATGAGTCACTCAAAGACAGTTGCACCACAGTCAAATCTTATACCAAAGACTGGATGTGATTACAGGTGAGGTCAGTGCTGCTTTGGTTGACTTAATCACACATGAATTATCACTAAGCAAGTATTTATGTATTAGAGCAAAGTCTTAGGTGTGGTAAGCCCCATTTAATCAACTGTGGGAATGCAGAGGACTGCTACCTGGCTTACTATCCAGCAGTAACTAGTAACAAGTTATTCCTTTATAAAAGACTTCTGCCTTTGTTAGCAAAACTTTTGTTGTTGTTGTTGTTGTTCAGTCGCACAGTCGATTCCGACTCTTTGCGACCCCATGGACCATCGCTCTCCAGTCACCCCTGTCCTCCACCATCCTCCTTAGTCCACACAGCCCCGTGCCCATTGTGTCTACAATACCATCTAACCATCTCATCTTTGGCTGTCCCCATCTTCTTTTGCCCTCTACCTTCCCCAGCATCAAGGCCTTCTCAAGTGAATCCTCTCTTCTCATTTGATGTCCAAAATACTTCAGCTTCATCTTTACTATTTGACCTTCTAATGAGCACTCAGGGCTAATCTCTTCTAATATTGACCTATTTGTTCTCCTCGCTGTCCAAAGGACTCTCAAAACTCTCCTCCAGCACCACATCTCAAAGGCATCTATTTTTCTTCGCTCAGCCTTTCTAATGGTCCAGCTCTCACAGCCATACATTACCACCGGAAATACTATTGCTTTGACTATGCTGACCTTTGTTTGCAGTGAGCTCTCTCTACTTTTAACTATGTTACCCAGGTTTCTCATAGCTTGTCTCCCAAGAATCAGTCGCCTTTTTATTTCATGGCTGCAATTTCCATCTGCAGTGATCTTGAATCCTAAGAAAGTAAAATCTGTTACTGCTTCTACTTCTTCCCCATCTATTTTCCAGGGACTGATATGGCCTGTTGCCATTATCTTGGTTTTCTTGATATTGAGTCTCAGGCCAGCTTTTGCACTCTCTTCTTTCAACCTAATCAGGAGTTTCTTTGGGTCTTCCTCACTTTCTGCCATTAGGGTGGTATCATCTGCATATCTCAAATTGTTGATGTTTCTCCCAGCAATTTTGATACCATATTGTGATTCCTCCATCCCTGCATTGCGCATTATGTTCTCTGTGTATAAGTTGAATAAGCAGGGTGACAAAATGCAGCCTTGTCTTACTCCTTTTCCTATTCCAAACCACTCCATCATTCCATACTCTGTCCTAACTATTGCAAAACTACCACAGGTCTTTTGAGCAACAAATGCTTTGTAGTTGGCATCATGCATCCTTTTTATATTCCAGATCTTTAAAATGTTAATTATTCCTACTCTCTACTTCCCTGTATGCTGGCTCTGAAAAGAGGCATTTTAGAGACCATAACCATCTGAATTCCAGACTTTCAGAGTAGAAAGACTTTTTGAGGCACACAAACCCCCGCCCCCCTGCTTTTTGCATGGATGCCTTTCTGACACATGGAACTGAATGGCACAAGTACATAAGAAATTTCATCTTGAAATATATTTAAATTGTTGGTAATTCATTATTGCTTTTTTTAAAATTTGAATCCTTGGAACATTTCTAATGGTATTTGTAATATTCATTTGGAAGTTAGATCCACAGAATCCTGAAGACTGCTGCACAAACAGGTGTAGCTGAACAAGCCACAGAGCTTCTAAACATAATATGATTTATGAACCCAACAATCTGGCCTGTCTCTCTTCCACTGAGCATGAAATCCCTTGGTTTTAAACACCACACCACCCCCATCTTTGGAGGCAAGAGAAAGCCAGTAAACAAACTGCAGATGGAAGTCCATAGTTTGTCTTCCCCTGGCAATGGGAAAAATTAAATAGTATACATTAACTCACTTGAGAAGGCCTTGATGCTAGGAAAGTTTGAAGGCAAAAGGAGAAGGGGGCGGCAGAGGATGAGGTGGCTGGATGGCATTGTTGACACCGTGGGCGTAAATCTGGGTGGGTTGCAGAGGGTGGCAAATGACAGAGGAGCCTGGCATGCAGTGGTCCATGGGGTTGCAAAGGGTCGGACTTGACTGTGCGAGTGAACAACAATAAAATACATTAAAATTGCTGTCTCATCTTCCACAAGCAAGAATAGGCTACAGAAATTCTTAAATCTGCTATTTGCATAAATTGTGTTTAATGTCAGACTCAGAATTGGTATATTGGAAATATATAGTCTTTGCCTCACTTCCAAATAATTGTGTTTAACATCAGTTTATCACTCCCCCTGCCTCATCCAGAAATATTTAGGTAAGCACAGCTAAAGACATGATCCAGTGGAAATATACACTACTGAACTCCATTAATTTCAACAACAAAACTAAGAATCGGCTCAGACCTTTCCTGTGGTTGGACTTATATCCATAAAGTGGGCCTCTTGACCAGGGTACTCATCCAGTTCTGTGAACCAATAGCAGAGGCTGAGGAGCATCAGAACTTCTGAATCCCACTGAAGCATTTGCCCTGGAGATAGTGGGAGAATCAGGAAAGGAGAAGATATTAGCAACAATAGGTAGTTGAGGGCAGAGGAACCTCTGAGACTGTTGTGTATGCATGCAGTTCAGCTGCTCGCCATTAGCACAGCTGGCAGAGCGTCATGTGGCTCCAATCCTCCAATGGTAACTTCTGCGGGAAACCTTCCCGCCACAGGTGAAGCTATGCTAGATATCAAAGAGACTGTGAAGGAGAACCCAGGCTGATGCTGATGATCCTGGGGAGGTTGATGGACACTTGAGAAGGAGAAGGAGGACCAGGCCTGGGTTGGGACTCAGTGTCCTCACTGAAAGGATACTGTGACACTGGTATGGGAGATCAAAACCAGCTGAGCTGGTGACATTAACCAGAGCTAGCACAGGACAAGCTAAGAAGAAGGGTAGTGAAGGGAACTTACACTGAGAGACTGTTCGTTTTTTACTTAGTTCTGTTCACTTTCACAGTAAAAGTTCTTTGAACATGACTAGTGGTTTGGAATCATCATTACTCCCACCATGGAGGCAACAAGACCCTGCCTGGGGTTGACCGCCTCACAGTAGGTATCACAAATAATTGTTGTGCAGTACTTCTAAAAACAATAGTAATTATTTAAAAATATCTTTGTTTTATACACAGAAGAAGAAGAAAAGGGGTGGATCCTGCAGGCCTATTCATGAACAGGTAAACCATAGTTTCCTATTACATCAGAAGTTGGATTTAATGACTACTTCAAGCATAAGATATACTGATGGATCTTTAGCAAACCATAATTACCTGTTAAATTAGAACATGATGACTTCTCTGAATGTGACATATGTTGAATAAATATAAAACAAGTGGCCGTTACTTTCAGTTACGTTAACCATGATGATGTAGTTCTGCCACTGTCAGACAATGCTAAGCAATGGTTCTTTTTGACAAGCTGTATTAAGGCCCTGACTTAACCTATTTGACACCGATTTGTGGTGTAAACCTCCTAGAACTAGCAAAAATCTTCTTCGCTTACAAAAATATTTCTTCAGCATTAAATAAACAAATCATTGTGTTTCCTAAGAATCTGAAGTATCCTCATAAATAATAATGTTCAGAGAGTCCTTATAAAAAGAAATGTATCTGGCTTTGCGAGTTCAGAACAATTTTATAACATCACTATTCTGCATGTTATAAATGAGAACTAGGAAACTGCCATACGCCAAGAAGACTATTGTTCCATGTACTGTCTACTCCAAAGGAAAGCAACATGTGCTTTGTATCAAATTTGTCACAGTGGCAAATATTAGCTCAAAGATGAGGAGGAGGAGAAGGAAGAAGAAATGCCATTAACCTTAGAACGAAAACATGTATGCCTTATTTATTTTATTTTTAGGTAAAAAGTCGCCTTTAGTGTATGGGACCAGAGACAATGAAACAGCCGAAGGGTTGGCTTAACACAGGTTTATTGCATGATGATCCGGGGGAACATGAGGTAATGGCGGATGGGTAGCTCAATATATACAGTGGCTATACATTTTGAATGTGGCTCCTCGACAGTCTATTGGTTACTGTCCGCGTGACGTCATGGACGGTCACGCCCTCCTTGTCCAGGTGTAGGTGATGGCGGGAATCTTCCCGCGCTGTTGTTTGCTAGTGAGTCTGGGCCAGGAGAGCTTGAACGCTCGCTATTGCCACCCGGTGGTCATTAGCTCGCGTCCTATTGTAAGGGCTACAGTTAAGCAGCTGCTGGTTATAATGTTACACAAGCATGGTTACATTGGATACACGTGAATGGATACATTGTAAAAGGTACAGTAACAGAACACAACATCGCCCTTGCTCAAAAGCCAGTTGTATCCAACTTTAGAGTTCAGTGCTCATCATAACTGTCAACCTTCCAGGATTGGCCGGGATTTCCCGGTTTTCAGCGTCGATTTTTGCCCTTTCCTGCTCCGCGCTGCCCAAACCCCGGATTTCGGCAGCGGGGGAAAGGAGGCACTGCGCAGCCCATCTGCGCAGGTTGCGTTGCATGCATGCGTGGAAGGGCTCTACACTTCCGTAGCTCCCTTCCACGCATGCGCAGAAGGCTACTCTGCGTGTGTAGAAGGCTACGCAAGCGGCGTAGCCCTCCACGCGCATGCGTACAACGCGACCTGCGCAAACCCGGTCCGCGCAGGTCCCGGATTCGCTGGAGCCGTGGTTGACAGGTATGGTGCTCATCTCTGTTTATAGCCAAAGAGCCAGTGCTGTCTGTGTCTGCAGACATTTCCATGGACATGTGGCAGGCATGACTAAACATCGGAGCAAATGGAACGCTGTATACCTTCCCACCGAAGTGGTCCCTATTTATCTACAATACTTGCAATTTCTTGCTTTCAAACTGCTAGGTTGGCAGGAGCTGGGGCAGAGACGGGAGCTCACTCTGTCCTGCAGTACCCGGAAATCGAACTCTGCCCTTCCAGTCAGCAAGTGCAGCCTCTTAACCACTTAGAGCCACCACAGTCCCCTGGTTTTATTTTTTATTTTACTTTTAATTAAACAAAATGTTAATACTACCACCAATATAGCAGTAAATTGAAAGGCAGGAAATAGTGCCACTGTGCCTTGATGACTTTTAGTGGGAAGTAGAGAAAAGCCCTTTGGATTCTCTGAAAGTTATTCATTCCTAGTCTATATTGAACAGATGCAGTTTTCCAAGGTTTCAGGTAGTCTTTCTAAGTCATACCTGGAAATGATAACTAATCCCAAAACCTTTCCCACTGAAGATGTGTGCTCTGTCATTGTAGCTATGGGCATCCCTTTAAAGGAGTCAAAGCTCATTTGAACCCCTTACCATATGCCTGATTGCACAGCACAACAGTTAATGAAATCTGGAATGCAATACAGTTGTGGTCTTCAAAATCTAAGCTGGACATTTGAATGTATGGCAGTCTGTTTATTACCCTTCTGCCTTTAAAGGAGAGTACCCAGAGCTTTGCTCAGAAAGAAAGCTTGTTCTTGAAAGCTCCAAGGGAGTGCTTGTATTGGTGTGTGGCAAAAGCAACAAATGTGTGGCATCTTAAAGACTAATAAGCTTTATTTGGCATAAGATTTGGGGCTACATTGCACAAAACTTTATTCCAAATAAAACTTGTTAGTCTTATTTGTTGTTGTTGGTTAGTCGCACAGTCGATTCCGACCCTCCGCGACCCCATGGACCACCGCACACCAGGCACCCCTATCCTCCACCATCCGCCTTAGCCCACCCAGCTTTGTGCCCATTGCATCAACAATGCCATCTAGCCATCTCATTTTCTGCTGCCCCCTTCTTTTGCCCTCTACCTTTCCCAGCATCAAGGCTTTCTCAAGTGAATCCTCTCTTCTCATTTGATGTCCAAAGTACTTTAACTTCATCTTCAATATTTGACCTTCCAAGGAGCAGTTGGGGTTGATTTCTTTTAAGATCAACCTATTTGTACTCTTTGCTGTCCAGGGTACTCTCAAAATTCTCCTCCAACACCACATCTCAAAGGCGTCTATTCTACTGTGCTCAGCCTTCTTTATGGTCCAGCTCTCACAACCATATATCACTACCGGAAATGCCATTGCTTTGACTATGCGGACTTTTTTTTGCAAGGTGATGTCTCTACTTTTAACTATGTTGTCCAACTTTCTCATAACTTGCTTCCCAAGAATTAGTCACCTTTTTATTTCATGGCTGCAATCACCATCTGCAGTGATCTTGAATCCTAAGAATGTAAAGTCTGTCACTGCTTCTACTTCTTCCCCATCTATTTTCCAGGGAGTAATAGGTCCTGTTGCCATTATCTTGGTTTTCTTAATGTTAAGTCTCAAGCCAGCTTTTGCACTCTCCTCCTTCAGCCCAATCAAGAGATTATTTAGATCTTCCTCACTTTCTGCCATTAGGTTAGTATCATCTGCATATCTCAAATTGTTGATGTTTCTCCCAGCGATTTTAATTCCAATTTTTGATTCATCCAGCCCTTCGTTATGCATTATGTGCTCTGTGTATAAGTTAAATAAGCAGGGTGACAAAATGCAGCCTTGTCTTACTCCTCTTCCTATTCCAAACCGCTCTGCCATTCCGTATCCTGGCCTAACTGTTGCTTCTTGACTCATGTACAGATTTCTCATGAGACAGATAAGGTGTTCTGGTATTCCCATCTCTTTAATTACTTGCCACATCTCAACAATTGAGAATTATGAGAGTTATACTACCAAAAACCCTTACCTATAATTGACTAGTAATAACTGCAAGACTTGATCAGGACAGAGTACCGCCTGTCAGCTTTAAACAATAGAAAACCCAGTAATAGCAATCTTAGATTCAGTTCCATAGGACTATTTTAAATATCCTTGGTTAAGGTTTCTGAACATATTTATTCTACACCTTATTGATGCTTTCTGTCTGTTTCCATTTACAAATTCTACTAACCCCATTGAGCATTTTTAAACAGAACAATAATGTTAAAATCACTAGAAAGAAATAATACATGCTTCTCACTTGTATACAATTTTGACATTAAGGTGTTATCTTTTTGTCATGCAGAAGTAGCCAAGCCTGGAATTCTGTGTGAACTTTCTTGAGAACAAATCCCACTGAAGTCACTGAGGATTGTGTCTGAGTAAACATGCACAGATCACACAGTTATGTTTAGAATAAAATAAGATGTGAGCCTGAGAGGAAATATGCCTTATCAGCACTGTGGAATCTCATAAGTAGTTCCCAATGCCCACATGTTAGTGTGGGAGGTCTGTTAGAAGTATGCTGGAAAGAAATTAAGGGCAAGAAGAAATTGAGAAGACAGGAAGCAAAAGAAAGCTTCAAAAGTTCTATTTTAATCTCAGAATCTATTTGCTCAAAATAGCTTCACCCTCCCCTTGGGTTTATTCCGCCTCTAACATAGCGGTAGCCTCATAAACAGGAAGTGCTCTCCAGTTATTCTTGCAATAACAAGCTCCTTGCTTTGTCTTATTGCTTAATCACCTCAACCCATCAAAACAAATTGCTTCGACATTGTCTGGGCTCCGTTAAAGTCTTCTTAGGCTTCCTCACACCTGTGCAAATACATGCACCTAAGCCAAACAAGTGTGACATACTCAACAGCTGCCTTCCTTTCCTCAGCCACAAAACACTGTTGTGGTTGGGCTGTTGCTGAATCTTTAAAAAGGACCCTCATCAGAAGGTGCATGAGTGGGCTCCTCTATGAATGCTAGAAGATATTCCTTAACTCAAAGCAGTGGTAGCAGTAGCAGTAGAACCACAGTTGAAATGTCTCCAGAAATATGGTGTGTGGCAGCGTGGAGACTGAGAAATCTAGTCTTATAAGTGTAGCAGTATGAAGCAAAGCTGAATGTGTTGGGAATTTGGGAGTAGAGCTTCAGTGTGTCCTTTCATCTCCCTCCCCAACTTTAGCCCCTTACATGTTTGCTCAAATTCCTGCATAGAGCTACAGCCTGCAACATTGCTGTGCAAAGCTCTTAGGTAAAGGTTTCCCTTGCTCAAAAGCCAGTCGTATCCGACTCTAGGGTTCAGTGCTCATCTCTGTTTCAAAGCCGAAGAGCCAGTGCTGTCTGATTCTACAGACATTTCTGTGGTCATGTGGCAGGCATGACTAGACACTGGAGTGCACGGAATGCTGTTACCTTCCCACCAAAGTGGTCCATACCTATCAAGTTTTAGATATGAAAATAAGGGAAATTTTGGGCCACACCCCCTCCTCCCCACAATTCAGGCACATCCAAGAGCCTAGAAGAGGAGGAGTCACCAGAGCCAAAATACTGTAAATACTGTAGTTTTAAACCCTTTCCCCCTTTCGCTCCCACATAATTTCATAATATGGTGATTTTTCTTTATGGAACTGTTTTTTACACTTATATCATTTAATTGTCTACTGTCTTAGCCTTGTGTACCTCAATTTCATTTTTAAAAAAATCTGTGCTTAAGACAGGACCATGGAAATATCCTCTTTATGTTGTATGCAAATATACTTGAAGCCGATTGGCTCATTGTCTCTTTTCTCTCCTGGAAAAGAGGGTGTTAAAGGAAATATATACAAGAAAAGTGCCGTCGCATGCATTTTTACTGGAAGCTGTGGCTTTCTGGGAATTGAAGTCAAAAAAAGAAAAATGGCCACTGCAACGCTGATCAGCTGTTTGTCAGGGCAGGCCAGGGAGAGATTTTTTCCTCCACAACCAGCACAGGTAGGAGACCAGTCGTCCTTTTGGGGAGATTGGTGGGCAGAGGCACCCCGAGTGCCTCTCTGATCCTAGGGGGGGCTGATTGGGGCCTTTTCCAAACAACCCCTGCCCCACCTGCCCAGACTGCTGGAAGGCAAAACAGTAGGGAAAACTCCTTTGTTGGCTGCAGTTTTGGGCTTGCAGCAGAGTCCAAGCGGGGGGGGGGGGGAATTCGGAAAAAGCCCCATCGGCTACCATGAGCCTCCTGGAGGTGGCAGGGGTGGCGGAGACCCCAAAATGGGCTACAAAAAATTATGCCCGAACGACGATGAAATACGAATAACAACGTGACTTGGGGAAGCAAGTCCTGTTGTTATTCGGGGTTCCACTGTGTGTGTGTGTGTATGTGCACAGGCACACGCACGCACGCATGCACGCACGCACGCACGCACGCACGCGCACACACACACTATATGGGAGATTTATGGAAAAATACTGGTGGTGGGAAAGAGGGGTAAAATATGGTAATTTCCCAGCCAAAATGGGATACTTGACAGCTATGAAGTGGTCCCTGTTTATCTACTTGCAATTTCTTGCTTTCGAACTGCTAGGTTGGCAAGAGCTGGGACAAAGACGGGAGCTCATTCCATCCTGCAGTACTCGGGAATTGAACTGCTGACCTTCCACCTCCCAGTCAGCGTATTAGATTCCTGGGCAGAAACTATTGTTCAGGAGCAGAACTTCAAAGGGAAACTCCAGTATGGAGTTTCATACTCCAGTATGAAATGGCTGTACCAGAACCGTTTAATTCTGGTTGTTGCTTAAGTCTTAGCTCAGTCTTAAGATTTGTTTTTCTTCCACTAAGGCTTTTGTGCTGGAGTTCCCTTTCCTCTGAAAAGGTACTGTACCTGTATGTGTGGATTATGTTTCCTGATTGAAAGTGATGCAGAGACTACCCGTGCCTCTGCCTTTTCATGGCCCATCGTGGCATGTATACTAAATTACTGTACAATTTATACAAAGTAATGTAAATTAAATTTCAGTGTGCGAGGCATCACAGATATTGTTAAGAAGTTGCTTTTTTTTGACTCCATAAAATCAATTGGTAGAGGTTCAATTCATATTGAATAACAGCTGTACACATATAATATCTCATGTGACTAGCCTGCTTAAATCAGTATGAGTATCAGTGGGAGTGGGCGCTTTTGCTGTTGTTGTTTTCTCTTCTACTGCTTCATAGTGCTAAGCACTCTGTGGGCAGTTCACAAGGTAATTATCCAAACTACAATTTGGCTCCAACAAAATGGGTATATTTTACAAATCTCAGAAAAATGGAAGGCTGAGTCAACTTTGAGCCCAGATCACGAACAGACATCGACATTGGACTACAATACTGCCACTTAACTGTTATGCCACAGGGACTCTTTATATCTTAATATGATTGTTTTTGCCATTAACTAGACCGCTAGAGTTTTTCTCCTGCCTCTGTCATTTGAAGAAAGCCTCCACGTTCCTGCCTGTTTCTTTTTTGCTTCTGTTGTATGTGGTCAGTAGCCTTCTTTATCCTCTGACCTAGTAATACAAATGTAGGTCTCACTACATGCTGACACTGAATTTTCCATTTCTTTTTCTGACTGTAAAAATATAGATTATGGCTGTAAGTAAAGGTATCTTTTTTTCTACTTTAAATGCTTCTAGATTAGTTTTAGCATACAAATTGCTACATTGTGAAAAGGAAAGAACAACAACTAAAGGGTGTGGGGGGGGTTGATGAGACTGGGCTGCTCTCTCTCTATTTCTCTGTTTTTGTTTTTTCTACCTTATATTCTGCTAACTTAAAAGAATAACCAATAATTTCCCAAAAGGAAACACACTAATCAATCTCATAGTTACTTTGTTTAAGTGGATAATAAAAATGGTAGTCAAGAGGAAATCCCCATGGGTGGTTTACAGTTTTCTCTTACCTTCATGATAGTAAACTGTGCCATATTTGTTTTGAACTTTCTCGTATTTTTGTTTGATACTTCAGTTAGCACTCTGAATATTTAACAGGATTTTAAATGATCCCTTATATATCCTAGTACATTTATATAATTCACAAAATGACAGCTGTTACTAGACTTGACACTCATCAATATATGCAATCTTTTAAAAATATAATAGCATTTTAGGGGACTGTGCACAATTCTTATCCTACTATTTCATTCATTGCATAATTAGCTAATTTCATTTTAAAGCCATGCTTTAATTGCTTTACAATTGATTCACAACCATACTGTTTTAATGTTCTTGTCTGCTTTCCACTGCCTACAATATGCCATACTTCTCTGCATATTGTCTAGATTTAGAGCTGCACATCTGAGTCACCGTGGCTGAGTATCTGCCAAGCAGTTTCATCTTTGCCTAATTTCAGATATTTGCTGATATAGTCTGAGCTGGCAGTGACCAGTCATGAGAGGGATTTTGGAGTTGCATTGGATAATTTAATGAAAACATGGCTCTGCTATGGTTGCAAAAGATGCTGGCAAATTCCATGTATGAGATCATTAACTCTCTTGCACCAATATGGGACATTTCAATCCGCTAGGATCACATTATGACGCCAAATACCAGCAGAATTAGACCTACAAATAGACTTTCTGCAGCATTGTTAATTGCATAGTTATAAACAATTTCCCCAAGTAACAATAATTATAGAAATCCTTTTGTCGTTTGTGTAAGGTTAGCATAAATACCCACAAATCTATTGACCAGTGGGATTCTTCCCTCCTGGCAGCACTGTTAACACACCATCCATTGCTGTTGTTGTTGTTGTTGTTTTTTTTGCAGAACTATGATGCAGAGAAGCAGAACTGATGCCATATGTTTGTCTGAAAGATAACACATTTCAAAGAAATGGGAATTCTTTTAAGGGGCATGGAATTCTCATTGCAAATGTCAAAACCTAACCCTAACCACAGCTTTGAGCCTTATGCTAAATCTCACAGGGGTCAGAAAATACCAACGACTCACACATTGCAAATTTACGGGGAAAATCATAGAACATAAAGATTAGGCAAAGGGATAAAAGTAAAACATGGAGAAAGGAATAAAAATATTGTAGTAGTGGAGAAGGTATGTATCAGGGACAACAAAAATTATTAAGAAGCTGGGACAATTCCTCTGACAAGAAAAGATTATGACACTGTTCGATCAATTGCTCTTCAAAACACTATGTCTCCTTACTAAGAAGCCTTAGAAGATTTCCTTATATTATAAAAACAACCAGCTGAAGCCAAAAAATTTAAAAACACAAGTGTTTGCCTTCTAATTCAAGAGCAGAGAAGCTTGAATGAAGTTCAGAGTTAACTGGGAAGATTGGATTCTGAAACACTGCCCTAATTCAAAGTAGGCATCATTCTGGTATGAACTGTGACCTACCAAAATATTTTCTAAACATCAAATAGAACGTTGCTACCAGAAGTAACATACTTAGGAAACGGGATGGATCAGACTGGGATGAATACCCCAAAACAATAAAAAGAACAGCTTTGTTCTTATTCTACTCCACAAAAGTTATTGTTAGTATCATTTAATTTAAATTAACACATGCCAACCAAGTGGATGTAGCTCTTAATGAATTATGTAGAGCAGGGATTCTCAACCTGTGGCCCATGTCCCGGATGCAGCCCACGGCACCATTTCATGTGACATCCCACCCGCTTCCACCACACCGGAAAGTGCCATGTGGTGGAGGAAGGGCAAAATGGTCATCTAGCCCCTGAAGCTGTCTGAGGGAGCGTGACCCAGCCCCTGGCTTTAAAAGGTTGAGAACTCCTGATGTAGAGTTATTAGTGGCTGCCTGAAATCTAGCATCACAAAAGTCTATTATTTGGTTGGTATTACCCCTCCATGAGTATGTCGAGAGGTGTTAGCAAATAATGATCAAATTAAAGTTATACAGGACCAAACCCACCCACTTTATAGCACCAACATCTAGGGCAGTGATGGTGAACCTTGGGGTTCCAGCTGTTCTTGAACTTTAATTCCTAGAAGCCCTGATCAGCAGGATTGCTGACTTGGGCTTCTGCTAATGGATGTCCAAGAACACATGGAGTGCCAAGGTTTGCCATCACTGCCCTAGATGATGGCTAAAATTGAGAATCTAGGGCAAGATTCTGGTGGACTATTTGTAAATTATGTAACAGACTTCAAAGTGAGATAGAAAGATCTAGTAAAAGGGGGGTACTGACTGTACTTGGATACAGGACAACCTTTTTCCTGAATGTGGAGAAATTCAAGCAATGCAGTTCTTAAGTGTATACAATTTATGTCCCACCACATATACAAAAGTAGATAAATAAACAGCAGAGATATCTCCATTGAAGTAGCCCACTTTTGGTAAAAATAATCACATTTTGCAATGCTTTGATATGAACAAAGAAAGAAAGAAAGCCCTGATGATGTTTAATAGCAAGATTATAATCTGACTATTTTGTAGAATCTTAATGAAAGGCTTCCCTACTACTTCAAAGTTTTTGTTGTTCAGTTGCACAGTTGAGTCTGACCTTTTGTAACCCCATGGACCACCACTTGCCAGGCTCCACTGTCTTCTACCATTCTCTGCAGCCCACACAGGTCTACACCCATCGTGTCAATGATGCCATCCAGCCATTTCATCCTATGTCATCCCCTTCTCCTTTTGCCTTCAATCTTTCCCAGCATCAAAGCCTTCTTGAGTGAGTCCCCTCTTCTCATTTGGTGGCCAAAGTACTTGAGCTTCATCTTCAGTATTTGTCTCTCCAATGAGCAGTCAGGGTTGGTTTCCTTCAGAATTGACTGATTTGTTCTCCTTGCAGTCCAGGGAACTCGAAAGAGTCTCCTCTAGCACCACAGTTCAAGGGTGTCTATTCTTCTGTGCTCAGCCTTCCGTATGGTCCAGCTTTCACAGCCATACATTACTACTGAGAATACTATTGGTTTGACTATGTGGACTTTTGTAGGCAGGGTGATGTCTCTCCTCTTTATTATGCTACCTAGGTTTGTCATTGCTTGCCTCCCAAGAAGTAAGCATATTTTTATTTCATGGCTGCAATTACCATCTGCAGTGATCTCGGATCCCAGGACAGGAAAGTCTGTTACTATTTCCACTTCTTTCCCTTCTATTTGTCACGGAGTTGCCAGAGGTCGGTTGCCATGATCTTGTTTTTTTTATGTTAAGTTTCAGGCCAGCTTTTGCACTCTCCTCTTTCACCCTCATCAAGAGGCTCCTCTCAAAGGTAAGTGTAGGGAAGAAGGAAAAATGCTGGACAAATTTTCCTTTAAAATGTCTGAGTTGTTTGAAATAAGTCAGACCCTAGAAGTTATAATTATTTCATCCAATCAGTAGGTGTGATTAAAATTTATAGGATACAGTATATATTTTGGCATTAAACAAGATAGCAATTCCCCATGAATGTTTAAATCTTCAGATTGTTCTCTAAAACAGCATTGGGCAACTGTAGCCCTTTAATTCCCATAATTCCTCATCATAGGATTTGTAGGGTAGGAATAAGTGTGGAGGGTCACCATTGTACACCATGGTTTAAACCATTTATTGGTTTAAAAAAGATGCTTATGTTGCTCAGGTGAGCCAGTGAGCCGTCAGCAAATGTTTACTTGTGTTAAAACCTCCCAAGCCATAAAGCTGTAGAAATATTTGCAGTCCAGTTACCCTGACAGCAACTAAATCTGTTATTTAGCATAGCGTTGAAAGTTATAAAAGTGCAAAATCTTAGCAGTTGTAAATTCTGCTTTGTGACATGGTGGTCTGAAGAAACGTAATAGTAGCCCAGATGAGAAATGGGTTGCACTGAATGTTACATGTTGTGAAATAACAAGCTAGTTTGTTGTCTGAAGGATTTCAATGGCTGGAATTCTCTCAGCTTTTGTGTAAGGTTTGTGTAACGTCATGGCAAATTACATCTAATTGACAAGGCACCATAGTGCATCTCAGTCATATGCCTTATCATTTGCTCAAATGCACACCTGAAATGCCCTCCAACACCTATTAAATTAACCACAACTAGCCACAGCTAATTATGCAAACCTAACACAAATAATTTATGGTGACTGTTGGTCCAACTTTTTAATAGAATACAGGGTACCTGTGAAAAACTTGGATATTTATACCTATTATATGGTATAGCCAGGCTACAGCTGCTAAAGATCTGACATGCTTTTATGTAAATGGCGTTATTTCAGTATTGAAGACTTAAGGCTTTGAAATATGGAAATCCTAAATGGAGATAAATAAAGGAACAGTTTATTCCAGTTCATAGATCTTAAACACAGTATGTGTGTAGTCTACATCTATCTGTCTGCATCGTGCAGACAGACTTGCATATAAATGAAATGGTTTTGTAGGAGGATGAGTAATGATGAACATATCTAGACCTCTGGGAAATATTTGGCTTATATTTATGTATGTGGGAGTTTTCTGGAAGCTTTTATGACAAATGTAATGAACTCACCACCTTCTAATATGTACTTCATCTGTGAGAAAAAAACTTAGACATTTAAAGATATTTGCTGTAAAATTTTTTTAAAGAAAAATATTCTTCCCCTTTTTTCATTTATTGTTACATTGACATGGTTAAATTAGCTTAGAACCAGCAAAATACAGAGATCTATGCCTACTTCCCCATTTGAATCTGATCAGAAAAATATAGAAGTCATGTCAGACCACACCTGGAAGCCTGTTATGAGAACATAAGTACAATTGTACCTTGCCTGAATTTTAAAATTTTCTGGAGAGTATTTTTCAATGTCCTGTCAATGTCTGAGATGACTTTGGTAGATACACAAGACCGTCAGCTCATGCCCTTTCGTGCCCTTTCATGCCTAGCTTTTTAATGCTGTTTAATGTTGGCCTCTTAAAATGTAAAATATCCCCTCTGGTATTTCAGACATTGCCTCTATGTTTCAAACTAACTTTGACATAATTTTAAACATCTATGCCTGTTGCCTTCAGGGGCATTGTCAATATCCTACTACAATTATTTAGCAAATGAGAGTGAATTTATACATTACAGCCATCATGCAGCAATAGTCTTTGATCGTTGTTCCCAAGCACTGCCAATTTAGAAAGGAAAGTGTAATTATCCCATTATTGAGGCTTTGAACTAATGCCAGTTCTGTCATTAACAACGGGAGACCTTTACAGAAAATGTATGTCCCGACTAGTGATTGTAGACGCACTTGTGCAGTTGGCCAATGAGGAGATGCTTAATCTCATCTGTTCAAGAACACAAGATATAATAATTATAGGACTATAAACCAATAGTAGGAAGAAGGTTATATTTACTTCAGATTTAGGCAGTGGTGATGCACTATTTTATAATAGGATACTGTCAAGAATGGTGTGATAAAAGGAGGAAACAGAATTAATGATAAATGAATTCCTGATCTTCAATAGAGTTTGGAAAGTTACTTTGAAATAATACAGTATATAACCTAATCCAAAACTCAGAAAAGTAATTTACTGTTAATATTAGAGATGTTGTGTGTGTTTTACTAACTTCTTATATTGCTCACTGCTTATTCATTCACTTGCTATTTTTCATTACTATATTTTAAAAAACCTTTTAAATTTCTCCCTGTTCTTCAGATTTAAATTTGCTGTCCTGTTCCAAATATCATACCAGAAAATTTTGGAATCTATCTGTCTATTTTGGTTTTAAAAACCAGTTAGCACAAAAATGTCAAACATTTCATTGCTTAATCCTTATGAAAAATGACATCTAAATGTTATTCTCTTAGTTTGATGTCTGGTTGTATTTCATTTCATCTCTATGTTGAATCAGCATATTTTGTGTTTCTGAGTTGGCTCATTAAGAATAAAGTTCCTCTGTTCGTCTGTTACTTCTTTTAAATATCACAGCCGCAATCTAGTACTGTATATGTCCTTCAAATGTGCATTGATTTCTTTTTTTGTTTTTACTTTTGTTTTGTTTCTTATTGATTTCAGTTATTTCCAAAGGTATGTATAAATTGTATATGGGACTATGGCTAACATTTCTAGTACAGGTATGTCAATGTGGATTTAAATAATGTAGCTTGGTATCAAGTTCGACCAGAGGTGTATCCCTCCACCTTATGAACTTATGTAATCAAGTTCATTAGTACTATTAAGAATCCATGTTAATATTCTGTATCTCATTTCATTCAATTCCACCTCATGCAGCCATTATGCACTATGTCTATAAACAGGGGCGTGGCCGGGGGGCGGGATCAGGGGAAAAATTCTTCACCCCTAGAGGCCTTGATGCTGGGAAAGGTGGAGGGAAAGAGAAGAAGGGGGCATCCAAAGATGAGATGGATAGATGGTATTGTGGACACAATGGGCACAGAGCTTGGTGGGCTGAGGAGAATGGTGGAGGATAGAGGTGCCTGGAGGAAAATGGTCCATGGGGTCGCAAAGGGTCGGAATCGACTGTGCGACTGAACAACAACAACAACAACAACCACAACAACAAAGAGGCCATAATATTTTTGCTTGTTTTATGTTGAAACAGACTAGCATGATTATCCTTTAAAAATTTGACAGGCAATCTACCCTTTGCCATGCTTTATTGCCTTGCCTTCTGCTGAAAAAGAGGAAAGAGATGACAAGCTATGTCAAAACTAAATCTCATAGAGTGAAAGGCCATACTCACAGTCTCATTACAAACTTAGACCAGGGTGAGGGGCATAGTTTTCCTACATATCTGTTGAGTCTGGCGCTTAAGAAGTATTCTGACCAGCAGGACTGGGTCAAACACAAGTGATTTATTATTCAGCTCAGAGATACCAGATGGGGGAACAAGGTGGCCAGTTTATATACAGTGAGAATGGCAGTTACACAGGTTGATATATTTCAGGGAGCTTCCAGGGAAGCGGGAGGTTTGTACCGACGAATCAGCTATTTTGACGGTAGTTTGAAATTAGCGCCTTTGCAAAATGCACACTATTCCACCGTAGACTTTATGGCGCTAATAGTGGTTTTAATACATAACGCTTGGACACAACATTATCCTAGACTGGGGAGGGAGGAGGAGGGATTCAAGAACACTCAACTAGTTTCAGCAGAACTGCTCTATGTTGGTTCAGCTGGCTCTTAGCCAACTCAGCCACTTAGAATTGTACGTTTACTTGAATCATCCTTCAAGCATTTGTTAGAAATATGCTTTTAACATAATTGTTGCATAGGACTGTATGCACAAACTGTTGACTGAACTAACTAAAAGTTATGCAAGGCATTATTCTATAGTGTATATACATGGACATAAAGTCCTTCTAGCAAAAACTGGATTGCCAAGGGTAGGGGTAAAGATATTTTAAGAAAAGCAGGAGATCAGCTGTTGTAAGTAGAGATTATATTATATAGGGCAGGCAAATGCATAATTAAAACAAAACCCAGTATGAACTTTAAGTACATTCATTATGGTTAAGCAAATAAACATATTGTTTGTCTGAAAAGAAAAATGAGGAAAGTTTCAAATGTTCAGTTTTGATATTGATTTTTTCTCTCCCATAGCATAGACATTTTTTTACTTTTTTTGGACTACAATTTCCAAAATCTCTCAACAATCATGGCTAGCATAGCTGTGGGTTCTGGAAGGCATAGTCCAAAAAGTATCTGAGGCTCTGCTACTGAAAAGAAATCTCAAGGTTAAGAAAGGCAACTCTCTAATTTGAAATAACATTTTTATATGGTAGACATGGCAGATCTCTATGGTCTTCATCTAAACATTGTTATTGCTCTTAAAAGAGCATTGATTTATAACACAAAACAAAGCATTGATTTTTATATTAAAATCTGCTGAAGCATTGCTCCACAGTGTTTCATGTTAGAAAGGAATCTAAAAAGCCATCCTCCTTAAATGAAAGTTTCTATTTCCTCTCAAACGAACAAAGCATATTCATAATTAATGATGTGCAAACAAAATAGGATGTTTTTCGTTTTTCTTGTTAATGTTGTTTGGTACTCGCCAATTGATACAAATATTAAAAATTCACTTAGTGTTTCTGTCCAACATTTAAGAATTGCTACAGTTGGTTCAAGATAGCTAGATAACCCAGTAAATTAGATTAAGGAGTTTGATTCCTCACTATGCCTCCAGGGAGAAGGGTCAGCCCAAATGGTCTTGGACAAGCTGCACAGTCTCAGAAGTGTTCCCTGGAGAAGGGACTGGTAAACTACCTCTGAGTACTCTCTACCTAGAAAATGGCTGCCCTAACTTAGTGTGCACTTATTATCATAATGGTTCAAATCTCCTGAAGAAGACATAAGCAAGAACACTCTTACCAGTTCCATGGAAACTATATTAACTGTAACCTCACAATCACTATCTATTGCTCACAAAATGTATTTTCTTAAGAAATGAGTTGTAATCTATTTTATTTGTTTGTTTGTTTGAACTTGTACTCTGCCCAATTGCCAATGCGACTCAGAGTGGCTAACAAAGTATCACAAAATATCACAACAAAATATCATCAAAACATGATATATCCTAGTACAACCCACCACAGAGAAAGTTCGAAAAAAGTTTGAAAAAAAGCCCAATCTATAATTTAATGAGCAACAGCTACTGTGTGATAAAATTGCCCCACACTTTCTTCAGTGTTCTAAATTGTACTCTTGAGAATTTTTTAACAATATACAGCAGGGATGCCCAAACTTTTTGGGCCGCAGGCTGGTCATGTGGTTCAGCAGGTCGGTCACGTGGTTCAGTGGGCCAGTCATATGGTTCCTCCCACAGGAAGTGGAAGTATAATGCAGCTTGCCATCTGTTTGGCAACAGATGTTTTACAACAGTATGAGATAGATTTTAGGCAGCCATTTTCTCTGCTAAACCAGGGGTGCCCAAACTATGGCCTGCAGACTGGATCTGGCCCCTGACACCAATTCATCTGGGCTACACCACCCTCATCACTCCCGGAAGTGTACAGGCACATTTTACATCTGCTTCCTGGAGCGACGAGGGAGGCACAGGCCGGATTAATTGGCATTGGGGGTTGGATCTGGCCCACAGACCATAGTTTGGGCATCCCCTGATATACAGAGTTATTTAGATTGCATTGACTGATAAGTAGCTAGTGAGGAAACATCCTATGTGGGCAGGTGTTGAAAATGACATCTTCCCCATGAGTGAAGTAATAGTATTAGGGGAGAAATCTTTTAAAACCCTGGAAGAAACCATTTAAGAATCTGGTTTAACTACCTTTTAGCTGAAATTCAGTAGTAAATTGCAGCTAGAGTAAACTCATTGAAACAATGGAACTCTTAAAAGAGCCAACTCATCAAATCGCCACTGGTTCTGTGGGCCCACTCTAGTTGTGACGAACAGTGATTTCAGTCATTGTCTGTTTTGATTGATTGCAGGCTAATAAAGAAGCCTCTAGATTTAAAGGTCAGTGCTGAAGCATTTTTTATGTATACAGAAAATCACAGAATCTGTTCCATCCACATGGTTTCTCTGGTGGCATGACAATACTGTACATCCCAAAGGATCATATGATATGAAGTGTGCTTTAAAAAATCACAAGCAGAGGGAATATGTGTGGCAGAAAGTGAGGGTGAAGGTGAGAATGAAAGTGATGAGGTATCAGAAGGAGAGAGAAGAAAAAGTGATCTCATTTACAGTTCTGCACAGCACTTGACATGTGGCCCCGATAGGTTAACCATGAGAAAACGTGGCACTCAACACAAAATAGATTTTCTACCCAGCCTAGAAGATTTACTTTTTAGGACTGCAGGTCCCAGAACTCAGTACCTCTAATGACTGTAAGATTTATTGAGCAGTAGTCAGACTATGAAGGACTGCGGTGGCTTAGTGATTAAGATTCTGAACATGATGACTGGAAGGACGGCAAGTCAGCAGTTTGAGTCTGAATGACAGAATGAGCTCCCGTCTCTGTCCCTGCTCCTGCCAACCCAGCAGTTCGAAAGCAAGAATAAACAGGGACCACTTCAGTGGGAAGGTAAACAGTGTTCCATGCACTATAGTATCTAGGTATGCCTGTCACATGTCCATGGAAATGTCTGCAGATGAAGACAGCGCTGGCTCTTTGACTATAAATAGAGATGAGCACTGAACTCTTAGAGTCGGATACGACTGGCCTTCAAGCAAGGGTGACCTTTACCTAGTCAGATTATGCAGGTTGCACAACCATCTGTCAAATTTGCTTTGATTTGTATTCTTAAACTGAGCATAGGGTTGGACTCAATGGCCTCATAGGCTCCTTCCAACTCAATTATTCTATGATTCTATGATAAACGTTTAGAACTTTAGTTTGTATTATATTTATAACACACACCTATCTCTAATAATTCATTATATTTTAGCAGTGGCATCCAAACCTTCTACCTTCTAGGCAACTTTGTATGCTAAATATTCCTTGTAGCAGTTTCCAAAGAAGCAGCTGTTTCAAGATTAAAAGGAAGAAAGGGAAAGGGGAAAATAAAAAAAGATGACAAAATATTGTGGAATTCAAAAACTAGCAGATTAGTTTCAATGTGCGCTTCCAAGATACAAAATCCTGTTCTAGAAACACAGAGTGTTCTGCCATCTGCCACATGAACTATTGTACTGCACTGAAAAACTAGCATTCAAATTTTCCCCCATGGAATGATTTCTAGCACATTTTGGGGTGTGCAGGCAATTCACATGGAGGCTTGGATCTTGCTGCTGATTTGTGTGTATCACAATTATGACATGAGGATGCATAGTAGTTCGAAGCAGCTGCATGTTTTGAGAAAAGATCACCCACAATGTTTTCAGGTAATTTCCCTACCATTGTTGAGTACAGAATTTCTGCTAATTTCTGCTAAGTTTCCATAGAACTCTGTACTTTAAGTTTCCAAAGAATCCTGCTGTACTGCAGTCTTTTGTGTTTTTATGTTCTGCTGCAGGGATACAGAGCTGTTTTGGTCCATTTACCCCCAGGGACAGGAAAACCAGCAAGAAAAGGGGGCGAGTAGAGGAATTAGAGGAGATCAGAGGAAAAGAGCAAGAACTATGGGGGTATTAATGTTTTGTTAAACAGGTGATGCTGTTACTTATTTATCAATCACAGAACTCCACCTTCATACAACATCGCCTAATTCCTTGAAAAAAGTTGCCTCATACAAAGTTGCTACGACTTTGTATGAGGCATTGGGGTTTTTCCCAGGTTGCATTGTGCCTGGTCAATATAAAAGGTAGGACGCATGCGTGCATTGTTCTTGTGGGTTTTGCATAAGGCGAAGAGTGTTTAGGAGTGGTTTTGAGCGTGATTTTGGATTGTTTGGTGTTTGCTGCTGTGTATTTTAAAAACAGATTGCATGCTCCATAATTTTTCTTATGTTGGTCTTTTTTTTGGGGGGGCACTGTTTGGTGGGCTGTGCAATTATTTGGTGTTTGCTTCTGTTTGGATGATTAACACTGTGCTGCATGATGGGACATATTGGCATCCATTTTGTCCTTGCTTCGATCCAGTAATTGTTTACAGTAGCTTGTACAAAATGGATGATCGACCGCATGGCTGCAGATTAACACTGTGCTGCATTATGGGACATGTTAACTTTTAAAACTGCATTTCATAAAGTTTTCAAAAGTTAAAATCTTGTTCTATGGTTTATCCCTTAAAATCAGGGTTGTTTGACATGCTTTTGTAATGTATTTAGCCTTTAGACAAAGATTTCTTAAAGTTCTCTCAGTTTCCTGTCTGTTTCCTTGACTTTGCCCTGAAGTCTGTGCTGTTACAGTACAATGTATCTCTATGGAAATGACGTTGTACGAGGCATCGTGGCAAGGATTTGGATGTTGTATGAAGCATTGTGGCTAGGATTTTGCATGCCTCATTTTAGTGTATGGGACCAAAGACACCAGGACAGCCGAAGAGCTGGCTTAACACAACTTTATTACATGCTGGTCAGAGGGAACATGTGGTAATGGCGGACGAGCAGCTCAATATATACAGTGGCTATACATTTGAATGTGGCTCCGTGACAGTCTATTGGTTACTGTCCGCGTGACGTCATTGTAGGTCACGCCCTTCTTGTCCAGGTGAAGGTAGTGGCGGGAATCTTCCCGCGCTGTTGTTCTTAGGTGAGTTTGGGCCAATGAGCTTGGACGCTCGCTATTGCCATCTGGTGGTCACTAGCTCGCATCCTATTAGGGTTACAGTGATACAGCTGAGGGTTATCATGTTACAAGTAGAAGGATACATTGGTTACACATGAATAGGTACATTGTATAAAGGTACAGTGTTTGAGAACACAACATCCCTACCCCTAGGATGAGACGAAGTCTCTCAGCCAAGATGGCTTATTGCAATTGCGTTTGGGCCGCGATGTGGGCTGGCCCGCCCTGGGGGCGCTACCGCTTCCTTGTTCCCTGGTCCCTTGTCCTGTAATGGGAGAGGGAGACTCGTTAGTGGCTTGCTGCGGTTTTGCAGCTTTAGGGGAAGGGACAAACTCCATTGTGGGCAGACCGGGGGCACTAGGGGTCCCGAGGAGGCTGCAATTACCCCCCTTGAGAACGACTAGGGGGAGTTCCGCGGCGTGCCGCTTATACTGGACCTGGAATTTCCCAACCCCCAACACCGGGATACTGTTCCCTTGCACGTCCTGAAGCGTGGACCTCAACGCTTTGAGCTTGGGCCGTACGCGGGGGGCAATTCTCAAAAACTCCCTCTGGGAAATGAGGGAATATGAGGAGCCAGAGTCAATCTCCATCCTAACAGGGGCCCCTTGCACCAGTACCTCAACAAAGTAGCGGGGGTGTCCCAAGGACACGCTGAAAACTGGAGCGTCGTCGTCGCTGTCATCGGAGATGCGGCCCACGCCGTCCTGCTTCCTCGTGGGCCGGGCGCCATCCTTGATTCTCGTCGAGCGGTCTGGCCTCGCCGCGCGGTCGGGCGAGCTCCCCCGGTCCTTGCGCCGTTGTCTGCATACTTTGGCGATGTGCCCGCGTCGTCCACAGTTGTGGCACTCGGCTTTTCTGAAAGGACACCTGGCGCGGTCGTGAGCCGCTCCGCAGCCGTCGCAGCGCCGGCCCTCCTTCCGGACCCTCCGGACGTCCTCGTCGTCGCTGTTTTCGGCGGACGATTTCGAAATTCGCTGGGCTGCGTGCACCAAACTCTCTGTTTTGTCGGCCTTCGGACGCCAGTCCTGGAGCTCCTGTACCCCGGCCTTCGTGGCTTCCGCGGCCTGTGCCGCTTTCAGGACCTCCTGCAATGTGGGGGGCGGCTCCTGATTCATCAGCGTGCGCTGGATTTCGGCATCCTTCAGGCCGCATAGCACGCAGTCCCTGAGGGTGACTTCCAAGTTCTCCCATTTGCATGGGCCGGCAGCCAGACGCAGGGCCGCTACGAAGGCGGCAACCGACTCACCAGGCGCTTGGACTCGCCTCCAAAACGCGCTCCGAGTGGGAAACATCGCTACCGAGGGCCGGAAATGGTCTCGCAACACCTGCAGGAGCTTTTTCGCTTTGAATTCAGCCGCCTTTTTGGGTGCGATGAGGTCGATCAATACCCTCTTGGCGTCGTGCCCGAGCATTCTGGTGAGGATGGCTCTCTTCTTTGCCTCGTCCGTCACCTCGAACTCCACCAGCGCGCCTTGGAAGTCCATTTCGAAAAGTTCCCAGTCTTGCGGTTTCTTGATGTCGAAACCGGCGTATGTCTTGGTCCCGTGGGCAGCCATAATCCCACCTTTGTCGCCAATTTAGTGTATTGGACCAAAGACACCAGGACAGCCGAAGAGCTGGCTTAACACAACTTTATTACATGCTGGTCAGAGGGAACATGTGGTAATGGCGGACGAGCAGCTCAATATATACAGTGGCTATACATTTGAATGTGGCTCCGTGACAGTCTATTGGTTACTGTCCGCGTGACGTCATTGTAGGTCACGCCCTTCTTGTCCAGGTGAAGGTAGTGGCGGGAATCTTCCCGCGGTGTTGTTCTTAGGTGAGTTTGGGCCAATGAGCTTGGACGCTCGCTATTGCCATCTGGTGGTCACTAGCTCGCGTCCTATTAGGGTTACAGTGATACAGCTGAGGGTTATCATGTTACAAGTAGAAGGATACATTGGTTACACATGAATAGGTACATTGTATAAAGGTACAGTGTTTGAGAACACAACACTCATACAAAGTCCAAATCCGTATAAAGTCCAAACTTGTGGAACCAAGTTTGGACGTTGTATGTGGTATCACTGTATTTGCCAATGTTCTGATAGTCGACAAAGTATACCTATGGGCATGTGAAATATGTGGGTTAAAATCCTAATTGTCATTGCAGGCGCACCCACCCAAAGAAGACTCAGACACCGGTATTGGATTAAAGGCATTGGGCCACTTTTATTGAATAATGCCCTAGTCCGAATTATCACTTTCAATTGGTGTATCATCCAATTGTAATTCTTTAAGGCAAGCAGGCCGCAGTAGCACTGGTAAGGTTCCACCCTAAATGCCAATGAAAATTGGCTACATGTATCAATTTGTATCAATTTGTTTGTTGACACAAACAAATTGTTGACCGGAGTCAATATCCTATCTAGTGACCCCACCCTATGACGTGTATCCGTTCAAATATCAAGGTGCTGCAGGCTGTGAAGCTCCTGACATCACCCCTTTCATAGTTCGCCCTTGACCGGCGAAACCTGCTTCCCCTGTACCTATCTACGTGTTGGCCAGTCAATTGCAAACCTGCCGGATACCTATGTGTCATAAATCTTTACCTTACCCAGTGCTACCTGCCACACGGGGAGGCGTCCATGATGACTCACCGCCCCCCCTCCCGACTGTCAGCTTGGTCACCAGGCCTGCTTGCACCTACTCCAGAAAGAAGTACATACCTCTAGCCGACAGGTGGACCCCATATCCTGCCTATAGGTCAAAATTTTCGCAAGCCTATCCTCAGATGTCTACTGGCTGTCCCCAAGCCAATCTCAGCGAGGAACCAGGCAACAGCCCTGTTCACTGACCACCGGGGACAGTCCAAACCACGGAGATCCATGTCTCCCCTAAAATGGTGTCTCGGCACGATGTTAGGCCATAGCAACAGCTGTACGGCCATAAATTATGTAAAAAAAAACCAGGTCACTGCACCGCGACATTTTAAGGAAAGGTCATTGATCCGTGTGAGATCATCGCCGCCGAGGTGCAGAATAAGAACATCAGGCGGTCCAGCATCCCTGATGGACATCAGGAATGGCAACAGTTCCCGCTCTCTCATGCCGCGCATACCATACCACCGCACACGTGCGGATGCACGCAGCCCGAGCTGGGGTCCACACTCTGTTGCCGCAGCATATACTGCCGCCCAGTGTACATAGCTGCGGCCCTCCAGCCCCACTGCCACCAGTGTGCGGAGACACGCTAAAAAAGTGGGGAGTCCACTTGGAAAGAGCAAATGCAGGTTAATTCTAATAAATCTGTAAAAAAGGAGAAGGGGTTAAGGACATAACTAGGTACTCATACAGTGAGGGGACGTATATATAAGGAAAATACGCGCACCCCCCCCCCACGCGCCCACATATATCTGCCACCGAGTACCCAAAAGCTGCCGCGGTCAATGCGACGCCTATCCTGAATGAATAGGTGCCATAATGGGCCCCACACTGTGAAGCGCGGTACCGGTCACCATCCAGATCTTAAATTTGGTAAGGGGAGACCCATCCTGGTGGCAGAAAAACAGGCCAGGGCGTGCAACAGGCACTGCCAATTGCATGTAGGGCACCAACCGGAACGATGTCAGCATATGTACGTCATAGCAGTATACACCACTGCCCACTCCATGCTGATCGGCCTTCAAGGGACGAATCCCCAACTGAGCCCACTCTTGGTTGATATAGACATCTTCGAGTTCCAGTGCCCTATAAAACACATCCCCCTGTGACCATGGGACCAGCTCGCTGAGTCGTTGAGCTCCAGAAAAAAGGCTACAGTGGTAGCTACATGAAAAGAGACTCCTCCTGCCTACTGCAACATCGTCTATGCCAACCTCGTGCAAGGTGGGTCAGAATATCAATGAGAATAGGGTGACATGTGTCCGGGCGGCGGCCACGTACATGTGTCCACCCTCCCAATACACGGCGTATGCAGATGACCCTCACATAGTCAGGAAAGTCCCGTGCCTTGGCCATGAATATCAAGGCGTAAAGCCTGGTGGCTATGGTGCGTGGAGCCAACCCCCGATCATAAGGGTGGAGTAGACATTATAAAATTTAATTTAATTTAATTTAATTGTCACATTTATATACTGCTCACTCGGCCAAAGCCAACTCAGGGCGGTTCACAATAAAAATTAAAAAACACATGTTAAAAACAGTTAAAACTACCCACCCCCTAAAAACAAGGGGTGCAGGATCCAAAGGCACCATGGGGAGGAGTTCTTCTACACCAACCACCCAATGGAGGTTACCCTTCCACCTGCACCCCACACCTGACCCGCCAGCCAGGTTTTAAGTTCTTTTCTGAAAGGCAGCAATTCCGTCCAGAGACGTAGCTCTGTTGGCTAGTCGACCAATGTCGGCCACATTTTGGGTAATTGCCTTTTGCCCACAAAAGGCTCTAAAGTGAAGGAGTGGATGCTGATGTGCCGTGCGCATGCAAGTTGCCAAGACATGCCACTCGCCCGGTTCCCGTCTCCTTGCCAAATGACCATATCTCAGCCAGGAGTGTAGGGGTAGTTCCCAAGCGTCTGGAGCCCAGTCACGGAACCGGGAGATCTGCAGGCGGGATAAAGCATCAGCATTATCGTTATAAATGCCTGGCACATGTTTAGCCCTAAGGCGAGCTGAGGCCATGACTCCGGGGGATTTAGATGTTTTGGGCCTTGACAATGTGCACCACTGCAGCATTGCCACACCAAAAGCGAGGCACAGAATTTGGCCACCCGTCCCCCCAGAGCATAGGGGAAACCCAGAATTGAGAAATTTTTTTAGAAACATAAGATCGCGTAAGCGATCCATGCCCTGCCATCCCTGGGGCCAATGACCATAGGCACACTGTCCTTAATTAAATCCCCCACCCAGGGAGCCAGAGGCATCCGACTGTACCCGGAACTGGTGGTGACCAGAAGCTCAGACCCCCCCAAGGAAACAGCAGGGAAGTCCTGCGGGAATGTGGGCCAAACCAACAGGTCCACTCGTAAACCCCTAATCAGCCGTACCCTGCGGTGTCGTTTAGCGAGACCTGCCATAGCGTGACCCAGACACTAGGCGAATGCACTGCCTGGTATTACCACTCTGCAGGCGAAATTGATGCGGCCATGCATCACCTGTGACTCTCAGAGAGGCACCTTCCACTTGGCAACATTGCCACATTGCAGCAGGGGCCGCTCCCCTTGACTGACAATTTGGTCACCTGGCCCTCTTGCACGTTATTCAAAAGAGAGGTGCCTCGACTTGTTGACAGGTGAACCCCATCTCCAGAATACAGGCTAAATTCCTCTAACCCTATCCCCAGATGACAAATGGCTGTCCACAAGCCATTCCAGGCAAGGAACCAGGCAACAGCCCTGTTCACTGACCGTCGGGCACGGTCCGGTTGCTGGGTCAAAGTCTTGCCTATGATATTGCACCGGCATGATGTATGACCATAGCAATCATGTAGACGGCCATAAATGGCAAAGAACCGCTAGGTCACTGCACTCGGAAGTGTTTAAGTCCGGGCCAGCAATCCGTCCAAGATCACCGCCTCCGAGGTGCAGAATTAAAACATGTGGCGGCCCAGCATCCCCAATGGACATCAGGAATGTCAACAGTTTCCGCCACCTCTATGCCGTGCACACCATACCACTGCATACGCGCGGTTACGCGTAGCCCGAGATGGGGTCCCCATTCTGACGAAGCAGCATACTGCGCCGCTCCAGTGCACAGAGTCGTGGCCCACAAGCCACACTACTACCAGTGTGCGGAAACACACAGGGTCTGTAAAATAAGGAGGGAAAATAGAGGGCAGAACAAGGCACTCATTCAGTGAAGGGACGAACAGACAGAGAAAATTGGGCGAATCCACACCTGCCTATGCAACATATGTCAGGCTCCGGGCACCCAAATGCAGCCGCAGCTGATGCGGCGCCCAACTGGAAGGAATGGGTACCAATTCTAGTTCAGTCAGGGTAGACCTGGCTTGGTAGCAGACAACAGGCCAGGGCGTGCAACACGTGCTGCCACAAACACCTGTGGGGGAGCAACCGGATATATGGCAGCGCCAGGCTAGTACCCTCTTTCGGCTGATCGGCCCTTGAGGAGCGAAGCCTCAACAGAGCCTACTCCTGATCGAGCAACCCATAATCTGGGGCCAGTACCCTGCAAAACTTGTCCCACATTGAAGATGGTAGCAGCTAACTCAATCTGAGAGCTCCAGATCGAGGCACAAAGGTGGTTGCCCGAAAGTGGACTCTCCGCACGGGGCATAAGCATTGTCACGTAAGAGTCACATATAGTAACTACAAGTGCTAGCAGGGCTCATCGCTGGCATCTCAGGGTGAAGGGCCGCCCTAAGCCTAATGTCTTGACCTAGGCTAACCACGATGGGCCAGGGAAAACAAACACGGCCCGGCAATCATTGTCCAAGCACTGGACCATTGGAATGGCCAAATCAGGACGGGCCCACATATATCCTGCCATGGATGCCCAATAGGCAGGTAACCAATTGGCCCCATAGGGAGGCAGGTCGCGGCGACGGGGCAACTCCTTGACCCTGTCGTCCTGCCCCTAATGCCCTAACCAGTGTGTTCACATTGCAGGAGGGGGAAAATGCGAATATAATCCCCAAACCACAGAGTCTAGCTAATAGCCCAGGACAAATGGTCACCCAGGGGCATAGAGCAACCGACCATCGGCAGAAACACCGTTGGCACAGATTGGAGTGGATAAACACATAACCGGCCCTACGGGCCCAGAGAAATTAAGGAAAAGCACCCCAGTAAGAACCAGAGTGTAATTGGCCTGTTGCAACCATGGCCACTATACCCCCCCCCAGCGTGATGCACTAGTGTCACAGGTGTGCTGATTTGCCCAGGATACTCACTCGGTGCACCCCCACGAGCCGCCCCCACTGGGGGTTCCGGCCCGCGGTGAGCGTCGGAGTTCGCGATGTCCATCCAGCTCCGTGTTCAGGCCGGATGGGGAGCCACAAGGCGCCAGCCTACGCTGGCCTGATGGCCTCCGGCAGCTCAACCCTGTTGGCGGCCCACTGCGCAGCCATGGCCAGCATGTGGGCCGGAACCGCCGAGTTGGCGCGCCCACCATCCAAGGTGGTGGATCAATGACCATTGATGCCTCCATTGCCAAATTGCAGGCAAGGGAGCATCCACAGCATCAAACCCACCAGGACAAGGTGGGCCGGATGGCCCCACCGGGTAATTGATACGGGATAACCCATGGTAATCCCCGGCCATAATAGGGGCATGCCTAGTAATCCGGCGCATGAGGGGCCGGAATGACGGCGGGGTGGAAACCCGCACCGTGCCCAAGTGGGCCGCTATGCCCAAGCCGGGCAAATAAGCAGCGGGGGTAAGAACCCCAGCGGGGCAGGCCTGTGCCACCCTCCACCCGAGCCCTCAACCTGGGCTCATTGGACCTGCGGGGTTGCCATCCGAGCCCTCTGGCCCGATGGAACTCCGAAAAATAGAGGGGGGTGGGCTGAGCCCCCCCCCCAGAAGGAACAGTGAAGCATTCCATTCTGCAGTACTCTGGAATCGAACCACTCACTTTCAGCCTGCCAGTCAGCCTCTTAGCCACCTGAGCCACTGCAGTCCGGTGCTGTGAGAAAGGAAAACTTCCGATTGAAGGAGACTCAAAAGAGAGAGACCCATAAATGTCTCTCTCCACAGGAATCCTTGCTGAAACAAAGGGCAAATCGAGCCTCTTGCAAAGAGGCGAGAAAAGAGAAGGAAAAAAAAAGAAGCCTCGAACAGAGGCTAGCAAGCAAACTCGAGCCTCTAGCAAAGAGGCGAGAAAAGCGAAACAGAAGCCTCGAACAGAGGCTAGCAGGGGAGGAAAGCAAAATCGAGCCTCTTGCAAAGAGGCGAGAAAAGAGCTGGGAGGAAGCGACGGGGCAAAAACTTATCCGCTCCGTCGCTTCTTAAAATGGCAGCCAGGCTGCCTCGTGGCCACCCCTTTTAAAGAGGGTGGCCACGCCACCCTAACTAACCCGGATGTCAGAGTCCGGGTGGGTGGGGCCCCCGCAAAGTGCGCGGCAGCCATTTTGGCACTGCGCTTGCATTTTGTTCATACAAAAGAGATGCTATGATAATTGCAGTGGCAGTTGAGGAAATAGTGATTGTATGGGTGCTGGGCATGTCAACAAGCAGTTGCCTGGCATCTTGTCAGTTCGCTTCAATTATCCACTGTGACTTTCATCACTATGTTTCAACACAAAGCAAAAGAAAACCAGGATGTTGGCCACATCCTCATATGAGATAGGAACAACATGGTTTAGTCAATGCAATACTAGTGCCTATACTGAAAAAGTTATTTTTCCAAACACACTGGAAGATTGATTAGATTAGATTAGAAGCTTATTTATACCCTGCCCTCCTGGTGCAAGCACCACTCAAGGCGGCTCACAATATATAGAGGAAATTTAACACAATGTCAAAATATATCATACATCAAATGCAATATCACTATATATAAAACACAATATTCACTAAATACAATACAATGCAATGAATACATTTCAGACAGAGCCCGGGCTCAACGTCACAGATGGAGCCAGGACTCAACGTCTCGGACGGAGCCCAAGCCTCAACTTAGGACACAACATATCAAATAAAAATACAATACAAAATATTATAGATTACAATAACATCTCTAATAATAATAATAATAATAATAATAATAATAATAATAATAATAATAATAATAATAATAATAATAATAATAATAATAATAATAATAATAATAATACAAAAACCCATATCATAGTATAGAACAATACAATAAAACACAGTAATACAAAGCTCATATCACAATATAGAACACTACAGCAATATCATAATACAATAACCTCTCCATTCTGCCCCAAAAAAAGTCCGACGGGGGGTGGGGTGGAGGTGACCATTTGAGCCCTGGGCGGGGGTGGAGGTGGGGCTTGGGACGCCGGTGGTGATGGAACTCCCGGCATCCGGTTCCACAAGGGTCCTTCTGCCCTGGCTGCAGTGAAGTCTGATGGGGCAGTGGCACAAGTCCTGCTGCTGCCACCACCATTTGAGCCCTGGGTGAGCGCAGAGGCAGGGCTCAGGATGCCAGTGGTGATGGAACTCCTGGCATCCAGTTCCTCAAGGGTCCCTCTGCCCGGCTGCAGCGAAGTCTGACGGGGGCGGAGGTGCAAGTCCTGCCACCGCTGCGACCATTTGAGCCCTGGGTGAAGGCAGAGGTGGGGCTCAGGACGCCGGCGGTGATGGAACTCCCAGCGTCCGGTTCTGCAAGAGTCCCTCTGCTCCGGCTGCAGCGAAGTCCGATGGGGCGACTACTATACTATAGTATATTATACTATAGTATATTATACTATAGACCAGTGTTTCCCAACGTGGGGTATATGCCCCACAGGGGGACTTTAATTCCCAGAATCCTAAGTCAGTCCATTGGCTGATCAGTGTTTTGGGGAATTGACTTAGGCTTCTGGGAATTGAAGTCCAGAAGCCAAAGGATGGGAAACACTGCTATAGACCCACGATAATAATAATTTCATGTCAGAAATTTTTCTGAGTTAAAGGGATTTTATATTATAATGGACTGCACTGGGTCAAGTGGCTAAGATACTGATTGGAAGGCAGCAGGTCAGCAGTTCGATACCCGAATACTGGTGGATGGAATGAGCTCCCATCTTTATCCCAGCTCCTGCCAAGAAATTTGAAAGCAAGAAATTGCAAGTAGATAAATAGAGACCACTTTGGTGAAAATGTCTGCAGAAGCAGACAGCGCTGGCTCTTCAGCTATGAAACAGAGATGAACACTGAACCTTAGAGTTGGATACAACTGGCTTTCGAGCAAGGGTGACCTTACCTTTACTAAAGGGATTTTTGTGGAAGAAACTCTGCTCAGGGAATGCCCAAATGAGGCTCATTTCATGTCCCCAAGAGCTGGGACAGAGATGGGTGCTCAATCCATCATGTAATACCCGGGTCTCGAACTGCTAAAGACCCACGATGACAGATACTAAAAAAGTGGGGAGTCCACTTGGAAAGAGCAAATGCAGGTTAATTCTAATTGCTTCATGGGGCAGACTATGTGGCCGGGGAGCTCACCTTGGGTAATGGTATCACTAGGAACCAAATATCTGATGGAGGTTCACAGGTGCCTCAGCTGGAGCTCAGGGCATTAAAACTAGGCCTGTGGTTATGAAGTAAGCAAGTAAAAAATTCTCATCAAAACTGACACATTTCTGCTAAGATAGATAAATAGGCAAGATAAGAAGCAACAAGGCCCAGCATGCCGATCAAGGAAGCATGTGAACACTGAACAATTAATATGGGGAGAAACTCTCAAACATTTCTTCAAGGAAGACCATTTGCTGTAATGGCCAATCTGAAGGTGTGCTTGTTCAGCAGAACATTTGTACAGGAATTGAAGTGGATGAGCAACACACCTACACTCTATCAGTCAATTTGCCATTGTTTGTGTAGCCAACACATGACCTGACCACAACTCAATTAAATATAACATTTCAAGATCTATGAGGATTGACATTGCTCTTGAATTGCTGGCATGTGCTGCATGACGGGATTTTTTAAAAAAATCCTCTTCAGGACTAATAATTCAAAACTGCAATGTATAAATTCCTCTTCAGGACTGAGAATTCAAAACTGCATCATATAAAGACGACATGCTGGTTTTACAATAGTCACAGGCTAGTTTGCCAAGACTGGTGGATTTAACAAACATGTTTGGAAAAATTCAGGAATATAATACAAATTGTGACAATAGCCATTCTATTCCCTCAAACTATCATGGATAAAACAACTCTAAATGTTATCATACTATTAAAAAAAGTGGTGGCTTAGAATGATGGGAGCAATTAAAACTTAGTTTATGGGTGGAAACATGATGTTATTAAAATGGATGGGGTTCCTCTTTTCTCCAAGGTTGACCAATATACAGGTATGCCCCCAGGAAATTCTTTGCCTAAATAGATCCATTGTTGTATTCATTTGTATGGCATACTAGTCAAAAGACTTGTGTTGCATATAATAAATTACAGTTAGCAAATAAAAGGGTGGATTTCAGAATCTTATCGTTGTTGTAGTCATCATTGTCAGCTGCTACTCATGTCTGAATATACTTCCTGAAAATCATTATCAGGAAAAATGCCATTGGTGTGAATTTGTTTAAGGTGGATCCCAGCTTGCCATGAAGTGACCCCACACACTGTGATCACGGAGCCATCTCCTGTGGCACGTATGAAATGAGACATGCAGGATTTAACACCGGACTGCAATGGACTGCCACAGCCTTGAGATTAACAAGGTGTGCCTTCACAGCCAGTCCATCTGGCATGGCCTCTTCTGCCTCCATGACCATAGGGAATCAGAATGGTGAAGTGGTTCCTCCTCCGCTCATTTTGCCACTGGGTTCAAGAGGCATTTTCTCCACTGAGGGGGACCATCACCCCACCTAAAGGGGCACATGGGGAGAACCTGGAGACAGAAGGCCTTGAAGAGGCAGAACTAAAAAGGCAGAAAATAGCACCAGTAGAGAGATTAGTAGGCCAAAATTTTAAATACAGGTAGCTACATAAGCCTAGTTAATGTTATTTATAGCTTTACGTTTTATAACTAGAAGGAGGCCATGGAGGGATGTGGGACCATTCTTAGGTTTTGAATCTCATTGGAGATTTCACACTGAAGGACAATCGTAGCATAAAAGCTCGAAGCAGGCCAGTAGCATGGTGCATAGGAAAAGATCAGGGAGTAAATACTGTATCTTGCCAAAACTAATTGATAAAAATGACTGTCTCAAAACATTTGGTTGAATTGTTTATTGATAAAAGTGACTACTTCTAAACATTTGGTTACATTCAAATGTGAGATCCCTCAGAATGCTTTTCGGCAACTATAGCATTGCCAAAGGACTACATTTTTGTCCAGATGCCATGGTTGCATCAAAGATTTCTGAAATGTTAAGATTGCTATGCACAGCACAACCTGCAACTTATTGTACCTATACAGATTTTCAATGTGCTTATGTTTTAACTCGTCACCATTGGAAGAATGTTGAAAGCCTTTTGTACCTACAGTGTTTTTCATAGCCATACAGACTTTGGGTGGTTTTTGCACATTTTAAACAATTGTAACTGTAGCTAAACAAAGCAATTGTAGCTTTGTTTAGCTATATAAGAGTGGATTTCTATTTATGAATTTGAACCTGCATAAGATTCATGATTTCTGTATAACTGAAATACGAGTGCCTAAAACTTTCAGTTTACATGTTTGCAATAATTTTGGAGTTTATGTTTATGTATATGGAACATAGAGGCAATGTAGATGAATAAAGTTCATGGAAATAGACAAGCTAATGTTGCTTCGAATAATTTGAGTAATGTTGCTGATGTGGATGTCTGGGGACTTACATCACCATGAGTGAAACAATGATTTATTCTCATACTATGAGAAGAGAAGGAGTAATTAAATAGTGAAACAACTTATACTGTGCCTTAATACCAGCTGAACTTTGGTATGATCGATATGGTTGTCTGATCCTACTTTGAAATTAACCCTGTAAGGGGGAAAAGTCTGCTGTGAAATCCCCCCCCCCCCGACTCAAAGTACAAAAATTTTAAATAAATTTACAAGTGCTCTAGGTTCTTTTTTGAGTATCATACAAAATTTGACCTTGATATCTGCTTATCAATTGCAGTTTGCAAAGTGATACAGACTTTGATTCTACAAGTATCCACAGTGGCCAAACATCTTGTCTTATACAACTAGAAGTTCCTGATTACATTATACCATGAAAACTGAACAGAAGTTCTCTTGGACTTGGCCATAAAAGAGAAATATGCATTTCACAGGCATATTCATACTTCACAGAAAATATCCAAGTATTTGGGCACATTTTTGGAACTGTTTAATATTTTACTTGTTGAGAGAATACAAATGTTGTATGTAGAAATTACCTTCCCTACTTCCTCTTATCTCCTTCTGTGTCCTCCCATCTGTCTTTTGTCTTGTGTATTTGATTTGTCTGGTTGTTGTATGTCTTTCTGTGTAGCTGAATTACCAGTACATGTTGCAGTATCAGATAGAATATTCAAAGAGTATTGGATAAAGAGACTTTGAGCTCTATTCCGTCATCCAGTAGACCATCAATCAACAAAATTTATGGAAAGGTTTTCCTATCCTAGTGCCAAGTCCAAGAGGAGAGCCATAGCCCCAAAACAGAAGAAATTCTAGATATCTTACTGCTAGATTTAGATAATGACCTTAGTATTAGCACCCCCAAGTGGCATACAGTATTAGCAAACTTTCTGTAATGTAAGTAGAAATGCTGGAGGTGTTCTAAAAGTATAGGGACCCTCATTCAAGTACAGTATTGAGAAAAACATCAGCCCAGTCCCATTTTAAGCACTCCCTAAGAAAAATTACGTATTCATACCGCACTTCCTATAATTTCCCAGTCATTTTGGCCACTAACTACTGCCAAAACTGCTTGGTGGATTTTAAGAGTTATTCTTTAAAATGCACTACACTCTGACCTTTTAGGGAAATACTAGAAATCCTTCCAACAGAATAATTTTGGACATGAAATCATCATCATCATCATCATCATCATCATCATCATCATCATCATCATCATCATCATCATCATCATCATTATTATTATTATTATTATTATTATTATTATTATTATTATTATTATTATTATTATTATTATTATTATTATTATTATTATTATTATTATAGGGAAAGCATAGCTAAGTGGGCTTCTACGTAAATGCAATATATGGTAGAAATTGCCAATTGAGTGTTCTCATTCAAAGGTGTACTTATTCTGTCTATCATGCAAGAATAGACATTTCCAAGAATAGACATTCACAGTAAGAAAACTTCCATTTTTGTTGACTATGCATCCCAGCTTGTATATGCATACTGAACATTTATAAATGAAACTCAAACCACCAATAAACCTCCAGTGACTTCTGACCAAAGGAATGGAAACCCAGATGAGTGCTGTACCCTGCTTAAAGGAAGTAAAATAACCCAACCAGCTGAATATATTTATTATTTATTAAGAGCTTTCCCTTATTGCTTCTCAGCTGATGAAGGAGGTAATCTGGTGTAGTAGCCTTTTTTGAGCCGCTTCCTCAGGGTTTTCTATAAGTACAATTAAGAATAACATATCAATAACACATATTTACATTGCAGGCGCACCCCCCAAAGAAAGACTCAGACACCGGTATATGGATAAAGGCATTGGGCAACTTTTATTGAATAATGCCCTAGTCCGAATTATAACTTTCAATTATAACTTTCAATTGGTACTCATCCAATTATAATTCTTAAGGCAAGCAGGCCGCAGTAACACTGGTAAGGTTCCTCCCAAAATTGCCAATGGCAATTGGCTACAATGTATCCATTTGTATCAATTTGTTTGTTGACACAAACAAATTGTTGACTGTAGTCAATAAACTATCTACTGACCCCACCCTCTGACGTGTATCTGTCAAATCACGGGGTGATGCATGCTGAAAAGCTCCTGCCATCACCCCTTGCCTGGTTCGTCGTTGACCGGTCAACGTTATTACACCTGTACCTGTCTAAGTGTTGGCCAGTCAATTGCGAACCTGCCGGATACCTATGGGTCATAAATCTTTACCTTACCAGTGCTACCCGCCACACGGGGAGGCTTCAATGAAGACTCACCGCCCCCCCCCAGTCCGTCAGCTCGGTCAACAGGCCTGCTTGCAAATCTTCCAAAAAGAGGTTCATACCTCTATCCGACAGGTGGACCCCATCCCCTGCATACGATCATAATTTTGTAAACTAATGGTGGGGTGTGGGATGACCATCCCCAAACCCTTGTCTGCCACGAACCGGGCAACTGCCCTGTCCACCGAGCGACGAGCGCGGTCAAGGGCACGGAGGTCAATACCTCCCCTGTAAGCGTGACGTGATATGATGTCCGACAATAGCAGCCTTGTGAACGGCCACACATAATGCAAATAAGCTAGGTCTCTGCACATCGCGAATTTTAAAGAAAGGCCAGTGACCTGGCCGAGGTCATTGCCCCCGAGGTGCAGTACAAGGACATCAGGCGGTTCAGCATCCCTAATGGAGAAAAGGAATGGCAACAGTTCCCACCATCTCATTCCACGCTTACCGTACCAACGTATGCATGCGGCCGCACGCAGTCCAAGCTGGGGTCCCCACTCTGTCGCCGCAGCATACTGCGCTGCCCAGTGCACATAACTGTGGCCCACCAGCCATACTGCCACCGGTGTGTGGGGACACACAGGGTCTGTAAGAGAAAAAAGAGAACAGTGACTTAAATGGTACTCATGTCTGAAGAGGACGAACATATAATGCAAAACGCATAGATCCCCATCTTCCCATAGGGCGTATATCAGCCTCGGAGTACCCAAATGCAGCTGCAGTTGAAGCAGCACCTATTCTAAATGAATGGGTGCGTAACGAGCCCCTGGGAGGCCAACACTGGAAAGTGCCATACCGGTCACCTTCCAAAATTGAAATTTAGTAAGGGGAGACCCATCCTGGTGGCAGAAAAACGGGCCAGGGTGCGTGCCATGCACTGCCAAGAACTCCTGTAGGGCACCAACCGGACAGATGTCTGAAATGGAACATCGTAGCAGTCTAACTCCACTGCCTACACCATGCTGATCAACTTTTGAGGACCGTATCCTCAACTGAGCCCACTCATTAGAAACATAGACATCGTCGAGTTCCAGTGCCCTACGAGTCGCATCCGCCTTAGACAGTAGTACCAACTCACTGATGCGGAGCGCTCCAAAGAAGGCCACCGTGGTAGCCGCATGAAAAAGAGCTGCCTCATACCTGTCAAAACATAGGTTAGGCCAGCCTCGTGCAAGGTGTGTGAGCACCCCTGGGGAAATTGGGTGACGAGTGTCCGGGCGGCGGCCACGTTCCCGTGTCCACCCCTCCAAAACATGCCGTATGCGAAAATCGTTCATGCTATCAGCAAAACCCCTCACCTTTGCAATAAATGCCAATGCTGACAGCCTGGATGCTATAGTGCGGGGAGCGAGGCCCTGACTGTGTAAATAAACCATGAATTGTAAAACCTGTTCCACTGGAATGGGCCACACCTCGGGCAACTGAAGTTGCACACAAAAGCTTTTAAATTGAACAAAAGCATGATGATACGCCTTACGCGTGCGGGGCGCCAAGGACATGCCGATCGCCTGGTTCACCTCTCCTTGCCAAATGTCCAAATCTCGGCCGGGAGTGGCGAGGGGAACTCCTCTGCATCCGGAGCCAAGGCATGGAACCGGGGGATCTGCAGGCGGGATAAAGCATCGGCATTATCATTATTAATGCCTGGTACATGTCTGGCCCTAAAAAGCATGTTGAGGCGTAGGCTACGTAGCACGAATTGGCGAACTAAAGCCATCACCCTGGGTGATTTAGAGGTCTGAGCATTGACAATGTGCACTACAGCAGCATTGTCACACCAAAAGTGAACCACAGAGTCGGCCCACTCCTTGCCCCATAGCATCAAAGCTCCCAGGATTGGAAAAAACTCAAGGAATGTAAGATCGCGGAGGCGATCCGTGCCCCGCCATGCTGGAGGCCATTGGCCATAAGCCCACCTCCCCTGGAAGTAAATCCCATATCCCAGGGAGCCGGAGGCATCCGACTGTACTTGAAACCTAGGGAAAACTAAAAGGTCGGACCTCCAAAAGGATACCCCGTTGAAGTCCCACAGGAATGAGAGCCAAACCAAAAGGTCGGCCCACATGCCCCTGGTTAGTCGGACCCTATAATGGCGCCTTGTCAGGTCAGACATGGCGTCGCATAGGCGCCGAGCAAATGCCCTGCCAGGCGTAACCACCCTGCAGGCAAAGTTAAGGTGGCCATGCAGTACCTGAAGCTCACGACGTGACACCTTACATTTGGCCAGCAAGGCCAAAATCATCGCGGAGATCCGGGTGACCTTCTCAATGGGTAACCGGGATGCCTGTGCGACCGTATCAATTTCAATACCCAGAAATGTGAGGGTAGTGGATGGGCCCTCGGTCTTTTCGGGTGCTAAAGGGACACCCAGTTCCTGCATTAGCATCTGAAATGTGGTGAGGAGACGCGTGCACGTGTCCAAGCCCCGTTCACCCCCGAACAAAAAGTCATCGAGGTAATGGGCTACAGACCGAGACCCGGACCTGCAAACAAAGGCCCACTGAAGGAAGGTGCTAAAACGTTCAAATGCTGAACAGGATATAGAACAGCCAAAAGGCATGGCCTTATCTACATAGAACTTCCCTTGGAATCTAAAACCCAATAGCTCAAAGTCCTCGGGGTGCACTGGCAACAATCGGAATGCCGATTTAATGTCGCATTTCGCCAGGAGGGCACCAGGACCACAAGAGTGCACCATTCGCAGGGCTTGGTCAAACGACGTATACCTGACCGACCAAAGGTCATCAGGGATAGCATCATTGACAGAATAACCCGCCGGGTACGATAAATGGTGGATTAAACGAAATTTCCCCGGGGCCTTTTTGGGTACCAACCCCAGAGGGGAGACCTTCAGGTTGGGAAAGGGTGGTACAGAAAAGGGGCCTGCCACCCTCTTGCCCTCAACCTCCTTAGCGATACTCAGGGCAGCCACCTCTTCTCTACCCTTCAGGGACAGTAAATTGGGTGCATCTTGGGGTTCCTGCACTCCTTTGAATGGGATTCGGAAGCCCCACTGGAAACCCTAAAGGAGGTACTTCGCGTCCTCTCTCCTTGGATAAGTTGAGAGCCATCGCTCCAACATATACACATTAATTGGGGAGGGGGCCTTTTGTCTGGCTAGCTCCTTCAGCAGCAACTCTGCCTGCTCCCTGTCCACCTCTACCTCTGCCCCGTGACCCGCCGGCCCACGGACATGCGGCGGCGGCGTGGGGGCCAGCGCAAGAGGGACACTCATGTTTGTATCGGCACTGCCGCTTATTGCACACACCACTAGCCGAGAAGCTCCAACACAGGAAGCGGGCTGGAACCCCCTGCCCTGCCAGCTGGCGGGAAGCCTGCGTTGGAGCAGCTCGCTGAACGGCATGGCCACAATGGTACCTATCCCCAGGCACCGGACGCGTGGGGGTCATGTACAATAGCCACAATTTCTGACAGGGCTCATCCCATCTCATCTCCGGATGCAAGGGCACCCTCATTCTAAATTCCTCATCGTAAGCCAACCACGATGGGCCAGGGAAATCCACCATTGCCCTGTAAATATTGTCCAAATATTGGACCATAGGAATGGCCAGGTCAGGCCGGGCCCTGAGGTACACCGCCATATAAATAAGATATGCGGGCAACCAGTTGGCCCAGGTGCGTGGTGGCTTACAACGGCGGGACAGCTCTTTGTCTTTGTCATCCTATCCCTCTCTCTCCTCCTTAGTGGGCTCACGGTTCAATAGGGAGAATATATCCACGTATTCCCCCCACCAAATCTTTTCCCTCATGACCTGGGACAAATGATCACCAAGGGGCAACGAATAACCAGCCGTCGGCAAGGCCGTCACCGGCACATTAGGTACCCGGGGCATACGCAGCGGAACCTGGACAGTCCCTGCGATGCCCGGCACTGCCCCGGGGACGGAAACCCCCACCACCAACGCTGCACCAGTATGGAACCGAGGGGCACTGGGATAGGCTGGCAACTGATGCCCACTCGCCTCGACATGACGAGGCCATGGCCACTGAACCCCCCCATTGGAAGTGGGCTGTGATGTGGGTGCATTAACTTGAACCTGATACTCACTAGGTGCACCCCCGTGAGCCGCCCCCACTGGGGGTTCCGGCCCACGGCGGGCGTCGGAGCTCGCGACCGGAATCGAGCTCTGGGGTCGCACCTGACCACTCTCCTGCTGTAGCTCCGGACGAACAGGGAGCTGCGAGACACCGGCCGGGGCAGGCCGGAGCGTCTCCAGCAGCTCAACCCGGCTGGCCGCTTGTTGCAGTGTGACGGCCATTGAGGTAGCCGGTGGACCCAAAGGGCCCCCCGCAGTGAGTGAAGGGCCACCTGACATGGGGTTGCGTGCCATCCCTAAGGATGCCTCAAGCACAGCTAAACGCGTTAGCAACGCGTCAACTGCCACAGATCCCCCAGTGTAAAGTGGGCCGGGTGGGCCGAACAGCCCACCAGGCATTTGACCAGGAACCCCAGCATGAGAGCCTGGGCCTGAATAGGGCCATGCCCAAAACTCCGGCCCATGAGGGGCCGGAGGTGGAATGTGCTGTGCACCAGCACCGGGCCCACCCCCGCTGACCGGGCCCATGGCCGGCAACTGCGGGCCGAGGGCCGAAGCCCCAGAAGGGCCGGTCGAAGGCTGACTAGCCGAGGGCCAAGCAGCCTGCATCGCCCCACCGGTATCGGTGGAGGTAGTGTGCTGACGCGTGGGCGCAGCCCTGGTCCTCCGACCTAGGGCTGCCCCCCGCGTTGCGCAGGGCCAAAAGCCCTCCCCGTTGGCCGTGGCTTCGTCGCCGAGGCCCTCCGTTTGGGAGACATATCTGAGATAAAGAGCAGGATCCCTTTCCAGGGATCAGCCAAAAACACAGAGCAGCCAGCAAACCAAAGGCTCTGTGGAAGATTCCTCCTTCCCAGCCGGGAAAGAGTAGGGCTAAAGAGCCGAAGAATCAGAAGAACAGCGACGGAGAAAACTTCTCCTCTCCGTCGCTATTTTAAAATGGCAGCTCGGCTGCCTCGTGGCCATCCCTTTTATAGAGGGGTGGCCACGCCCCCTAACTCACCCGGATGTCTGAGTCCAGGGGGGGGCCAGCAAAGAGCGCGGCGGCCATTTTGGCACCGCGCTTTCATCTGCAGATGTCTCTGTGGACATGTGGCAGGCATAGCTAGACATGGAACACTGTTTTATCTTCCCACCAAAGTAGTTCTATTTATCTGCTTGCAATTTCTTGCTTTCAAACTGCTAGGGTGGCAGGAACTGGGACAGAGATGGGAGCTCATGCAGCACTTGGGTCTCAAACTGCTAACCTGCTGATCTTCCAGTCATCAAGTTCAGCATCTTAACCACTAAAACACTACAGTTTAAAAGTAAAAAAAAAATCACATGAAATATATATGCATTTGTGTGCATGTGCTTCTGCATTTGCATATCCATGTCTTCATCTATAAATGTTTTAGGCTGTCTGCAATGCCTATGAGTAAAAATGATGGATTAAAAAAATGAGCAGCTGGTTGGATGGCTCAATGATTTAAGCAAGAAGTTGGGAGTTTGATTCCCTGCTATGCCTCCAGGAAGAAGAGGCATCCTGTATAGACATGGGAAAGCTGCCCAGTCCAGGGTGCTCGCAGAAGTGAATAGTAAATGAGTGTTGGGTGTTCTCTATTTAGAAAACCCTGGAAAAGATTGCCATGTCAGAGCTGACTTAATAGCATAGTTATTCTTACTAAAGAAATGAATAAGTAGATTGTTTGGAACAAGTCTAGAAATAATGGCTTAGCATACATCTCAACAATCCCTTTACTATATCAATACTGTACTGTACTCCTATTTACTGCAATAGTTATTAATCTCTAGTTTAAGCAGCAGCTATCACCACCTGCTGGAAATGATTGGGAATTAAACTATAGCCACTACATGTAAAAATATATTGCGTAATTTGTTTTAGTAGTGACAAAAACAACGGAATATGAAAGCTGTAAGGGAATTAACATTGGAAGGGGCTTGACAAGATTACAAAATTCAGTCTTCAAGATAGGATGTGTTATTTTAATTTAAAAAAAAAATCATTGATCATCTTCTTATTCCAAAATAACTACTACCTGGAGAAGTAAGAAGAAGAAGCTAGGTCTGGATCTGCTCTGGTTGATCAGAAAGAATATTTGGCTTAGTTGTTTGGTGAAGCAAAATGGCTACCTCCCTTCCCCATTGCACTGTTGAAATGAAGACAGCTTGGAGTGGAGACAACTTACCCACCATGGTTAGACCAAACTCTATATGGGATTCATTTCTCTATTGATATCTCAGTCACATACATCCACTGGAAAGATGTTTTCTGACTTGTAGTGGTTATATCTATATGTGGCAAACTTTCTGAGGAGAGTACCGAAATATTTGAGAGGACATTTTCAGATATCGATGGCTTTCTAGAGAACAGATTGTTATTTTCTGTAAACAGAAAGCATACAGAATATTTTTGGTAGCTTAATAGTGAGAAGTAGTAAGGTTTATCAGAATGGGATGTTACCAGGTGCTCATATTTGGTTACCCAGTTAATATGTTGCATTTTCCAAAAGCATAGGCTGATTATTTCATATTATCATTTTCATACTACAGGTATATGGAGGTGCTTAAGTCAATTATGACTGCTACATTTCCTTTCTAAGCCCTTATTTTCCTTTGGTGGCCAAATTTCTCAGTCAAGTGAAGAAAAGTGAAGGGTTCCAGATGAAATATGATGGGAGAAGGAGCAAAACTCCCTCAAAACAGCTCTTGCTTGTGAAAGATATCCACTCCCAAAATCCTCTCTTGGCCTTGCTTGTTCAAAATGATCTGCTTTCTCCTGAACATCTGCTTCCGTCTGAGAGATATGCCTGCAGAAGGAAGACTTCCGCCCCCGCTTCAGCACTTAACACACTACAATGGAAGAGCAGGAAGAAACTGGTGCAAAAGGGAAATGTGGCAAACCTCACTGTATCATTGGTGCTTGTTTCTTTCCATAGAATACACTAGCCCTGTGTTGCTTCCTGCTAATGGTATAAACAGACTGAGTCTGGGCAGCACATGGCAGAAATTGTCACACTGCACATATGCAGAGATATTGCCTTCTGCTATAGCAGTGCCTCAGGTCATGCCCAGTTATGTAAATAAACAAATGTTGCCTTAGAGGTCTTGTTAGCTCAGCTCTCCTTTGACCTTCCCAGTGTCTCCAGCACTTTACTATGGAACACATTCAGCACTTTTCACTGTATTTTGATATTCACAAAGGGAGACGAGATTAGAGAATTTGCATCATAAGGCTATAAGGAAAAGGGAAAAAAGAAAAAGGAGAAAGAAACAAGCAGGACAAAGCATGAAAACCAAGAAAAATTAAAGGAAAGTTAAAATGCCCAGAGACGTCAAAGATGAAAAGTGAAGAACCTGTAGGAATAAGCACCTCCAGTGTGTAAATGATATGACCACAAATTTCTGAAGCAGAGTTATTTTTATTATTATTTTAGGAAGACTGAAATTTTTGCAAAGTCAGCTGTAGTATAACCTAAATAAAATCATGCAGATCCAGGAAGATCCTTGTGGCAGAGGTTGTGGTGGTCATGTCATTTGCCTAAGTTGTGAAAGAAGGGGATGAAATGAATTGTGCTTGATTTAGCTCCCTTTGTCTGGATCTTAAGTCTCAGAAGCTAAACAAGGGAAAGAGATTCTCTAGTGCTAAGTGGAGATGGAAGATGCGTGAAATATGTTTAAACAAAGTCTTCCTGATAAACTTGAAGATATATTTGATCAGGCAATTTCAATCTGTCAAGCAACCCAGTATTATTTTTATTATTTATAAACCTTTATTGGCATAGTATTAACAAACCATTTCCCCCAAATTTCCCCCACAATTGTGGGCAGTGGGTATCATAATATACCTAGCTTTCTGATTGGGTAGCAATTAAATGAGATATAGGAATTAAGCCAATTCTAGTCTCTTCAGCTTTAGATGTACTGTATCCTACCAACATCTCCACATACTTTCTCAGGAGTACCCCTTGACCCCACTATCAGCTCTAAACTATTCTTACTTCCAACAGGGCCATAGCCAGGATTCTAAATGTGGGTGGGTGAATATTTTTTCAGGATGGGCAACGAAGCCTCTTTTCAATGCATTCCTATGGGAAACCACACTTGTCAGGGTGGGCAAACTGCTAACTCAGGGTGGCCCGCACCCATCCTGGCCATGGCTCTGTCTTCCAATGGCCTGAAGTACTGCTGGCTTCCCTAGTCAACCACAGTTGTCATTCAGGGTAGGGCTCTACACAAGGAGTAGGATCTTCTCAAATTTTTAGCATCTGTTCCCCTCAGTGTCAATTTTGTCTGGCCACCGAGGAGAAGATATGGCACATTTATTTATTAATAATAATAATTTCATCTCAGAAATTATTCTGGGTTGAAAGGACTTTTGCTTGAGAAACTCCACTAAGGGGATGCCCAAATGAGGCTCCTTTCATGTCCCCAAGAGCTGGTACAGAGATGGGCACTCAATTCATCATGCAGTACCCGGGCCCTGAACTGCTGACTTGCCTATTATTCATTCATTCACTCTCTCTCTCTCTCTCACACACACACACTCACTCACTCACTCACACACTCACCGACCGACCGACCATCCATCTGGGTAGTTCTCCCACTTTGGCCAGTATATAACAATTGAAAACTTTTACAAGTACAACAAAACAAACAACTCAATCAATTCAATCTCCACATTGATCTCATTTTACTGCTGTTCTATAAGTTAGTGATAAAGATACAGCGGTACTTCACTTAAAGAGCATAATGCATTCTACGGGATTGATTTTTAAGCAAGTTGCTCTTTAAGTGAAACACTTGGAAAACACGCTGCTGCCATTGTAAGTGACCAATTGTGACTTCTGGTGGTGGTGGTGGGGGGATTCCGAGCCCCGATTTAGTTGTTAAACGAGGTTTTGGTAGTTTTTAGTTGATAAGCAAGGCTGACCATTCAGAGAAAATTCTGCTCTTTAAGCGAGGTAGTCTCTAAGCGAGGCGTCTTTATGTGAAGTTTTACTGTAATGTGGAAACAAGGGGAACATCAAAAGGCTAACAAAGAGGGTGTTTTTCATCATTTGGTTTGCAGGCGCACCCCCCCAATAACGGACACAGACAACATTGAAAGTGGATAACAGCACCGGGCCACATTTATTGATTCAATGCCCTAGTCCGAATTATAAATTTGTATTGGTAAAACGACCAATCATAATTCATAAGGCAAGCAGGCCGAAGTAACACTGGTAAGGTACCACCCCAAAATTGCCAACGGCAATTGGTTACAATGTATCAATTTGTATCAATTTGTTTGTTGACAACAAACAAATTGTTGACCGTAGTCAATAACTAACTCATGACCCCACCCTCTGACGCGTATCCGTGAAATCACAGGGGTGATGCATGCTGGTTAGCAATCGTCATCACCCCATCGCCTGGTTCGTCGTTGACCGGACAACGTTTAACTAATTTATTCCTGTCTAGTGTTGTCCAGTCAATTGCGAACCTGCCGGATACTTGTGGGTCATACTGTTTACCTTACCAGTGCTACCCGCCACACGGAGGGGCTTCAAAGAAGACCTGACGCCCCCCCCAGACCGTCAGCTCGGTCAACAGGCCTGCTCGCCAATCTCCCAACAGGAGGTCCATACCTCCTCGCGACAGATGGACCCCATCCCCTGCGTATAAGTCATAATTTTGCAGGCTAATATCGGGGTGATGACTGACCCGTCCCCAAGCCCTGTTGGCAAGAAACCGCGCCACCGCCCTATTGACCGTGCGCCTAGCACGGTCAAGAGCCATGAGGTTAACGCCCCCTCTGTAAGAATGGCGCGGAACAATGTCCGACCACACCAGGGTTGTGGCAGGCCAGACATAATGCAAGTAGGCGAGTTCCTCGCAAATCGCATGCTTGAGTGATAAGCCGGTGACCTGGCCCAAATCATTGCCCCCCAGGTGGATGATGAGAATGTCAGGCGGGTCAGCACCCAGGCCAGAAAAAAGGAAAGGCCGCAGCTCCCGCCATAACATCCCAGGCTTACCATGCCATGTGAGACTGGCGTGTTCACCCAGTCCCAGTTGGGGTCCCCACTCTGTCGCCGCAGCGTAACGCGCTGCCCTGTGCACATAGCTGTGGCCCACCAGCCATACTGTCACCGGTGTAATACGACACCCAGGGTCTGTAAGAAAATTGAGAAAAAAGGCGGTAAGGTGACTGGATTGGTACTCATGGCGGGAGTGGGCGCACATAAAACTGAAAACATTGCGAGCCCCACCTCCCCATGCTGCGTATGTCAGCCCCAGAGTACCCAAAAGCAGCTGCTGTAGAGGCTGCACCAATACGGAACGAATGTGTGCCATAACGGGCACCTGGTAGGCCCACCCTGGTGAGGGCTCTAGCTGTCACCTTCCAAAACTGAAATTTAGTAAGGGGAGACCCATCTTGGTGACAGAAAAACGGGCCGTGGTGCATGCCACGCAGTGCCAGGAATTCCTGTAGGGCACCAACCGGACAGATGTCTGCCAAAGAACAACGTAGCAGTCTTACACCACTGCCTACGCCATGCTGATCTGTTTTAGAGGAGCGTATCCTCAACTGGGCCCAGTCTTTGGCTACATAGACATCTTCGAGTTCCAGTGCCCTACCACTTGCATCCGCCTTAGACAGCATCACGAGTTCGCTGACGCGGAGCGCTCCAAAAAATGCCACCGTTGTGGCTGCATGGAAAAGGGCTGCCTCATAATGATCAAAACAGAGGCCTGGCCAGCCCCGGGCCAACTGGGTAAGAACCCCTGGGGAAATAGGGTGCCGGTCGTCCGGGCAACGCCCGCGCTCGCGCACCCACCCCTCCAAAACATGTCTCACACGGAAGTCAGAGGTGGTATCCACATGACCTCCCACTTTGGCCATAAAAGCCAACGCCGAGAGCTTGGATGCTATGGTGCGAGGTGCGAGGCCCTGTGTATGCAGGTGAACCATGAACCGCAGAACATGGTCCACCGGGATAGGCCAGGTCTCTGGCAGGTGACATTGAGCCAAAAATGCCCTGTAAGAATTGAATGCTTGTTGGTACGCCTTACGCGTGCGTGGCGCTAGTGACAGGCCAATCGCCCGGTTCACCTCTCCTTGCCAATAGTCCAGATCTCGTCCGGGAGTGGCGAGGGAAATTCCTCCGCATCCGGGGCCAAGGCGCGGAACCGGGAGATCTGCAGGCGGGACAAAGCGTCAGCAATATCATTATTAATCCCAGGGACATGCCTGGCCCTGAACAAGACGTTGAGGCGCAGGCAGCGCAGCACAAAATGGCGCACTAGTTCCATAACCCTGGGCGATTTGGAAGTCTGTGCATTGACGATGTGGACAACAGCAGCATTGTCGCACCAGAAATGCACCACCGAATTAGCCCACTGTTCGCCCCATAGCATCAAAGCCCCCAGAATAGGGAAAAATTCCAGGTATGTGAGATCCCGCAGGCGACCTGTGCCTGCCCATGCCGGTGGCCACCCACCATAGGCCCACTTCCCATTGAAGTACATCCCATAACCCAGGGATCCTGAGGCATCAGACTGGATCTGGAAATTGGGGGATGCCAGGAGGTCAGACCTCCAAAATGAGACCCCATTGAACTCCCTCAGGAATTGCAACCAGACAAACATGTCTTCCCTGATACCCCGGGTAAGCCTGACTCTGTGGTGGGGCCTGGATAACCCTGCCATGGCGTCGCATAAGCGCCGGGCAAAAGCCCTGCCCGGTACGACCACCCTGCAGGCAAAATTGAGGTGACCATGTAGCACCTGCAGTTCCCTCAGGGATGCCTTACGCTTGGCCAGCAATTCCGAGATAAGGGCCACTATCCTGGACACCTTATCACCCGGCAACCTAGAAGCCTGCACTACTGTGTCAATCTCAACCCCCAGGAATACTAGCTTGGTAGATGGGCCCTCGGTCTTTTCGGGCGCTAAAGGGACACCAAGTTCCTCCATTAGCGTCTGAAATGTGTTGAGGAGACGTGTGCACGTGTCCCAGCCCCGTTCACCCCCGAATAAAAAATCATCCAGGTAATGGGCTACAGACCGGGACCCTGACCTGCGGACGAAAGCCCACTCTAGGAAGGTACTAAAACGCTCGAATGCCGAGCATGATATGGAGCAGCCAAAAGGCATGGCCTTATCAAAATAATATTCACCCTTAAATTTAAAACCCAGCAACTCAAAGTCGCCCGGATGCACTGGCAAGAGGCGAAAAGCCGACTTAATGTCACACTTGGCCAGCAAGGCACCCGGGCCACACGAGCGTACCATGCGCAATGCATGGTCAAACGATGTATACCTGACTGAACAGAGGTCATCAGGAATAGCATCATTGACCGATCGTCCGGCTGGGTAGGACAAATGATGAATAAGGCGAAACTCGCCTGGGGACTTTTTGGGGACCAAGCCCAGTGGCGACACCTTAAAATTGGGAAACGGGGGTGCAGGGAAAGGTCCAGCGACCCTGCCCGCATCTAACTCTTTCTTAATGCTGGCCGCAGCCACATCCTCCCTCCCTCTGAGGGATAACAGGTTGGGGGCATCCTGAGGGGACCTATCACCAATGAAAGGAATACGGAATCCCTGCTTAAAACCCTGAAGGAGATACTCCCTATCCTCCCCCTTCGGGTACGATGCGAGCCAACGCTCCAGCATGTCCACATTAATTGGGGAGGGGGCCTTTTGGAGAACCAGCTCCATCCGAGGCAGTCTTGCCAGCCCACTGTCCACCCCTCCCTCTGCCTCGTGCCCCCCCAGGTCTGGGACAGGCAGAGGCTGCGTGGGGGCCCGAACATGTGGGACACTCATGCTTATACCTGCAATACTTTCTATTGCAGGAACCATTGGACGAGAAAGTCCAGCACAGCAGGCGGGCTGGAACCCCCTGCCCCGCCGCCTGGCGGGTAACCTGCGCTGGAGCCGCTCGCTGGACCGCATGTCCGCAATGGTATCTATCTCCCGGGGCAGGGCGTGTAGGCGTCATATACAAGAGCCAAAGCCTCTGGCACGGCTCATCCCATCTCATCTCGGGGTGGAGGGGAATCCTCATACGGAATTCCTCATCATATGCTAGCCATGAGGGGCCCGGGAAATCAACCATTGCCCTGTATATATTGTCCAAATATTGGACCATGGGAATAGCTAATTCTGGCCGCGCCCTCAAATACACCGCCATGTATATTAAATAAGCAGGGAGCCAATTGGCCCAGGTACGCGGCGGCTTACGGCGGCGTGCCTGCTCCTTGTCCTTCTCATCCTGTCCCTCCCTTTCCTCCTTGGTGGGCTCTCTGTTCAGGAGTGAGAAGATATCTACGTATTCCCCCCGCCATATCTTTTCTCTGGTAGTCTGTGCCAAGTGATCACCTAGTGGCAAGGAATACCCCGCCGTCGGCAAAGCCGAAAAAGGCACAGCCGGCCTAGTAAAAGGGGCCTGAGCTAAACCAGCCACCCCCAGCACATTCCCCAGAGTGTAAGAACAAGTACCCACCCCAGTACCCAAGGTGGCAGTCGTCGTCGCCGGGTGGGTTGCCGATAGCGTGGCCCCCGCACCACCCGCGCGAGGCCAAGGCCATTGAAAAACCTCCCCCATATTGGGGATGTGTGTGGATGTACTCGCTTGCACCGTATACTCACATGCTGCACCCCCGCGGGCCGCCCCCACCGGGGGTTCCGGCCCACTGGGGGCGTCGGAGCTCACGACCGACGTAGAGCTCATCACCGGGGCTTGACCCGCACCTGGCTGCTGGCTGGGGAGCTGCGAGGCAGTGGCCGAAACCGCGCCACGCGCCTGCAGCAGCTCAACCCTCCCTGCCGGCTGTTGTCCTCCTGCCGACAGCGCCTCAAAAGGGACCCCGAAGGGGGCGCCCGCCTGACTGGCCCGAGCCAACGACGCTTCCAGGGCCGCGATGCGGGCCAGTAAGGTGTCCACGTTGACCAGGGGCAAAGGGCCGGCCGGCCCGCCTGGTCCAGGCGCGGGTACAGGTCCCTGTACCCCAGGACCCGAATATGGCCATTGGCCAGCACCGAAGCCCGGCAGGTTCGGTGGAGAAACCTGCCAAGGCAGGGGGCCGCACCACCCCCCAAGGCTAGAGGGCCCAGGGGGAGGCTGCGACCCAAGATGAGTAGGCCCAACAGGGTGGGCAGGTGCAGGAGCGGTGTCCACCGCTCGCGGGCCGCGGGCCGGAACGCCTTCCGCGCCCGCACTCTGATCGGGCCAAGGGGCAATAGACCCCATTCCGCTGGCCCCGGCAGGGGCCGGCAAAGGCGGCTGCTGAGGAGGCGGCACCGCGGTCCTCCGACCTGGGTTGCGCCTCCTAACAGCGCGAGCTGCACTCGAAGCTGCCTTCTTCTTCGAAGGCATCTCCACGGAAGCAAGAAGGGAAGCCAGCAAGGCAGAACCGCTACCAAAAAGGCTTCCCGGTAAGCTAAAGAGCGACGGAGACACAGGGGAAAAGACTTCTCCGCTCCGTCGCTGAGGTAAAATGGCAGCTCGGCTGCCTCGTGGCCATCCCTTTTATAAGGGAGCTGGCCACGCCCCTAACTACCCGGATTCTCTGTCCTGTGGGGGGGGGGCCCGCAAAGGGCGCGGCGACCATTTTGGCGCCGCGCTTGCATTCTTTGCAATGCATGTATTAGAAAATGGTTCTTGTGGTAAAGATGTGGAGTTACCTCTGCTCCTGAGAACAGAACACCATTCATATAGGACAGGGTTTCTCAACTTTGGGCCTCCAAGTATTCTTGGACTTCAAATACCAGAAGCTGAAGTCAGCACACCCGCTGACAGGGCCTCTGGGAATTGAAGCCCAAGAACATCTGGTGGCCCAAGGTTGAGAAACCCTGATATAGGATATGGCAGTTTGACCATAGAAATCTGCCCACTAAGATAAGCCCAGCATGCATTCTGCTTCTCTTTTATTTCCTGTGTCCACAGTTGATTTGATGCTCTGCTGTTTTAAGTACCGAACCTGGCAGACCACCATGCCACGAACATTTGAATGCATGCCTGAAGAAGTGATCATAAATCACAAATTTTTTTTAGTTTAGTGATCCAGAAAAGGTGTCACCTGCTACTTCTGCATATGTTTTATACATGGATCACACAGCTGACTTTGTTTATGAAATATAACAGTTTGTCTTTAAGAAGCCACAATATTTTTGTCTTCTATTCTTTGTTTCTTGTTGTTGCCTGGATATATTGTTTCAGTCTATCTTGATTTCAGCAGCTTAATTTTGGAAGGGAAATTGTATTTTTGTTGCTATGCTTTTCATTGTTTCTACATGATTGCGAGTTGGAAGCTAGTGCTGATCTACAGGGTGGCCTGTAAGTCCCTATTGAATCTTTCTCTAAATTTGCCACTTATTGTATCAAAGGTATCACCAGTATTCTTGTGCTCATGTACCCACATACTTGTCAAAATACGCTCTTCAAGTGTACATGGGCTTAAATCAGCCATATTTCTCTGAAAAAAGGGGGAAATAATATATATGGACAGGTAGGGACTTACGGGCCACCCTGTAATTCAAACAATCCAGAGAATTACCAGTACAATACAGACAACATAAAAACTCAGGCAATTTGACACAATTCCCCCCCTTACCTTGTATCTTACCATATTGTTTAGGAGAGCTCTCTAGATGCCTGGAAAAGCTGCACTGGGAAAAAGAGGACAGGAAACTTTCCTTCAATGAATTTCCTTCTATTTGTTTATGTTGGGATCCAAGCCATTGTTTTTCAAAACTGAATGGTTGCCAAAATGATATGATGACACAAGTGAAAAATAAATAAATAAAAGGATCTTACATTCAGGATAATGTTGTCTGAATTTTTATGCTGGCAAAAATACAACAACCTAATGCTGTTCTTATGACTTTTGAACAGCAGCAATTACTTTTAAAAAAATTAGCTGGGCAAAATTAGAAAACCTGTGCTTTTTAGGTCAAAGATTCCACTGAAGAATAATGCAGCAAAGGGGCCATTCTTGAGCAGTGCTTCTTAATTTTTTGGTCATTATGACCTGCTCTGAAAATCTGTTGAATTCTATTGGCCTCCCTCCCAGAAAAATTCATATGAACACATACACACAAAATTGTGTACAGGTATATACTATTTATTGTACTGCATCTCAAACTCATTTCCTTAAAACATTTTTTTGCACTCCATTCATGGTCTCCCAGAAGTCCACCTATAGACTTACGGAAGTCTATAGACTACAGATGAATAATCTCTATTATAGAACAGTGATAGGAAATGTTTGGCTCTCCAGTTGCTCCTATCAGCACTAGCAAGCATAACCAATGGGGAGGGACAGAGGACAGATGCAAACCAACCATACCAGCATGGTCATGTTTCCTATCTTTTTCCTGGAATGCATACAGTTTGTATAGTTATATACCTCTGATATATGCCGTGTGAACAAGAACACAGCCAATACTCCCTATATAGTGGTGTATCTAATGAAATATAAGCTGCACGGTCTACCTATCTGGCTGTGGAGCCAGAGGTGGGAGTTTTGATTCTCTACTGTGACTTCAAGAAGAAAACCCAACCTATGTGGCCACGGGCAAGCTGCACAGACCCAGTGCGCCCTCACAAGAGGAGAATCATAAAACACTTCTGTGTATTATCTACATAGAAAACACTGGAAAGATATGGTAGTCACAAGTCATAATTTACTTGACAACACACAATTAATATTATAGAATCACAGAATTAGAGGAAGTCTTATAAGGTATATAATTCAGCCCTGAAAACTCAAACATACTTCTGCATAGGTTTCATACTGTATGATATCTACCTTTAATACTTTCTTTCACAGAAAAGATATTTACATCATCATTGGCTGCAACTTGATCGGAGTATATGTTTCTCCTGCCTTAGGGTGCTGAGAGGCCTGGTCTTGGAGGTCAGCTGGCTCTGGGTTGTCTTTGCCCTCCAAGGCAAGCAGGAAAAATGTCACTGGTGGGAATTTGTTTAAGGTGGATCCCAGATTGCTATGAAGTGACCCTACACACTGTGATCATGGAGCCATCTCCTGCAGCACGTATGAAATGAGACATTCAGGATTTAACACCAGGACTGCAATGGACTGCCACAGCCTTGAGGATATTGACAAGGTGCACCTTCATACCAGTCCATCTGGCATGGCTGCTTCTGCCTCCATGACCAGTGGGAATCAGAAAGTAGTTTCTCCTCCGCTCATTTTGCTATTGGGCCCAATATGATGGTTTCCAGTGGCATTTCTTCCATTGACGTGGCCATCACTCCACCTAAAGGGGCTCATCCACTCATAGCCGTTGGCCCCTTTAGGGAGTCATGTTATTTACTGCTGCCCAACCATACCTGTCAACCTGCGGCTCTGGAAAAAATGGGACCTGCACAGATCGCTTGTGCACAGGTCACTTTCCACGCATGCGTAGAAGTGTTTTACACTTGTGTAGAACCCTTCTACGCATGTGTGGAAGTGCTCCGCCGCTTGCGTAGGGGCTGCGCAAGCGGCGTAGCACTTCCACACATGCGTGGAAAACGTTTCCACCGCTGCCAAATTACGGGTTTTGGCAGCACAGGGCGGGTTATGATGTCAATCGGCGTCAAATTACGTGGTAATCCCGGCCAAATCGGGATGGTTGACAGGTATGCGCCCAACACTTGGCCTTGAGTTGCTGGCTGTATAGTCTACTCCAGGGTTGGAATCGACTGCGCGACTGAACAACAACAAAAAATGTCCAGCCAGACTCTAAGATATTTACAATGTAGACACCAAATGAAAACCAGAATGCTTCTTCCATCTTGTCCCTATCCCATGATTCAAGTGAACTGCTTATTTTTTTTAAAAAGCATTTTAGGAACAAAGGATTTAATCTTTTACAGACTGAGTCAGATTACTGATCCATTTAGCTCAGTGTTAATCATAAACATCAAACAAACTGTATTGCCCTATACTAGATTGACAGCAGGCACTCTCCATTTACAATCATGATACTTTGCTAACCCTACATAGATACCTAGTTATCTCCCATCTAAGCACTAATGGACCTCACTTTTATTAAAGCAGTGGTTCCCAACCTTTTTTGGCTATGCCCCACCTAAGCATCTTTAAAATCCTGATTTCCCCGCCCCCCCGACATATAATTCTTAGTATTCAAAAACTGAACTCCTGTTCACGTGGAGGAAACCTAAAAAGCCATTAACATGGTCTAACTCATTCTCGAATTGTTCCCCCTTGCTTTTTGGTGCAATGGGGCATGTGACTTTGCAGCCATCTGATTTCACCTTTAGGGCTTATAGATTGGTGTTTCAAAAGCCACTTGAAGTTGGTAGGAGGAGGAAAATCATGTTTAATATAATACTCATGTTTAGACACTTTGCTTCTCTATGCAGCCACTTTCCAGCTGATAGGGAGAGTGCTTCCCACATCAGCTAGAAAGTGGCTTTTATCCCTGTGCCTGCTGCTAATCAGGCCCAGTGGAAGGGGAGGTGTGGGGGCAAAAGCTGCTTTATAGCTGATACTTCATCAGAACAGTGATAGGAAATGTATTTTATTCTTCCTGTCCCAAACATGCACATAAACTGGGAATTTGATAAAATACAGTGGGGGAATTTAGTTGAGCTTCCTGATGGATCTCAAAATGGGGCAGGTTGGGGGCGGATTGGCCAGATCAATGTGTGCATACAGGCACAACCACAATGTGTGCAACTACCAACTCCAAAAGGTTGACTTGAACTATATGCCTGTGTAGATAGACACTGAGTCTCTAAAGTCAGAAGGGATTGAGTGTGTTTATGGAAGTGTTATAATTCTAGCATGTTGTTTATGTTTTCTGTTGCAGATTTGTTAGCTCAATCTGTGGTGAATACATACCTTTTGAATTGCAAACAGACTTGACTTTCCCAAAGCACAATCTATGGAAAAAATGGTACATATGTCCTCTGAATATCTCTTTTTAGTAAGAATCATAGGGCACACAGAAAGAGCCTCCTCGAAGATTGTGGTATTTTTGAACCACAATTGGGCATATCCTGGTAACGGCAACCTTGTGTTGCTGGCTAATGTTTCTCACACTAGGTCAGGCGAAGGGAACTGCAGAATGAACCCATCAAAAGGTGTCTTCATTTTGGCAATTTCACATCTTGCCTAGACAAGGAAGAAAAAGAAAGAGTAAGAGCCATAAAAATAAATATTAATCATAAACATACACCAAAGAGCTACAGAAACTAATCTAATCTAGTTAGTAATAGCAGTAGTAGTAGCAACAGCCACCACATTTATATTCCATCCCATAGCACTTACAGCACTCTCTGGGCGGTTCAATAGAATTAGCATTTTGCCCCCATTGTTAGGCTTATTTATTCCATCTAGCAGCTGCTTCATGTGTCAGCTTTTATACCATCATACAGTGCACTAAAAAGAAAAGATAGGCAGAACAGGATCCTGTTATCTTTCAATCCTACAGTTTCTATTTATTATTCAAACATTAACTTGCTGCAGTTCAAATATTATACAAGGAAAAGGAAAGACTTTTTTTCCTTCTAATACTGTTAGAATTAACAGCCCTAGCTTTACAAAATGCAATGCTCATTTTAATAGGAAGATCCTATTTACAGATGTTATTCAATCAATACATACTCCATTTATTTCATTCTTCAACTCAGTCAAAGAAATGAAAAATGCACCTTGCTCTCAAAACACAAATGCCTTTTTAACACTTCTCTCTGTGAGTAGCCTGATCTGGCACCTTGCTCCATCAGCCTTGGTGGACCAACCTCCTCTGTTCTTTGCACAGGCACAATCAAGTGTTATTTTGAATCTAACCAAGATAATTCATGCTAATTTACGACAAGCTGGACAGTAAAGAAAGTAGGTGTGTGTCTGTGTGTGAATAATTTGATTCCTTTGAAATGTGGTGCTGGAGGAGAGCTCTGTGAATACCCTGGACTGCTAGAAAGAGGAACAAATTGGACCTAGAGCAAACCAAACCTAAACTATCACAGGAGGCAAAAATGACGAAACTGAGGCTGTCCTACTTTGGGAGCATCATGAGAAGGCAAGACTCTCTGAAAATGACAATAATGCTGGGAAAGGTGGAAGAAGGCAGGAAAAGAGGAAGGCTAAATGCGAGATGAGCTCATTCTGTCAGGAAAACCACATCAGCAGGTCAGCAGTTCGAGACCCGAGTGCTGCATGACAGAGTGAGCTCCTGTCATCTGTCCCAGCTCCTGCCAACCCAGCAGTTCCAAAGGAAGACATTGCAAGTAAATAGGCGCTGCTTTGGCGGGCAAGGTAACAGCATTCTGTGCACCCCAGAATCTAGTGATGTCTGGCAAATGACCACTTAAACATCTGCAGACATAGTGCTGGCTCTTGGGCTGTAAACGGAGATGAGCACCGCCCCTAGTGTAAGATATGACTGGCTTTCGAGCCAGGGAGACTTTTACCTAGCAAAGCAATCACACGTATTACAATGTCACATAGTGCACTATGGGTGGTTCACAAGGTAATTAGCAGTTTGCCCCTAACTTGTTGGGTACTCATTTTACCAACCTAGGAAGGATGGAATGGCTGAGCTCTGGTCAGGATCGAACTCACATCCTTGCAGGGCAACAGCTGTTTTTTAACGACTGCGCCACCTATAACTTGAGGAGGGTGGCTGAGGAAGACATCTCTCATTCATAGGTTCTCCATGAGTGGGAGACGACATAACAACACCCCCCCCCCCAAAAAAAAAAAAAGCTGTACTGAAGGAAGACCGTCCGTTGCTCCCTTGGACCGGTCCCCCAACAGGGCTGGACTAGGGCAGCCACGAGCTCCCAGCTCGACCCGTGCCCAGCCCTGCACCCAGGCAACAACGCCGGAGAGGCCGCTTTGTATCTTCTCAGCATCTTCTCCCTCGGCTTCGACTTTGGCGCTTTTGCTCAAGCCTCGTTTGCCGCACCCCCCTCCCCCGCCCCAGCAACGACCGACTGCCAAGCAAGCGCACGGGCTGCTGCTGCTGCTGCTCCAGCAGCCCTGCCCGCCTCTACACGCGCTGGGCTGGGCTTCAACCTGCAGCCGACGCCATCCACCCCATCCCGAGGAGGCTCCTCGTCGCTGCCCCCCACTTCCCGCGCACGCCCCCTCCCTCCCCGCCTCCCCCCCCTCCCGAGCCCTGCGCGTCTACTCTGCAAATAAGCGTGCAGTTTCCCAGCCGGGCGGTTTTCTTTCCTTCACGGGCTGCAAATTGCTCCTCTCCTTCGCCTCAAGATGACCAGCAGGCAGGTGGAGAGCAGGTGAGGCTACAGACTGCCCAAGGCGGGTTATTATTATTATTATTATTATTTTGAGGTGGCGGCAGAAGTGGGAGCCCAAAGGGATGTGGTGTTGGCTGGCCGGGTTTTAAACTTTGCAGCCTCCTCCTCCCCCCCCCCCCCCCAATGAGCAAGCGAGGGTGGGGAAAGCGCGGGAACCGTGCCGTGCGCTACCTGCCCCGGGGAAAGTCTCTCCTCTCGCGCGCGGGGCGTGGGGCCGGGGAGGGCTGGAACACGCGCCCCGCTCGGCGCCACAACAAAGGGCGCCATTGCGTAAAGCAGGCGTGCAGGGGGGGGGGGGCGGCGTGTTGGTTGGGAAGCGGAGGGCGCGGGCTGGCGGGAACCAGGCGGCTTTCATTTCCGCCCGCCCCTCAAACTCCCCCCCCCCCCACAAAAGGTGGCAGTCGGTGGGAAACACGCCGCTGTTTGGGCGGGAAGAGTGGGTTGCTTGCCCCCTTCCCCACCCTCCTCCTGACCCTCTGTGGGTGCTGCGCTCCTTCTTCACTGCGGAAAGGGGGGGGGGAACGTTCCCCTTCCCCACCACCTCAATTCTCCCCCCCCCCCCCCGCTTTCTCGGCCAAAGCATTGCAGCCTTTTACCTCCTGTTTGTTTTTGTTTTAAACGTTCCCCTGGTATTTCGTTTAGCTTTATTATGATTGCTGTGAAGGGGACATTTTCCAACGTGGGGGTTTGTTGTTGTTCCCTGCCTCCAAGTCGTCCCTGACCTCCTATGGCGACCCTGCGACTGCGAGGTCTCCAAAATGGTTTGTCCTCAGCAGCCCTGATCAGCTCTTGCACACACAAGTTCTACGATGGCTGCCCTTAGGGCCGTGAATGATGGCGAACCTTGGCACTCCAGATGTTCTTGGACTTCAGTTCCCAGAATCCCCAGCCCCCTGTGAATCCACACGAATGAGTTTACTGCGGTTCATCCGGCCCGCGCCGCCCTCGTCGCTAGCGGAAGTAAAACGCGCCCATACGGAGAAAGGGCTTCCGGGAGTGATGAGGGCGGTGTGGGCCGGATGAATTGCAGTAAACCCATCCATGTGGATTCGCAAGGGGCTGGGGCTTCTGAGAATTGAAGTCCAAGAACATCTGGAGTGCCAAGGTTCGCCATTATGGCCTTAGGGAATCCATCTATCTCATCTTTGTTCTCCCTCTTTCCACATTTCTCAGTGCTACTGTCTCCTCCAGACAATCCTGCCTTTTCATGATGTGCTGGAAGCAGGACAGCCTCAGCACCATCACTTTTTCACTCAGAGGCAGTTTCCACCCAGACTATCCACAGAGCTCTCCTCCAGCACCACATTTCAAGTGACTTCTTTCTTTCTTCTTTCGTTGCTGTCCAGCTTTCACATTCATAAATTTCTCACTTACCTAATCAAATTTATTTTCATGCATCTCTTAAGTAATAGTATCCATATTGCCCACCCCCCTAATTAGGATAGATGTATTGTTTTAAATAAAAGGATACTTTTGGCTTAAGCTGAAGCCCATTTTGAATTAATGTAGAATTAAGTTGAAAGTTGCAGTAGAATTAACAATTGTTTCTATTGAATTTTAGTATGACATTTCCCAATAATAGTAATAGTAATTATGATGATGATGATGCAGTGGCTCAAGTGGCTAAGATGCTGACTGGAAGGCAGGGGGTCAGCAGTTCGATTTCCGAGTACTGCAGGACGGAATGAGCTCCTGTCTTTGTCCCAGCTCCTGCCAGCCTAGCAGTCTGAAAGGAAGAAATTTCAAGTAGATAAATAGGGACCACTTTGGTGGGAAGGTAAACCGTGTTCTGTGTGCTCTGGTATCTAGTAATGCCTGCCACATGACCACAGAAACGGCTGCAATTGCAGACAGCGCTGGCTCTTCGGCTTTAAAACAGAGATGAGCACTGAACCCTAGAGTTGGATATGACTGGCTTTCGAGCAAGGGAAACCTTTACCTATAATAATAATAATAATAATAATAATAATAATAATAATAATAATAATAATAATAATAATAATAATAATAATAATAATAATAATAATAATAATAATTTAGTGTCACTATTATTAAATGTATTATTATATATTTCCACTGATATTGTATTATTGCAAGGGTGACTTATGCCTGTGTTGCAGAGTCTATGTCACTGCTGTAATATTGGTGCCTGCATCTTTCTAAGGAGAAGTCGTGGTTTTTTTTTTTTCAGGATGATGCAATAATTTCCAAAGCTGTAAGGAAATAGATAATTAGTAGCAATTGGGTTGCCTGTTGGTTCTTTGTCTAACTTCCTGAAGGTGACATCTGTTTCATTTCTCTTGACCTTGTTTCCTCAGTCATTTATAGCAAATGCAGCAGACCTCAAAAAGACAAAAGTGATGGCTAAGAGTAAATCTTGGCCACCATTCTAAAGCTGTCAGGAGGATTCTGGCTAGTGAATATTTAAAAGTGTAAAAATATATATGAATAAATAGACTCAATCAGGTGCAACAGTAGGTGTTTTCAGTGGTTGGCTATTATTCTTTTTTTAAAATACATGTTCTATTGTAAAGAGGAGGGCAGAATAAATGACTGGAAAACAAAAGAAGGTTATATAAAGAAGATAAAGTTGTTTGGGTCCCCCTGTAAAATAAACATTGACTATGTAACACACTCTGGTTCTATGGACGTTTGTGTGTATGCAAAGTCCCATAAAATCAAGGTGTGAGCGCGTGCGTGTATGCACGCATGCATGCACATACACAAAACAACATATATGTGTGAAATAAACATAGCCTTAAAAGTGGATGCCACCGTTTGTACACTTTGAGTTCTTTTCAGCAGCACCAGAGCAGGGCATGATTGAAGAAATGACGACGTATACACATATCTTTTAGAAGCTAAATAAGAACCCAGTTGCATTGTCTTTAAAATTGTAAAATAAAACACAAATTCATAAGATAACAACATGCATTCATTCTTCCAGTACCCTTCCAGCTCAAACCTATTGTGATTCTGCTACATAAACCAAGGTGTTAAGGGTCTCATCATCCTCCAGGGGAACATTGGTCCCTCTGGTTTTCCTGCTCTTTCTCAATTGTAATCTTAGATCCCAGCCCCTTTCTAAGATTTCACTACCAATTGGTTTGAACCAAATAGTCCATAGGTTACAATTGAACAATAAAAGTCTTATCTGAAGGTACTCAAAAACTATCAATGTTTTATCTGAGAGAAGAGTGGTACTGTACTTTCAATATTACAGATCCAGAGAAATAACATTGATATTGGTAGTGTGAGAAAGCTAACCATGAGACAGGAAATAGTCTTTATGTTCATATTGTACAGAAAAAAAGTTTCATAAACAAGATAATGAAATCTCAATGTATTTTGGCAAAAATATCAGTGGCAGGGAAAAATCAGGAGGGTGCATAACTCAAATAAGCAACCCCAAAATTTCATTTTCTGACATAGTCCCTTAATTAAATGAGGATAAGCAGCCTGATCACTTCTAGCTGGAAGACTGCAGTTTGCATAAGCCATTAACCAGTGATTCTCAACCTACAGCCTGTGGGCCGGACCTGGTCTGCGACACCATTTCATATGGCCTGCATCACCACTGCCACCGGGAGCAGATGCATTTATGACAGCTGTAAATGTACCCGCTGCTGTTGTAAGTGCATTTATGGCAGCCGTAGATGCATTTTAGGGGGGTGGGGGAACCCAGCCTGCTCAGCCTGCGTGATTTGGCCTGCAGCTTAAAAAGGTTGAGAACCCCTGCCATTGACTGGAGTGTGTGTATCTGTCTTGCTTCCTCTCTCCTTCCACTTCACCTTGCCTGCTTTTGGGTTCTTTGCTGTTGTGTTTTCATACAGGAAAGTATAGTTTGATTAAATCATAATTTGATTTTAAATAAGGGTCTCAAAACTTTGTGTTATGGGTAAATGATTATTTTCTCAGGCCATAGTTGACTCTTATCACATTTGGATACAAATAAGACAATTGCCAAGGTGACTAGGGATGATGAGAGCTGTAGTCTAACACATCTGGAGGGTGCCAGCTTTGGCAAGAAAAATGTGGTCAGCAAATGAATTATGGGGGGAAGAAGCTGTTCTTTGGCATTTCAAACAATGTGAATAGGTCTAATGTCTGGAGACCACCTATTTGAGTTCATTTTAAACGCATGTTTTTGAGTTTGGCATCCAGTTTTTTGTTTCTATCAGAAGCCTTATCAAATCATTTAGATACTGTAATTTTTAAAAATATGAGGTATGAATCAGGGTTAGGTTAATATAAAAAATGTTACTCACAATGCGTCACATAATGCATAAATGATTGGCAGCTTATGTTTGATGCTACATATTCCAGTAGTGCCTCATTAACTCTGAAGTGCAGGTATCCACTTCAGTCAGCAAAACCAGCTAAGAATCTGGTCTGTTATGAAGAAAGGTATTTATTGTTTTATTATGTTTCATTGGCTAGCGTTTACTTCATCAGACGAAGTCATTGAATGGGTAGATGTTATATAATGTGTAGACAATGAAAAGCATTTTTACACAACAAAAGTGAAAACTATCCATGAGCAAGGTAGCATTAGGAATGGCTAAATGTCCAAAAGGAGATGAATTAATACAGAACACTGATAAGCTTATTACCATTCTGATTGTTCTGGGTTTTGTGTGTGTGCGTGTGTGTGTGCGCGCATGTGCGTGCGTGTGTGGTTAGTCCATGATTATAAAAGGAGAGCCAGTGTGCTGTAGTGGGTAGGACGACAGATTACGACTCAGGAGACCTGGGTTTCAATTCTTGCTTGGCCATGGAAACTCTTAAGTACCTCACTCATCTTGAAAATGCTATCATTTGACACTACAGTGATACCTCATACAGCATCCAAACTTGGTTCCACAAGTTTGGACTTTATACGGATTTGGACTTTGTATGAGGCATGCAAAATCCTAGCCGCGATGCCTCATACAACGTCCAAATCCTTGCTGCGATGCTTTGTACAACGTCATTTCCATAGAGCTACATTGTACTGTAACAGCACAGACTTCAAGGCAAAGTCAAGGAAACAGACAGGAAACTGACAGAACTTTAAGAAAACATTGTCTAAAGGCTAAATACATTACAAAAACATGTCAAACAACCCTGATTGTCCAAGAACCTGAAGAATGCTGCAAAAATCCCAGGAATGCTTCTAAAAATTCTGACGAAAAAATTAAAAAAAATCCAAAATCGCACTCAAAACCAATCCTAAACACTCTTCGCCTCATGCAAAACCCACAAGAGCGATGCACACATGCGTCCTGCCTTTTATACTGCCCAGGCACAATGCAACCTGGGAAAAACTCCAATGCCTCATACAAAGTCGCACGACTGTATGAGGCAACTTTTTTCAAGGAATTAGGCGATGTTGTATGAAGCGGACTTTGTATGAGGTATTACTGTATATCATTGTGTTCAAATGTCAATAAAAAAGAAGTGACAGAAAAGTGAAATCTGACAAGAATGCGACAACTAATGCTTGTTTGTTGTTTTCTCCCAAGAATACTCATGCAGGTGCTAGTTCTGAGAGTCTGATGCCTGCTCACTGCCCAAAGAGTCTTTTGGAACTTTACAGATCTCTAGAAGTCAGAAGCTTGTGTTCATCGCAGCTGGCATTTATCCCAATAAAGGGCTAAATAAATTTAATTTAACTTGTATCCCACCCAATTGGTGCAAGGACCATTTTAGGTGGCTCACAAACAGTAATGAAAGGATATTTTGAAGATCACTCAGTCATTGGATTGCTACAAGTCAGAGGAAACTTGAGGGCACAGGGGAACAACATTGTCATTCCTCCAAGGTTTCCTAAAACTGGGGATTCATGTCACCCCACTACTAATAGACCCCTTTTAAAAAGACAGTGCTGAATGTTGCAATTAAAACAACTTCTCATACAATCTGGATTGTGACACTTGAAGTTATTCACGAAACAGTACAACTATCAGTTTTTGTTACAGTAAAGTGTATTAGCAACACTGTGCAACTGGTGTGTGTTTTATGTATTCCAGGAGCTGATTCAGGGATTCAAATACAATCCTAGTATAACTCCAGACACTGTCACAATCCTGGATTAATTTACTGTGCTTTTGTACATACAGTATTCTGAGCTATTTTGTGCTATGTAACTGAAATGGACGATTAACATTAGTACTGTCATTAAGAAGGCATAATAGAGAATGTACTTCTGTGAGAGCTCAGGAAGTTAAACCTGTCTAAGGAGTTACTGATTCAGTTTTATAAAGAAATTATTGAATTTGTTCACTGTACTTTAATATCTATTTGGCTTGGTGCTGCAACCAAACAGGATAAGAAAGGACTTCAATGGATAGTCAGGGCTTCAGAAAGAATAATTAGAGTCTGCCTGCCCTCTATGGAAGATCTTTATATAGCTCAGGTTAAAAGAAGGGCAGATAGGACATCTGCAGATTCATCGCATCCAAGATGTAAACTGTTTGATCTCTTTCCCTCTGGATGACTTTATAGGGTATTGCACATTAAAATAGATTTAGGGATAGGGACCCCCCCATGCCATCATTCAGTCAAACATTTAATTAGATTATTTGATGTGATATAGTAAATAACTCATTGTATATATGTTATACCTTTATGCTAGTTTTCAACCAGTTAGCACACTGAGAGCTTTGGGTACCAGAGTCAAATTCCTTGTGTGTTTGCTACACTTGGTCAATAAAATATTAATCTTAGTTAATCTTGTGTTCCATTCTTTTTTTCTGCTATATGAATTAGAATTGAGTACTGATTATCCAATTAGCAGATGCAGCACAAAGTGAAATGCTGATCTTGTTACATTTTGGCTGGTGATACTAGCATAGAAAGCTTTGTGGAAAATATGGCAATGAGCATTAGATAAAAGAAGTACTGTACTGTATATAGTTTACTAAACAAATATCCTATTTGTAGATTTCTGCAGTTGAGCTTAAAGTGACATCATCATCATCATCATCATCATCATCATCATCATCATAATAATAATAATAATAATAATAATAATAATAATAATAATAATAATAATGTCTTATGACTACATTTAATTTCATTTTGAGGTTCCTTTTAGCAATTTAATGTTCTGTTAATAATATTTTGTTATTCCAAAATTAATGCTTGTTTGCGTATACCTGTGCAATTTGTGCGTCTATATACAAAGTGTACTTGTACATTTAAATATGCACACTTAAGCATGTTTATATGTATATTCATATATTCATTTTTTGTGTTTTTCCCCAGTGAGTCTGATATTTCAGCTTTGGAAGATAAAGGTAATATACTTTTAAAAGCCTACGATTTTAAAAAGTAGATTTGTTCTTAAAATATCACTAATTTTGTTCAAATAAGAATGGATGATAGTATTACAGGAGTAGAATTAATATTAGAGGTGTGTGGGTTTGTATTTTTGGACTACAATTCTCAGCACCTTGTAATTATTGCTATCTTAAGGTTCAAGATTATCACAATTTCTTGTTTGTTTGCTTGCTTTAGGTTTTTATTATTTTAAAATCATAATTCAAAGCATACAGATAACAACATCTTAAGCCTGGGACTGTTTTTTTTTTTTAAAAAAAACATTATTTGTCCAAAACGTATCTTCACTATACAGAAAGAGCCTCTTCAAAGATCGTGGTATGTTTGAACCACAGTTGGGCTTACCTTGTTAACGGCAATCTTATGTTGCCAACCAATCTTTCTCACACTAGGTCAGGTGAAAGGAATTGCAGAATGAACTCGCCAAAAGGTGACTTTGTTTTGACAGTTTCACGTCTGGCCTAAACACAGAAGAAGAACTGCCTTTGAAAAAGAGCTTTGATTTGTTCCTGTCAGGCAGAGTTCTGTTCTTAACCATCAGATAAAAAATCCCTAGTGTGCCCACATGCTCCCAAGTATCATAGGAGGGATTCTTTATTTGCTGGGTAGGAAAAGCCTAAAAGTTACAGGTTTTCTAACATTAAGCAATAGGATTTCAGCTGTATTCACTAATTCCTGTCTTATTTCCCCACTCTTAGTACAATAGTTTCATTGAAAGCTGGCCCTTTTTAGTGATATTGTCAAATGCAGTACCTTATCATTTTGTTCTAACATACCTTCTTTATTTATGCAGTGCTTTCTCACCTAATTTGTTTCCTGCTATTTTTTGCAAACTGATTCACATTGGCTGTGATACCTTGGCCAGCCCATAAATGTTTTGTGATTGTAATGAATGAGTACTGATTGTACATAAATAGTTAAATCCCATCCTGGCTTTGAAAGATTTGCACCACTCAGTATTATACGATGGCTCAAATAATCTCTCTGCTTGGTGTAACAAATAATCTCTCTGCTTGGTGTAACGTAAAGGTCCTTAGTTACAATGATTGTTGGAACTATAGCCTTTGATGCTCATTTTGAATACAGTCACACATTTTGAATGAGAACCACTCCCATCTGTATACAGTTTAATCAAAAGTCTTTCTGCATTCTGAACTTCATTTGTAGTTGAATAGTTCTTAATTATATTAATTGGATTATTTATAAGGGGAAAATAAGTATTTGATTTTCTATGTATATTTTTCCCGCACTACATAGATAGTTACAACTCTAAAGATACAAATGGAGATTCTGCACAAGAAAACACATTGGGTAAATATTATCTTATTGATAAATCTAATATATTTTTAATTGAAAACTGTTCCAAGCAGGAATACATTTTAGCAACATTGTTTTTTCTCCTATATTTTGGCCTGCCAGATTTTTGCTACTGTTTGGTGTCAGTATTGCTTTCTGTATAATTCTCCAGATATTATGTTTAGGAAAGGTGGAAAAAGTAGTCTGACATTTCTACTTTAGGCTTAGTTTGATTATGCATATGGGGCCCAAAATAGTATGAAAAAAACATGTTAAGATTGTTCTACAAACTCAAGAATTGAAGACTTTTTACTGTGTAGCAGTGGGGGGGTTACAGTTTAAAAATCAAACTCGACCTGGTATTAAATGCATTGTTTGCAACCACATTGAGTTAATGAAATAGACATTCCTCTCCACATTTTCATTGGGACTTCATCATGGCAAGTGGGGGCTTAATCCTTACATCTCTAATCACAGTCCTGATGAAAAATTGTGATCCTGAATGCTGTCAAGCCATAGAAGAATCACTCCAATAGGCTAGTAGCATACTGGCTAAGATACTGGGAGTTGTAGTCTAAAATATTACATTTTCTAAGCTCTCCCCCTGGGCACCTATGGGTTAACTACAGTGATCTTTTTGGGAGTCCAGCTCCCATGATCTCTCAGACATCAATCACAGTATCTCTGACTTGAACTGACACTCCTTAGGTACATTTCTCAATGTGAGTTACTGCTTTTATTTATGCCTAGTTCGAGCTATATTGTTGGAATACTGTTTATATCACTGATCACAGACGCAGACAAACATTGGATATTGTTTGCACACCTGTCTCTATGCATTGTAGTCAATACAATCTACTCTTCCAAGCTATTTCACACAGGAGCAAACACAAACACCTGGCATAATCATAATACCCACAAATAAGACAAGAGGGTGTTGTACACCTACTTGTGGACACAGCAGGCTGTCAATCAATTCCTGCAAATCTTTCCCATCTCCAGCCTGTTATTATGTTTAAAATGAATTGAACATGGTTTCTAATGATACATTTAGCATTACATCGAGCATGCCGTGAAAACTGTAACAATGTGAATGATATACTGTACTTATTGTCCTCATACCAAGAATGAAGATGATGGGGATTGTGATGGGTGTATGAATGGGCAATGTGCAGTGAGGAGGTTAAACAAGCTAACCACAAGTAGTGCAAACAACATGGACAACCAGATCCAGATCATCACAGGGTCTTTTCTGTAAAATAACAATGTGAAGACAGTTTGTCAAACTGAGGAAGCTAAAGCTGGTGAGTTCCAGGTAGGTTCAGTTTGACTAGCAGGCAGAGGATTTGCCCATCCAAAGTTTCCACCTCTTAGCTATTAAACAAGATTTGTTTAGCAGCTCCTGATCATATGAAGTCTAGAGATACTTGGTAAGCTCTAAACTGTAAGCATGTATGGTGCCTCCAAATGTACCAAAAACGCAGTCATTTAACCAGATGAAACTAACTAAGAATGAATAGTCAAGTCAAAAATTAAATAAACCAAATAAAGTAATTAAAAGCTAACCAACAAAAATCAAACCAGTTGTAAAAAATACAGGAGCAAACAAGTCAGGCAAATCAAGCAATCGTATCAATTGAAATGGGGGAACAGACCCCACCAGTAAGCACATGGAGCATGATGCAGAGTGGCAGATCTAGCTCATGCTGACTCAAGAAAAGAGTAGGATGGTTTTCTTGCTAAGACCACTCTGAAAACTGGTGGGGCATTGAAACCAGAGTAGGAGCAGCAAAGATGCACGGGGCTCGTGTCTTATCCATTTTCCTGATTACAGGGGGGAAAGGTCAATCCTCTTCATTCCTGTTCCCCTTGGGTGTAGGGACAAGAAAAATGCCTCCAACCCAAGGCACATGGAGTGGAAAGAGAAGAACTGTGGAAACTCTAGCAAGTCATGGAAGACTATTGAGAATAAGGTTTAACAAGACTTGCATACTAGAATAATTTGTGCAGACAAAAGAAGCTACTTTCCATTTTCATGCATTACTATCCGGTTAGTTGAGAACACCCCTTACATGAGTGGGAAATGGTTCTTGATTTTGGAATGGCACTTTAGATTCTACCCTATGATTTCACCTGAATTTGATGTTATTTAAATGATTTAAATGATGTTATTTAAATGATTGGTGGCTTTATTTTATTACCAACCTTGATAGATGTTTTATTTTTTTAAAGGCAATGACATTTCTGAAAGTGAATCCAAAAGTTCCTCTGAAAGTGACTCTGGTTAGTAGTTACGTTGCCAGATTTCCTATATATGGATGAGTAACTCATTTTCTGAATGCAGATTTTTGTGTATCCAGAATTGCATGAACTCCATGTAAGTGGGAGATATCATGGTCTCTTGGTTATTTGCCAGATGTACAGACAATATTTTTTGGATTCCTCATTCCTGAACAATCTTCTGAGGATGGAGCTTATTATGGAGCCAACTGATGGGCTGGTTGGGATTGCAGTGATGTTGGTGGGAGGAAAAGAATTGAATATCCTAAAAGAGAGCATTGCTGGATTGCTGGAATTCTGAACTGAGTCCTTTCATACTATGCTGTATTATTGCAGGTCCCACCTCATTTACTGTCTCTTGCTCTCCCCCCCCCCTCGAAAATTGCAAATGCACCTTGAATAAAAGAGCAGCCATCACCTGTGTACATAAGCCAGCTGCTTGCATTTGTGAGATCATTCCTTTGGAGTCTTTATATAGATATGTAGTTTCTCTGGCTAATCATTTATTAAGAGAAGCTAGGGAAAGATGGCAAACAATGTTTCATCTCAGCCATAACACTCATGGAAATACAACTAGCAACAAGAGACCATAAATATGCTTATAAATTGGCAGCAAAAGTGGCAAAACAGGATAGCCAGGAAAAGAATGGGAGGAAATGGCTGCTGGCAGTGAGAAAATTTTGGTATACATGTGTTAATAATCCTACATCTATTTATATTATAAACAAACAGATATTAGAATGATGATCTCAACAATTGTCCTTTTATTTATAGATACAACTGAAGCAGATTCAAATGAATGTGGTGAGTGTCCTTTTTTTCATCTAATTGCCTTTCTTTGAAAGGAGCGGAAGAGTTTTATGGTATGATTTTTAAAAAATCTTGTCAGAAGTACACAAAGGTGCTTTCTGGGTTGAAAGGATTTTTGCTGGAGGAACTCTGCTCAGGGGATGCCCGAATGAGGCTCCTTTCATGTCACCTAGATAAATGTATTTATATACCTAAGGTCTAAGTGTCAGCAAATGACTTTCTATACCAGTGATGGTGAACCTTTTGGAGACCAAGTGCCCAAACTCACCTGGCTGTCATCCACACCACCGAGTGCACAAAATTTCCAAGAACACTCATAAAACATTGAAAGAAAGAAAAGGAAAGAAAAATAAAATGGTGGTATTACCCTTCCATCTTTTCCCATCCTGCCCAATATAGAAAACAGGTAGATAGTGATATTGACTTTGTTTGAGAACACCATGGGTCCCAAGAGGACTATTCCTACAGCAGAGCAACTAGAGCGCCAGGGCAGAAAAGGGCACCAGAATCTAATGGCAAATAAATGGGAAAACCTCTCAGGCCTGTTTATTTTTTTAAAGTACAGTAGAACCCCATATAGTGATTTTAATCTGTTCCACGGAGCTGATCGCTATGCGGTTTTGATTGTACAATCTTCCCTATGGGAAAATCCGCACAATGATTTCCCTATAGGAAAAACCGTACAACGATGTTTGGGACTAAGCAGTTTTTCCCATTGGAAAATCGTTGTACAGATTTTCCCATAGGAACAATCGCTATGTGGAATGGCTTTCCCCGCTCCAAGCCTCATCGCTGTATGGGGCGATCGCTATATGGGGTTCTACTGTATACATTTTTTTGGGGAAGGGATGCCATGTTATTCTTCTTTTCCATTTCTTGAGAAGGGGTCTGTGTGTCATCTTCATGTCTTAGGGTGGAGTATGAGAGACAGAGCTACTTGCCCCAGGTGCCAACATTTCTGCTTGCAGCTCTGGTTTGTAGCCCAGTATCTTATTTCAGTCAAGTGCTGGAAAACCCACAAACCTCTTCTGATATTTCTGATACAAAAATAGATATTCAGTTCTTTTAAACACCATTTCGATGGTGTGGCTGATACCTGTTGATGGATTTCCTCTCCATTTTTTGTTTAATCCCATTTTAAAGTCATCTAATAGAACAGCTATAACATGGCAGTGAACGATGTCACTGGGAAAATAATAACTTCATTCTTTTTTCACAAACTATTCCAAATGGGTTGCAGAAATCTACCCTGAGCAGTGTTCGTGTTGTATTAATACAAAACATAATGTGAAACAATGAATTTGAAAACAAAGTCTCAAAAAGCTCTTGTTGAAAAGAATCTGCTAGTAAAACAAATGGATATGAGTTCAAATACCACCTCCAAGTATCTGTGAAAACTTGGGGAGGCTGTGATTCACTTTAGATCAGTGTTTCCCAATGTGGGGCCCACGCCCCACAGGGGGACTTCAATTTCCAGAAGCCTAAGTCAGTACATTGGCTGATCAGTGCTTTGGGGATTTGATTTAGGCTTCTGGGAAAAATTGCTTTGTATAGTATTGTGTATGGATACATTAAAGGAATTCATTTTTTTACAGATGAAGAAGCAGAAAAGGAAGATTTGAATTTAGGTCATACTGAACCAGGTATGACACATTTTTTGGAATTGTACAGCAACTTTTAAATAATAATAATAATAATAATGCATGTTTGATAATTTCATTCATTTTAATTTAATTTTCTTTCTTTCTAATTTAATTTAGAGATTGAGATTCAGCAACATTGTGCATTCTGCAAGATCCAGCAAGTAGGTTTCTAAAAATCATCATAGGCATTTTTATTAATTTGTTTCCTGTAGGTGATTCTGGTGTATCTCTAATTTGTCTTCTAACTTTCCCTCCCTTAAAAGGGACCACAAGAGAGGGTAACCCCGAAAATATTATCCAGAGGACGATTTTGGTAGGTCTTGACAACAAAAGTGACAAATGATGACCAGCAACTATTTGTGAAATGTGAACAAGTATAACTACTTATGCTGAAATATACTCATGCTTCCTTAAAAAGGGGGGCAGGGGATAAGAAAAGGATTTTCTACTTCTATTCTTCATCTTTATTTTCCCTGTTGTCAAGTAGCTGTGCACTTTAGAAATGTTATGGCTAAAGATAATTTATTAATACTAATATTAAATAAATAATGAATGTACTACGAATTTATTGTACTGAAATTAAAATACCAATTCTTTACAATAGTAAGTGAAAGCTTGTGGTATTAGTAATAAACACATTACAGTAATACCTCATACAACGTCCGCTTCATAGAACGTCGGATCCATACAACGTCGCCCAATTCTGGGGAAAAAGATGCCTCATACACCGTTGCCGGACGTTGTATGAGGCATTAGGAGCCGGGTGGGAGCGAAACTGGCCCCAGCTTTAAGGCGGCCAGAGAAGCGACCATGGGGGAATCCCCCAAAATATCCAAGTGGCCCCGAGCACCCTCGCCCGAGGACAGGAGGAATGGGGCGAGGAGGAGGAATGGCACTTCCGGGGTGGCGGCGGGAGACCCGACGAGTCTCCTCCTCTTCGGGCACTGGTTGCTTCTCTTGCTCCCGCCGGTGAGTCTTGCTCCCACCTACCCGCTCTCAACCAAGGGTCGCTTCCCTGGTGAGAGCGGGGAAGGGAAGCGAGAGGCAGCGTGGCGCATAAGAAGACTAGCCATGCCGGAGTCTCACTTCCCTTCCCCGCTCTCAACCAAGGGACACTTCCCTGGTGAGAGCGGGGAAGCGATCGAGACTCTGGCGTGGCTGGTCTTCTTATGTGCCACGCTGCCCACCTCACAACTGAAGCCAGTCTCGCTTCCCTTCCCTGCTCTCGCCAGGGAAGCGTCCCTTGGAGACTGGCTTCAGCTGTGAGGCGGGCAGCGTGGCGCATAAGAAGACCAGCCACGCCAGAGTCTCCATCGCTTCCCCGCTCTCGCCAGGGAAGCGTCCCTTGGAGACTGGCTTCAGCTGTGAGGCGGGCAGCGTGGCGCATAAGAAGACCAGCCACGCCAGAGTCTCCATCGCTTCCCCGCTCTCGCCAGGGAAGCATCCCTTGGTTGAGAGCGGGGAAGGGAAGCGAGACTCCGGCGTGGCTGGTCTTCTTATGTGCCACTTTGCCTCTCGCTTCCCTTCCTCGCTTTCGCCAGGGAAGCGACCCTTGGTTGAGAGCGGGTAGGTGGGAGCAAGACTCGCCGGCGGGAGCAAGAAAAGCAACCAGTGCCCGAAGAGGAGGAGACTCGTTGGGTCTCCCGCCACTGTCCCAAAAGCGCCATTCCTCCTCCTCGCCCCATTCCTCCTGTCCTCGGGCGAGGGTGCTCGGGGCAGCTTGGATATTTTGGGGGATTCCCCCATGGTTGCTTCTCTGGCCGCCTCACAGCAGGTCTCCCTTTGCCACCCCGGAAGCGCCATTCCTCCTCCTCGCCCCATTCCTCCTGTCCTCGGGCGAGGGTGCTCGGGGCCGCTTGGATATTTTGGGAGATTCCCCCACGGTTGCTTCTCTGGCCGCCTCACAGCTGGGGCCAGACTTTAGCCCCCCGCCTCCCCGCTCTCACAAGGGGAACAACGTTATACAAAGCATCAGTGGCAATAATTTGGACGTTGTATGAGGCATCGTGGATAGGATTTTGCATGCCTCATACAAAGTCGGAATTCATACAACGTCCAAACTTGTGGAACCAAGTTTGGACGTTGTATGAGGTATTAGTGTACTTTGAAAATCTTTTAAAAAAGCAACACAAAATTCAAATGGCCAAAATTGGTTGCTTTAACTTGACTTAAATACAGTGAATTAATATACAGTAAAACCTTGAGTTACAAACACCTCTACTTACAAAAAACTTGTGATACAAAAGGAAACCCTGGGAAAATAATGCTTCGAGATAGGATTTCCCCCCCAAGATACGAAAAGTTTTTTTGTGTCTTCCAATGCTTCTCATTGTGGCAGGAGGGTGTTCAGAGCATTTCAGCTCTGTTTTTGGATTTTTTTGTTGCATTTTGGCACCACCAGAAGCTTTCCCCACAACCAAGAAGTGCTGAAAATTCCCCCTTCCCCTCAACAGCTGAATGTCAGGGACTTGTCCTGCACTTACCAGAGCTGGCCACTAGAGAGTGCTGTCAGAAATATAGCAAATATAAATTGGAATCAAAAATAATCTGTTCCTGAGATCAGAAAAAAGCAAAAAAAAGTCTTTTATCTGTTCAAAACTCTTTCTAAAGTGCACTTTGAAATTTTTCGCTGTGTTTTTGCCACTTTAGAAAGAGTTTTGAACAACTAAAACTTTTTTTTTGCTTTTTTCTGATCTCAGTAACAGATTATTTGGTTTCCAGTGCATTACTGTGGGAAACCGTGCTTCGAGATACAAATTTTTTGGCATATGAAGAACCCCGAGAAACGAAATAATTTTGTATCTCGAGGTACCACTGTATTATGAAATATTAACTATTACTGAAGCCATTTTTATTGTTGTAATGTAATAATTATATAACAGTTTATAAAGTTGTGTTTTTAAAGCAAATTAGGGCTAATAAATTCATTTTAAATTACTATATTTTAATGATTGTACAGAAGTGTTTTTAGGATTAAGTTACTGAATACATTTTAAAGCAGAATTTTACAAGACAGGTCACATATACTGAAGTTCACAGACCATCTCAAGTCTTAGTATTGATGAAGACATAGTAAAACGAATTCACTGAAGACCTTGTAGATAAGAAAAAGTGTCTACACATAAAGATTGTTATTCAGAATAGTATTAAGTAGACCAAACCAAAGGTATAGACTGTTTGAAACTCAGTTTTGTTAACTATTGTCCAAAAATCCTTGTGCAAACTTACACAAGCACATGGCATAACGTTTGAATGCAATTACCTCAAAATCACCGTAGACATTATCTGTTGTATACTTAGTAGTGTGACTTTCTACACAATAGGTTAATCTCTATGGGGATTTTTTATATGAGAATTCACCTCAAAACAGTCGCTGGCATAAATACACAAAATACCTTATGCTGGCATAAATACACAAAAGGATTTTGATCTTTTTTTGTATTGAACAACAATTTTAACCATTGTTTATATTTTTCCTTCAGTGCCTTTAAAAAGTTATTTTCTTAAATTGGCATTTTCATTGGACCTTGAAAGTGTAGAAAGTCACTGATTTTGGAAGGAAGAGTTGTGCTAACATCAGTATTCCATTCATGTGGTTTTTTGTCTGTATTTGTAAAGAAAAGAACGTAGAGTAAAATTTAAAAATAGAGTTGGATATATTGAAAACCATGTTTTATATGTTTCTTTTATAGGTTGAAGCTGGACACTGAAGGAATTTATGAGTGTACAGCCACGGGTTTAATCTTTGAAATAACCAAATCTACTATCATTCAATACTCTCTTTTGTCTTGGACAAAGTATGCTGAATATATTAAAGACCCTTGGATTGTTGTGGGCCCTATATTTGATGTAAAATGTACACCATCTTCTGTTCTTACTTCTATTCAGTTTCCACACACCCTCTGCCTTAATGGTAAGATCCTTTTTGGTACAGTTAAGCATATTTGTATATTTGAAATACAATGGCATATTTTTACAGAGGAATAACATTTTGATATTTCTCTGCAGATCATTCATCTGCAACCTTCAATGTGTTCCACTTCAAAAATAATGGTCCTGAATTTGAAAGTTCTGTTGATCACTCCTCTACACATATCAAATGGAATGTGAGCTCATTGTCTCCTGTTGGGCCAGTAATTGAGAAATATGATCCTGTGTATTACCATGGGATTGTTATTTTATACAAAGTTGTCAGCGACCATCCTTCCTTGGAGTTTCGTGTATATATAGCTAGTAACAACAGTTCGGATATAAAGGTACAGTCAAGTCTTGGTTGTACATTTTTCTTGAAAATAGAAATGTAAAGGGAACATTCTATGATTTTACTGTAGTATGCAATTATCCTCTTTATGTGTTTCCATGACAGCTGCAAAGATTTGATTTTTTATTTTTCCCCCAAGCACATGGGTGAAGCCCAAGGGCTGGTCATGACAGCATGAGAACAGAGCCAACAGAAAACGCACCTCATCTGAGGTTTATAATTTTGCCACATATTCACAAGCTTCCAGAAAGCTTCCATACATGCAGTTAGCTTCCTGCTGTTAAATGCTATTAAACACAATTTGAAATACAACTGGGTGATCATCAAAAAACATGAATTGGCCTTTAGATAGAGTAAATAATTCAAAAAGTGACATTACTAATTACTACACTGCTCTGCAAATTGAATTATTTTTTGCTCTTGTTGCCATAATAAAACAGTAAGGTAATGTTGTTACTAATGTCACATTATTTCTAAACTCTTGCTGTGGAATGAAAAGTGTAGTGAATCTCATTTTCTCAAATTTTAGATGTCAACCAGAACTCATTTTCTAGGTATAGTTTTCCAATTGTCTGAGTTCGCTGGTCAGAATTTTAAAAATGATCTTTTTTAAATTTTAGGATGTGTCAAAATCTGTAAAATATTCTCTTAACAAATTCATTAAAATTGAGAAACCCCCTTGCCATAAATTACTCCAAGGTGGAAAGAAATACAGATTAATTAGTGACCCAGAAGCTGACATAACTCCTGAGGTATGTTCTTAATTCTTTGTAATTTTCTTGCAGCATATATATTATTTTGTGGAAGATTATTTTAACATTTTCATTCTTGATTTAATGGTAGGTTATTTGCAATTTACTCTTGGCACAGTTAAAAATCATTAATGTTGCATGCAGCAGGATGCTTTATGTAACCTATGTAATCTAATTTGATTGGATACTTGAGGTGGACTTTTAATACATTGATATCTACTTTCTAGGAAATTCAATTTGGTGATCACTCCACCCTAGCAGTGAAACCCTTTTTTGAGGTACGATTGGAACAGCCAGTAGAGCTTACCTTAACTTTGGTAGACTTGGAATCTGAAGAAACTGTGTGGAAAGCGAAACTACGAGAAAGTAAGAATTTGTTTCACATAAGTGTTTTAACTTTCATTTCCCAAAATAATAATAAAAAAATCTTTCACTGAGTAATTTTTGCATATTTTCCAACCCTTTAAGAATTGCAGTAAAAGTTGGACTAGGGTTATGAGTGTCATTCATGTCATAAAAATGTCACTGAGTATTCCTACACTCCCTCCCCCAGATCCTACATAGGGCACAAACCAATTCTCAATTCCACTTTTCATCATCATGGATTCCCCAAAATCACTTTTCTTTTCAGTTTGTTTTTGGTCTCATTAAAGTCTAGGTCCCACGGGGTGGCCAACCTTGGTGAGTCAGATGTTCTTGAACTTCAATTCCCAGAAGTCCTGATTAGCAGGTGTGCTTACTTTGGCTTCTGGTAATTGAAGTCCAAGAACACCTGGGGCACCAAGGTTGGCTACCTCTCTAAGACAAAACAAAAATAGCTTAGTGGCAAAAAGGAATTAATTTATTGGGAAATGTTTTGTTTTTTTAAAAAAAATTAAGCCCATTTTTAACTTGTTAAAACAAAAGCAAAGCTTGTGGCAAATATCTGAAACTGGACACATTCACAATTCTTGAGGTAAAAATATTGTGGAATGCACATCTTGCCTGTTTAGTTTTGTGTAAATTCTGCAACGAAGATATCCTGTGAAAAATGAAAATGTCTCAACTTGATATGGAAAAATTTAACCCCAATGATTCATTTGGGATTTAAGTAACATGATTCGGTAACAAACTGTGGTCAACATAATTAGGTCTGTGTATGTTTTTTTTTATAATAGCTTTTCAAACCTCTAATTTAAAATATGCTATCTCCCAAATCCCAATAACTAAATATTAATTTACATGTTTTGATTACAGGAGAAAATTAATTGCTATATGGTATTTCATCCTGTCATTACATTGTTTCTGGAAGTCAGGGGAAAGAATTTGGTGTGTGTGAATGATGTTGTAAGGGGAGGAACAGACTGCTCTGCAAAAAAAAAATGTGGGTGTGTGCATAGATTATGAATATGTATTTTTATCATGGTATTGAAAATGGATACTTATTTCTATTCTCAGCAAATAAAAATACAAATGGGAGGGATATACTTTTAAAATGTGCTGCATGTAATAATACTTAAATTATTGGTTGAAACCTTATTGCTTATCATAATAAATCACAGTAGTGTGTGTGTGTCATCATGTTGATTCTAATTTATACAACCATTTCCAGAGTTTTCTAGGTAGAAGATAACCAAAAGTAGTTTACAGTTCCCTTCTTCTGGCAGGACTGTGCAGCTTGCCAATGACTACATAGGTGGCTTTTTTGCCAGGAGACACAATGGGGAATCGAACTCTCAATCTCTGCTTCCAAAGCCAGATACCTCTTAGCTATCCAGCCAGCTCACATTCGAATAGGCCCTTTGAATCCATGGAAATTTGAGTCAACTCCTCCAAAGGTTTCACTGGTTCAAACTGACCCACCGTAGCTGCAACTTACTACACTAAAGTAAGTAGCAACTAGAGTAGTCGTATTGAATCAGTGAAACCTATGGAGGAGTTGACACACCAAATTCACATTGATTCAGTATGCAGCTTAATATGCTAAACAAGATTTTAGCCACTGTGTACCTTGTGCCAGCTAATCATTTTCATATTAGGTCTGGCAAAAGGAACTGCAGAATGAACTCACTAAATGTTGGCTTAATTTTGGCAGTTTCATGTCTGACCAAGACACAAGAAGATCTGCCCTTTCTAAGTAATATGATGAAATATACATTGAAATATACAATGAAACTTAGCAATTAGTGGTCAAATGCTATTTTGATGCTCTTTTCCCCCAACACTACTATTTCTCTCTATAATTATTTATTATTTAATTATTATGCTTATATCCAGTCCTATTACTCTATCAGTAGATGAAAGGTATGGCAAGTTGGATCAATGAATCACATTCTGTATTTCTCAGTCACAAGAAATCTAATACTGTGGCTGCACTACAGCAGGGGTTCCCAACTTATGGTCCATGGGCCAGCCCCAGCCCCTGATGCCATCCCATCTGGCCTGTCTCTACCTCCACCACACCCAGAAGTGGAAGCGGGCGCATTTACATCATCCATAAAATGTGCCCGTGCACATGTGGATGTGGGTGCATTTACATTAGCCATAAACGCACCTGCTTCTGCTTCTAGGAATGTGTCTGGCACATGACACTGTCCAGGGGCATGGTCAGGCCTGAGACGTAAAAAGGTTGGCCACCCCTACACTACAGTGAAATGGCAATTACTGGCTAGGTCATTTCATTCTTAAAGCAGAATTTATAGTCTAATGCTTTAAATATATATAGAGAGAGTTAATATATTGTTGAGGATGAGATGGCTAGATGGCATTGGTGACGCAATGGGCATAGAGCTGAGCGGGCTGTAGAGGATAGTGGTGCCTGGCATGTGGTGCTCCATGGGGTCGCAAAGGGTTGGACTCGACTATGCGATCTAACAAAAAAAATTGTTGACTGCTTTGGGAGACCTGTTGGCCAGAAAGATGAAGAGCAAATTATTTCAATAATACCGTAGATAGACAGGCATATTTAATATTAAACCTTCCCATGAGTTTGCTCTGACTAGGTTTATTGTAAGATCTTTTTTGGAAGACGAGAAGCAATAGGAAAGACCCGTGCTGTTTCTTTCCTTCATAGTCTGACCCAAAGGCAGAAAATATGTATCTCTTCTCCCTGAGAACCTATGAAGATCCTTAAGCCAAGCATGTTGGACAGGGGTAGTATATCTTGCAAGTTATCATTGCATGATTGTAAATTTCCAATATTTGGTAATGGTTCTATGCATGTATGTGTGTTTGGCCTGCTTTTGTTTAAACATTTATGCACTGCTTTAACTTCTGATGGATAGAAATTTAAAAATGGTTATAATGGAAAATTTCTTTTTAAAATAACAATGTCTTGCCAATTATTTGCAGTACAACCAGCAAAATGACTTTTCTTCAGTGACTGTAAGCCCCGAAGCAAATTGTAGAAACCTCTTTAATTTGTTTTGTTCATGCTTTGCTGATAAACAGAAATGCACTAATACTTTTTCTGTGAGATAATCTAGCACATTTATTAGCAGTGTGGATTACTGTATAGCAGGCTTCAATTTTCTTTCAAAACATTTCATTTAACAGGTGACTGGACAATACCTATCCAGAATGACAATAAACCTAGAAGAACAATTAACAGTAAGTTATTTAAAATATGGGGATTAGCAGAATTCAGCAGGAGACTTCTCATGCACTTTGTAAATGTTCTGTCATCTGAGGTCTGTACAGAACTTCTCTGTTTCATTTATGTAGCACAATCTATACATCCAAGTACTGATGGCTGCCTGTAGAAGGCACAAAAAATTATGCACTGTTGATACTCTATCCATTGTCATGTTCTCCTTAGGGGAAAAACGAAAATCCAGCACAAGTCTTTCAGAAGATGAGAATTTCAATAAACGGCTAAAGAGTAATTATACTTCAGGTAAATGGCTTTATATAATTAAAGAAATCAGGATGTAGTGACATTTTAAACTCTTTTGCACTGTGAGCTACTGTATACGTGTTTCCTGAAAAAATGAAATAATAATAATTTGAATGGGAGAAATTCACGCAAATATAAATTTGTCTCTGGGACTGCAGTGGCTCAAGTGCCTAAGACATTGAACTTGACAACTGGAAGGTCGGAGTTTGATTCCCGAGTACTGCATGATGGAGTAAGCTCCCATCTCTGTCCCAGCTCCTGCCAACCTAGCAGTTCAAAAGCAAGAAATTGCAAGTAAATAAAGAGGGACCACTTCATTGGGAAGGTAAACAGCATTCCATGCTGTTCTGTGTTGAGGTATGCTTGCCACATGTCCCTAGAAATGTCTGCAGACTTGGGCAGCATGGCTCTTTGGCTATAAACAGAGATGAGCACTGAACCCTAGAGTTGGATACAACTGGCTTTCAAGCAAGGGCAACCTTTACTCTGCTGATATCCACTAGAGGGAGATGTTAGATCATTTTAGAATTTTTAAACGCATGTGGAGAGAGAAATTCTATCTGTTTACTGAGGTTTCTAGCTACTAGAGGAAGACAAGATGACTCCCTTCTATGTTGATTATTCTCAGCCCCTTCAATAAACTGGTGAATATGTATAGAATTATAACACAAATGCGGGGAAGTGAAAAGCAATCAGTATAAAACCGCATGGCACAGTGTGCAGTTCCAAGGATTACAGAAGTACAGGGAGAAAAGGGGGAAATTCTTAAGGGAGAAAGATCGTCTGAACAATCTACTGAGGAAGCAATAAGCTCAGTGACTCCAGAATCCTGTGTTCCTGTTGGATGTATGTTTTTTGTATAGGAGGAAGGGAATGGAGATTTCTGGAAGAAGGCCTGGCTTCTGGCTGTTTGGAACCTTGAAATCTCCATGTTTCATTTTTCTTGGGGAGGGGATTAGCAGAATTCAGCAGGAGACTTCTCATGTACTTTGTAAATGTTCTGTCATCTGAGGTCTGTACAGAACTTCTCTGTTTCATTTATGTAGCACAATGCATACATCCAAGTACTGATGGCTGCCTGTAGAAGGCACAAAAAATTATGCACTGTTGATACTCTATCCATTGTCATGTTCTCCTTAGGGAAAAAATGAAAATCCAGCACAAGTCTTACATTCCTCTTCACAATAAAATTTGGAGGACCTCCAACTTAGGACATTTTGCTCATTCTTCTTCTGAACTATACAAACATGAAGATATGTTACTTAACTTCCAGAATTTCTGCCTCCCATCCTTTATAGACATGTTTTGTATTGCTTTCTCCACTATATTGTTAAATTACTAGATTGGTATTCTCACTATTTAAAGAATCCCTGCCTTTTTTCCAACATGGTCAGAAAAGTGGAGAGATGTATAAGAGCGCATCAACTGGTAGGAGACAACTGCTACCTGTCTTGCCTCCTAACTTGATGGCAAGGGATGACCTATATATGATATTTAAATGCCCTTCCAGCTTCCACAATAAAAAAAATGTAAATTAGTAAAAAAATTCTTGTTCCTACACTGCCATGTTTAGGTTACTGAACAAATAAAGATGAACTATGTAACCCATTTCTATTTGCATATTTTAGATGACATTAAAACTAAAGCAGTATTAACAGACCAGCAGCTGATGATTCTTGCAAAGAAGATGGGTAAAGACTGGAAAGTAATTGGTATTAAGTGTCTCGGGTTGGCTCTTGAAGACATTGAGCAGATTGCAGCAAAAGAAGAAGATGTTAATATGTATAAATGCATGATGTTGCGGAAATGGAGAGAGTCTGAACAGAATAAGGGAACTGCTCAAACTTTATATGAGTGTTTGAAATGCGATGTATCTCTTGAAGTCCTAGAAATTCTTCAAGGTAGACGCCAATCTTCTTTATGCTTTCTTTCTCTATAATGTTTAGGATACATAGAGTGAAATATGGGAAAAGTGATTTAAACTTAAAAGTATGCTTACTGTCATGAAACGTATTGTACATTTTAGTGGCCTGGAGCAATCCTGAAAAGACTGGGACTTAGATTTTGTGCATGATAAAAACAAGATAGCTTTTGTGGGCATCAAGTGGCTAACATTTAACAATACCAATTTAGCTTTTCCCAAAATCTGGAGAAGTTTTGCAATTGTTGGAAGCAAGTGTGTTCATCTGATATTTAGTGGGGTGTTATTGATTGGGTTTTTAAATTACTTCAGTGGCATGGGAGCTGCAATAGCAGCACTATTACACTTCTTGTGTTGTGTCTCAGTATGTACCAGCTCTGATGGTTCAAGTTGGAGAACTCCTGGATTTGACCTCGATCCTGCTGCTAGTACATAAAAAAAACGTGCAGGAGGAAACCATGTTGTAGCTGAGACTTATGTTAGCATAAAAACATGTCTTTGTTGGTTCTCAACTATGCACAGTAGAAAGTTGCCTCTTACAATTCTTAGAAATAGTTATTTTTCTTTAATGTAATGCTCCCTTTCTTTCCTTCTATATTTTCGTTGCTCTGTGCTGTCCAATTTCATCAAGTGGATATTTCACATGCTCTTGTCATTTAATCCACCAAGAGGCCTGGTGGTGCAATGGTTAAACTGCTGTACTGCAGCCAAAACTTTGAGAGTTCAATACTGTCCAGGGCTTAAGGTTGACTCAGCCTTCCATCCTTCAGAGGTCGGTAAAATGAGTACCAACATGTTGGTAGGGAAAAGTGCTAATTAACTTGTTAACTGCCCAGAGAGTGCATTAAATGCTATGGGGCCATATATATAAGTCTGGTTGCTATTGCTATTTGTTCTATGCGGGCTAAAGCTTGTTTGAAGAGCCACAACAACAGTGGTTAGAGTGTCAGACTATGACTTAGGATACTTGGGTAGAAATCCCTGTTCATTCATAGAAACACAAGTTAGCAATGGTAAATTACCCCTTGGGGGGGACCCTTCTAAGATGCCCCAGAAATTGCACACGTCTTGGCAGTATGTAAAAAAACAAAGATTGTTATCTATTTTTGCAATAGTAGCAGGCATGCTAAATTAGTGGCACTGCTTTAGCAACGGAGTTGCATCTAATAAAAATATTATAATATCAAACTTTGACCTGTTACTTTGCATGGAACTCTAGCCACTTTCATAAGATTTTCTTCCTTCTCTTAGACTTCTCGCTATGTATCTCGTTTCAATTTAGTTTTCTGTATCAGTCATTCCTTCTCCATCCTCTGCATGGCCTATTGCCTTCTCAGCCATATTTCCTCCATTCCTTATGCTTTAGGCTTCCATGTTTATGCTATTCATCCCAGTCAACAACAATCAGTGATCCTTCTGCAACTTACCTCTTGACCTTTTCTGGGCTTGATGAACTCTGTTAAGTGTTCATCATGACTTTATTAAGACTTATTTAATAACTGTGTGCTGTCAAGTCAATTCTGATTTGGGGCGATCCTTTCCAGAGTTTTCTAGGTAGAGAATGCTCAGTAGTGTTTTGCTGTTTCATTCTTCAGTGGGTACTCTTGGGAGTGTGTTGCTTGCCCAAGGCTACACCAACTAACTTTATCAGGATGCACAGTGAAGAATCGAAGTCCCAACCTCTAGCTCCAAGCCAAATACCTTACTAAAGCCATAAAACCTTTCATGCACAGAAGATTGTTCTGAGCAGCCCTTTCCTGCAAAATGGCATATATTAAATATCTTTGCCCCAATGCCAACTTTCTCAAAGTCGTGTATAAGTAACTGAGTCTGCAACAAAAGACAATTATCCACTGCATTAAGGAAGATTGCAAATTGCCTCTTTGATCTCAACAAGAAAGAACTAATTTGTCATACAAGATATTCTAAACTGTTATTCACAAATAAATTAAAAAGCAGGGGAGCCAATAGATTTTCTTTGCCTGGCAACTTCAGAAGACTATGGTTAGTTGCCTTCTCTGACAGAGACCTGAATTTGGAACTGCATTGGTTTATTTGGTGGTTGTACTTCTAGACAACCCTATAACCAAAGCATTATTGTACTTTGTATAGTATGTGAAGTCATAAGTTTGGAACCTTGGTTATCACTATTGTTCCGGACGCAGCATATATTTACTATACAACACATGAATTCTTAAATTCTAACTCCTTTGTTTTTCCCCTCAGGTTTTTTTGTGCAGACGTGAGCTCTTGAAGAAAATGCTTTTCAGGTAGAAGAAGACATATCAGGACTATTCTTCTGTGTAAATTTTTCAAATGGTTGAAAAGAAATTTTGTGAAATGAACTTTGGGGAAGAATGAAAGCAAATGGAATTGCAAATGCCCATTAATGCTTAGTGACCTGCTGCTTTTCCCCAGCGATGTCTTCACATGCTGTATTGATGGAACTTCAGCTTTCACAAACGCTTCAGCCTCATTTGGAGAATTCCTGCTTTTCCAATATGTTCTCAGGACTTTTTTTTAACTTGGCCTTAGATTAGATGGGATTTTTCACTTTCTTAATTAATGTAAACAGTAGCAATTGTAAATCAAACACTCAGCCGTGATGGCTTCTGCCCCCACCCCCCTGCTTTCCACATGTATAGATACAAGCAGGCTTCTGTTGTCCCTCCTTAAAAGTAATCACAAACATTATGGTTCTTCATTAGGTCCCTACACAGAGCTCTGCTATAGACGTAGAGGCTGACTATACAGTATGTCGGTGTTTAGCCTATTTTTTGCAGGAAGAGCTGCTTTATTCTTAAAGGTGGTAATTCAGACAGTGCCTTTGTTTGGGCAAACTAGCACACCCCCAGAGAGAGCCTATGTGTCTCTTTTTGAGCCCCTGTCAAGGGGTTCTACCATTTTTTCTTTTTTTGGTGTGGAAAGGTTTGTTTTGCTTTTGATTGGTTCCAGTACATGCAATTACTGGAAGTGATCCAAAGCAAGCCTTCTGGTTTGAATTTGCCAATCTTGTGAAGAGGTTTAATAAACATGCCACTTCTGAATATTGGCCAGTTAAACACTTCCTCAGCTCCCTGTTTAATTTCCAGAGGCAAGGCAAGCTGAATCCTCTTGCGTGCTCTGTATATCCCTGTGTATGTGTGGCTTGGCTATTTAAAAGGAGAAGGTGGCATAATAGCAGTGACAGGAAGAGAATTTTTGTTTGCTTTTCTCCACCGGCTGTCTTAAGGAAAAAAGCAAACAGAGATCCACTTCATAGCCCCTTTTGTTGGGCTGGTGAGGACCAGATATGATTGCTTGGAGGTATGTATGCCATTTGACTGAGGATCACACCTGATAGAATGCTGGACCCTCTAGTGCTGTGATGGTGAACCTTGGCACTCCAGATGTTCTTGGACTTCAATTCACAGAAGCCCATGCACCCTGTGAATCCACACAAATGGGTTTGCTGCGATTCATCCACCCCGCGCTGCCCTCGTCGCTCCCAGAAGCGGAAGTTTTACTGGATATTGGCCAATTTTTACTGGAGTGCCAAGGTTCGCCATTACAGCACTAGTGAGCTCCATTTAGCCTGATCCAGCTAGCTGCAAAACAAGCGTGTATAGGTAGATAAGCCCAAATTTGTTCCCTTGGTAAAAGGGGATGGGAAGAGAGTTATGCTTTCAGACAGGAGCTATGTTTGCAACGCTTTCATGTTTGTACTGCTTTGTCAGTGCAGTGGAAAACCTGGTACACGGACATTTTGAGAAGAATGATATGAAGAAAAGCTTCTGAACAGACAACATGCCCACCAGTCCCATTCTTCTGCAGTTTGCAAGAGAAGGCTATTTTGGATATTTTCTTAGCTGTACTCTCAATCTATGGAATGACATGCTTAACAAACCTCATTTGAGATATTTTCTTTTATCTGTGGAGATGATTTGGCAAAATATTGGCTATAAATTGTGTTCCTTCCCTCTTTTTCTGCCATGTCAAGATACTCAAATTATGGATCAAGGCAAACTCCAATGTTCTTGTTATTCAAGTTTGCATATTACTGTTAAACTGTTAATTTGTATATTTTGGTTTTGTTAGCTATGCAGAAGATAGTGGTAAAGAGCAATGCAGATTATTGAAGTTTAAACACTGGAAATATTTTGGCTTCTTATATGCTTAATGGATATCATTCACAGATTTTCAAGCATATATTCAGAGCCATAAGTAGATCTGTTAAAAATCTTTCTAAAAAAGTGAGATTTTGTAGAACTGGAGAATTCTGTACTCAGTACTACCTCTTTCACTTAAAGAAACATTTCTGTGGCGTCTCAATATATGTATATCCCTGATCTTTAGCCATTTCCTAGAACTATTAATAATGGATTAATTTGATCCCAAATTCATCATCTAAATTTTAAAGGATGTAGAACTTCTTGGTGTGGCATTTTGGATCCTAAACAAATAATTCAACAGTTACTCTATAATCAATGATACAAAAGCAGTAGTAAACTACTAAAATATATAAAAACTTTTTTAAATGTCAGAGTAGCCCTTACATTGTTTTTTAGAATGTAACATTGGTACAACAGGCAGCTTTGGAATCAATGTGAATGAAGTTTTTATGTTTATGTTAGTCACCAGATGTCATAGATTTTTTAAAAAGAAGATATAATTCTATGTTGTACAGAACTTAGTGCATGCTAATCATGTTGACTTAAATAGATTGGCTGTATTTTATGTTAAGAAATTGATTTTTTAATAGGCAATTAAAACACATGTGTTTATAATGGCTGAGGTTCAATCCTAAGTGACCTGACTGCTCTTAAGTGCAGTGAGGGGATCTTGCTGTTAGTTGGGTTGGTTTCTGTGCATTGAATGTTTTGTTTCAAATTTCTTAAAGTTATTTACAACTGTTTGTGGGTGATACATATGGGAAAGAATGTCAAGAGGAACAGATGGATTTGTAATGCTATCTTGTTTAATTTTAAGTACTCAGTAAATCATATCAATGCATCTATTTACACACACGAACACACTCACCCATATATTCTGTTTAATTTTGAGTAGTCAGTAAATCATATCAATGTATACATTTCACATACACGTACATACCCACCCATATCTACTACTGCTGGCTGGCAGGCAAAACAAATGCACAGTAGAAAGTTGCTTCATGCATGCATCAATTTCTTGTGGAAAGGGTAGGAAAATTATAAAAGAAAGTCCCAAAAGTTCATGGCATGTTGTTAAGCCAGGCTTCACAGTTGAGAAACTTTTGTCAGCAAAACAATCTGCTTGGCCCCTGATTCTGCTTCTACTATCCTAACTGCATTATTGTCTATTACTAATTATTTTACTTGTTCATAACACATATACCTGTGCAAATATGCCACCTCTTCTGTTACTTCCTCTTGGGAAATGGTTTGGATGAACCAAAGCCCAAGAAGGACTGTAATAACCTATTAGATTATTTTTATGACTCCTGGACATTATGAAATAATTCTATTTAAGCAACAGGAGTGTTGTGAACAGGACCTACACTTTAAAACAGGAGTTCTCAACCTTTTTAAGCTGGGGTGTGTGTGTGTGTGTGTCAGGTCACGCTCCCCCAGACAGCTTCAGTGGCCAGACAGCCATTTTGCCCTTCCTACACCATATGGCACTTCCTGGTGTGGTGGAGGCAGTGAGGGGCCACATGAAATGGCACCACAGGCTGCAGGTTGAGAATCCCTGCTTTAAAATATGTCAGCATCATGGTTAAATGCCTGTTAACAGGTAAGATGTTACCTCTCTACTGTGGATCGCCCACTTACGCAATTGGCATAAACTCTTCCCGTTGGGTCTGCTCGGCTGAGAAAACCGCCTTGAGAATCACCCGGACCCGTAAGGAACAGATTGGGGCCGGGCGATTAATTGATAGTGTTATTAATTCACCATGGCTGAAACAACCTGGTCAGACGCAGGCTGCTCCCACAAGGTGGCGAACTCTGATAAGCCCACACAATAGCATGACTCGTGCCCGCAGATTGTGGGTAAGGTCAGATGGTAGTAAATAAGCTGACCCCAAGGTAGACCCGGGAGAATCCTGAGATAGGAGCGAGAACAATAGTCTCGCAAACCCCTAGCTTATCTGTAGAAACAGAACTTGCCTCTCTGCATTGTCTTGAGTAACTTCTGTAACCCTGAGAATGTAACTTATCAATAAAGTGCAACATCGGCATAAGCCTTCTGTAAAGGATTCCCACGCACCCTATCGGTGCAAGAGGTCAATATCAGTCTTCCGACCCAGTTCAGGACTGGACTTTGCTGCAGCCTTGCCTCATGTACCTTCCTTTAGTCCAACCACTCTGACCACCATGGGCCATTTCCGTGACCCATTTCCTGGCCCACCCCAACATCTGGGGACCCCGACGTGATCCTACTCGAGAGTAATACTATGGGTCTACTCGGGAGTAATGCTGTGGGCCTACTCGTGAGTAACACTACAGGTCTACTCGTGAGTAATGGTCCACTTCTTCCTGGAGGCCGCGCAGCAGCACCGGCCGGAACGCTTCCCGGTCGGAACCCGGCAAGGCAAGGTTGGCGCGGTGACAGCCACCACTGTCCTGAGGCAAACCCCACAGTTCTACGGCATCTTGCACATTGGAAATTGAAGAAGAAAGAAATCGAACGCGCGTTCCACGGCAGGGTGAGCTGTGAACCCTGACCACCGGCAGAGGTGGTAGTTAGACCGCGCTTCCCGCTCAGACCCGAAGGATCTTGCACCATAAACTCACTCACCCTACTTCTGACAACCTTACCCTGCAAACTTCAAGGGACCTCCAGTCACGTAAGTATGGGCTCTTGCTTGGAGGGGCAAGAATCGTCCACAAAGCGAAGAGCTCATGAAGAGGAGCTCAAATACCTGGCCAGGATAAATCGCATTCGCATTCATAGCAGAATCTTAGAGGACCTTATGGTGTACATTAGAGAACATTGTCTGTTCTATCCAGAGACAGGTTCCTTAAATCCTGAAACTTTGGATAGAGTAGGGAGTTGCCTAGAGCACCCTCAAAGATTATAGGGACGTGGGAGAAGTGTAAGCAAGTAATAGCAGCTAGTCCAGTCCGGATACAGACCCATGAATCCCCAGCGTGCACTGAACCATCAGCCCCAGTGGGTCTCTATCTGACAATTCAGTTTAGACATGGGGGCGCCAGGGACTGCCCTCCTGCAGCAGCTGCAGACGCTGTGGGGGTGGGTGAAAGCCCAAAGAGCGCAGGTGCAACTAAAAGTCCCTTTCAGCTTATGGTAGAAGAGGAAGCATGCAAGGGGGAATTGTCAGCCGAAGAACTGGCCGAACTCCAGCAGTTATGCCCAGTCCACATGGACACGGGTGCAATCACGGGTGACCAAACGGCGGTGTACACGCCCATTCCATATAAGTTTCTTTCGGAACTCCGCAAAGCAATCACAGAGCATAGCTGTCAAGTATCCCTTATTGGCCGGGAAAACCCCTTATTTTACCCTCTTTCCCGCTGTCATCTCTTATTAATTAGACTGCAATGCCCTATTGCCGCCATTGGAGGACAGCACAGGATAAGCATAGCTGTCAAGTATCCCTTATTTGCTGGGAAATTTCCCTTATTTCCAAATCCAAAACTTGACAGGTATGTCACAGAGACAGGGCTCCAAAGCAGGTTTGCAAGGGGCACGCTCCAACAGATGCTGGAATCAGTCACACTCATTCCTCACGATTGGAAGAACGTGATGCGGATGATGCTGACTCCCAGCCAATACCTATTGTGGGACAGCGAGTTTTGACTCGAAGCACAGGCTAAAGCTGCCAGGATGGGCAGAGCAGTAATTGCTGAGCAACTTTATGGCTCAGGTCAGTTCTCAACCATTCCTGTGCAGTCTGCCCTACCCGCCGCCACTCTCCAGTTGTCATCTGAGGCTGCCTTTAGGGCATATCTCAAGGTGCCTGCCAGTGGCAAAGTGGCTAAAAATTTCACATCCGTCAAGCAAGGAGCACAAGAGCCCTACATGGATTTCATCAATAGACTAGAGGAAGCAATCAGCAGGCAGATAGATAATCCAGAAGCTCAGGAGGAGCTTATGATGAAGTTGCCCAAAGACAATGCCAACCTCCATTGCCGCAAAATCTTGCAAGCGATGGGTCACCGTCCAGACTCACAGACATGATCCGAGCTTGCGCTGATGTCAGGACAGACTCCTATAAAATGGGTCTTCTGGCGGCAGCAGTGCAAAGGGAGGGTCAGTCCAACTGCCAATCCAAAAATCGACTCAAGGTAGCTTGCTACCAGTGCGGCAAGGTGGGGCACTTCGCTAAAGAATGTTGGTCAAAGCAACCCCGCAAAAAAAGGGGTGGCACAAGAGGGGGCAGCCGGCCAGCGGGCCGGCCAGCTGTGCCATCCACTCAGTGCCACAATGGCTTGCACTGGGCTAGGAACTGTCCAAATTCAGGAAACCAGAATTTGGGCTTGTCTCTGGCCCCAGTCCAAACAGGGACAGCCACTCTGGAAGCACCTCCCCTGAGGCACAGACCACCTGAGGCAGTGCAGGACTGGATTTGGAGTGCCGGAAGGATGTTACGTGCGACCTGCCAGGCACAATTTATCTGGTCAATTCCCAGTTCAGGGGACCCCTACCCAAGGGTACCATAGGATTGGTCCTGCCTCACAGCAGCGCAGGGAAAAGAGGGATCTTTGTGGTCCCAGGAGTCATAGACTCTGATTATACAGATGTTATCAGAATTCAACTTTGGACACACCTACCCCAGACCATTAGCAGGGGAGATTCGATAGCACAACTCATCATGGTTCCTTGTCACCAGCCAGGTTACAGCCAAAGGGAGAATAAAGAAGGTTTCCACCTCAGTTCACCAGATCGCCCAAGAGAGGAAGGGGCAACAGGAGGGTACCAGATCGTTGCCACAGTGGAACAGAACATAGAGTGGAAACAGCGACCAGTCATTATGGTATTTTTAAACAAAAGACCATTTGAGGGGCTGCTCGATACAGGAGCAGATGTGAGTGTGATCAGCCAGCAATTGTGGCCCCCAGAGTGGGCTCTTGAACCAGTTTCTGATGTGTGGGGGGTAGGAGGAGTTCAAGAGGCATATAGAGGCAGGGATTGGATAGAAGTCACTATCCCCGGAGCTGAAGGCACTGCGGTCATTCGGCTGCATATTTTGAATGTGCATGTGAATCTCTGGGGGCGGGACATCTTACAACAATTTCGTGCTACCCTAACTTTTGGATAATGGCCCTACCACTCAAATGGCTCACAAATGAGCCAGTCTGGGTGGAACAATGGCCTGTAATTGGAGAGGTTAGTAGCCTTAAAAAAGCTTGTTAAAGAGCAGCTAGAAGCGGGACACATAGAGCATTCCACCAGTCCATGGAATTCACCCATTTTTGTTATTAAGAAGAAGTCCGGAAAGTGGCAACTTCTGCAGAATCTCAGAGAGATCAATAAATGTATTCAGCCAATGGGTACACTTCAATGCGGCACTCCCAATCCTAACATGATTCCCGAAGGGTGGGAGATCCTGATAGTGGACTTAAAGGATTGTTTTTACACCATCCCTTTAGACCCTAGGGACAAGGAAAGATTTGCTTTTACAGTGCCAGTCGTTAACCATAGGGAGCCAACCCAACAGTTCTCGTGGAAATTTTTGCCACAGGGCATGCTCAACTCACCCACCCTGTGCCAAATTTATGTCCACAAAGCACTGGGGAAGTTTTGAAATCTGCACCCTAAAGTCCTAGTTTGCCATTTCATGGACGACATCTTGATAGCAGCACCCAAACTGGGCAGCGAGGTGTTCTCTGACCTCCAGACCACTCTGGGGGAGAGGGGGTTGCTCATTGCCCCAGAGAAAGTTCAGAGAACTGAGCCTTACTTATATTTAGGGCACCGGTTGCTTCGGTCCTTCGCAGCGCCAGCAATGCCCAAAATCAACATTAAAGAGTCAATTATGCTAGTTAACCTCCAACAGATATTGGGAAATATCCATTGGGCTAGACCATTCTTCAGATTAGACACGGAGCTTTTAAAACTGCTCTTTTCGCTGCTAACCTTAGGGAAGCAGCCAGCTGCTCGCATCCACATTCCGCGGGAGGCGCAAACAGCTCTCCAAGAAGTCAATCGAATCCTCAGTCTCCGGTGGATAGACAGAATCAGTTCAGGGCCATATGCCCCGATTCTGAACATGTATATTGTTTGAACTGGCACCATGTTCACAGGAGCTCTAAGCATAGACTCCGAGGGGCCCCCCCCGTGAAAATTGTGGAGTGAGTGTATCTGCAGAACACCTCCTCTCGAAATATAGTCCCTCCACAAGAGCTGGTAACCACAGTAGTCCACAAGGGAAGGCTGAGAGCAAGAGATATCTCAGGATATGATTTAGCCAAAATAGTCATGCCTTTTACCAAAGACCAAGTGCAACAGCTGATGCAATTGGGGGACACTCTCCCGATTGCGTTGGAAAGATTCACAGGATGCTTAGCATACCATTTACCAAAAGACCCCAGACTTGTCTCACTTCAAATGCAGACAGTCAACCTGACAGGGATGTTGTCCTTAGTTCCTCTTCAGGGGGCTAGGACAGTATTCACTGACGGAGGCAAGGTCTATGGAGTTTTAACATGGCAAGAGGGACAGGCTTGGAAGACTCTGCTGATGCTCCTGCAAAAATCTGCACAGAGGGCGGAGCTTGCAGCAGCAAACCTGGCCCTTGACACATTTGTCCGGGAGCCACTGAATATTATAATGGATAGTTAGTTTGTGAGGAATTTGATTCACAGTCTACCGGGAGCTTACATCACTCCAGCAATAGACAAAAATCTATTGAGTTTATTCTTGACAATGCAATTCCATTTGCGCAACCACAGGGAAGAGCTCTATGTTGCCCACATTAGGAGCCACCAGGATCTACCTGGTTCCATTTCAGGGGGGAACAGTAGAGCTGATGCAGCTGTGAAGGAAGTGCATCGACTATTGGTCGGGGGGGGAGGTTCTTCACGACTCACATTCAAAGCCACGCATTCTTTCACCAGAATGCCAAAGCACTTGCCCGGCAGTTTAAGCTGCCTTTGTCACAAGTCCAGGGGATTGTTCGGTTCTGCCCGCAATGCACAGGCACAGCGGGGGGGGGGCCATCCTGGGGGAATCAACCCACGGGGGACTGAAGCTAACCAAATGTGGCACATGTCCCACAATTTGGGAGATGGCAATTCATGCACGTCTCTATCGATACTTTCTCGCAGTTCGTCTGGGCTACAGCTCACAAGGGTGAGTCTGCAGCCCAGGTGGAACAGCATCTTTTATCTTGCTTCGCAGCCATGGGCAAACCAGGGCACTTGAAAACGGATAATGCACCGGCTTATAGTTCCAGACAGCTAGCCACGTTTCTGGCTACTTGGGACATTAAACACACGTTTGGTGTTCCGTATAATCCCCAAGGGCAAGCCATTGTCGAACGGGTAAACCGGACACTGAAGTCCTACATTGAAAAACAAACAGAAAGGGAGGAGACAGCCCTCCCAAGGACTCAAGGGCAGGCCCAGCAATGCTTGCACAAAGTTTTATTCACCTATAATCATCTTAACATTTTTTCAGACTGCACTCCACAGGAGAGGCACTTCCGATGCCAGGAAGCCCTTCCGTGCCCAATTGTGCGATACCGAGTGTCGCTGGATCCTTCTTGGAGGGGCCCAGTGCCACTGGTAATGTGGGGGAGAGGGTATGCAGCAATTATGTCTCCTACAGGTGTCATCTGGATCCTGGCACGTTGCGTGAAGCCGCACTTCAAACTGCATGGTGTGGAACCGAGCGGTCCCAGATCCTCTACCAGAGATGGAGACGATGAACCTGACGGGAGGTCCCAGATGGAGGAGGCATTGTTGGCCGAGGTCCGACCCGAGGATAACCTGGGGGGATGGTCAAGACCCTGTGTGATGCCGCCATGGCCTTCCTGGAAGAGAGCCACTTCCAAGCCCACCCCGCAGAATATAGTGTCTGCGGTGTTGGCTCAAATCACCTATAATTCCCTGATGTTCATCTTGATGCTTTCCTTGCTTATGGGGGGAGAGGTTCAAGCCTTGGACACTTTTGGAGACTTGACACCTGGCAGGGATCTACCTGCCAGGTTCCAGTACAACATTTGGGAAAGATTGGCCAGACTTGTCAACCAGTCTGACTTTTGCTTACAGCAGACCATCAACACTGCTTCTTTGTTGAGTACATGTCTTGTTCCCATTTGTCATGCTCCGGGTGCACATGCCAAGAACACTGAATGGTTGCTCAAGCGTGTGTTTGGTCCATATCACAAGATCTCTTACATGACTTATGCACATTGCAGGCGCACCCCCCCAATAACGGACACAGACAACATTGAAAGTGGATAACAGCAAAGGGCCACATTTATTGATTCAATGCCCTAGTCCGAATTATAAATTTGTATTGGTAAAACGACCAATCATAATTCTTAAGGCAAGCAGGCCGAAGTAACACTGGTAAGGTACCACCCCAAAATTGCCAACGGCAATTGGTTACAATGTATCCATTTGTATCAATTTGTTTGTTAACAACAAACAAATTGTTGACCGTAGTCAATAACTAACTCATGACCCCACCCTCTGACGCGTATCCGTGAAATCACAGGGGTGATGCATGCTGGTTAGCAATCGTCATCACCCCATCGCCTGGTTCGTCGTTGACCGGACAACGTTTAACTAATTTATTCCTGTCTAGTGTTGTCCAGTCAATTGCGAACCTGCCGGATACTTGTGGGTCATACTGTTTACCTTACCAGTGCTACCCGCCCATGTGACCAAGTCAACAGTAGGAACGCAGAAAGACCCCTATATCAAACCATAGCAACAGTGTGGGGTGGGCAAAAAAGCCAGGACCCGGAGCCAATATGGGTCCCAACCAAAAATTCCCACCCGGCCCCGAAGCGACCATAATATCACACTGTTAACTAGGGAGGGGGTGGAGGGGAAAAAACTTCTCCGCTCCGTCGCTGAGGCAAAATGGCAGCTCGGCTGCCTCGTGGCCACCCCTTTTATAAGGGAGCTGGCCACGCCCCTAACTACCCGGATTCTCTGTCCTGTGGGGGGGGGCCCGCAAAGGGCGCGGCGGCCATTTTGGCGCCGCGCTTGCATTGCAGGCGCACCCCCCCAATAACGGACACAGACAACATTGAAAGTGGATAACAGCAAAGGGCCACATTTATTGATTCAATGCCCTAGTCCGAATTATAAATTTGTATTGGTAAAACGACCAATCATAATTCTTAAGGCAAGCAGGCCGAAGTAACACTGGTAAGGTACCACCCCAAAATTGCCAACGGCAATTGGTTACAATGTATCCATTTGTATCAATTTGTTTGTTAACAACAAACAAATTGTTGACCGTAGTCAATAACTAACTCATGACCCCACCCTCTGACGCGTATCCGTGAAATCACAGGGGTGATGCATGCTGGTTAGCAATCGTCATCACCCCATCGCCTGGTTCGTCGTTGACCGGACAACGTTTAACTAATTTATTCCTGTCTAGTGTTGTCCAGTCAATTGCGAACCTGCCGGATACTTGTGGGTCATACTGTTTACCTTACCAGTGCTACCCGCCACACGGAGGGGCTTCACAGAAGACCTGACGCCCCCCCCAGACCGTCAGCTCGGTCAACAGGCCTGCTCGCCAATCACCCAACAGGAGGTCCATACCTCCTCGCGACAGATGGACCCCATCCCCTGCATACAGGTCATAATTTTGTAGACTAATATCGGGGTGATGACTAACCCGTCCCCAAGCCCTGGTGGCAAGAAACCGCGCCACTGCCTTATTGACCGCGCGCCTAGCGCGGTCAAGAGCCAGGAGGTTAACGCCCCCTCTGTAAGAATGGCGCGGAACAATGTCCGACCAAACCAGGGTTGTGGCAGGCCAGACATAATGCAAGTAGGCGAGTTCCTCGCAAATCGCATGCTTGAGCGATAAGCCGGTGACCTGGCCCAAATCATTGCCCCCCAGGTGGATGATTAGAATGTCAGGCGGGTCAGCCCCCAGGCCAGAAAAAAGGAAAGGCCGCAGCTCCTGCCATAACATCCCAGGCTTACCATGCCATGCGAGACTGGCGTGGTCACCCAGTCCCAGTCGGGGTCCCCACTCTGTCGCCGCAGCGTAACGCGCTGCCCTGTGCACATAGCTGTGGCCCACCAGCCATACTGTCACCGGTGTAATACGACACCCAGGGTCTGTAAGGAAATTGAGAAAAAGGGAGGTAAGGTGACTGGATTGGTACTCATGGCGGGAGTGGGCGCACATAAAACTGAAAACATTGTGAGCCCCACCTCCCCATGCTGCGTATGTCAGCCCCAGAGTACCCAAAAGCAGCTGCTGTAGAGGCTGCACCAATACGGAACGAATGTGTGCCATAACGGGCACCTGGTAGGCCCACCCTGGTGAGGGCTCTGGCTGTCACCTTCCAAAACTGAAATTTAGTAAGGGGAGACCCATCTTGGTGACAGAAAAACGGGCCGTGGTGCATGCCACGCAGTGCCAGGAATTCCTGTAGGGCACCAACCGGACAGATGTCTGCCAAAGAACATCGTAGCAGTCTTATTCCACTGCCTACGCCATGCTGATCTGTTTTAGAGGAGCGAATCCTCAACTGGGCCCAGTCTTTGGCAACATAGACATCTTCGAGTTCCAGTGCCCTACCACTTGCATCCGCCTTAGACAGCATCACGAGTTCGCTGACGCGGAGCGCTCCAAAAAACGCCACCGTTGTGGCTGCATGAAAAAGGGCTGCCTCATAATGATCAAAACAGAGGCCTGGCCAGCCCCGGGCCAACTGGGTAAGAACCCATGGGGAAATAGGGTGCCGGTCATCCGGGCAACGCCCGCGCTCGCGCACCCACCCCTCCAAAACGTGTCTCACACGGAAGTCAGAGGTGGTATCCACATGACCCCCTACTTTGGCCATAAAAGCCAACGCCGAGAGCTTGGATGCTATGGTGCGAGGTGCAAGGCCCTGTGCATGCAGGTGAACCATGAACCGCAGAACATGGTCCACCGGGATAGGCCAGGTCTCTGGCAAGTGAAATTGAGTAGCAAAAGCCCTATACGAATTGAATGCTTGTTGATACGCCTTACGCGTGCGTGGCGCTAGTGACAGGCCAATCGCCCGGTTCACCTCTCCTTGCCAATAGTCCACATCTCGTCCGGGAGTGGCGAGGGAAATTCCTCCGCATCCGGGGCCAAGGCGCGGAACCGGGAGATCTGCAGGCGGGACAAAGCGTCAGCAATATCGTTATTAACCCCTGGGACATGCCTGGCCCTGAACAAGACGTTGAGGCGCAGGCAGCGCAGCACAAAATGGCGCACTAGATCCATAACCCTGGGCGATTTAGAAGTCTGTGCATTGACAATGTGTACCACGGCAGCATTGTCGCACCAGAAATGCACCACTGAATTAGCCCACTGTTCGCCCCATAGCATCAAAGCCCCCAGAATGGGAAAAAATTCCAGGTATGTGAGATCCCGCAGGCGACCTGTGCCTGCCCATGCCGGTGGCCACCCACCATAGGCCCACTTCCCATTGAAGTACATCCCATAACCCAGGGATCCTGAGGCATCAGACTGGATCTGGAAATTGGGGGATGCCAGGAGGTCAGACCTCCAAAATGAGACCCCGTTAAACTCCCTCAGGAATTGCAACCAGACGAACATGTCTGCCCTGATACCCCGGGTAAGCCTGACTCTGTGGTGGGGCCTGGATAACCCTGCCATGGCGTCGCATAAGCGCCGGGCAAAAGCCCTGCCCGGTGCGACCACCCTGCAAGCAAAATTAAGGTGCCCATGTAGCACCTGCAGTTCCCTCAGGGATGCCTTACGCTTGGCCAGCAATTCCGAGATAAGGGTCACTATCCTGGACACCTTATCACCCGGCAACCTAGAAGCCTGCACTACTGTGTCAATTTCAACCCCCAGGAATACTAACTTGGTCGATGGGCCCTCGGTCTTTTCGGGCGCTAAAGGGACACCAAGTTCCTGCATTAGCGTCTGAAATGTATTGAGGAGACGTGCGCACGTGTCCCAGCCCCGTTCACCCCCGAATAAAAAATCATCCAGGTAATGGGCTACAGACCGGGACCCTGACCTGCCGTTGGCAAAGCCGAAAAGGGGACGGCCGGCCTAGTAAAAGGGGCCTGAGCTAACCCTGCCACCCCCAGGACATTCCCAGCAGTGTAAGGTCCGAGGCCCACCCCAGTGGGCATGGTGGCAGTCGTTGTCGCCGGGTGGGTCGCCAGCAGCGCGGCCCCCGCACCACCCGCGCGAGGCCAAGGCCACTGAAAAGCCCCCCCTATATTGGGAATGTGTGTAGATGTACTCGCTTGCACCGTATACTCACATGCTGCACCCCCGTGGGCCGCCCCCACCGGGGGTTCCGGCCCACTGGGGGCGTCGGAGCTCACGACCGATGTAGAGCTCATCACCGGGGCTTGAACCGCACCAGGTTGCTGGCTGGGGAGCTGCGAGGCAGTGGCCGGAGTCGCGCCACCCGCCTGCAGCAGCTCAACCCTCCCCGCCGGCTGTTGTCCTGCTGCCGATAGCGCCTCAAAAGGTACCCCGAAGGGGGCGCCTGCCTGACTGGCCCGGGCCAAAGACGCCTCCAGGGCCGCAATGCGGGCCAGTAAGGTGTCCACGTTGACCATGGGCAAAGGGCCGGCCGGCCCGCCTGATCCTGGCATGGGGACAGGTCCCTGCGCCCCAGGGCCCATATATGGCCATTGGCCAGCGCCGAAGCCCGGTAGGGCTGGTGAAGAAACCTGCCAAGGCAGGGAGCCGGGCCACCCCCCAAGGCTAGAGGGCCCCGGGAGAGGCTGCGGCCCAAAAGAAATAGGCCCGACGGAGTGGGCAGGAGGAGGAGCGGTGTCCACCGCTCGCGGGCCGCGGGCCGGAGCGCCTTCCGCGCCCGCACTCTGATCGGGCCAAGGGGCAATAGACCCCATTCCACCAGCCCCGGCCGGGGATGGCAAAGGTGGCTGCTGAGGAGGCGGCACCACGGTCCTCCGACCTGGGTTGCGCCTCCTGACAGCCCGAGCTGAACTCGAAGCTGCCTTCTTTTTCGAAGGCATCTCTCCTGAAGCAAAAAAAGGGAAGCCAGCCAGGCAGAATCGCCACCAAAAGGCTTCCCGGTAAGCTAACGAGCGACGGAGACGCAGGGGAAAAAACTTCTCCGCTCCGTCGCTGAGGCAAAATGGCAGCTCGGCTGCCTCGTGGCCACCCCTTTTATAAGGGAGCTGGCCACGCCCCTAACTACCCGGATTCTCTGTCCTGTGGGGGGGGGCCCGCAAAGGGCGCGGCGGCCATTTTGGCGCCGCGCTTGCAATGGGTGGACTCAAGTAAAAAAGACTCTGCCCGCTGATGCAGTTGTTCTGTACACGCCTTGAGTGGCGATCAGCCCGAACGCATCATGTGCCAGGATGACCGGTTGTGCTACAACCAAGGGGCAGAAACACCGTTGCCTGAGCCCTGGAAAAGAGACTTGGACATGTGACCACCCAGAGACTATGAATTCTATGTATGCTCATATTATTTTACCCACAGGTTGGTTCTTTACTTGTAATCAGCGCACATGGAACTATATACCTGCCAATGTCACTGATTCATATTGTTGTATCAGCCGGTTAACATTAATGCTCCCCAATAAGGATATGATCACCCCACACACTGTCACCCCAAAGCCAGCACAGTCCATTAGAGCTGTCCAGCTAGATGAGACATGCAACAGCGATATCAGGTTGCTTAGCAAGGCTGAGTATGTCTCGCTAGCGGCAAGCATTATAGGTGTGCCCGGTCTCGCAGTAGGCAACGCGTGCAGGATCGGCCAGCTGGCATGCATGCTTGCCAAAGCCACTAACCACACGTCATCGACTATTGCTCTGCTTAATCGAGAGCAAGCCAAACTTCGGCATGCAGTTCTGGACAACAGAGCAGCCATCGACTACCTTCTGCTTTTGCACCATTTGGGGTGAGAAACTGTTCACAACATGTGTTGTTTTAACCTCACTGACAATTCCCGTAAAATCGAGAGTCAGATTGATGACCTGGACACCAAAGTAAGACATATCAAGGAGGACACACAGTGGGGGGTGGGTGGGACGCCCTCTGGTCGTGGGTTCCATGGAGGTGGTTCTGAACAGTGCTTCAGGCTGTGATAGCAGGAATTGCGCTCTGCTGTTTCGCGCAGTGTATTCCCTCCTGTCAATTTGCACCCCACAGCGGGGACCTAGAGACCTTCTCACACCTCGTCAAATCATGCCCTGTGTCCAAAAGGTGCTGAGCCAAATGGCTTCACTTAATAGGAAAGGAGGGGATGTGGATCGCCCGCTTACGCAATTGGCATAAACTTCCCGCTGGGTCTGCTCGGCTGAGAAAACCGCCTTGAGAATCACCCGGACCCATAAGGAACAGAGATCGGGGCCGGGCGATTAATTGATAGTGTTATTAATTCACCATGGCTGAAACAACCTGGTCAGACGCAGGCTGCTCCCACAAGGTGGCGAACTCTGATAAGCCCACACAATAGCATGACTCATGCCCGCAGATCGTGGGTAAGGTCAGATGGTAATAAATAAGCTGACCCTAAGGTAGACCCGGGAGAATCCTGAGATAGAAGCGAGAACAATAGTCTCGCAAACCTCTAGCTTATCAGTAGAAACAGAACTTCCCTCTCCGCATTGTCTTGAGTAACTTCTGTAACCCTGAGAATGTAACTTATCAATAAAGTGCCACGTCGGCATAAGCCTTCTGTAAAGGATTCCCATGCACCCTATCGGTGCAAGAGGTCAATAAATATCAGTCTTCCGACCCAGTTCGGGGCTGGACTTTGCTGCAGCCTTGCCTCCAACACTCTACCTTCTCCTGGGTCTGCCTTTTCCTCTTTTCACAAATGCCTTATGGTATGGAATTCCAAGACATTCTCTCCAAATGGGCAAATCACTTTAATTGTTTTCTCTGTATATAGTTTAAGATTGATATTATTCCAATTCTTTCCCTTATAATTTCATGGAACCAACTGCCTCGAGAGGTGATGAACACTCCAACACTCGAAGCATTCAAGAGAGAATTGAACAACCACCTGTCATATCTGCTTTGATTTGAATTCCTGTATTGAGCAGAGGGTTGGACTCCATGGTCTAAAAGGCCCATTCCAACTCAGTTATTCTATGATTTCTGATTTTATCTCTTCTAGTCACTAAAACAGTCTTCCTCAGACATCTCAATTCTGTAGTGACCAACTTTCATTTTGTTATAAGTATCCATGTTTGGCACTGGTAACACGGTGGAAATGAATATGCTTTGTATGAGGCGTTTATTTGTACTGGTCGGTATTGCCTTCTGTTGTAAGAATGGAGCTAACTCAATATTTGATCTGCCTTACTGCACCATGTATTAATCTCTTCAATACTGGTATTGGGCCACTAAAATATCTATGTCTATTTCTTAGTCCTCCTGACCTTTTTATCAGTCTGGGCACCACAGAGGTTGAGATGAATTGAAGCAGAAATAAATAAGGCTTTTAAGTAGAAGAGTTCTCAACCTTTTAAAGCCAGGCGCTGGGTCACACTCCCTCAGACAGCTTTGGGGGCTGTATGGACATTTTGCCCTTCCTCCATCACATGGCACTTGCTAGTGTGGAGGAGGCAGTGGGGGGCACATGAAAGGGTGCCATGGGCCGCATTCGGCCCACTGGTTGAGAATCCCTGCTTTAGGAGAAAACGATACAAAAGCTAGGAAATTGATCAAAAAATGGTGTCAAAGGAAATGGGGCATTAGTGTTGTAAAACAGGAGTGTTGGACTAGGATATCCAGAGAGCTGTATTCAACCCTAGAGTCTGAGGATCCCCACCCCTATACTAAATTAAGTGTGAGATCTATTGGGCATTTCTGCTCTCCTTGCTCCACTGTAAGAACTGGTTGATTTGTTCCTTTTCCTGGCAATTTGACCAATGCCTACCTAAAACTTTCTGGATCTCTGCCAGTTGCCTCTGTTTTTGTTTGTTTGTTTTGTGCAGGATTGTTCCATTTTGGTTCATTTCCAGTGTGTTCAATGTATAAACAGACAGACCACAAGAGTTAACTTGAATTAATGTTCAGCACAACAGGCACTTGGTACACAAAAATTTCCTTCTAAGAAAACAGGAAAAAGATGCTTGGGTTTATGTGATAGAGTGAGCATACGAAGAAAGCCTTAGCACATCTTTTTGATAGCTGTTCTTGAACTCCAATTCCCAGAAGCCCTGATCAGCAGGAGTGCTGGCTTGGGCTTCTGGCAATTGAAGTAAAAAAACTTCTGGAGTGCCAAGGTTTGCCATCATGGTTCTATGGTATGTTGGTTACATGATATTCTGATATTAAAAGGTGCTATGTTTACAGTAAACTGACCCCTTAATTTTGCAGAATGATTTATTGGTATAATAGCAGAATGCCAGTTTTCATTTTCCCAACCCTCAGAAAATCAGGACCTGCTAATTCATTACAAATTCATATTGGGGAAAAAATTCTTTGTCTTCCTGGGTACTAGAACTTGCAGTTACTGAAGAAAGGATTTGTTGTGTATGAAAGTATTACCTTGCAATAAAGATGTGTTTGGCCCATAACTGCTGCCTACTGCGTATCAATCTGCAAACATCAAATTGGCGACAAAGGTGAGATAATGGCGTCCCAGATCACCCTTGCCCCGTTCGACACCTCAAAGCCAGAGACATGGGATCTCTACGAAGAGCAGTTCCTATATGCTATGGATGCTGAGGGCGTTGATAACGAAGCAAAGCGGCGAGCCTGCCTACTGGCTCAGTGCGGGCTGCCGACCCTGGAGCTGGCGAAGAACCTTCCGATGCCGAAGCCACTCCGATCAGTACCTCGCAGCACTAAGAGGTATCGGTGTTCCCAGCAAGGCTGGCGTTCCACCGGCACGACCAGCGGGCCAGAGAGTCTGTGGCTGAGTTTGTTGCCGCCCTACGGGTGGCTGCCGTCCCATGCCGGTGGGGCACGTCTCTCAGTGAGGCCTTGCAGGACCGACTGTTGCTCGGGTTGCGAGATGAGGAGGCCCAGAGGAAGCTCCTGGCCCAAGAAGAGGACATTACCTTCGAGCAGGTACTGAGGACCGCTCAGGCCACCGAGTCGGTCAAAGACGGGGTGTGGTCATGCAGGGCCAAGACCCCCACTTCAGGGCACTCAACGCCCAGGGCTCCTGTTCATAGCTGTTTGGCACACAAAGAGCAAGAACCGGGAGCAGCGGCAGCTGCCGCCACGTCCTCATCAGACTGCAGCGAAAGTGATGGGGAACTGGACATCCAAAAGGTCCGGAGATGGCAGGTTGGCAAGCGAGACACCGTCAACGGAAACCGACGGTGCGACAGATGCGGGGGCACCCACGATCGGAGGAAATGCCCGTTCCGGAAAGCCGAGTGCCACCACTGCGGACAGCGGGGCCACATCGCCAAGGACTGCAGGTGGCAGAAAGGAGGAGACCAGGAGCCAACCGAGCGGCCACGTCGAAGCGGAGACATCGGACGGATCAGTGACGATGAGGCCATTGCGGGCCGCGTGTCACCTCACCAACGTTTCTTTGTGGAGGTACTGTTACAGGGGGTCCCTGTTCAGATGGAGGTGGACTCAGGGTCATTGTACTCCATCATTTCCCATAAAGAATTTATGTGCATCCCCCCAAATAAGCGCCCGAAACTTAAGACTTTAAAAACCACCGTACAGGGGAACCAAATCCTGGTTTTGGGGGTGGGGGATTGCCAGGTGAGGTTCAAGGGTTTCAGGGAGAAGCTGCCCCTCATGGTCCTTAAACGGGGGATGAGTTGCCTCCTGGGGAGTCAGTGGTTTGCTCCTTTAGGCATCGGACTGTCCGGCATTCATGCCATAGACTCTGACCCAGTGCGAGATGTGTGTGATGCACATCCGGCGGTTTTTGAGAAGGGTCTTGCTAGGTATAAGGGCCCCCCAGTCTCATTCGACCTGGACCCCGAGGTTCGACCCATCCGGCTCAAGCCCTGCCGAATACCGTTCGCCCTCAAAGACAAGATTGAGGCGGAATTAGACAGACTGGTGGGTCAAGGGATATTGGTTCCAGTGGACTCTGCAGAATGGGAAATGCCAATTGTTACGGCATTAAAGGTAAACGGGGAGCTCAGGATTTGTGCGGACTACAAATGCACCATTAACAAGGCCATTCACCCTAATGCATATCCAGTGCTGGTTGTTAGCCATTTGCTCACTACTTTACATGGGGGTAAATGTTTTGCCAAACTAGACTTGGCACATGCCTACCAGCAGCTCACAGTCTCACCGGCTACTGCAGCTGCCCAAACTATAGTCATGCACAAAGGTGCATTTAAGGTAACTCACCTTCAGTTCGGCGTAAATTCAGCCCCAGGGATATTCCAATCTTTTGTGGAACGCCTCCTCAAAGGGCTCCCCGGGGTCCTCCCCTATTTTGATGACATATTAATAACTGCGGGGAGTGAGCCGGAGCTAGCCAAGAGATTGGATCGAGTTCTGACGGTATTTGAGAAAGCGGGTTTGAGACTGAGGTGAGACAAATATGTGATTCAGGCAAAGGAGGTAGATTTCCTTGGGTTTAGGATAACCCCAGAAGGTGTTAAGCCCTCAGATACAAAGGTTGTGGCTGTTAGGGATGCCCCTCGCCCCACTGCGAAATTGGAATTACAGTCCTTTCTAGGACTCCTAAACTTTTACCATTCATTTCTGCCGGGGAAAGCGTCCGTAGCAGAGCCATTACACCGGCTGTTAAAGAAAGATGCAGTTTGGAGGTGGGACGACAGCCAGAAAAAGGCATTCAAGGAACTCAAACAGCTCCTCTCCTCAGAGGCAATCCTCATGCACTTCAACCCCAAAAAACCCGTTGTGTTAGTGTGCGACGCGTCACCAGTGGGGATAGGTGCAGTACTGTGCCATGTGCTCGGGAATGGGCGGGAAGCCCCAGTAGCTTTCTACTCTAGGTCCCTCTGCAAGGCAGAATGCAATTACGTGCACACAGACAGGGAGGCCCTGGCCATAATCGCTGTGACAAAGAAGTTCCATGACTTCCTATATGGCCAGCCATTCATGATCATAACGGATCACAAGCCGTTATTGGGGATATTCACCATGGGCAAACCCACACCCCAAATCCTATCCCCCAGGATGCTCCGGTGGGCAATATTACTCAACACGTACCAGTTCACACTGGCACACCGCCCGGGGAAGGAAATCAGCCACGTGAATGCACTTTCGTGTTCACCCCTGCCAGCGTTAGGGGAACCTGAATGTGAGGTAGAACAGGACCACCAGGTGCTACTGATTGAGTCTCTCGACTCAGCACCAATTGTACCCCCAGACCTCACCAAGGCGACAGCAAAGGATAAAGTCCTGTCCCTGGTTAGCTCCTGGGTTAAAAAAGGGTGGCCTGTAACTCCACCAAGCGCAGAATTCCAAATATTTTTCAAAAGGAGGGTAGAATTGTCCATTGAAAGGGGTTGTCTCCTCTGGGGGGAAAGGGTAGTTATCCCCGAAGCAATGCACTCAAAGATACTTAAATTACTCCATTGTGCGCTCAAAAGCACTGGCCAGAAGCTATTTCTGGTAGCTCGAAATAGACGCGGACATTGAACACATGGTAGGCACTTGCGAAAGTTGCTAGAGCTCCCGACCCAAAGAATCCTGACTTCCTTACAGAGAATGGGACATGGCCCGCGGACCTTGGTCCAGATTGCACATCGACTTTGCGGGGCCGTTCAGGGGGTCGTACTTCCTCCTGGTGGTCGACTCATTTTCAAAATGGTTGGAGGTTTTCCCAATGACCAACTCCTCCTCGAGTGCAACCATCAAACAGTTGCAGAACCTATTTAGTTGTTTCGGGTTACCCGACATACTGGTCACCGACAATGCCAGTTCTTTCACCTCTGTCGAATTCCAGGCGTTCATAGAGAGGAACGCGATTCGACACATTACCTCAGCACCGTTCCACCCTGCAACAAATGGGCAAGTCGAGCGCCAAGTGCGGAGGACTAAAGAGGCACTTCGGTGAATGGGCCCAGGGGATCTTAACCTACAATTGTGCCAGTTCCTGCTCTGCTATAGGGTAACCCCCCTCGCATCCGGTCGCTCACCGGCGGAGCTCCTGATGCGACGGAGACCAGTCACGCTTCTCGACTGACTGGATCCAACCAGGGTGGAGGATAGGGGGAGAAATATAGAAATTGAGCACTCAAAGGTTTTTTTTGGCTGGGGATACGGTCTACTGTAGAAATTACGCAACAGGACCAAACTGGGTGCCAGGGGTTGTACTTGAGCAGACGGGTCCGGTATCATATAAGGTGGAAACAAATACGGGGTTAGTATGGCGGCGTCACGCCGACCAACTCAGGTGCAGGGTCACGGATACCCAGCAAAACAATGAAACAACGTTAGGGTCCTCCCCCACCTGCTAATTCCAAGGGGGAGAAACAGGGCAGCCACTGTCAGGAAATTTCCAAAGAGACACAGGGAACCTTCTTCCAAGGGGGGGGGGGCAGTATCAATTCTTCCCACAAGAATACGGGTTTTTCAGGAGGGGAAGAGCCCGAGGTGCCTGACGACTTTGATTTTGATTTAACGGATTGGGGGGGGGATTTGCAGAGTGGTCCCCCACCCATCCGAGTGAGAAGCGGGGTTTTGATTTAGCCCCAGGTACCCCCGGTACCATTAATTTGGAATTCACCCCCAGAGAGTGAGGCGTCCTTCCGTTGAGTCACCCGTCACCCTAAGAAATAGATGGGATTTTGAGTTGAGGAATTCCACTAACGAGTCTCCTCGTCTTCCCAATGCAGGACGAGGAACCGCGGAACACAGGACCCCTAGTGCCCCCGACCTTGGCTAGGCAGCCGCCCGACCCAAGTGTAATTGTGGAAAGCCACATTGGTTGAGGGACTTCGTCCCATCCTAGGGGGGAGGAATGTTGTGTATGAAAGTATATGCCTCTAAGAGAACTGTAACAGAAAGAATGAAAGAATGTAACCTCAATTGAATACAATGTAACTCAATGTAAGTCAGCTGGATAGAACGCGATTCACCTGCCACTGGATGGCAGTGACTCAAGTCCACATGGTATCAATCCCCAATCACAGCCTACCATGGGAAACATTCCCGCCACAGGTAAACCAGGTAAAGAATGAGGGGCGTCACCATGACATCATGAATACAGGAGCCAATGGGGAACCGTGTGGCTAGATTCAAATGTAGAACTCTGTATAAAAGGAGCTGCGCCTCTGCCATTACCTCATGTTCAGATTGCATACCTTGCAATAAAGATGTGTTTGGCCCCATAACTGCTGCCTACTGCGTATCAATCTGTAAACATCAAAGGATTGTTTACAGTAGGAAGGGAATATAAACTGAAAGAATTATACTAGAGCAGGGATTCACAACCTGTGGCTTGTGGGCCAGATCCAGCCTGTGGTGCCAATTAATCTAGCCCATGGTGAGGACTCCACTGCCACTGCTGGAAGCACCAAAAACATGCTGGAAGTGGCAAAAACATGTCAAAAGCATAAAAACCCACCGAAAATGTGCAGGAAACCCACTGAAAATGTGCCGCCCTTGCTCCCACCACCACAGGAAGTGTCAGAAGCAGCAAAAACATCAAAAATGCACCATGAATGCACCTGCTGCCATTGCCACCGGAAGTGATGGAAGTGGTGGGAGGAACCATGACTCTGGCCTACACATCTGACTGAGGTGGCGTGGTTCAGTCCATGGCACGAAAAGGTTGCGAACCCCTGTACTAGAGGAAGATAAGAGACATCTAATTCATCCCAGTACATCAGCTCAACAACATGCTGAACATGTTACAGTATTATAACCATGTAGCAGAGCATCAGCAGTAGGAACTGAAAATCATGGATTTTCCTCCATAAATTCATTTTGGCATGGCTGAGAATAATTTATCTCTGTGTTATTTTAATATTCTTAAGGCAAAGAAGCATATTTTATTTAATATATATTTTGGCTTTTAAGAACTTAGATATTTTACAAATGTATCCTCTGTGTTGTGTATTGAATGAAATTGTGCCACCATTTTATGTTCTTAGTTTCTAAGTAAAGCGAGATTGGGGTTCGCGCCATTTTACTCCGAGAAGCACGATTGAGAACAAGTCCTTGGTCTCCCCAACTCTCCTTCAACCAATCCTGTTAAAGACCGCCAAAATGTATCTTTCTGCACCTGTATATAAGTCGCTGTGGCGCAGTTAAAATTGTGTTCTTAACCCTCTAATAAAGTTATGTGTTTGGCTCGTGTTGCTAGCTGCTGTTCATTATTTCTGGAACACTAAACTCTGCTTTTTCAATCTGCATTTTTAGGCTAGAAGTTTCTGCATGTTTAGATTGCAAATTAAACATTCTTCTTAGTAATTCCAGGAATGCTTCTTAAAGGTGAGTTAGGAAAAAAGGCAGGCTGCATTTACTTCTGCTTGAAACAATACATAAAGATAACTAGTTTCTCCTTTAACAAGTGTTTTTAGAAATGTTCAGATCCCTTTTTGCAAAATGCCGAGAACTAGAAATACGTTCTAGGCACATTTCCAAATGTAATTACTGTATGTCTAATTTCAGCAACAAAGAAAACAATATGATTCTAAATAATAATTTATTGCCAGGAAAATCAACAAGTGAAGTTATCAATATATATTTTATAAATTACTCATAAATTATGCAATTTAATACATATTAAATAAATAAATAAATTTATAAATAAATGTCATGTTCAGAATTAACAAAATCCAGAAACAGACAAATCCATGTATCCAAAAGCTTATTTCTAAAAGTAGGAGTCAACATGAGGAATGTTCAGTGTTTTATCCCAAGGAATAGAAATCAATATTTCTTTCGGCTTCAGATTTACACTCCTACTGATTTCTGATGACAGAAGATTCTGTTGATGGTCTGAGCAAGTTGTTGCAAAGTTAGAAAAATCTTGCATTGCTTCATCTGCATTTCAAAATTTTTATTTAGTTTGTTCTCTGCTGAAGATAGTGGAAGCCCTGTGAACTCGTATTCTGCAGGTTTCAAAACCTGAAGAAAAGGTGCACAGCAAAAGAAAAAAAACTTACACTCACATTTAAACTTTTTGATGCAGTATCTTAAATGTTTAAAAGAATATAAGAATGCTTTATAGTTTATCATGTACAAATCATTTCATGTGATAGCTATAGAGCAGGGGTGCCCAAATTTTTCAGGCTGTGGGCTGGCCACATGGTTCAGGGAGCAGGTCACTATGGTCTGGGGCTGGCCCCCAATGCCAATTCAACCAGCCCACAAAGCCCTTGTCGCTCCTGAAAGTGGAAGTAAAATGCGTATGGACACGTTTTACTTCTGCTTCCAGGAGTGATGAGGGTTTCATGGGTCGAATGAATTGGTGTCAGGGGCTGGATCCGGCCCCCAGGCCGTAGTTTGGGCCTCCCTGCTATAGAGAACGTTAAAAACACATGGGAATCTTAGAATATGGGGTGAGAAAACCTTGTTTTCTGAGTTCCTCTTTGATTCCGGACATTATCTAATGATTCTAATTATTATCTAAGTCTGTGGTGGTGAACCTTGGCACTCCAGATGTTCTTGGACTTCAATTCCCAGAAGCCCCCGTGAACCTACATGAATGGGTTTACTGCAATTCATCCGGCCCACTCCACCCTCGTCGCTCCTGAAAGCGGAAGTAAAACGCTCCCGTACGGGTGCGTTTTACTTCCACTTCCAGGAGCGACAAGGGTGGCGCGGGCCAGATGAATCACAGTAAACCCATTTGTGTGGATTTGCGGGGCCTTCTGGGAATTGAAGTCCAAAAACATCTGGAGTGCTAAGGTTCACCATCACAGATCTAAGTAATAAAGTTCAGTTTATGTATGAAAGGGAGGTGATGTGAGGACAAAGTTTTCTCATTGGGATTACATAGTATTTTCTCATTTTATTCCACAACCTTTAAGGATTACCTGTTTTTAGCTCTTGGGCCTATACATTGAACATTGCAGGACAAGATTTTGGGAAACAACAACATTTAGAAAATATGCAAATTCTACATCATTGTTTCTTTTAAAGAAATCTACATACCTTTATCATATGGCTGAGTGCGTTCAAAAGATCTGGCGGACCAAAATCCTTGATTTCCAGTGCATAGGTAATCAAAATGCTATAGATGGTGTCTATGCAGGAAGCCTATAAATATAACACTGAATTAAAACATAGGGATAGTGGAAGGGATACACAAAATAAATGAGAAATATATATGCAGCTATTGATGAGTGTGATTTACCTCATCATCTAAAATCTTTTCTCCTGAAGAACAGTATCCAGGCTGAAACAAAAGATTCCAGAGAAGAGTCACTAGTTCCGTTGCATGATTAAATCTTGGAAATACTAGAAGCTCTGTAATACCATTGATTTTCTTACCATACATACTCTTCCGATCGTCTCTTCATTTTTAGGATTTTTGATGTTAATATATGTCAAATTAAATTTATTTTTTTTCTGTGTAAATGAAGAGAACATACATTAAGAGAATGCTCACACAGTTAATGCTAAACACAGTGGGGACTGTGAAGAAGTTCTGTGGTCCCTCATCACTTCTTCACTGTAGATAGTGTCAATTATTCAAGGAGCACAGAATGGCTTTAATGAAAACAGGAGGAGCAAGTGAGTTACGCTTTCATTTCACATCATTGTTAATTTAAAAGCTGACCCTGTACTGCCACCAGGTCATTCACTCCCCCCCCCCCCCGCCCCGTCTTTGCATCTCAAGTGTACACATATCATTGTGGCTTGGAATACCAGTGGTTACCAACCTTTTTTTGGCCAAGTCCCACCTGAGCATCTCTAAAATCCTGATGCCCCCATGCCCTATGTCAGCAATGGCAAACCTTGCCATTCCAGGTGTTCTCAAACTTCAATTCCCAGAAGCCCTGATCAGTAGGAGTGCTGACTTGGGCTTCTGGTAATTGAAATCCAAGAACACCTGGAATGCCAAGATCTGCCATCACTGCCCTATGGGATAGAATTCTTATTATACAAAAAGTGAACTCTTTTTCACATGGAGGAAGCCTAAAAGGCCATTAACTTGGTCTAACTCTTTCTTGAATTGCTCCCCTTAAAAATCAAATTGCCCCCTGTGGGGCATGTGCCCCCATGTTGGTAACCATGGCTATAAACAAATGTGGGAAAGGGAAACACAATTTGTTTCTCCTTCTGTTCCATCTTCATGTGTTTGGAACTCTGAAGCAGACCATGCAAAACATTTCCTGTGTCATCAAAATGGGTCAATTCTCACACTGCAATCCAGTATGGCAAGGTCAAGTTTAGCCCTCCCCCTATTGGCTGAATTGCAATTCCCGTCTACTTTTGGCAGTGTAGAGAATGTTGCGGGGTGATAGGATATGAAATCAACAAAGTTGTAGGGCAGTTATAGTGAACCTTGGCACTCCAGGTGCTCTTGAACTTCAATTCCCAGAAGCCCATTCATGTAGATTCACAGACACTTGGGCTTCTGGGAATTGAAGTACAAGAACACCTGGTTTACCAGCATGGCTGTAGGGTGAGGAGCACAACATATCCTCCAGTCGTGCTATACTGTGGCAGAGTCTTACTTATACTGAAGCTTCTCCTGTAATTCACCCCAACCAGCATGACAGCCATAGGGATTCTGGAAGTAGTAGTAAAATAAGTAACATTCCCAAGATCTCCAATAAATTATTATAGTTCAGCTGAGGAGTTTCTCTACTCTCTACCTGGGAAACCCTGGAAAGTGTCACCAAAAGTTGAAGTCTGCTAGATGGTGAACAATACAACGCTACTCATGACTTCCAACATCTGCTACAGGAGGTGAGCACCCCTCTCTTGTTTAACAATCTAAAAATACAGGAAGGAAACTTCCAGGGAAAAAAAGAATTGAAATGCTGGAGTCAGATCATATGGTTTAGCCATATTACCAAGTGGTTAAACTGTACTGCAGCCAAAATGTTGTGAGTTTGATCCTGACATGGATTGAGGTAGATTCAGCTGTCCATCCATCGGAGGTCAGTAAAATGATGACTCAGCATGTTGGGTGGCAAAATGCTAATTATCTTGTGAACCGCCCAGAGTGCACTGAACACTGTGGGGACATATATAAGTGTAATAGGTTGGCCTTGCTCAAAAGTCAGTTGTATCCGACTCTAGTGCTCATTTCTATTTATAGCCAAAGAGCCAATGCTGTCTGCATCTGCAGATGTTTCCATAGACATGTGGGAGGCATGACTAGACACTAGAGTGCATGAAATGCTGTCTACCTTCCCACTGAAGTGGTACCTATTTATCTACTTGCAATTTCTTGCTTTCAAACGGCTAGATTGGCAGGAGCTGAGACGGAGATGAGGGCTCATTCCATCGTGCAGTACTCGGGTCTCAAACTGCAGACCTGCTGACCATCCAGTCATCAAGTTCAGTGTCTTAACCACTAAGGCACCACAGTCCCTATAGCACAGTGATGGTGTACCTTGGTACTCCAGGTGTTCTTGGACTTCACTTACCAAAAGCTCAAGTCAGCACTCCTGCTGATCAGGCTTCTGGGAATTGAAGTTCAAGAACACCTGGAGTGCCAATGTTCACCTTCACAGCTATAGTGTAATAGCTGTTGCTAATTGCTTCCAAAGATGCCTGAGCTCTCCACCCGGACCTCTTCCTCAGGTGTTCCCTGCCACCTTGTGATGCCTCAAGACTGCCCACTTTTCCACAGAGTGTGAGACAGGGCCAGTCCCCACCGCCACCCCAAACAGAAGCCTGCAAATGAAGCAACAGCACTGAAGGCGGGTGGAGGTGCCAGAGAAACTAATTAATTTCCACAACTCCAGCTCATTCTCTGCACATGTGGCCAGAAAACTCGATGTCTTTTGGCTTGGGAAAGAACTCTTTCTGGCACGTCACTGTTTCCAAGGTGCCGTCGCCTCACTTCCAGTAAGTCTGGCACCCCATTTGCCACCTGTGGCCAGCGACAGCCATATGTCAGTTGTACGATGAGGGTTTTCTTGTCTGGAGTCTGGAAAACCATGGAGACAAGTGGGGTGTGTGAAAAGAGGGGGGGATTCCCCCTTCTTCTTCCGCACCACAGCTGGAGCCCCCTTGCTACTCATGTTCCCCTCTCCATTCAGGCTCCCAGTGAAAAGGAAAGTGAAAGCCAGGCACCCAAGGGAAGGCCACCTTTCTAGCCTGGAGTGCTTTCAATAGGTGCCAAAGACAGTCCCTCTTGCCCACATCTGTGCAGGGGAGGTTTCAGAGGGAAGGAGAAGCAAGGGGATTTCCCTGAAGCTTGGGAAAGAAGAGTTCTCTCTCTCTCTTTCTCTTTTCCAGTTCTTGGTTTCTCTCCCCACTTTCCCCCTTCCTGTGTCCCAGGGGCCTCAGCCTTTTCTTCTTACTTTGGGGCCAGGGCTGACACCAAGGAAGACAAGCATATCAGAGAGGAGAAAAAAAGACACAAAATGTTGTGGCACTTTAAAGACTAACTGCTGTATTAAAGTACTTTAAAGTGCCACATCATCTTTTAAAGTGCCACAACGTTTTTGGTCTTTTTGTTTGTTTACTCTCTAATATGCTTGAAACACAGACTGACATGCCTACCATTAAAAAAATTTCAAGGAAAACAAGATTCCTTTCTCTATAGCATTTGGCAATAGCAGTTACATTTATATACCGACCCATAGCGCTCAGTGCACTCTCTGAGCGTTTTTACAGGTAATTAGTATTGAGCATGCAGAGTACTCATTTTACCAACCTTAGAAGGAGGAAGGCTGAGTCCACCTTGACCCCCATCAGGATCGAACTCACTGACAGTGCAGTGTCATCTGAAAACTCTCTAAAGGGATGAATTCATAAGTTTCTTTATACAACTGAAACAGTCAAAGAGGTTTTGAAGGAAAAAGAGATTTTAACAAGATCATTTTATATGATAATGATAATTATACTACTGCTGCTACTACTACTAACAATAATTACTGTATTTTTATTGTTATTATTATTAATTATTATTATTATTAAATGAAGCTATGGAGAGTAAAGTTAATGTCTAGTGGAGAAGAATTTGGTGAAGTTGAAATTAAGTGTGGAATTTTTCAAGGTGACTCACTATCACCTTTGCTATTTGTGTTATCAATGGCACCACTGACAACTAATCTAAAAAGAACAAACTGTGGATATGAATTGTCTAAGAAAGGACTGAAGGTTTCATATTTTCTCTATATGGATGAATTCAATACACTGCTGTAAACTACAAATAAATTTAGTAAAGACAAAGGAATGCAATTTGGAATTGACAAGTGTGCAACAATTACTGTTAAGGCAGGCAAAATTGTCAAAGGTGATGGATTTGAGTAAGATAATGAAGAATGTATCAAAGCAGTAACATCAGAAGAGGGATACAAGTACAGTATCTGGGAGTTCTGGAAGCTACTGACATGCTACGCAACCAAGTGAAAAGAACTACTTCTACAAAATACATTAAATGGTCTGGAAAATCTTGAGGTCAAAACTGAGTGGAGGCAATATCACCAAGGCAATTACTACCTGGGGAGTGCCTGTTATACAATATTCAGCTAGAATAATTGATTGGACCCAAATAGAATTGGACAACCTTGACCAAAAAACAAGGAAGCTAATGACCATGCATCATGCCCTGCACCCAAAAAGTTATGTTGATCATTTGTACTTACCAAGAGCTGAGGGCGGCAAACGATTCCTACAGGTAACGCAGACTGTAGAGGAAGAAAAGCATAGCTTGGATGACTACATTAAGAAAAGTGAAGAGCCTATGCTTCAAAAAGTGAACAAAGGAGGCCTTTTGAAAACAATGGGCTGTGAAGAAGAAAGTTGAATACAGAAAGGAAAGGATAGAAAGTAGAGCTGCAAATTGGAAAAACAAGCCTATGCATGGTCAATACTTGAAAAACATAGAAGGCAAGGCTGACCCATAGCTGACATGGGGATGGTTAAGAGCAGAGGTTTTGAAGAAGGAACATAAGAACATAAGAATAGCCTTGCTGGAACAGGCCACAGCCCATCCAGTCCAGCATTCTGTCTCACACAGTGGCTCACCATTTGCTTCAGGGTGTTCCCAAGCAGATGCCTTCACCTGCTAAGGATTCCCTGGAAATGGCATTGAGTGATATCCTGCGTATCTCTCCTATCCGGAGGTTGTCCTTAGGTAGCCATAATTATAGCCATTGATACCCTTGTCCTCCATGAACTTGTCTAATCCTTTCTTAAAGCTGTCAAGATTGACAGCTGTCACCACTTCTTCTGGCAGGGATTTCCATAGACCAGTGATCCTCTGGGTGAAAAAGTACTTTCTCTTATTTGTTTGAGAACTAGTACCCAAATGTTTCATGGAGTGTCCCCTAGTTCTAGTGTTTTGCGATAGGGAAAACAGTTTTTCCTTATCTACTTTGTCCACACCGTGCATGATTTTATAAACTTCAATCAGGTCACCTCTTAGACGCCGTCGTTCAAGAGTGAAGAGGCGCAACTACTGTAGCCTCAGATGGTAAGGAAGGTGTTCCAGTCCACTAATCATTCTGGCTGCCCTCCTCTGCACTTTTTCCAGCTCCATAATATCCTTCTGGAGGTATGGCGACCAGAACTGTACACAATATTCAAGATGGGGCCTCACCATAGATTTATAAAGAGGCAAAATGACACTTGCTAACTTATTATCTATACCCTTCCCAATGATCCCTAGCATTGAGTTTGCTTTTTTCACTGCTGAGGCACACTGGGTTGACACCTTCATTGAGCTGTCCACCAGGACACCAAGGTCCCTTTCCTGGTTTGTCGCAGAGAGTTCAGACCCCATCAGTTTATAAATGTAATTGGGGTTTTTTGCCCCAACGTGCATCACTCTGCACTTACTAATGTTGAAGCTCATTTGCCACTATTTTGCCCATTCCCCCAGTGTCGAGAGATCCCTCTGGAGCTCCTCACAATCTTTCACAGTTTTTGCTACCCTGTATAATTTAGTGTCATCAGCAAATTTGGCTACCTTGCTATTTACTCCTACTTCTAGATCATTTATGAAGAGGTTGAAAAGCAGGGGTCCCAGTACTGAACCTTGGGGGACCCCACTCTTTACTTCCCTCCACTTGGAGAAGTGTCCATTTAGTGCTACCCTCTGTTTCCTGTCCCTTAGCCAGTTGCTGATCCAGGACAAGACCTGTCCCTTTATTCCATGACTGGTAAGTTTATTCAAGAGCCTTTGGTGTGGGACCTTGTCAAAAGCCTTCTGAAAGTCCAGATAAACAATATCAACTGGATCCTCCTTATCCACATGCTTGTTGACACTCTCAAAAAATTCCAAAAGATTAGTGAGGCATGATTTGCCCTTGCAAAAGCCATGTTGGCTGTCCTTTAGCAGCACCTTCTCTTCTATGTGCCTGTTAATTCTATATTTTAGAATGGTTTCCATCACTTTACCTGGGACACATGCCAAACTGACTGGTCGGTAATTTTCTGGATCACCCCTGGATCCTTTTTTGAAAATTGGTGTTACATTCGCTACCTTCCAATCATCAGGCACAAAGACTGATTTGAGGGAAATATTATATATTTTGGCTAGGAGATCAGCAGTTTCATCTTTAAGTTCCCTGAGAACTCGTGGATGGATGCCATCTGGTCCTGGTGATTTGTTAGCATTTAGTTTAACAAGACATGCAAGGACCTCCTCCCTGGTTATTTCTATCTGGCTTAATTCTTCGGTTTCCCTCCCTACGAAGATAGGCTCTGTTTTGGGCATGGCCTCTGACCATGGTATCCTCCCTGGGTGCCTCTCTAGGTAGGATGTAATATTTTACAATAGTTCCAGTTCTTCCTGATTGGCTGAACTCAGAAGATGGTGTAGAAAGAATCCTGATCAACATCCTTGCTACTGGCTTATGGTATCTCTCAGGGCTCAATCTCAGGGATGGTGTCCAGAGTTCAGTGCTATATGCCAATGACACTCAACTCTACCTCTCCTTCCTACTGTGTGAGACAGAATGCTGGACTGGATGGGCTGTGGCCTGTTCCAGCAAGTCTGTTCTTATGTTCTTATGTTCCCTTCTGATTTCGAGGAAGCTGTTATGTACTAAGGCTAGTGTCTGTTGTCAATGATGGACCAGATGAGAACTAACAAGTTGAAACTTAATCCAAGCAAGACAGAGATGTTTCTGGTGAGTCACAAGGCAAATCAGGGGACTGAGATATAGTTGGTTCTCAATGGGGTTACACTGTCCCTGAAAAGTTAGGTCCACAGCTTGTATGTGCTTCTGGACTCAACCCTGAACTTAGATGCTCAGATTTCAGTAGTAGCCCGAAGTGTACAGGTAAAGCTGTTATGTTAGCTGTGTCATGATGACACATGCTTCAATTACATCCAATTTGGATTACTTCATCATGTTCAACATGGGTCTGCCTCTGAAGAGTATTCAGAAATTTCAGCTGATTAAAAAGGCTTCAGCTGGACTCAGGGCCATAGCTAGGATTCTAGATGTGGGTGGGTGAATATTTTTTCAGGATGGGCAACAATGTCAATGTCATATATATAAGCAGCTGGGAGTTTGAGGATGGGCAAACTGCTAACTCTGGGTGGGAAAAGCCTACCCTGGCCACCCCCTGGCTATGGCCCTGGCTGGACTGCTAACTTCCTTATTACTACAGCTTTATTCGCTGCTAGTCTGTTTCCAAGCTTAATTCAAATTGCTGGCTATCTATACCTATAAAAAGGTGCTTGGGCTGTGCGTGTCCAGCATGCACATCCACACCTGGCCCAACCATTCTGTACCGAGCAGCCTGCACTTACCTCATGATCCTGCAAGCATCGCCGCAAGGGTCCGGACGCCGATAGTGGGGCAATCGCCCCATGAACACGAACAAAATAACCCTACACTTCCCAGTGTCCTCTGTGTCACACAACCCCTCAGCCAATCAGGCTAAAGGGCATGAGCATGGAGGAGGCAGGGCAAGTGGCGCGCACATTAAAAAAAACCTGGCCGACACACGCGATCCACTTCCCTGAATGCGGCGAGGTTGTAGAGAGGAGGGGGAGCCCCTCTTCTCTCCACGTCCCCAGAGATGAAGGCCGGTGGTGGCCTCGCCACAGCTTTGGCGGGGTTGCAGACAGGAGGGAGAGCCCCTCTTCTCCCCGTATCCCCAGAGACGAATGTCAGCGCCAGCCTTGCCATGGCTTCGGCTTCATCTTCCACGAGGGGTTCGCTTCTCTCTTGGTTGGTGAGGGCTGAAGCTTTCGTCCCCCGCCAATCAAGAGAGAAGCAAATCACTTCCTTCACCTCCCCGGAGGGAAGGAACCACATTCCACGGAGGGGGTTTGCTTCTCTCTTGGTTGGCAAGGGTCGAAGATTTCGTCCTCCGTCAACCAAGAGAGAAGTGAACCACTTCCCTCCGGGAGATGAAGGCTGCGCCTTCACTTCCTGGAGGGAAGGAACTGCCTTCCATAGAGGGGGTTTGCTTCTCTCTTGGTTGGCGAGGGCCGAAGATTTCGTCCTCTGCTAACCAAGAGAGAAGCAAACCACTTCCCTCCGGGAGATGAAGGCCACGTCTTCGCCTCCCGGGGGGAAGGAACCGCCTTCCACAGTGTGTGTGTGTGTGTGTTTGCTTCTCTCCTGGTTGGCGGGGGACGAAACCTTCGGCCCCCTCCAAACAAAAGAGAAGCAAACCACTTCCCCCACTTCTCTCCGTGGCCCGAGCAACGAAGGCCGGCGCCGGCCTTGCCGCAGCTTCAGCAGGGTTGTGGAGAGGAGGAGGAGCCCCTCTTCTCTCTGTGGCCCCGGCAACAAAGGCCAGCGCCAGCCTCGGCATGGCTTCAGTGGGAATTGGATGAATGCGGCACTCCTCCCTCTCTTTCTCCCCACCTCTCTCTCATCTCTCTCTATTCCCCCCTCTCTCCCCTCTTTCTTCATCCCCCCTTTCTCTTCCCCCCTCTCTTCTCCCTTTCTCTCCCCCCTCCTCTCTCTCTGTGTGCGAGCGCACCCCAAAATCACCCTAACCACCAACACAATTTATACCTGCCCGGCAGGGCTGGGCAAAAAATACTAGTCATCTATAAAGTCCTATACAGCTTGGGTCCAGGCTATTTGAAGGACCATATAAACTCATAGGAACCTTCTTAGGTGTTAAGATCTTTTCTTGGTTCTATCACCTTCCCGAGCTTGTTTAGCCATAAGAGAGGTCCTTATCAGTGGTTGTTCCTAGCTTTTGAGTGCACTGAACTGAGAATGCAGGTTGGCCTCCTCCCTCCTTACTTTTCATCATTAAGCTAAGACAGTGGAGGTGAACCTATGGCACATGTGCCAGAGGGAGCACTCAGAGCCTTCTCTGTGGACACACGCACCATCTCACCAGCACAGAGTTTGCCCAACCCTTCTGCCTAGCAGTCCAGTGAGAGTGCTTCCTTCTTCCCCCCAGCACAGAGTGTGCCCTGCTCCTCTGTCCTGCAGCCCAATGGGAGCACTTCCTTTCTTCCCCCAGCAGAGTTCGCTCTGACCCTCTGTGGCACGGGCGGCAGCCTGTTGAGTTTGGGCACTCGGTCTCTAAAAGGTTCACCATCACTGGGCTAATATCTTCCTTTTTAGGCAGGCTTTTAAGCAGTAAGTGTCTCAGGAATGCTTTGTTTATTGACTTACAGATTTCTTATGCTTTTAAAAATTGTTTTAAATCTTAGTTTTAATATTGTACTTGTTTTTAAATGTGATATTTATGTAGTATTTGAAACACGTTTATAGTTTTAGTTCTTGAGAACTGTATTGGGTCTCCTAGGAGGAGACAGACAGATAGAATAAAAACTTCCCTAAAGTATGACCAGTGTTGATAATAGTGACATAGTTTGCCAAAGAAGAATGCCATACCTCCAATTGGTTTAGTGCCACATTTGATGCATTTATCAACTTTTCCGAAATATCCAGCCATTCATTTAAATTGGCTTCTAGTCCTCTGAAAGGGTAAGCCAGCAATGAAGTGGATAGGTTTAGGCAGAAGAAAGTCACCAGAATCCAGAAACCTGAAACAAAACAAGTGACCATTTATATGAAGCATGGGAAATAAATTTATCTTTTTTATACTGAAAGCAAAAGGCATACACCACATGTAATCTGGATAACATGGTAGACATTTTCAGATATTGGACCATGTGATATTATACTTTGAAATAAAAAGCATGGTGTGATACATTGTGGCATAGTATATCACACAAGGTAATATGATTTTGGTCCTTACTTTGGTTAAAAATGTCAATATTGTGTTAAATGATTGTGCAACTCTGATTCGTTAATTTTTGTAATTTGAAAACCCTTGTACATTACTCATAAGACAAAGTGGCAGTGAAACAGATGGATCTTTCAGCAAAGTCATTTTTTCACATGTGCTGGAATCTGTGAATTACTTTCCACAACTTCCTTCTTTTATTTATTTTTATATCCAAGTATGGTCCCTCTCTCCCCTCTACTTCTCTCTCCCACACATTGCTACTAGTTTCTATCTGCTATTCTCTCCTATCCTGTACAAGACAACCTCCTCAGCATTTAAGTTTTCAGGCAAAGTGTTAGCCTTTTATCACAAAAAGCACAGTTGTGCTGAAAATGTGTTTCTGCCATCCCATTGGCACAAAAACCTGAGCCTCAGAAAGTAAGAATCACTATTAATTTTTCCTCTGTCTAAACTTTTCTCTTTTGCCTCTCTTAAACCTGGATTTCTCCCAAGTAAGAATGATGTTCAAAGTGTTGGAAAGAGCCTATCTTCTCTTTTATCATTCCAAAAATCTTTGTCAGAAGCTGGTGAAAACATATTCACTTTTAAATCCATGTACACATTCATGGACATGGAGGAGGCATTTAAATAAAAGTTTTAAACAAAAATTCTGATGGACTCTGTGTGGTTCCCTGCGGGGCGGGGGGGCTGATGGTTGGGTCTTTTTAAGTATGTAAATAAAAGTCTTGTGATACACTGACACAAAAGTCTTGTCCTGAAATTTGTGGGTCTGGGTGTGTCACCTTTTAGTTTTAGTGCAGACAAAAGGAATGCTGAAGTACTGTATCTTAAAACATGACACATTGACAGGTGAAAGCAAGATCAGTGCTTGTGGCTTAATTTATGCCACAATTTCTCAGCACTTTTAACATTTCCAAAGTTTACCCACACAAATATTTATTATTATTATTATTATTATATTAACATTTATACCTGACCCATCTGGAATATTTTCCCACTCTGGCAAAGGCTGCTGCTAATCTTCATGAGTAGTAGTGCATGTGCGGGGTTAGGAGGGAGAATCCCTTGAGCAGTGAAATTTTGCAGTGAAAAACCAGGACTCAGTTATACTTTAAGACTACAGCTCCCAGAATTCCCTCCCACCTGAATTGGCCTGCCTCAAATGTTCTGGGAGTGGTAGCCAAACCCCAAACCGAACCAAAACTTCCCCAAGCTCTGTAAATAAAAAGTTCTGCCATCAAACAAACCGTGCCTATCAGTTTCTTTTTATCATTATTGAGTAGATAATTTTTATATTGTGTTTTATATGATTTGATGGTTTGTAAGTTACCCAGAGTGGTGTTCTACCAGATGGGCGGGACCTACCTACCTGCCTGCCTACCTACCTACCTACATACATACCAGTGGTGGGAATTAAAATTTTTTTACTACCTACTCTGTGGCCGTGGTATGGCGGATGTGGCCATGGGAAAAGTCCTGCGTTGCATCTGAATTAGGACTACTTTATTTCAGAACTTGGATAGGCGGGGCAAGCCACAACTTCTGCTACCGGTTCTGGCGAGCTGGGGCGAACCTGCTGAATCCCACCACTGATACATACCTACATACATAAAAGTAAAGGTCTCCCTTGCTCAAAAGCCAGTAGTGTTCAACTCCAGGGTGCGGTGTTCATCTCCGTTTACAGCCCAAAAGCCAGCACTGTCTGCATCCGCAGACGCTTCGCTTCCTGGTCATGTGGCAGGGATGACTGGACGCGGGAGCACACAGAACGCTGTTACCTTTCCCGCTGAAGTGGTACCTATTTATCTATTTGCAATTTCTTGCTTTCGAACTGCTAGGTTGGCATACATACATGCACCTTACAGATCTCCCTCCACCCTTTTTTTTTAAATGGGAGATGGGGCTATTCCGAAACAAATGTTTCCCTTGTAACCATCGGACAAACTGGGGCTCTGTCCTGTGGGGTTGGGTGGGGGTGTAGAGGTACAATCACTCACCCACGGAGGCGACTGCGATCCCGGGCTTGCGGACTTTGGGGGCGGGGCTGGAGGTGCAGGCGCTGCGCTTCGGCATCTTGACGGCTCCTCCTCAAAAGTAAGCGGCTCAACACTACTACAGGCAGGCACTCAGGTCGACCGTGCGCTTTGTGGCTGCTCTCTTCGACGGCCGCCCAGGCTTTATAAGCAGGAGAGGCGCAGAAAAGTTTTCCCCCCCCTCCCTCTCTCTCTCTCGCTCTCCCTTTCTTTCTTGCTTTTCCCTTGAAATCACGCGTTTCGGTGCTCTCCGGGAGTTGGCGTGGCTCAAGAAATGCCTCCACCCCTTCTACCTTTCGTGTCACACCACAGCCAATGAGTCACCCGGTCTGATCGCCTCCTGCCACCTTGCCTAACTTTCCTTTCTTTCCGATGGGAATTTGCACCACCGCCGCTCACAGTACGCGCGCTTCTTAAGAATCGGGGGTTTCCCCCCCGTCCCCAGTTTAAAAATAAATAAAAGCAAAAGCAAAACAGTAATTTTTAAATATTGGTACCAATGGCGTAAGGAAGAGAAAAACCTGTTGCTACCCTCAACCGTTTCCATGGAATTTCTTTTAAATAACTGCCGGACACTCCAAGACTCTCTATGCTCCATTCAGAACACTTGTGAAATGAAGTCAATTTAATCCAGGGAATGCTCCGGATTGTGTTGATTTATTTATTTTTTTAGATTATGAGGCGTTTTTAGACGTTTTGTTGAGTTTGTATAGCAGGGATAGGACTAGAGAACAGAAAAAACCTTTACAAGTCGTCTCAGTAAAAAGCCCCACAAACATCTGTAGCTGGGGCCGGTCATGCGGTTCCATCAAACGTGCCTTGCAATCTGTTTTGCAACAGGTATATTTTGCAACAGGATGAGATAGATTTTAAACTGCCATTTTCTCTGCTTAAACCAGGGGTGCCCAAACTACCGCCCGTGGGCTGGATCCGGCCCTCAATGTCAATTAATCTGGTCCACACCACCCTAATCACTCCTGGAAGTGGAAGTAAGATGCACCCGTATGGGTGCGTTTTACTTCTGCTTCCAGGAGCGATGAGGGCAGCACGGGCCAGATGAATTGGCATTGGGGGCCAGATTTGGTCCATGGGCCATAGTTTGGGCACCCCGATCTGTAGGATTTAATCCCACTTCCATTTACTGAGTGTAGTCTACTGAACATGAACAGGACTGTAATTTCAAAGATAATTTCACGGAAGCATTGCTTGCACAGCTTGTACATCTGGCTGACTAGCTCATTGAGCTGGCTATGGAATCAGAGAACTGGGGTTTGAATTTTCAGAAAGCTTTCTTTTGAAAATAGATGTGATGGCTTGTGCTGAACTTTGTGTGTCTTCCTGGGTAGGAGAGAGCAAGCAGATGGTTGTCTTGTAGAGTCTTTGTACATTACTCATGATCCAATGGGGCAGTGAAACAGCCCTGTCATGATGTGGAGTTAAGTCAGATATCTCAAGCAACTGATGGAGGGTGTACTGAACGGCAGAACAATAATGAGAAATTATGCTGCCCAAGATGGAAGGACAAGAAAGCCTCTTTTCCATGTGTAGAAGCTTGAAACTTGGTTAAGTTTTGCCAGTTGGATAGGGTCCACACCTGAGGATAGAAAGGCATTTTAAGGACTTAGGAGGAACAACTGTGAGTCTAGATTCAACCTCACCTCTGATGTATAGTGACGCTATGAATGCGAGGACTCCAAAATGTCTTATCCTCAACAACCCCACTCAGTTCTCACAACAACAAGCATACGAAGTTAACCCTTATGGAGTAAATCCATCTCATGGTTGGTCTTCTTTTTTCCTGCTGCCTTCCACCTTTCTTAGCATTATTGTTTTTCCCCATTTTCCATATGATATGTTCCACATACAGGGTGAATGGGTGCATCCTTGTTTGTCACCTATGTCTATGGGAAACCATCCCCCCCCCCCATATTCTCTCCTAATGGTAGCTTCTTGTCCAGGTTGTGCATAGGTTATGCATCAGGACAATCAAGTGTTGAGGCACCCACATTTCTTTTAGAACAACCCATAGATTCTCATGATCTTCAAAGTCAAGGTTTACTGTAGTCTATAAAACATAGGCTGATATGGAATTCTTTGCTGCGCTCTACTATCCAATGCTCAAGTACTTTGACTACCAAATGAGAAGAGAGGACTCACTGGAGAAGACCCTGATGCTGGGAAAGATTGAAGGCAAAAGTAGAAGGGGGCAGCCGAGGATGAGATTGCTAGATGGCATTGTTGACACAGTGGGTATAGATCTGGGTTGGCTATGGAGGATGGCAGATGACAGAGGAGCCTGGCGTGCAGTGGTCCATGGGGCCACAAATGGTTGGACTTGACTGTGCAACTGAACAACAACAACAACAACAACAATATAAAATGAATATTTGCAATATGATCTCAGGAGACCTTTCCTTTTCATAATCCAGCTTGAACATCAGGCCTTTCTCATTTTATATAAGGTATGAATGAGTCTTTGTTGCAGCACCTTGAGCATCGCCTTGCTTGACTGGGAAATTAAAGCAACAGTCTTATTGATTCATTCTCTGTGACTTGTAATAATTTTGTTGGTATTCCATCCGCTCCAGACACTTTATTTCTTCCCAGTACTTTCAGAGCAGCTTTCACTTTGCTCTCTAGAATTGGAAGTTCTTCATCACTGAAATCTTATTCAAAGGAGTCTGTCATCATTTTAACTCTGTTCTATAGATCTTCAGTATACTATTTCCCACTGCACTAGAACGAAATGAACCTCGACGGGACTCATGATCAGAAAAGGTTACCATCTGTCTAATAGATCTTATTTTTCTTAAAGCAATAACAGGTTTATGAGAACAATCAGGTAGATGTTGCACCACATGCCAGTGTTTGGAAAAAACAGCTCTAATTTTCTCCGCTAAAGGAGAATATTGAAATGGACAATACAACTGATCTCGAACATCCTTAGTATTTTTTAGTGAATAGCTGTTCCCTAGAGAAAGACTTGAACATGTGAAGCTTGGGACGCAATTAAAAAATTAAAAACTTTTAAAAACTTTAAGAAATTCTAAAACTTTCAAGATTTGATGAATACTTCAAGATATTATAACAAGAATGTACAAGTAATCCCTTGTTTTGATGTTGAAGATGAAACTATGTATCCGAGGTTGTTGTAAATATGTATATATACATGTATATATTGATTGTTATTACAATATTAGTAAATCTTCTGTATCATTATGTTTTATAGATCCCTGAGGAAGGTTTATACTGAAACTTCTTATTACTAGGTGGAATTTGGATCAGTTTTGGATATAAGTGCATTGAACTTGTCTTATTTCATTGCCACAAACGGTCTTACTGCCTTTGATTAGTTTAGCATTGTGCTAGATATAGGCTGCAATGCTGCCTTGTTTGCTGGTTAATTTGCCTTCTTCCCTCTGGCCTTTTTGTTACTGAGCCATTCACTGGGAACACCAACCCTATTACAGTATTTATCCCAGCCCTGTTACAATGTCTATTTTTAAATGGATCCCAAAGAGTTATTTCTTTGGAAGGAGCCCAAATATGCTAGATAGAAACAAGATAAATTGGGACAGATGACAATATAAGGCTCGACATTTCTTGAGAATACAAAAGTGGGGCTAGATGGATTCATTCTCAGAAGAAGAGGGAGTAAAAGATGAAGCTTTGCTTTTATGTTTATGGTTAATCTGATCTTTATATTAGTGTCCAGAAATAAATCTTCCCCATCCCTTACCTAGAAATATCTGTGACTGAGGGGGCTTTCCATATTGCTATGTAGTATCTTGAAAGAAAATACACAAAGAACTTTGTATCAGTGGTAGGTGTGAAGGTGACTCTCTTGACTGTTCTGTTTTGATTGATGAAACTGGAGAAAAAATAAAATTACTGGATCCAACCAATAAAGAGAGGTGAACATTCTAACCTCCTGCCTTTCTTCTTCTTTGCTTCCTCTTTTACCCCATCTGGTGTCGAGAGAAACCTCCTGCTAGAAAGTAAAAACAGTGTGTATGAAGCAGGTTTTGGAGTCAAACGGAACAAGAACTGAGTGGCTAACAAAAATGTGTGTGTGTGTTTCAACTGCAGGAAAACCTCATATAGTGCTAAAGAAGGAAAATTAAATAGTGTAGAAAGGTAATAAAAAGCATTTTCCCTACAAAACTTTGACAGAAAACAAGGCCACAGAAAAAGATAATAGTGCTTGGAAATGTTGAAGGCAATAGTAGCCCGTAGCCGCACCATCGCTGGGGGAAGCGAGCACACCTGCACCCACCACCGCCGCCACCCTCTCCATGCCACGCCTGGCTGGAGGGGTGAAATGTGCCACTGCTGCCGCTGCAGAGGGGTCCGTGCTCGACCTGTAGCCACAACATCACTGAGGGAAGCGAGCACACCTGTGCCCGCTGCCGCTGTCCCTTCCACGCCACGCATGGATGGAGGGGTGAAAAGTGCCACTGCTGCCGCCGCAGAGGGGTCCGTGCTCGCCCCGCAGCCACATCATCGCTGGGGGAAGCGAGCACACCTGTGCCCGCTGCTGCCCCTTCCACGCCATGCCTGGCTGGAGGGGTGAAAAGTGCCACTGCTGCCGCCGCAGAGGGATCCGTGCTCGCCCCGTAGCTGCACCATTGCTGAGGGAAGCGAGCATGCATGCGCACGCCGCCGCCACAGCTCACTCCACGCCACGCCTGGCTGGAGGGGTGAAAAGTGCCGCCACCGCTGCAGCAGAGGGGTCAGTGCTTGCCCCGTAGCCACACCATCGCCGGGGGAGTGAAGCCACTTTTTGAGGACCTCTGTCTTTGCAGGCGCACCCCCCAAAAAAGGACTCAGACACCGGTATAAGTGGATAACGGCATTGGGCCACATTTATTGATTCATGCCCTAGTCCGAATTATAAATTTCAATTGGTACTCAGCCAATTATAATTCTTAAGGCAAGCAGGCCGCAGTAACACTGGTAAGGTTCCTCCCAAAATTGCCAACAGCAATTGGCTACAATGTATCCATTTGTATCAATTTGTTTGTTGACAACAAACAAATTGTTGACCATAGTCAATCAACTATCTACTGACCCCACCCTCTGACGTGTATCCGTAAAATCATGTGGTGATGCATGCTGAATAGCTCGTGCCATCACCCCATTGCCTGGTTCGTCGTTGACCGGTCAACGTTAACCAACTTGTACCTATCTAGTGTTGGCCAGTCAATTGCGAACCTGCCGGATACCTGTGGGTCATCAATATTTACCTTACCAGTGCTACCCGCCACACGGGGAGGCTTAATAAAGACTCACCCCCCCCCAGACCGTCAGCTCGGTCAACAGGCCTGCTTGCACATCCTCCAAAAAGAGGTCCATACCTCTGGGCGACAGATGGACCCCATCCCCTGTGTAAAGGTCATAATTTTGGAGACTAATGTTGGGGTGTCGGATGACCCGCCCCAAACCCTTGTCAGCAAAGAACCGGGCCACTGCCCTGTTCACCGAGCGACGAGCGCGGTCAAGGCCCTGGAGGTTGATACCTCCCCTGTAAGCGTGACGCAGTATGATGTCCGACCATAGCAGGGTTGTGGCAGGCCACACATAATGCAAATAAGCCAGGTCGCTACAGATCGTATGTTTTAAAGAAAGGCCAGTGATCTGGCCCAAGTCATTGCCCCCGAGGTGCAGCACCAAGACATCAGGCGGTTCAGCATCCCTGATGGAGAAAAGGAATGGCAACAGTTCCCACCATAACATTCCGCGCTTACCATACCACCTGATACATGCGGATGCACGTAGTCCAAGCTGGGGTCCCCACTCTGTCGCCGCAGCGTACTGCGCTGCCCAGTGCACATAGCTGTGGCCCACCAGCCATACTGCCACCGGTGTGCGGCGACACACAGGGTCTGTAAAGTAAAAAGAGACAGGACAGTGACTTATCTGGTACTCACACTTGAAGAGGGCGAACATATAATTCAAAACACTTCGATCCCCACCTCCCCATATGGCATATATCAGCCTCAGAGTACCCAAATGCGGCTGCAGTTGAAGCAGCTCCTATTCTAAAAGAATGGGTGCCGTAACGAGCCCCGGGTAGGCCAACACTGGACAGCGCCTTACCGGTCACCTTCCAAAATTGAAATTTAGTCAGGGGAGACCCATCTTGGTGGCAGAAAAACGGGCCAGGGTACGTACCACGCATTGCAATGAACTCTTGTAGGGCACCAACCGGACAGATGTCTGCAATGGAACATTGTAGCAGTCTAACACCACTGCCTACACCGTGCTGATCGACCTTTGAGCAACGTATCCTCAACTGAGCCCACTCATTAGAGACATAGACATCTTCGAGTTCCAGTGCCCTACGTGCCGCATCCGCCTTAGACAGTCGCACCAGCTCACTGATGCGGAGCGCTCCAAAAAAGGCCACCGTGGTAGCCGCATGAAACAGAGCTGCCTCATACCTGTCAAAACACAGGTCATGCCAGCCTCGTGCAAGGTGGGTAAGAACCCCCGGGGAAATAGGGTGGCGAGTGTCCGGGCGACGTCCATGTTCCCGTGTCCACCCCTCCAAAACATGTCGTATACGGAAATCATTCGTGCTGTCAGCAGAACCCCTCACTTTGGCCATGAATGCCAGTGCTGACAGCCTGGATGCTATGGTGCGGGGAGCTAGACCCTGACTATGTAGGTAGACCATAAATTGGAGAAGGTGTGCAACCGGAATGGGCCACGCCTCGGGCAACCGGAGTTGCTCACAGAATATTCTAAATTGACTGAATGCATGGTGATACGCCTTACGCGTGCGGGGCGCCAGCGACATGCCGATCGCCCAGTTCACCTCTCCTTGCCAAACGTCCAAATCTCGTCCGGAAGCAGCGAGGGTAACACCTCTGTGTCTGGAGCCAAGGCGCGGAACCGGGGAATCTGCAGGCGGGACAAAGCATCAGCAATATCGTTATTAATGCCTGGTACATGTCTGGCCCTGAAAAGCACATTGAGGCGTAGGCAACGCAACACAAACTGCCGAACTAAATCCATGACCCTGGGTGATTTAGATGTCTGGGAGTTGACAATGTGCACCACTGCAGCATTGTCACACCAGAAATGAACCACTGAATTGGCCCACTCCTCGCCCCATAGCATCAAAGCTCCCAGTATTGGGAAGAACTCCAGGAATGTCAGATCGCGTAGACGATCAGTGCCCCGCCATGCTGGAGGCCATCGGCCGTAGGCCCACCTCCCTTCAAAGTAAATCCCATATCCGAGGGACCCCGAGGCGTCTGACTGAACCTGGAACCTAGGGGAAACCAAAAGGTCAGACCTCCAAAATGACACCCCATTGAAGTCCCTCAGAAATTTAAGCCAAACCAACATGTCAACCCTCATGCCCTTGTTCAGTCGGACCCTGTGGTAGCGCCTGGATAGGCCAGTAATGGCGTCGCATAAGCGTCGAGCAAAAGCTCTGCCAGGTGCGACCACCCTGCAAGCGAAGTTAAGGTGACCATGTAAAACCTGGAGCTCACGAAGTGACACCTTGTGTTTGGCCAGTAAGGCCAAAATCAACGCAGTGATCCGGGTAACCTTATCCATGGGTAACCTGGATGCCTGCGAGACCGTGTCAATTTCTATACCCAGAAATGTGAGCTTAGTTGATGGGCCCTCGGTCTTTTCGGGCGCTAAAGGGACACCCAGTTCCTGCATTAGCATCTGAAATGTATTGAGGAGATGCGTACACGTGTCCCAGCCCCGTTCACCCCCGAACAAGAAATCATCGAGGTAGTGGGCTACAGGCCGGGACCCAGACCTGCGAACAAAGGCCCACTGTAGGAAAGTGCTAAAACGTTCAAATGCTGAACAGGAAATAGAGCAGCCAAAAGGCATGGCTTTATCGAAATAAAATTTTCCTTGGAATTTGAAACCCAGCAACTCAAAGTCACCCGGGTGCACAGGCAATAAACGGAATGCCGACTTAATGTCACATTTTGCCAGGAGTGTACCCAGGCCACAAGAGCGCACCATGCGCAGGGCCTGGTCAAATGATGTATACCTGACCGAACAAAGGTCATCAGGAATGGCATCATTGACCGAATGGCCCGCCGGGTATGACAGGTGGTGAATCAAACGAAACTCCCCAGGGGTCTTTTTGGGCACCAACCCTAAAGGGGAAACCTTCAGATTGGTAAAGGGGGGGCTGGGAAAGGGGCCAGCCACCCTACCTGCTTTAACCTCCTTAGCAATACTAAGGGCGGCAACCTCCTCCCTACCCTTCAGGGAAAGTAGATTAGGGGCATCTTGTGGGCACCGCACCCCTTTGAATGGTATGCGAAAGCCCCGCTGGAAACCTTCGAGGAGGTACCTAGCATCCTCCCTCCTTGGGTAAGGTGAGAGCCATCGCTCCAACATAGCTATGTTAACTGGGGAGGGGGCCTTCTGAGTGACCAGTTCCATCAGCGGCAGGTTTGCCCGCTCCTTGTCCACCTCTACCTCTGCCCCGTGGCCCACCTGCCCGCGGACACGCAGCGGCGGCGTGGGGGCCAGCGCAAGAGGGACACTCGTGTTTGTATCTGCACTGTTTCCTATTGCATACACCATTGGCCGAGAAGCTCCAACACAGCAGGTGGGCTGGAACCCCCTGCCCCGCCAGCTGGCGGGGGGGTCTGCATTGGAGCAGCTCGCTGGACCGCATGTCCACAATGGTACCTCTCCCCAGGCGCCGGGCGCATGGGCGTCATATACAAAAGCCACAGCGTCTGACAGGGCTCATCCCACCTCATCTCCGGGTGTAAGGGCACTCTCATTCGGAATTCCTCGTCGTAAGCCAACCACGAGGGGCCAGGAAAATCTACCATTGCCCTGTAAATGTTGTCCAAATACTGGACCATAGGGATGGTGAGGTCAGGCCGCGCCCTGAGGTACACCGCCATATAAATGAGATATGCGGGTAACCAGTTGGCCCATGTGCGTGGTGGCTTGCGACGGCGGGACAGCTCTTTGTCCTTCTCATCCTGCCCCTCTTTCTCCTCCTTGGTGGGTTTCCTGTTCAATAGGGAGAAGATATCTACGTACTCCCCCCGCCAAATCTTTTCCCTCATGGCCTGGGCCAAATGATCCCCGAGGGGCAAGGAATACCCGGCTGTCGGGAGTGCCGACACCGGCACAGTGTTGGCACGGGGTATCGGGAGCAGAGCCTGGACTGCCCCTGCGACACCCGGTGCTGCCCCGGGGGCGGAAACCCCCCCACCCAATGTTGCGGCAGCATGCGACCAAGCTGCACCCGGGTAGGCCGGGAACTGATGCCCCCCTGCCCCGACATTGCGAGGCCAGGGCCACTGGAACCCATCCCCAGAGGTGGAGTGTGATGTGGGCACATTAGCTTGAACCTGATACTCACTGGGTGCACCCCCGTGAGCCGCCCCCACCGGGGGTTCCGGCCCACGGCGGGCGTCGGAGCTCGCGACCGAAATCGAGCTCTGAGGACACATCCATCCAATACCTGTCTGTAGCGCCTGATGCACGGGGAGTTGCGAGGCCGCGGCGGGCACAGGCCTGCGCGCCTCCAGCAACTCAACCCGACTGGCAGCCTGTTGTAGAGTTGCAGTTGCCACGTTAGTAGGCTGGCAGGAGGGGGCCCCAGATGGCAAGGAAGCCCCCCCCAATGGGGTTACTGGTGATCCCCAGGGATGCCTCTAGCGCCGCCACGCGGGCCAATAAGACATCCACTGTCGCAGATCCCCCTGCGTAAAAGGAGCCAGGTGGGCCGGATGGCCCACCGGGAAACGGCCCAGATACCCCGACCTGAGAGCCCGGCCCCAAGTAGGGCCATGCCCAAAACTCCGGCCCCTGAGGGGCCGGGGGTGAGCCTTGCTGTGCAGCCGCACCAGGCCCTCCCCCCTGGTCGAAGCCCATGGCCGGTAATTGCGGGCCGGGGGCCGAAGCCCCAACCGCGCTCAGCCCTCCCCCCTATTCAAAGCCCATGGCCGGCACTTGCGGGCCGGGGGCCGAAGCCCCGGTAGGGCCAGTCTGGGGCTGAAGAGCCGCGGGCCACGGCCTGAGCTGCCCCATCCCACCGATCCCGGTGGGAGCCTCCGGCTGGAGGTCCTGTTGAGGGAGTGCAGTCGCGGTCCTCCGACCCGACTGCTGCTGCCACCTGCGCAGGCGAGCCTGCTTCGCCATAGCCTTCTTTCTGGGAGGCATAAAATGAAGAGCGATCCCTATCCAGGGATCAGAAAACCGCTAGCTGGGAAGCCGAAAATCAAGCAGCCAAGACCGCTAAGGGGCTGCAGCCACCGAAAGGCTTCCCTCCAAAAGACGAAGAGCGATGGAGAAAAAACTTCTCCTCTCCGTCGCTTTCACAAAATGGCAGCTCGGCTGCCTCGTGGCCACCCCTTTTATAGAGGGGTGGCCACGCCCCCTAACTACCCAGATGTCTGAGTCCGGGTGGGGTGGGGCCCGCAAAGAGCGCGGCGGCCATTTTGGCGCCGCGATTGCATTTGCCCTGTTCGGGCCTATTCATCTGCCTTTTGTATTCTGTTCTTTGCTTTTCTCATTGCTTTCTTTTGAGTGTAATTTTTAACAATGCAACTGGACTCAAAAGACTGTATCAGGAAAGCATATATAAATGCTTGTATACAAATGCCAGAAGCCTCCGGAACAAAATAGGGGAGCTGGAATACTTAGCAATAGATAAGAATATTGATATTATTGGTATCACTGAAACCTGGTGGACGGATGATAACTAATGGGATACAGTTATCCCAGGCTACAAACTGTACAGGAAGGATAGGAAGGGGCAAACGGGAGGTGGTATAGCCTTGTATGTCAAAGAAGTGATAAAATCGTATGAATTGGAATATCTATGTGATTTGGAGTCACCATTAGAAGCTCTGTGGGTAAGAGTACCAGGCCACAAGGATGGTCTAACAGTAGGCATATACTATCGGCATCCGACCCAAACTCTTGAGGGAGACTGGCAGTTGGAGAATGTTGTAAAGGAGGCGTCCAAGAAGGGAAGCCTGGTTATAATGGGGGACTTCAATTACCCTCACATAGACTGGGTGAACTGTTGTTCAGCACATGATAAAGAGATAAAGTTCCTAGATATGCTAAATGATTGTTCCCTGGGACAGATGGTTGAAGACCCAACTAGAGGTACAAGAATCCTTGACTTGATCCTGAGTAATACTCAGGATCTGGTGCAAGATGTTAATGTGACTGATCCAATAGGGAACAGTGACCACAACTCAATTATGTTTAACTTGATCATAGACTGCAAGTCACTGATAAAATCTAACACAGAGACCTTAAATTTTCAAAAAGGAAATTTCCCAAAGATGAGGAAACTAGTAAAAAAGAAGCTGAAAGGGAAAATTGAGAGAGTCCAAACACTCCAAGAGGCATGGAGGCTGTTTACAAAAACAATAACAGAGGCCCAATTGGAATGCATACCCAAAAGGAAAAAGGGCACTGCCAGGTCCAAGAGGACTCCGATGTGGCTTACAGGAGCTGTTCGGGAAGTGATCAAGAGCATGCAAAGCTCATTTAGAAGATGGAAGTCTTGTCCGAATGAGGACAGCAGGCAGAAACATAAATTCTGGCAGAACAAATGCAAGGCAACAATCAAGAAAGCAAAGCAAGACTTTGAGGAGCGTATAGCTGAAAATACTCAGAGAAATAACAAAGACTTCTTTAAGTACATTAGAAGTAAGAACCCAACTAGGAAGGCCATTGGACCATTAGATGACAATGGAAGGCAAGGGGTTATTAAAGAGGAAACAGAGATTGCAGAGAGACTCAATGAATTCTTTGCTTCAGTATTCACTGAAGAAAACAGAGACCACATGCCCAAAACAGAGCCTATCTTCGTAGGGAGGGAAAGCGAAGAATTAAGCCAGATAGAAATAACCAGGGAGGAGGTCCTTGCATGTCTTGTTAAGCTAAACACTAACAAATCACCAGGACCAGATGGCATCCATCCACGAGTTCTCAGGGAACTTAAAGATGAAATTGCTGATCTCCTAGCCAAAATATATAATATTTCCCTCAAATCAGGCTTTGTGCCTGATGACTGGAAGGCAGCGAATGTAACACCAATTTTCAAAAAAGGATCCAGGGGTGATCCAGGAAATTACCGACCAGTCAGTTTGACATATGTCCCAGGTAAAGTGATGGAAACCATCCTAAAAGATAGAATTAATAGGCACATAGAAGAGAAGGCGCTGCTAAAGGAGCGCCAACATGGCTTTTGCAAGGGCAAATCATGCCTCACTAACCTGTTAGAATTTTTTGAGAGTGTCAACAAACATGTGGATAAGGGGGATCCAGTTGACATTGTTCATCTGGACTTTCAGAAGGCTTTTGACAAGGTCCCACACCAAAGGCTCTTGATTAAACTTGCCAGTCATGGAATAAAGGGACAGGTCTTGTCCTGGATCAGCAACTGGCTAAGGGACAGGAAACAGAGAGTAGCACTAAATGGACACTTCTCCAAGTGGAGGGATATAAAGAGTGGGTTCCCCCAAGGTTCAGTACTGGGACCCCTGCTTTTCAACCTCTTCATAAATGATCTAGAGGTAGGAGTAAATAGCAAGGTAGCCGAATTTGCTGACGACACTAAATTATACAGGGTAGTGAAAACTGTGAGAGATTGTGAGGAGCTCCAGAGGGATCTCTTGACACTGGGGGAGTGGGCAAAACAGTGGCAAATGAGCTTTAACACTAGTAAGTGTACAGTGATGCATGTTGGGGCAAAAAAACCCCAATTACATTTATAAACTGATGGGGTCTGAACTCTCTGCGACAAACCAGGAAAGGGACCTCGTTGTCCTGGTGGACAACTCAATGAAGGTGTCAACCCAGTGTGCCTCAGCAGTGAAAAAAGCAAACTCAATGCTAGGGATCATTAGGAAGGGTATAGAAAATAAGTCAGCAAGTGTCATTTTGCCTCTTTAAAAATCTATGGTGAGGCCCCATCTGGAATACTGTGTACAGTTCTGGTCGCCATACCTCCAGAAGGATATTATGGAGCTGGAAAAAGTGCAGAGGAGGGCAACCAGAATGATTAGGGGACTGGAACACCTTCCTTACCATCTGTGGCTGCAACGGTTGGGCCTTTTCACTCTTGAGCAACGGCGTCTAAGAGGTGACCTGATTGAAGTTTATAAAATCATGCACGGTGTGGACAAAGTAGATAAGGAAAAACTGTTTTCCATATCGCACAACACTAGAACTAGGGGACACTCGATGAAACTTTTGGGTACTAGTTCTCAAACAAATATGAGAAAGTACTTTTTCACCCAGAATCACTGGTCTATGGAACTCCCTGCCAGAAGAAGTGGTGACAGATGTCAGTCTTGACAGCTTTAAGAAAGGATTAGACAAGTTCATGGAGGACAAGGGGATCAATGGCTATAATTATGGATACTTAAGGACAACATCGGGGTTGGAGAGATAGGCAGGATATCTCTCAATGCCATTTCCAGGGAATCCTAAGCAGGTGAAGGCATCTGCTTGGGAATACCCTGAAGGAAATGGTGAGCCACTGTGTGAGACAGAATGCTGGACTGGATGGGCTGTGGCCTGTTCCAGCAAGGCTGTTCTTATGTTCTTATGTTCTTATGACCTCATCACAGATTGAAGCTGTTGATGCATGCAGAGTGGCAGGAAGCAAGGACTGTGTTTCAAAGAGCAGCTTAGGAGATCTCAGCCCCCCCGTGAATCAACCCTCATCACAAAAGCAGGAGAAGCTGAGTAGTAAATTTGATACCTCACGTTTGGGCAGGAAGATCCTGCAGAAATGGAAGGATGGCCCAAAGGAGGAACGCACAAAACCCAAGACAAAAAAGGGGTGCAAGTACAAACTAACAGATGCAGGTTGTCATAAGGTTGAGATGCTGGAGATGAAAGAAATACAGAGAAAGAGGGGGGTTAATCTTGCCTGTATGGACAGCAGGCTGTGGCAAAAATACAAGGAGGAAGAAGACATACAGTTTTTGGCTGATTTTGAACTGCCCAACCCTCAAACAAAGAGATCCAGAGTGAGCTGTCCCAAGGTTCAAGCATCAGGATTGCAGGGAAAGCAACTTGGAATTCCCTGTGATTTTCTTCTGTGTGAAATTGCTTGCAAATTCTGGAGAAGTTCCTTGTGCCTTCACACCTCCTCGGCCTGCCTTAATGCAGATGGGTGTGGCTGGAGCATGAAGGAATGTGTGTTTGCCTGAAAAGCTGAGAAAAGGGGGGTTGTGTGGGATTGTCTTGTGAAGTCAGTGAGACTTAATTTATGGCTTAATTTCAACCTTTGCCATGCCAAGAACTGTGCTGGAGAGAAGATAGTGTTTCAGAGAGCTTCAATCAAGTTTTGGAGTTTTAATTTGGACATTTTAATTGGACTAAAAAGAAGAATTATAAAACCTGACAGCCTTTTTAAGAAATTGTCTACCTGCTCATGCTAATGATATTTGTACTGTATTGGTTTACCATGCTATGCTGGTTTAAGTTATTGAATGCCTCTTTCACTCACACCAGTGGGAGAAGAAGAAATTTAATGCCTTACTCATGTAATTGGGGAAGTGAGAAATGCCTTCTCAAATGCAACCAGGCCTCCTTCATGTAAGGAAGAAGAGAAATGTTCATGTCTTGTTTATGCTTAAATGTTTTGCTTATTCTTTTGCAGGAGAAAGACCTGTCTTTGCTTATGTTATGTATTGTCTTATGAAACTGCATATCTCAAGGTACCTTCAGAAGCACATGGCAGAGTTTCCAGTACCCTACACATGTAAATGGGTTTGTGATATTGCATTTGTGTTATATGTCACTCATGTTTCACGTTTAGTTACATGGTACTAGTAATAACAGGGCATGCTCCTGTTTCTTAGGGGAGTGTCTTCCTAAGCCATTGGTCGTTTATTGGCAACAAGGGGATCCTGAGTGGAAAGATTCCTGCTGGAGCAATCCGCCCATGGAGAGAGAAGAAGGTTACTCAGCTCCAGGATGGTGGTTCATCAGTAAACTAAATTTGCTGACATTTGTTCTTTTCTTTCTTACTGTGCTTCCAGCTGTAAGAACAATACCTCATGGGGGCAACCCCAACTTTTGGATTCGTCATGCTAACTATATGTTTGAGGTTCATGGTAAGAATGCAACGTTATACTATGAGCATCCACTGGCAGTGTCTCAAATGGCTTTTCTTCCGGCATTGTTCAACACGCCAGAGTTGGTTATTGGACATTTGCAACATATTGATAGGTCTACACTCTTCTCTAATCCTCCAGAACAATTTAACAACACCCGCTGGCGAAGCATGACATTCAAGAAATACACTAAAGGACTTTGTTTCTGCTGTCATAGTTCTGGAGTCTGGAATAGTAAATGGAAGTACTGGACTCAAGCAAAAAGGGTTTTGCAGAATGTAGGCAATTATACGGGTTGTGATGATTATTTTTGGTTATGGGGTAGTTATAACAGTTCTTATAAGCTTAATTATACCTTGTTTAACACTACTATTGAAGATATATATGATGTGTTTCCTATGTTTACTCCTGATTATTCTGCTATAGATAGTGGTTCAATTTGCAATGGATGGCAAATCAAGGATCCTAACATGTGGTTCTTTTTTAATGGAGTTGCCACGAATTTCCATCCAGGACAGTATCAATGTGCAGCATTGGGTTATTTTACCTTACCCGTACAAGTGCAAATGCCGCCTCAGGCACATGCACGGCGCCGGAGAGCTGCTGCCGGCCCGATGGGTTCTGGTTGCAATGATGAAGTGATAATCGATGTTCAGCTGTCTGATGGTAGCTCCTGGGGGAGAGCTATAGGGAGTGCTATCACTGGAGCACTCACCTTGGGATCATACCCAGGTGTCATTTCCCAGGAGAATAGAAGGTCCATTTTGGGACTCACCTGTAGGCTGGAGAAATCAATCAATGCCACAGGGAGGGTCATACGGGATCTTCAAATGGAAATCACTGAGCTTCATCAAGACCAAATGCAGGACAGACTAGCCATAGATTACCTGTTGGCAAAATCCGGAGGATTTTGTAAACTGGTCGGGAACCAGGGATGTCGGGTAAAATTCCAGGATCTGAATAATACTATTGAGAAAGAACTTCAGAATTTACAGGAGAGCATTATTAACAATGTACGCACTGATGTTAATCTCTTTGATTGGGTGACTTCTTGGTTGCCTGATTTATCTGTCCTTAGACAAGTTTTCTTTTATGGGTTTATTATTATTATCTGCCTTATACCTTGGTGTTTTTGCATTACTTGTATTCCTAATCTTATTTCTATGTGTAACACATGTCCACTGCGTAGAAGGGAGACATCGAGTTTTGCACGACGGCAATTGTACTCAATGAGGTATCATCCTCCGGAACAAAGTACCAGGAGTCAGGAGGGGTGCGATGTTCAGGAGGACAGTGATGATGTATATGATGACATGCAGGGGTATGATTAGCCGTCCCTCTCTCAAATTTTAATGAAAAAGGAGGACATGTAGGAATGCATCTGGTTTCTGTCTTGCCTGTCTCTGACACATTTTGTAAACAAAAGCCTCTTTGCCTACTGAGAGACAACGCTAGATTTTGGGCTCTGACACCTCTGATTGGCTGTATGCCCTGAGTTTTGTCTCTGTTAAGTTTCGTTTCTGGTATACAATGCTTGCCTAAGTTTCGTTTCTGAGTCTCTCTGCCTGAATAAAGAGAAGGCATCAGTATCGTTTGTTCAGCCAAGGACTGGAGTCGTGTTTTTTCTGTCTCTACCTAAAAAGATCTGAGGATATAAACTGCTGCTAATGAGGCTGACTGATTGAAGAGATCTTTACATGAATCAAATCCCAACAGTTATGTTACAAAGATTAAATGACACCTACATTGGAAAGAAGCATACCCGTCAAGCGCGGCTCCAGAAAATACGAGACCTGTGCAGAACCCTTGGACATTTAATGGTACCAATGCCATTCCTTCCGTGAAATATTGGCTTTCTCCAGATTGTCAAAATTTCCAAAATACAAGGACATGCTTCAGCTGGAAGAAGAACAGGGCTTATTAAAATTTGTATCTGTCATATACTAGAAAATTCGTGCCTTTAAATATAAATTTTATGAAAGCCCTATACTGTATATCACTGTTGCAACTTGGCCTCCAGCTCATTTTTAAACATCGATTTTAGCATTATAAATAAAGAGTCCTTCCTGGGAGTCTCCAATTCACTCTCTATAGGAAGTGCTGTAGTGTGCTAAGTTCAACCCCACCAACAAAGTTCAATACAAGGAGATATTATTCTTCAATGTAAAACAAATAAACATATAAAAGCAATAGAACTGGCACTGATCAATTTAGTCTGCATCATCGGGATAATAAGAAAAATGCCCAAATCACTCTATTGAATCCGAATCTATCAAACTGGAACGTTGCTTCTTCTGGACATGCCCATTGCTTCATAGTAAATCCTCATTTCTGAAAAGCTGTCCTTACTGGAGGAGGTCCTCCAGCTTTGATGAGATATGAGTGATAAGTGAATTACATAACTGCATTTCAAATGCTTGTGTTGGAAGCTTTCTCTCATTGTTTCCGGGCAGCATGTGAAGCCAAAAGAAGGAATCTAGACTTCCTCTTTGCAGTTCACAAACAAAATACAGTAAAACCTTGCATAATGCAAGCGCGGCGCCAAAATGGCCGCCGCGCCCTTTGCGGGCCCCCCCATAGGACGAAGGCATCCGGGTAGTTAGGGGCGTGGCCAGCTCCCTTATAAAAGGGGTGGCCATGAGGCAGCCGAGCTGCCATTTTCCGAAGCGACGGAGCGGAGAAGTTTTTCCCCTGTGTCTCCGTCGCTCCTTACCTTGCGGGAAGCCTTTTGGCGGCGAATCTTCTTTTCGGCTTCCCTTTCCTGCGATTGAGATGCCTTCGAAGAAGAAGGCAGCTTCGAGTGCGGCTCGAGCTGTGAGGAGGCGCAACCCGGGTCGGAGGACCACGGTGGCGCCTCCCCAGCAGCCGCCTGTCCAGGCCCCCGCCGGGGCCGGCGGAATGGGGTCCATCGCCCCGTGGCCGGACGTGGGGGATCGGAATGCGGGCGCGGCAGGGGCTCCGGCCCGCGGCCCGCGAGCGGTGGACACCGCTACTCTCTCTGCCCATCCTGTTGGGCCTGCCTCTCTTCCTCCTGGGCCTTCTAGCCTGGGCGGGTGGTGTGGTCCTCTACCTTGGCAGGTTCCTGCACCGACCCTACCGGGCTTCGGTGTTGGGCAATGGCTCTATTCGGGTCCTGGGGTACAGGGACCTGTACCCGCGCCTGGACTTGGCGGGCCGGCCGGCCCTTGGCCTCAGATCGACATGCAGGCCTTACTGGCCCGCCTTGCGGCCCTCGAAGCGTCTTTAGCTCGGGCCAGCCAGGCTGGGGCTCCCTTTGGCGTCCCTTTTGCGGCGCCGTCGGCGGGAGGACAACAGGCGGCGGGCAGGGTTGAGCTGCCTCAGGCGGGTGGCGTGGCTTCGGCCACTGCCCCGCAGCTCCCCAGCCAGCAGACGAGTGCAGGTCAGGCCCCGATGATGAGCTCTACGTCGGTCGTGAGCTCCGACGCCCCCAGTGGGCCGGAATCCCCGGTGGGGGCGGCCCACGGGGGTGCAGCATGTGAGTATACGGTCCAAGCCAGTACACCTGCACACATTGCTTCTATGGGGGGAGCTTTTTACCACTCAGGGCCCCGTGGTGGGGGGTGTTCCCTACCCTGAGGGGAATGTTTTGGGTGGCCGGGTTGGTCCAAGCCCCTATTCCTTACCGCTGAGTGACCACTTGGCTCAGGCCACCAGAGAGTAAATTTGGCGGGGGGAGTATGTGGATATCTTCTCACTCCTAAACAGAGTGCCCACCAAGGAGGAGAGGGAGGGGCAGAATGAGAAGGATAGTAGCAGGCACGTTGTTGCAAGCCGCCAAGTATGTGGGCCAAATGGTTGCCGGCCTGCATCGTATGCATGGCGGTGTACCTTAGGGCCCGGCCGGATTTGGCAATTCCGATGGTCCAGTATTTGGACAACGCCTACCGGGCGATGGTTTACTTTCAGGGCCCATCGTGGTTGGCTTGTGACGAGGAATGCCGTAGGCGGATTTCCCCGCACCCCGAGACTAGGTGGGATGAGCCAGGCCAGAGGCTGCGGCTTTTGTACGTGACGCCCACGCGCCCTGCGCCCGGGGAGATATACCATTGTGGACATGCGGTCCAGCAGGCGGCCCCAGCATAGGTCACCTGCCAGGGGGCGGGGCGGGGGGTTCCAGCCCGCCTGCTGTGCTGGACTTTCTTGTCCAATGGCTCCTACAATGGGAAGAATTGCAAATACAGACAGGAGTGTCCCACCTGTGTTGGCCCCCATGCGGCCTCTGCCTGTCCCAGGCCTAGAAGGATGCGGGGCAGAGGGTGGGGCAGACAGGGGGCTGGCAAGACTGCCGCAGATGGATCTAGTCCACCGATGGTCTCCCTCCCCATTTAAGGTGGACATGTTGGAGCGTTGGCTCACATTGTACCCGAAGGGAGAGGATGCGGGTTATCTCCTTCAGGGTTCTAGGCAGGGGTTCCGGATCCCTTTCAGGGGTAATAGGTCCCCTCAGGATGCCCCCAATCTTTTATCCCTTAAGGGGAGGGAGGAGGTGGCTGCTGCCAGCTTTGACAAGAGGGTCTATGCGGGCGGGGTCGTTGGCCCTGTCCCTGCACCCCCGTCCCGGGGAGCATATTATTTCAATGATGCCATGCCTTTTGGCTATTCCATCGGGGCTCGGTTTTCGAGCATTTCACCACTTTCCTAGAGTGGGCTTTTGTCCGCAGGTCAGGGTCCCGGTCTGTAGCCCATTCCCTGGATGGTTTTATTCGGGGCTGAACGGGGCTGGGACACGTACACACGTCTCCTCAACACATTTCAGACGCTAATGGAGGAACTTGGTGTCCCTTTAGCGCCCGAAAAGACCGAGGGCCCATCTTCACAGCTAGTATTCCTGGGGTGGAGAGTAACACGGTAGCGCAGGATTCTAGGTTGCAGTGGGATAAGGTGTCAAGGCTAGTGGCCCTTATCTCGGACTTGCTGGCCGAGCGCATGGCATCACTGAGGGAACTTCTGGTGCTACATGGTCACCCTAATTTCGCTGGCAGGGTCGTCGCACCGGGCAGGGCATTTGCTCTGCGCTGGTGCGACGCCATGGCGGGATTATCCAGGCCCCACCATAGGCTTAGATTTACCCGGGGTATCGGGGCAGACGTGCTTGTCTGGCCATAGATCCAGAGGTAGTTCAACGGGGTGTCATTTTGGGGTCTGATCTCCTGGCTCCCCCTTGCTTTCAGATGCAGTCCGATGCCTCAGGATTCCTGGGTTTATGGGATGTACTTCAATTGGAAGTGGGCCTATGGTGGGTGGCCACCATCCTGGGCAGGCAAGGGTCGCCTGCATGGTCTCACGTATCTGGAATGTTTCCCTATCCTGGGTGCTTTGATGCTATGGGGCAAGGAGTGGGCCAACTCGGTTGTGCAATTTTGGCGCGACAACGTCGCTGTTGTCCGCATCGTCAAGGCACAGATTTCCAAATTGCCCGGGGTTATGGAGCTAGTGCGCTGGTTTGTGTTATGCAACCTGTGCCTCAACGTTCCCTTCAGGGCCGGGCATGTCCCAAGGGTTGATAATGATATTGCTGCTGCTTTGTCCCGCCTGCAGATCTCCCGGTTTCGTGCCTCGGCCCCGGATGCGGAGGAATTTCCCTCGCCACTCCCGGACGAGAGATGGAACGTTGGCAAGGAGAGGTGAACCGGGCGATTGGCCTGTCACTAGCGCCATGCATGAGTAAGGCGTATCACCACGCATTTAGTTCCTTCAGAGCATTATGTACCCAATTTCGACTGCCAGGAACCTGGCCGATCCCAGTAGCCCATGTTCTGCGGTTCATGGTTTACCTGTATGCCCAGGGCCTTGCACCACGCACCATAGCATCTCAGCTGTCGGGTTGGCTTTTATGGCCAAAGTGGGAGGTCGTGTGGACAGCACCAATGACTTCCGTGTGAGACATGTTTGGGAAGGGTGGGTGCGCGTGCGCGGGCGTTTCCCGGGCGACCGCCACCCGATTTACCCAGGGGTCTTTTTTACCCAATTGGCCCGGGGCTGGCCTGGCCTCTGTTTTGATAGATGAGGCAGCCCATTTCATGCGGCTACTACGGTGGCCTTTTTGGAGGCGCTCCGCATCAGCGAGCTTGAGATGCTGAGTAAGGCGGATGCAAGATTTTCCCAGGGTTTTTACCCAATTGGCCCGGGGCTGGCCTGGCCTCAGTTTTGATAAATGAGGCAGCCCACTTCATGCGGCTACAACGGTGGCCTTTTTGGAGCGCTCCGCATCGGCGAGCTTGAGATGCTGAGTAAGGTGGTTGCAAGATTTTCCCAGGGTTTTTACCCAATTGGCCCGGGGCTGGCCTGGCCTCTGTTTTGATAGATGCGGCAGCCCATTTCATGCGGCTACTACGGTGGCCTTTTTGGAGGCGCTCCGCGTCAGCGAGCTTGAGATGCTGAATAAGGCGGATGCAAGAATTTCCCAGGGTTTTTACCCAATTGGCCCGGGGCTGGCCTGGCCTCTGTTTGGATAAATGAGGCAGCCCACTTCATGCGGCTACAACGGTGGCCTTTTTTGGAGCGCTCCGCATCAGCGAGCTTGAGATGCTGTCTAAGGCGGATGCAAGTCGTAGGGCACTGGAACTCGAAGATGTCTGTGTGGACAATATTGGGCTCAGTTGGGGATACGCTCCTCTAAAATGAATCAGCACGGCGTAGGCAGTGGAGTAGACTGCTACGATGTTCCTCGACAGACATCTGTCCGGTTGGTGCCCTACAGGATTTCCGTGCACTGTGTGGCACGCACCATGGCACGTTTTTTCTGTCACCAAGGTGGGTCTTCTATTCCTAAATCCCAATTTGGAGGGTGGTGGGAAGGCACTAGACAGTGTTGGCCTCTCAGGGGCTCGTTGCGGCGCCCGTTCGCTCTGCATAGGGGCGGCTTCTGCTGCAGTTGTTTTTTGGGTACTACAGGGCTGAAATACGCCGCATGGGAGGGTGGGGATCACAATGTTTTCAGTTTTGTCTTCGCCCTCCTCAACTGTAAGTACCAGTTTTAGTCACTGCACTGTTTCTCCCCCCCTTCCCTTTTTTACTTGACAGACCCTGGGTGTCGTTTTACACCGGTGACAGTATGCCTGGTGGGCCGTAGCCAGGTGCACAGGGCAGCGCGTTACGCTGCATGGGGCAGCGCGTTACGCTGCGGCGACAGAGTGGGTACCCGACTGGGACAGGGTGCATCCGCACGTCGGACACGATACCGCGGTACGCTTACAGGCGGGCGTTCGGCCTCGGGGCTCTTGACTGAGCCGACGCTCCGTGAACGGGGCTATTGCCCGGTTCCCTTGACAAGGGCGGGGGATGCGTCATTAGCCTCCCCGCCATCAGTCTGCAAATTTACGAGCTTTACTCAGGGGATGGGGCCCATCTGTCGCAGGGAGGTATGGACCTCTGGATTACTGGACTGGCGAGCAGGCCTGTCGACCGAGCTGACGGTCTTGGGGGGGCGGTGAGCCTTTGCAAGCCTCCCCGTGTGGCGGGTATCACTGGTAAGGTAAACATTATGACCCACAGGTATCCGGCAGGTTCGCAATTGACTGGACAACAATAGACAGGCATAAGTTGGTTAAACGTTGTCCGGTCAACGACGAACTAGGCGACGGGGTGATGGCGATAGCTAGCCAGCATGCATCACCCCGTGATTCCACGGATACGCGTCAGAGGGTGGGGTCATTAGTTAGATATTGACTACTGTCAACAATTTGTTTGTTGTAAACAAACAAATTGATACAAATTGATACATTGTAACCAATTGCCGTTGGCAATTTTGGGGTGGTACCTTACCAGTGTTACTTCGGCCTGCTTGCCTTAAGAATTATGATTGGTCGTTTTACCAATAGAAATTTATAATTCGGACTAGGGCATGAATCAATAAATGTGGCCCGATGCTGTTATCCACTTTTACCGGTGTCTGAGTCCTTTATTGGGGGGTGCGCCTGCAATGCAAGCGCGGCGCCAAAATGGCCGCCGCGCCCTTTGCGGGCCCCCCCATAGGACGAAGGCATCCGGGTAGTTAGGGGCGTGGCCAGCTCCCTTATAAAAGGGGTGGCCATGAGGCAGCCGAGCTGCCATTTTCCGAAGCGACGGAGCGGAGAAGTTTTTCCCCTCCACCCCCTCCCTAGTTAACAGTGTGATATTTTGGTCGCTTCGGGGCCGGGTGGGAATTTTTGGCTGGGACCCACAATTGGCTCTCGGGTCCTGGTTTTTTCGCCCATCCCACACTGTTGCTATGGTTTGATATAGGGGTTTCTGTGATGCTGTCGACTTGGTCACATGGGCGGGTATCACTGGTAAGGTAAACATTATGACCCACAGGTATCCGGCAGGTTCGCAATTGACTGGACAACAATAGACAGGCATAAGTTGGTTAAACGTTGTCCGGTCAACGACAAACTAGGCGACGGGGTGATGGCGATAGCTAGCCAGCATGCATCACCCCGTGATTCCACGGATACGCGTCAGAGGGTGGGGTCATTAGTTAGATATTGACTACGGTCAACAATTTGTTTGTTGTAAACAAACAAATTGATACAAATTGATACATTGTAACCAATTGCCGTTGGCAATTTTGGGGTGGTACCTTACCAGTGTTACTTCGGCCTGCTTGCCTTAAGAATTATGATTGGTCGTTTTACCAATAGAAATTTATAATTCGGACTAGGGCATGAATCAATAAATGTGGCCCGATGCTGTTATCCACTTTTACCGGTGTCTGAGTCCTTTATTGGGGGGTGCGCCTGCAAAGAACACCTTGCTTAGAGACTAACTCGCTTAAAGAGCAGAATTTTCTCTGAATGGTAGTGTCGCTTAACAACTAAAACTAACCAAAAACTCACTTAACAACTAAATCGGGGTTCGCAATCTCCCCTGCCAAAAGTCACAATTGGTCACTTACAACGGTGTTTCGCTTAAAGAGCAAAATCACTTAAAGAGCAATCCTGTGGACACATCATGCTTTTTAAGCGAGGTACCACTGTACTGAAGATGTGTACATTTGTAATTTCATATTAAAGATTATTGCCCAAGTTGCCGGTACTGCAAAACACACATGCAAACACTTATTATGCAAGAGATTTCACTAGATGTAAGAGAAGTAGCATATGAGCAGCCAGCTATGTAAAAGCATGGCAAAAGGCTAGAGACTCTTGCTGCATGACTAATGCATGATGCACTTATACTAAGTCATGCATTTAGAATGTGCATTAAAAAGGGTAGTCTTGGGAAGAAAAGGAGGGCGAAAGCAATCACATAGCTAGTTCCTTGAGAAGAAAACATATTGTGGTTGCAATCTGGTGTTAGATTTACGGGAGAGAAATAAAGTCTAAGAAAGTGAAATGCCCACTCATAACCTTCAGTTGTACATCAAACAGAGAGAATCTGTTTAATGGCATGGTGTTGGTCCAATATAAATGCAGAGGCTTTCTTTGTCCTGATGTGGCTTTATGAACTACTGTATAGTAATTCCAAATTAATGTCTATCAGATCAGTTTAGAATCATCCTTGCAACAGTTAGGTCAGATGAGGCTTTTACAACAACTCATACACTGAAGTACTAACAGGTGGGAAAGAAAAAGAGGTAAAAACTGTTTGGCATGGGTACCTGTGGGAAAAGATGCCACAACTTCTGTCTCATCCCCAGGTGATGCTTGTAAACCTGGAAAGCTATAAACAAAGGTTCATTAGTTATGGCAGCTATATATTACCTCTGAATTTGGATGCATTATGCCTCTGAATGCCTGCTGCTCAGAAATACCAGTGGGAGGGTATTGTTTTTATGCATGTAGACTTCCAGTAGGCACCAGATTCAGCATGCTTTTTCTAATGTTATGCATCTCCTCCATTTACACAGGAAGCAATTTTCTCTGCAAAGCAAGTTTTTAATATATATATAGCCTTTATCTTTTCTCAGCCACTGTTAAAGAAGTGATTCACACAACTGGCTGTTGGTCCATTGCTGAGCACAATTAAAAGTTCTGCTTTTGGCCTAGTAAGGTAAAGGTCGCCCTTGCTCGAAAGCCAGTTGTATCTGACTCAGGTGACTTGGAATGGCACCAGGCTCAAACATTGCATCACCCCAAATACCTGGGAGTTACCCTGGATCGAACCCTCACTTTCAAAACCCACTGCCTTAATACCAAACAGAAGGTTTTTGTCAGGAACAATATTCTGAGGAAAAGAACATGCACAAGTTGGGGTGCACAACCACACACATTAAGAACTTCTGTGGCAGCTTTATGTTACTTTGCAGGAGAGTATGCTAGTCCAGTGTGGTGCAGATCAAAGCATGCAGGGCAGGTGGATGTGGCCCTAAACGAACCAGCAAGATTGGTCACAGGATGCCTAAAACCAACCCCGATACAAAAAGTGCATTACTTGGCTGGCATCCCTCCATCAAAATTCCATTGAAAAAGTGCTGCTCAGAAAGAGTGGATCAAAGTATGTCCCTTGGAAACACACCTGCTATTTGATCACCAACCACCCAAGCAGAGACTGAAATCAAGGCATAGTTTCCTCACAACTTCTGCCCTTCTGATCCCAGCCCCCACAGGCCATCTAAGAACTATGGAAGGCAAGCAAGGAGCTACCAGATAACTGGGCAGACCAACATGACTCTACCACCTGGCCAAGAACAACCATAGCCTGTGTGGAAAGATTTAAACAGACTGTGTGTAGGGGTAGGAAGATCAAGGGCTAATCTGAGAAAGTGGGGTTTCCCTGTAGACAACAGCCTGTGTGAATGCGGAGAAGTACAAACTATCTCCCATAGCATACAATGCACACAATGCTCCTCAATGTGCAATGAGGAGGACCTTGTTAGGGGATGTAAGTCTTTGCCTCACACCCTAACTGGTTGCAAGGCATATTGTGTCTGTGATGCCTTTAAGACCCTACTGCAGGGGCACACAGTTGTTGGGACTTTTCCCTGATGTGCTCCATGGGCCAGTGTATTTAGGTCAGATCAGGATTGCAGACTTCCAACTACAATGCTCAACTTCCTCTGCTGACAGTCTGGACGAAGATTCCTGAGTCTTCCAGAACCTGCTACGAGGACTGAATCTTTGCACTGATCTTGATGATGGCTTTTGCCTGATATGCCATCTGTGCTTGCTGGACAAAGAAGGACTACTTGGGGTAAACCTCCACCAGGAGGACAGAAGCTGTAGAACTCTTTGGCATTGCAGGCGCACCCCCCAATAAAGGACTCAGACACTGGTGAAAGTGGATAACGGCATTGGGCCACATTTATTGATTCATGCCCTAGTCCGAATTATAAATTTCTATTGGTAATTGACCAATCATAATTCTTAAGGCAAGCAGGCCGAAGTAACACTGGTAAGGTACCACCCAAAATTGCCGACGGCAATTGTTACAATGTATCTATTTGTATCAATTTGTTTGTTGACAACAAACAAATTGTTGACCGTAGTCAATATCTAACTAATGACCCCACCCTCTGACGCGTATCCATAAAATCACGGGGTGATGCATGCTGTCTAGCTGTAGCCATCACCCCGTCGCCTGGTTCGTCGTTGACCGGACAACGTTTAACCAACTTATGCCTGTCTAGTGTTGTCCAGTCAATTGCGAACCTGCCGGATACCTGTGGGTCATAAATGTTTACCTTACCAGTGCTACCCGCCCATGTGACCAAAGTCAACAGCAGCAACAGAAACCCCTATGTCAAACCATAGCAACAGTGTGGGATGGGCAAAAAAGCCAGGACCCAAGAGCCAATTGTGGGTCCCAGCCAAAAATTCCCACCCGGCCCCGAAGCGACCAAAATATCACACTGTTAACTAGGGAGGGGGTGGAGGGGAAAAACTTCTCCGCTCCGTCGCTTCGCAAAATGGCAGCTCGGCTGCCTCGTGGCCGCCCCTTATATAAGGGTGCTGGCCACGCCCCCTAACTACCCGGATGGCTTTGTCCGATGGGGGGGCCCGCAAAGAGCGCGGCAGCAATTTTGGCGCCGCGCTTGCATTGCAGGCGCACCCCCCAATAAAGGACTCAGACACTGGTGAAAGTGGATAACGGCATTGGGCCACATTTATTGATTCATGCCCTAGTCCGAATTATAAATTTCTATTGGTAATTGACCAATCATAATTCTTAAGGCAAGCAGGCCGAAGTAACACTGGTAAGGTACCACCCAAAATTGCCGACGGCAATTGTTACAATGTATCTATTTGTATCAATTTGTTTGTTGACAACAAACAAATTGTTGACCGTAGTCAATATCTAACTAATGACCCCACCCTCTGACGCGTATCCGTAAAATCATGGGGTGATGCATGCTGTCTAGATGTAGCCATCACCCCGTCACCTGGTTCGTCGTTGACCGGACAACGTTTAACCAACTTATGCCTGTCTAGTGTTGTCCAGTCAATTGCGAACCTGCCGGATACCTGTGGGTCATAAATGTTTACCTTACCAGTGCTACCCGCCACACGGAGGGGCTTCAAAGATGCACCCCCCAGACCGTCAGCTCGGTCAACAGGCCTGCTCGCCAATCACCCAACAGGAGGTCCATACCTCCTCGCGACAGATGGACCCCATCCCCTGCGTAAAGGTCATAATTTTGCAGACTAATGGCGGGGTGACAACTGACCCGCCCCCAACCCGTCGACAATGAACCGGGCAACAGCCCTGTTTACCATGCGTCTAGCACGGTCAAGGGCCTGGAGGTCGAACCCTCCCCTATACGTGTGCCGCGGCACCATGTCCGACCAAACGAGGGTTGTGGTGGGCCACACGTAATGCAGGTAGGCGAGGTTGCCGCAAATCGCATGCTTCAGTGATAAGCCGGTGACCTGACCTAAATCATTGCCCCCAAGGTGTATGATCAGAATGCCAGGCGGGTCAGCATTCCGGCCTGAGAAAAGGAATGGCAACAGCTCCCGCCATAACATCCCAGGCTTACCATACCATGTGAGACTTGCGTATGCACCCAGTTCCAGTCGGGGTCCCCTCTCTGTCGCCGCAGCGTAACGCGCTGCCCTGTGCACGTAGCTATGGCCCACCAGCCATACTGTCACCGGCGTAATACGACACCCAGGGTCTGTTAAGGAAAAAATGAGGGAAGAGAAAAGGTGCGGTGACTCGACTGGTACTCACGGTGAAAGAGGGCGGACATAAAATTGAAAACATTGCGATCCCCACCTCCCCATACGGCGTATTTCAGCCCCGGAGTACCCAAAAGCAGCCGCCGTGGAGGCCGCCCCTATCCGGAATGAATGGGTGCCGTAGCGGGCCCCTGGGAGGCCAACACTGGCCAGCGCTTTGCCGGTCACCTTCCAAAATTGAAATTTAGTAAGGGGAGACCCATCTTGGTGACAGAAAAACGGGCCATGGTGCGTGCCACGCAGTGCAAGGAACTCCTGTAGGGCACCAACCGGACAGATGTCTGCCAAAGAACACCGTAGCAGTCTTACTCCACTGCCTACGCCATGCTGATCCGTCTTAGAGGAGCGTATCCTCAACTGAGCCCAGTCTTTGGCAACATAGACATCCTCGAGTTCCAGTGCCCTACGACTTGCATCCGCCTTAGACAGCATCACAAGCTCACTGATGCGGAGTGCTCCAAAAAAGGCCACCGTTGTAGCCGCATGAAACAGGGCTGCCTCATACCTATCAAACATAGGTCATGCCAGCCCCACGCCAGTTGGGTAAGGACCCCTGGGGAAATTGGGTGGCGGTCGTCCGGGCTACGTCCCCGCTCCCGCACCCACCCCTCCAAAACGTGTCTCACACGGAAGTCAGCAGTACTGTCCGCATGACCGCCTACTTTGGCCATAAAAGCCAGCGCTGACAGCCTGGATGCTATGGTGCGAGGTGCAAGGCCCTGGGCATGCAGGTAAACCATGAAGTGAAGTATATGGGCCACTGGGATCGGCCAGGTGTCTGGCAGCCGGAATTGGGCACAGAATGCTCTGAAGGAATTGAATGCGTGGTGATACGCCTTATGCGTGCGTGGCGCTAGCGACATGCCGATCGCCCGGTTCACCTCTCCTTGCCAAGGGTCCATATCTCGTCCGGGAGTGGCGAAGGAAATTCCTCCGCATCCGGGGCCAAGGCGCGGAACCGGGAGATCTGCAGGCGGGACAAAGCGTCAGCGATATCATTATTGACCACCGGAACATGCCTGGCCCTGAACAGCACATTAAGGCGCAGGCTGCGCAATACAAACTGGCGCACCAGGTCCATGACCCTGGGTGATTTGGAAGTCTGTGAGTTGACAATGTGGACAACGGCCGCATTGTCACACCAGAAATGAATGACCGAGTTGGCCCACTCTTCACCCCATAGCATCAAGGCCCCCAGGATGGGAAAAAATTCCAGATACGTAAGATCACGCAGGCGACCCGTGCCCGACCAGGCTGGTGGCCACCCACCATAGGCCCACTTCCCATTGAAGTACATCCCATAACCCAGGGATCCAGAGGCATCGGACTGTATCTGGAAACGAGGGGAAGCCAGGAGGTCAGATCTCCAGAATGACACCCCATTGAACTCCCTCAGGAACTGGAGCCAGATAAGCATATCTGCCCTGATACCCCGGGTCAGTCTCACCCTATGGTGGGGCCTGGATAAGCCTGTCATGGCGTCGCACAAGCGCCGAGCAAATGCCCTGCCCGGTGCGACCACCCTGCAAGTGAAATTGAGGTGGCCATGTAGCACCTGCAGTTCCCGCAATGACGCCTTGCGTTTAGCAAGCAAGTCCGAGATGAGGGCCACTATCCTGGACACCTTATCCCCTGGTAACCTAGAAGCCTGCGCTACCGTGTCAATCTCCACCCCCAGGAAGACTAGCTGGGTAGATGGGCCCTCGGTCTTTTCGGGCGCTAAAGGGACACCAAGTTCCTCCATTAGCGTCTGAAATGTGTTGAGGAGACGTGTGCACGTGTCCCAGCCCCGTTCACCCCCAAATAAAAAATCATCCAGGTAATGGGCTACAGACCGGGACCCTGACCTGCGGACAAAAGCCCACTGTAGGAAGGTGCTGAAACGCTCGAAGGCCGAGCATGATATGGAACAGCCAAAAGGCATGGCCTTATCGAAATAATATTCACCCCGGAACTTGAAACCCAGCAACTCAAAGTCACCCGGGTGAACCGGCAGGAGGCGAAAGGCAGACTTAATGTCGCACTTAGCCAACAGCGCACCCGGGCCACATGAGCGCACCATGCGCAGCGCTTGGTCAAAAGATGTATACCTGACTGAGCAAAGGTCATCAGGGATAGCATCATTGACCGATCGGCCGGCTGGGTAGGACAAGTGATGGATCAGGCGGAACTCGCCCGGTGACTTCTTGGGCACTAAGCCCAAGGGTGACACTTTACGGTTGGGGAACGGGGGTGCAGGGAAAGGGCCGGCGACCCTGCCCGCATCAACCTCCTTAGTAATACTGGCAGCAGCGACCTCCTCCCTCCCCCTAAGGGACAAAAGGTTGGGGGCATCTTGGGGGGACCTATCACCCATGAAAGGAATACGGAACCCCAGTCGAAAACCCTGAAGCAGGTAAACCGCATCTGCCTCCCTCGGGTACAATGCGAGCCAACGCTCCAACATGTCCACATTAATTGGGGAGGGGGCCTTTCGATGGACCAGCTCCCTCTGCGGCAGTCTTGCCAGCCCCTTGTCCGCCCCTACCTCTGCCCCGCATCCCTCCAGGCCTGGGGCAGGCGGAGGCTGCATGGGGGCCAGCACAAGAGGGACACTCATGCCTGTACCGGCAATTCTTCCTATTGCAGGAACCATTGGACGAGAAAGTCCAGCACAGCAGGCGGGCTGGAACCCCCTGCCCCGCCACCTGGCGGGGTGTCTGTGCTGGGGCCGCTCGCTGGACCGCATGTCCACAATGGTATCTTTCCCCAGGCGCAGGGCGCGTGGGAGTCATATACAGAAGCCACAGCTCCTGGCAGGGCTCATCCCATCTCATCTCTGGGTGCAGGGGAATCCTCATACGGAATTCCTCGTCATAAGCCAACCACGACGGGCCCGGGAAGTCGACCATAGCCCGGTAAATGTTGTCCAAATACTGGACCATCAGAATTGCCAAATCCGGCCGGGCCCTGAGGTAGACCGCCATGTATATGAGGTACGCCGGCAACCAGTTGGCCCACGTACGTGGTGGCTTACGACAACGTGCCTGTTCCTTATCCTTCTCATCCTGCCCCTCCCTCTCCTCTTTGGTGGGCTCTCTGTTAAGAAGGGAGAAGATGTCCACATACTCCCCGCGCCAGATCTTCTCTTTGGTGGCCTGGGCCAAATGGTCCCCCAGGGGCAAGGAATACCCCGCCGTCGGCAATGCCGACACCGGCACGGTGGGAACTGCGGGCATCTGAAAAGGAGCCTGGACCAACCCGGTCACCCCTAACACATTCCCGACCGAGTAAGAGGCACCCCCCAAGACGGGGCCCTGGGTGAGGGGTGAAGTCACCGGGTGGGACGTCGGCGACTGAAGCGTCGCCCCACCCGTGCGAGGCCACGGCCATTGAAATGCCCCCCAACGTGGCTAGGTGTGTGGGTGCACTAGATTGAACCGCATACTCACATGCTGCACCCCCATGGGCCGCCCCCACCAGGGGTTCCGGCCCACTGGGGGCGTCGGAGCTCACGACCGCAATTGAGCTCGTCGACAAGGCCTGACCAGCACCAGTCTGTTGATTGGGGAGCTGCGAGCAGTGGCCGATGCGGGCCCACGCGCCTCGGGCAGCTCGACCCGTCCTGCCGCCTGCCGCTGACCGGCAGACGAAGCATCAACCTGCACCCCAAAAGGCACCCCCGGGTGGTTAACCCTCGCGAGGGATGCCTCAAGGGCCGCAATGCGGGCCAGAAGGGCCTCAACATTAACGTAGCCCCCTGAGCCAAGTGGGGGCAAAGGGCCAGCCGGCCCACCAGCTGCAGGCGCCGATCCAGGTCCCTGGACCCCGAGGCCCGTATATGGCCACGATCCCAAGCCTGGCCCCTGGAGGGCCGGGGGGTACCCTGCCAGGGTAGGGAACCCAGCCACCCCCCATGGCTGAAACCCCCCGCAGGAAGCTGCGCACCAATGGAAGAAGGCCCCGCAGAATGGGCCATGCCAGGGGCAGTGGCCACAGCTTGCGGGCCGGGGGACACGGCCCCTGATGGGCCGGTACGCGGACACCCCGCCTCGGGCCAAGGGGCAATGAACCCCATCCCACCGGTCCCGGTGGGCTCAGGCAAAGGAGGCTGCTGGGGAGGTGCAGCCGCGGTCCTTCGACCCGGCTGGCGCCTCCGCGCAGAACGAGCCGCGTTCGCAGTCGCCTTCTTCTTAGAGGGCATAGCAGCTATCCGATGGGAAGCCGGAAAAAGGCAAGAAAATTAGCAGCCAAGAGGCTTCCCGGTGGAAGGCAGGAGCGACGGAGGTAAGAGGGGAAAAACTTCTCCGCTCCGTCGCTTTGCAAAATGGCAGCTCGGCTGCCTCGTGGCAGCCCCTTATATAAGGGTGCTGGCCACGCCCCCTAACTACCCGGATGCCTTCGTCCAATGGGGGGGGCGCAAAGAGCGCGGCGGCCATTTTGGTGCCGCGCTTGCATTGTCTGTAATTACAGCTTGCATTTACCCTGCTGGACTGGACTGCTACTGAACTGTATGGACTTGTATATAGCACAACTGAACTGTCTCAGTGAGGTCAACTGAGCAGCCCAAGAGAATATATCTGTTTTGTGTTACAGTTGTTGCACTATATATACTTGCACCTTTTTACTTCCTGAGTAAACCTACTTTGAGTTTTCTTTTGCACCAAGATCTGTCTGCCTGTTTTTCTCACAAGGGACCACCTTGCCAGGTGCAAACCTCTTGCTGGCCACTGCACACCACTCTGCTAACCATTTACATCAACAGACCTTATGTTGGCAAGAGGAAATGCTGTTGAAGTGGCCCAATATTGGGTAGATGTCATCTAGCCCTTTTAAATTCTATTTTGTTTTTAGATGTGTTAATTTTAGCTTTGTATGTTATTATATGATGGTGGTGTATCCGACACGAATAAAGAAATAAGTATTTTTGCAGAAGTGGTAACCATGAGGTAAAGCTGAAAAATCAGGCAGTTGTTAAAATATCATCTCATTATTTCTCCTGTTCAAAATTAATCCACCCATACCTTTAATTTAAGTAAAACTCTGAATTCAAACCTTTTATTTAAATTTATTTACTAAAATGCACTTCTTTCATTAATAAGGAGTAAAACTTTGCTCTCTCTCTCTCTCTGTGTGTGTGAATAGGTTCTGTTTTCTATGTTTATCTTCTTGGCATATCTAAAAAGACTTCTGCTAAAATTTATGAGGTTACAACATAGTTTTTGCATCATGCGAAGAGGTCTCTCATTTGACAAAGTGGGTAATTTACAGAAGCCTGTAGTTTCCGCTATACGGTTAGCTAATAGCTGGAAAAAGTGAAGTTCAGGCAGAAACTGTGGACCACAGTAGAAAAGGAGGAAGAAGGCCCACCACATTTCAGCCTATGATTTCTTTTCATAAGACTTCCTTTTGATTTTATGAGGCTGAGAAGGGAATCCTTTTGAAACCCATAGTATGTTAATTGGAATTAATCACCTGCTACAAAACAACAACTTGAAAAAGATATTCCTTCAGATCATCAATCAAACTGATATAAAGAATTTATGATTTCAGATGTTCACTGGAACAGATACTGAAGAATGTGACAAAGGTTGGACCCTAGTGGTTAGGATCATTGGTGAACTTTACACATGCCAACCCGATCTCTTTGGGAAATGCAGGAAACAGGATGCTTTCCAGGTGTTGATGGACCCATCACTTCTAGTCACTGTGGCCTCCGGTCAGGATCAGAAATGAGAGAGTTGTAGGCCACAAAATCTGGAAGATCATAGATCTCCACCCATGACCTATACAAAGCCTGGAAGGATTCTGGCTACTATCTATTAAAGCTTCCATTTGACAGGCAACGGCCAGAATCCAGTTAAATAGGTATACTGGCATATATAAAATGCATACCTGTCAACCGTGGCTCCAGCCAATCTGGGACCTGCGCAGAACGGTTCTGCGCAGGCCGCCTTTGCATGCGTAGAAGGGTTTTACGCTTGTGTAGCTCCCTTCTACGCATGCGTAGCCTTCTACGCAAGTGGCGTAGCCTTCTACGCATGTGTAGAAGGGTTGTACGCAAGAGTAAGACCCTTCTACGCAAGTGGCATAGCCTTCTACGCATGCGTAGAACCTTTGCCCCGCTGCCAAATTCCGGGGTTTTGGCAGCGCGGGGTGGGAAATGGCGCAAATCGGCGCCAAAAACCATGAAATCCCGGCCAATCCAGGAAGGTTGACAGGTATGATCCAATGGCATAAATAAGGTCAACAAAACTAAAACCAAATTTATGAAATCGAAAGAGCTGCATTATGATGTAATAAAACTTGGTGGAGAACAAATAGAAGAAGTGGAAAGCCATGTTTATTTGGGTCAAACAGTCAGGATGGAAAGTGATTTAAAAGAAGAAATCTCTAGAAGACAGAGAGCTGCATGGGGTAAATTCAGAGAAATGTCAGCTTGAAGTTAAAGGCTTAACCAGAAACAAAGGCAAATTTGTTAAAGTCTATAGTCTTGAAAGCAATGACATATAGCAGCGAAACTTGGGCTTTAACAGCTGCGTAAACAAAACAGCTGCAAGTAACACAATGGGCAATGGAGAGATCAATGCTCAGAATCTCACTTTCCAATAAAGTAAAAAATGAGGATATCAGGCGAAGATCACTGCTAAAAGACATAGTAATAGAATACCAGATGAACAAATTATGGTGCGCTGGCCATGTTGCACACACAAGTGACAGTAGATGAAGTGCCAAAAACAATGAATTGGTATTCAAGAGATTGCAAAAGCCCCGGGGAAGACCACCTCGCAGATGGGAAGATTTTCTTTTAAAAATGTAAGACTAACATGGAGAAGAACTGCCAGGGACAGATCATTATGGACGGAAGTTGAGCGGTATGTTGTCGCAGAGATGTCTACTCATACAAGGACTCCTCACTGAATAATGACTCCAAAGTATCCAAGGTATAACTATACGTGGTGAATTGCTTCTAATTAAAGAAGTCAACACTTGTATTTCTTACTACATGCCAAGTTGTGTCATCAATGGGTAACAAGAAAAACACGAGCCAACTGTTCCACTATCATTAGTTACCTACTGAGATTTACACTGTAGGAGAGATTAAAAACAGGTGACCTTCTTTGATTTTGATTAATATGCTTATCATATGAATCCATAGACTGATTGCTGACCTAGGGGGAGGTTTCCCTAGGAACATGATGCTTGAATCCCCACCCACCCACAACTTTTCTTTGTCTTCTTTATTTTCCCCTTCAGGTCAAGTTCTGTAGGTGTAAAGACAAAGAAAGCTGGGAAATGCTTCTGCTCTCACTCGCTGCCACTGTTTAGGAGGAAATGAAATTTTTGTTGGGTCACAAAAAGTGCCTGTAGTATTTTTGACTCATACTTTCTTTGTAAATGTGAAACATGAGCCTGTTTAAAAAAAAACTTTTTACCTAAACAAATTAAAAGCTTAGATTGGTAGTTTCCATTTTTAAATTTCTCTAGTAATAGACATATGAACTAAAATACCCAGTGATGTGTAGAAAGCTTATCTCTCAGTAATTTAGCCGACTAATGGTGTTTCCCCACATTTCCCATAATTGCTACAACTTCCCCCCCCTTCTATGGATCCCTGTTATGAGCACTGCTCCTAACTGAAAGTAAGCAATCACAAACCAGTGATGAAAGTAAAAAGATGCTACCAGCTGTTTCTTTCAGAGGAAGACATTCTTCTGTGCTTTTGCACCAGGAAGAATTAAATCATGCAGTCAAACGGTTTTCTGAGACTTGTCCCTAGCAGAAGTACTTGGGAAGAATGCAAGATCATGCAAGACATTTTGCTTTGATCTTGTAAGCAACTAGTTACACCAATAACTAGTTACTTTGGAGGTATGAGAGTGTGACTAATTCACATTTCCAAACCAGCCCTGATGCTTTGGGGTGCAAGAAGTAATGTTTTAGTTACTTTCTGAATTTTTTTTTAAAGGATATTTTAAGATTGGAATTTTTTTCATAACCTTTTATCAGTTTTAAATGGCTAGGAAAGTATTATTTTGGTTTTATCATTTGTGTTTTTGAGGTGCAATATTAGAATTGGTCACTAGGAGATAACAGAGAATATTTTCCAACACATTTCTGGTGTAATGCTAATGTCTCTCCTTTGCTCGAAAGCCAGTCGTATCTGACTCTAGGATTCAGTGCTCATCTCTGTTTCATAGCTGAAGAGCCAGCACTGTCTGCATTTGCAGACGTTTCCGTGGTCATGTGGCAGGCATGACTAGACACTGAAGTGCATGGAACGCTGTTTATCTTCCCACCGAAGTGGTCCCTATTTATCTACTTGCAATTTTTTGCTTTCGAACTGCTAGGTTGGCAGGAGCTGGGACAGAGACAGGAGCTCACTCCATCCTGCAGTATTCAGGGATTGAACTGCTGACCTGGCGCCTTCCAGTCAGTGTCTTAGCCACTTGAGCTACTGCAGTCAATGCAAAAGGTTAACAAAGCACAATATAATAAATTACTTTTGCAAATGGTGCAGTGACAACCGTCGTCTGGCTGACTCAAACTAACAAATAATAATGCATAAAATTCCATAAAAAATAGCTTTCAACGTTTTGCATACAGTCAGTTTAAATTTGTTCTAATTGGGTCAACATTGTTTTTGTCCACTTTCTGCCAGTGTAGTCATCTGATCTGACACAAAGGGCTACTCATGGGAGTGTCAATAACGTTTCATTTAATAATGACACTCAATATTTCACATACAGTTTGGGAATGCATACAGTCACTTTGGGAGTGACTACTTTGGCCATTTATTTGCAATTTCTACTTAATAGGGCACAGATGAGTTCAAATTAAAACTCAGTGACAAACATGACATAAAACCCAATGCAAGGATTGTGGAACCATTATTTGTGAGCTGAGAATCATCTCCCCCGCCCCCACAACAAAAATAGTTTAGATCGGGGTCAACGTTGCTTTTGCCCACTTTCTGCCAGTGTAGTCATCTGATCGGAAACATGGGGGTATTAATTCCCCTCAGCTGAGACAGTGTTTTAACTTAAAGAATCTTCCAGAATAATAGGGTTAACATTGGAAACCTTGCTTTCTGGACAGTATTATTATTGTTGGATACAAATCTACAATTTGATTCACAGTAAAAGACTGGTATAAAATTATCAATTCAAGCCCTAACCAAGGACCTAAGAACTATTAAAATAACTTCTAAGTATATATGTGGTTACTAGTAGAGTTTTTTTTGTTGGAGAGTTAGAATGTTTAAGTCCAATAGATCCAAAATTTCCAAATATCTCTAGGGAGTCCTTTAGGTATTGCCCCAAGGGCTCAGATCACTATAGATACAACAACAGATTTCTTCCTCCATAGACGATCAAATTCAATTTGCAAATCATGATATTTTGTGATTTTCTCCAGTTGTTTGCCTTCAATTCGTACATCTCCTGGTATAGCAATGCCAATATACCAGGCCTTCTTCTTTTCCACAACAGATTTTTTAAAATTGGGTCAGAAGCACACAAAGGTGCTTTCTGGGTTTAAAGGGTTTTTGCTGGAGGAACTCCACTCAGGGGATGCCTGGATGAGGCTCCTTTCATGTCCCCAAGATCTTTTCCCACCAAAGTGGTTCCTGTTCATCTACTTTCAATTTCTCGCTTTTGAACTGCTAGGTTGGCAGGAGCTAAGACAGAGACAGGCTCTCATTCTGTCATGCAGTACTCAGGTCATGAACTGCTGACCTGCTGGCCTTCCAGCTAACAAGGGGAGCTTATTAACCACTGAGTCACCACAGTCTCTTCCACAACAGTTATATCAGGTGTGTTGTCTATCTATTTGAATTTTAAAGTCCCACAGGATTTTGACTCCCACATTTTCTGAAACTTCCTCTACCTGATTTCCCAAGAGATATTTATTTCATTCAAATCCAAACTTCTGGCAAAGTTTCCAATTAATTTTTTGCAGCCCTGAAATGGTATTGCAAATAATCAGTCCGTGAATTTTTGCTGCATCTGCTGATCAGATGATCTACTGTTTCATCCTTTTACAAAGCCAGCATTTGCTATTGTTGGATAAGTGCTGTATTTTTGTCTTCATGCAATTTGCTGGCAAAATATGTTCCTGAGCTGCCAAGATAAATCCTTCCATTTCCTTCTTCAAAACTCCTGCTCTTAACCATCTCCATGGTTTGGGTCAGCCTTTCCTTCTATCTTTTTCATCTATTGACCATGCATAGGCTTGTTTTTCCAGTTTGCAGCTTGACTTTCAATCTTTTCCTTTCTGTGTTCAGCTTTTTTCTTTGCTGTTTTCAAAAGTTCACCTTTATTCACTTCCTGACGCATAGGCTCCTCACTTTTCTTAATATAGTCATTCAAGCTATGATTTTCTTCCTCTACTGTCTGTTTCACCTGCAGGAGTCCTCAGCTCTTGGTAAGTACAAATGATCAATGTGTACTTTTTGGGTGCAGGGCATTATTACATACTCATTAGTTCCCTTGTTTTTCAGTCTAGGTTGTCTGATTCCATTGAGGTCCAATCAATTATTCCAGCTGAATATCGTATCGCTATTGTTTCTGCTGATGTTGTGGTTGCTGTTGGTGCTGCTGATGTTGTTGTTGTCAAATGAGTGCTGTAGACAATGTCTTTTCAGTGGTGACAGCATAGCTGCAGACTAATAAACTATACAATTTTAAAAGAATGCTGAATTTGGAAGTGTTGCGATGGCTCCCAGGTGTGCGAGTGGCTGGCCGCAAGAAAGGCACACGAAATAATCATGCAGTGAAGTCCAGGACCGATCTGGGTTGGGTGGCATGTATTTATTACCCTGCCTTGGGGTGATACATGCGTCAGATGCGTGTGACCCCCTAATACAGAAGGCTTGCATACGTGGCGTTTTCCGGTGGTCAGTACAATGCCTGCTCTTGGGCATTGCCCTGTGGTTAATAGACAACCCACAATTAATTAAGGTCTGGGCTGGCGAAACCCATTGTTCCTGCCCTATCTCGGAGCCTTAGAACATAAGAACAGCCTTGCTGGAACAGGCCACAGCCCATCCAGTCCAGCATTCTGTCTCACACAGTGGCTCACCATTTGCTTCAGGGTATTCCCATGCAGATGCCTTCCCCTGTTTAGGATTCCCTGGAAATGGCATTGAGAGATATCCTGCCTATCTCTCCAACCCGGAGGTTGTCCTTAGGTATCCATAATTATAGCCATTGATACCCTTGTCCTCTATGAACTTCTCTAATCCTTTCTTAAAGCTGTCAAGACTGACAGCTGTCACCACTTCTTCTGGCAGGGAGTTCCATAGACCAGTGATCCTCTGGGTGAAAAAGTACTTTCTATTATTTGTTTGATAACTAGTACCCAAAAGTTTCATGGAGTGCCCCCTAGTTCTAGTGTTATGCGATAGGGAAAACAGTTTTTCCTTAACTACTTTGTCCACACCGTACATGATTTTATAAACTTCAATCAGGTCACCTCTTAGATGCCATCGTTCAAGAGTGAAGAGGCCCAGCCATTGCAGCCTCAGATGGTAAGGAAGGTGTTCCAGTCTCCTAATCATTTTGGTTGCCCTCCTCTGCACTTTTTCCAGCTCCATAATATCCTTCTGGAGGTATGGCGACCAGAACTGTACACAGTATTCCAGATGGGGCCTCACCATAGATTTATAAAGAGGCAAAATGACACTTGCTGACTTATTTTCTATACCCTTCCTAATGATCCCTAGCATTGAGTTTGCTTTTTTCACTGCTGAGGCACACTGGGTTGACACCTTCATTGAGCTGTCCACCAGGACACCAAGGTCCCTTTCCTGGTTTGTCGCAGAGAGTTCAGAATGCATCAGTTTATAAATGTAATTGGGTTTTTTTTTGCCCCAACATGCATCACTATGCACTTACTAATGTTGAACCTCATTTGCCACTGTTTTGCCCAGTCTCCCAGTGTCAAGAGATCCCTGTGGAGCTCCTCACAATCTCTCACAGTTTTCACTACCCTGTATAATTTAGTGTCATCAGCAAATTTGGTACTTTGCTATTTACCCCTACTTCTAGATCATTTATGAAGAGTTTGAAAAGCAGGGGTCCCAGTACTGAACCTTGGGGGACCCCACTCTTTACTTCCCTCCACTTGGAGAAGTGTCCATTTAGTGCTACCCTCTGTTTCCTGTCCCTTAGCCAGTTGCTGATCCAGGACAAGACCTGTCCCTTTATTCCATGACTGGTAAGTTTATTCAAGAGCCTTTGGTGTGGGACCTTGTCAAAAGCCTTCTGAAAGTCCAGATAAACAATGTCAACTGGATCCCCCTTATCCACATGCTTGTTGACACTCTCAAAAAATTCCAACAGATTAGTGAGGCATGATTTGCCCTTGCAAAAGCCTTATGTGTATTGACTCCGGGTGTCTAGTTTGTTCTGCTGTCTGGCGCAGCTTATTTGCCCATCTTAATCTGCAGCCAGAAGCGGAGGATTGTGTATTTCCGTTAGAGTCACCATCTCTGTTTTTTGCCCCGTTTCTACAGTAACCGCCAGCCAAGGCTTTCTGATTCACCCCCCAAACTATCTAACTAGCCCGCACCACAATTGCCTTTCCTGCCAGCCAGTTGATCCCCGGATCTGTCGAAGGCCGAGTGAACCCCTGGGGAAAGGTTTAGCCAATTATTCCCATGGGCAACCCACAGGAAGAAATGAAAAAAGAAAGCTAGAAGACATATGTTGATTAGTTCTTTGCTGTTTTAATGAATATATTGCTTTATATTCGTTTTAAGATTATACCACCGTGTTGTTATCAATAATAGTTGAGAATCTGATATAGCCTACTACAACCAGTTACACTAGATAACTTGAAGACTGTTTTTATCTCATTTCACTGAGTGGGAGTATTTTAGATGACAACTGATTATTTCTAGTTAAATTGCATTACAGATTAAGATTGGAATGGCATGATGTGGCTGATTGACAAGACAGCGGCTTACTATTTTATTATTTCTTAATTATTTCAGATAATTGTGTTACCAACTTAAGTGACTAGAAATCTACTACTGATTTATGCTTTATAAAATTGCAGTAAGAATCTTATGCATTTCCGGTTTCAACAATGCTTGTGGGGAGAATTTACTAATGGAGATACATGTTAATTAATGGGAAGGAGCACATGCCATTTGAATTTTCTTCAATCTCTACAGTGCCTTGTACCGAACTGGATATCCTTACCTTTCTATTGATAGAGCTGAGCCACTGATAAGATCACTCCTACAACCTTTCAAGTCATTCACTCTGCTTTTTGACACAACAGGTCTATGCTTGTGACCAGATGTACACTTAAATAACTTATACTGCATAACTGTTATTTTCTTTCTGAAAATCTTCTGTGCTCTCTATCCCATTTTCTTAATGACTTCACCTGTCCCATGGGCGGCCGGAATGATGTTCTGCTGTACCTGGTAATGCTTCTTTGGGATTCATACTGGTAACTCAAAAGTGTTTGTTCTAAAACTGCTGCTTCTCCTGCCACCCTACTGTTTTATAACCACATTTCACATTTATTTTTAGGGAATACCTGCACCTTTCATATTTTATTATCCAGCCCATAACATATACCTGAAATATTAGGCAGTGATTTTTTAATAGTAGGAATCCTGGAGTGATGGCTATAGCTCTGATATAAAATGAATAGCATAACAATGGACCAATAAAATGATATTTTGATTAACCAGCTTAATGGTGAATGTATAAATGAAGCCAGTTTTCTGATGCCTGTGTTTATGCCTAATAGCTGCATTTCACCTCCTGTACTGTTATTTTTCAGTGTCCTGCCCTTAACTGAAAACAACTGAATATGATAACTTTGGAGCCCAAAGCCATCATGACAGTACAGCAACTAGTTGTATTTGTGAGGACTTAATGGAAATTAATTTGAAGCCTTTAAGCAACTTTAGTGTTCCAGCTTCACTTGATAATAGTCTGTTTCCAGACACAAGTCAAAGCATTTAATTTGACTTCTCAAGCCCTATATGTCTTAGGTGCAGGCAATTTGAAGGGATGAATTTTCCTTTGTAAATTTTCACGTATCTTCCAGGGGTGCCCAAACTACGGCATGTGGGCAATGTCCAGTCAGCATGATGTTACTATTCAGCCCAAGGGCTAGATTGCTGTCAGCGGCAGAAGTGCCCCACCATTGCTGGAAGTGCAGAAAATGCCGCATGTTCACACCAAAACGTGGCAAAATGCGGCAAAAAATTCAAAAACAGTGTGAAAATGTTACATCCTCGGTCCTTCCTCAAAGGGTGGGAGTAGACAGGTGGTGATGGGGACATCATGGGGTGCGGGCATTATGCCCATACCTCACCGCTGCTACGGGATCTGCATTGGTTCCCAGTGTGCTTCTGGGTGCAATTCAAGGTGTTGGTTTTGACCTTTAAAGCCCTTCATGGTAGTGGGCCAGGATACTTAAGAGACCACGTCACCCCAAGGTTTTTGACCCGTCCTATGAGAGTGGACCATAGGGGCTCCCTAGTGGTCTCGTCAGCCAGGGAGGCACATTTCACTGGGACCAGGAGGAGAGCCTTCTCGGTATCTGCTCCAGCCCTATTGAACCTCCTGCTACTTGAACTGCACCTCCAGGTAGAGTTGCTCCCCTTCAGGAAGGCCTTAAAAACGTGGCTATGTCAGCAGGTGTGGGGTACAATTGGTACCACAGTCCAGTCCTGCTGGCTTATTTAACCCTGCCCGGTTTTTTTATTTATTTAATTACTCCTGCCCGGATGTCCTTCTTTTAAGGGGATTGGGGAGATTTTATGGATGTATTAGAGAGTTTTATAGTATTTGGTTTTAACTGGTATCGGCTATGGGTTTTAATTGATGTTGTGAACCATCTTGGGTCACTTAGGTGAAAAAGGTGGTTATGTATATCCAACAAATAAAATAAATAAATAAATAAATAAAGGGACGCTGTAGGAGGTGGCAAAAAAGCTTGAGAGCACATGATGAATTAACTCATTGCCGCCAGGAACCACGTGACTGGCCCGGTCAGCTGTTTGAGAGGGCACCCTTGTGTGAACTATGGTGAAGGTGAGTCTCCCTCACAGGAATATTTAGGCTGGATCTAACCAGTGAGAAACTGAGTTGCTGCCTTTGCTTCACTCTACTCACTCAGCGGCAAATGTGGAACAAACTATGCTTTTATTTAAATCATCAGTTACTTATCCCAACACTTGCAAAGCTACCTCTGTTACCCTAATTACTGCTGGCTCAGTTCTATGATCCTAGTGATGTGAATTAATGATCCGTATTGGCTGTAAGAAGCTACATCACACAACTTTTTCCTGACCTTGCTTTAAGGCCAATTGCTACAGCCATTCCAATAATTATTTTATTCCACCTGCCCAGTTTTCCTCCCCTTCTACTCTCATTATTCTTTTCACTACCCTTCTTTCCAATGTTGCTTCAACCCCACACCCTCAGCCCAGCATAGATGAAAATGTTCTCATTCAACAATAGAAACATTAACACAATGCTGACAATAAAATCTCCTTTAGCAGATTTAGTGCTTCTGCCAGAGCATGATTTAATGGGAGTTGTATGCCTCAGTGCATTTAAAAATAAAGGCAATGTAAATTCTACATGCTGCCTATATAGAATAATACTTGGAAAACAGAGACAACTGATTGTAGCCATTATGGGCTTAATACTGTCTCTTATATCAAAATCCCTAGGACACTGTGTACCACATGCTGAGAAACAAGAACAGAAGGTTGTTACTCTACTTTACTCTACTTGTGTCTTGCTTACAGTATTATATGTGATGGGACCTCGTCTGTCTCTCCTAGGACCCACGCCATCGGTCCAGGGGTGGGAGACATCTGGAGTGGCCAGCACCACTCCCCCTAGCCGCGCCTGGCCAGGAGGTAGAGAGGCTTCGGAGCTGCTGGTCATGGATGTTTAAGCCTCTTGCTCCGTCAGAACCTTGAGTGGCAAGGCCTTCGCAGCTGTACTGTTGTATTGTTTATATTGTGATTTTATCATCATGGCTCGATTTGTACTGTATATTCCCTATTGTTTGTAAACTGCTTTGGGTCACCCTAGGGCGAGGAAGGCAGTATATAAATAAAATTTCAATTCAATTCAATGGGCAAAGTACACAGTAAAAGGGACACATGTGAAAAATTTTCTATAGTTCAGTCATCAGCAAACATGCAGTTGATGGAGAATATCAACTAGTAATAGCACATTTAAGTAGCAAGGAAGACAAAAGGAAGGGATGACATTAATCAGAAAATACAAAATAAATTAGAGAGGTGTTAAATCATGGTACAGTACAGAAATATCAGCATGGGTTCATCATTAGTTTTTCTCTCTCCAATAATTTTTCTGCATTATCTTTCCAAGTGTTGGCTTCTCTTCCAAACCTGGGACAACATTAGACAATAGAGTAGCAGGTTATTCCAATAGAATGAATGTTTATTAATTGATTAGTCTTACGACCTTAGTCCAATAACTTTTTAAACTGGCATGTGCATTTTGTGTGTGTGTTGTTACTTGTAGCTTCATATCTGATACAGCACAGTGGACAAACTCTTCAACCTGGAGTTGTTCTTGTACAACACAAATGTTCAGGGTGGCTGGCAAGGTTTTATTTTCAGTCTAAATTTCCAATATGATAGTTGCAGTGGCTCTTTCCAGTCCAGGGAACTTCCATTAGAATAGGACACTTCCATCTTGTCAAATTGTTACAGGGATATATTAATTTATATATTATATTGCTCATGAAAGCAACAACTCATGTTTTCAAAGTAAAACCAAACTGGAAGTCTTTCTGATTCACAGATGTATCTGAAAATACTTAATCTAGTAAAATAAAATATAAGTATGTACTGTTTTGAATAGTGAAATTTTCCTGCCCTGAGGTTTTGGTTTTCCAAGAACAGTTTCTCAAAGAATCTGGGAGTCTAGCTTCCTTAGCTTGTGTACCTTCACAATTTAAAAGTTCTTGGGGATATCCTTTTGCTAGAGTGCTCACAGAAACTGAATTATAATCTTCAGGAAAGATGAGGTTGAAAGCAGGAAGTGACTCTTAACCATGGGAATGGGTTCTCAGTGAAAGAAATACTGGCTGTGGGCAGAATTTATTCCATGTTATTTCCTGGAAGTTTATCAGGTGCAATTCCTCTCAGACAACCTATAGCTGTTGGTGGCTGAGATAATATTCAAGGACCTTCCAGTCCTGATTTTATAAAATAGGAAGATTTGAGAGCCAGCGTGGTGTAGTCAATATAGTGTTGGATTAGGATTCAGGAGATGTGGGTTTAAATCTCTATTTGGCTGAAGAAACTCATCTTTGCAGGCGCACCCACCCAAATAAAGACTCAGACACCGGTATTGGATTAAAGGCATCGGGCCACTTTTATTGAATAATGCCCTAGTCCGAATTATCACTTTCAATTGGAGTATCATCCAATTGTAATTTTTTAAGGCAAGCAGGCCGCAGTAACACTGGTAAGGTTCCACCCAAAACACCAATGGAAATTGGCTACATGTATCTATTTGTATCAATTTGTTTGTTGACACAAACAAAATGTTGACCGAAGTCAATATACTATCTACTGACCCCACCCTATGATGTGTATCCGTTCAAATATCAAGGTGATGCAGGCTGTGAAGCTCCTGCCATCACCCCTTTCATGGTTCGCCCTTGACCAGCCAATCCTATTTCCCCTGTACCTATCTACGTGTTGGCCAGTCAATTGTGAACCTGCCGGATACCTTTGGGTCATAAATCTTTACCTTACCAGTGCTACCCGCCACACGGGGAGGCGTCCATGATGACTCACGCCCCCCCCAGACCGTCAGCTTGGTCACCAGGCCTGCTTGCACATCCTCCAGGAAGAGGTTCATACCTCTAGCCAACAGGTGGACCCCATCTCCTGCATATAGATCGAAATCCTGCAAGCCTATCCTCGTATGTCGAATGGCTGTCCCCAAGCCATTATCAACAAGGAACCGGGCAACAGCCCTGTTCACTGACTGTCGGGCGTGGTCCAAACCACAGAGATCCATGCCTCCTCTATAACATTGTCTCGGCACGATGTCAGACCATAGCAGCCGTGTGCACGGCCATAAATGATGTAAGAACACCAGGTCGCCGCACACCGACATTTTTAAGGAAAGGCCAGTGATCTGTGCGAGATCATTGCCGCCGAGGTGCAGAATCAGGACATCAGGCGGTCCAGCATCCCTGATGGACATCAGGAATGGCAACAGTTCCCGCCATCTCATGCCGCGCATACCATACCATCGCATACGTGCGGATGCACGCAGCCCGAGATGGGGTCCCCACTCTGTCGCTGCAGCATACTGCGCTGCCCAGTGCACGTAACTGTGGCCCACCAGCCATACTGCCACTGGTGTGCGTGGACACACAGGGTCTGTAAAAGAAGAAGGAATTAAGGACATAACTGGTACTCATACAGGGAGGGGATGTACATATAAGGAAAAACGCGTGGACCCCCACCTGCCCATCTGACATATATCAGCCTCAGAGTACCCAAACACAGCCACAGTTGAAGCAGCGCCTATCCTGAAAGAATGGGTGCCGTAACGAGCCCCAGGGAGGCCGACACTGTGAAGTGCCATACCGGTCACCCTCCAGAACTGAAATTTGGAAAGGGGAGACCCATCCTGGTGGCAGAAAAACAGGCCAGGGTGCGTGCCATGCACTGTCAAAAATGCATGTAGGGCACCAACCGGACAGATGTCAGCAATTGTACAACGTAGCAGTCTAACACCACTGCCTACTCCGTGCTGATCGGCCTTTAAGGAGTGAATCCTCAACTGAGCCCACTCCTGGTTGAGACAGACATCTTCGAGTTCCAGTGCCCTACGAGACATGTCCCCTTTTGACAATGGGACCAGCTCGCTGATACGGAGAGCTCCAAAGAAAGCTACGGTGGTAGCTGCATGAAAAAGAGCCTCCTCGTACCTATCGTAACACAATCTATGCCAACCTCGTGCAAGGTGGGTCAGAACACCTGGTGAAACAGGGTGACGTGTGTCTGGGTGTCGGCCACGCTCACGTGTCCACCCTTCTAATACGTGGCGTATGCGGAAGTCATTCACGCAGTCAGTAAAGCCCCGTGCCTTGGCCATAAATGCAAATGTGGAAAGCCTGGTGGCGATAGTGCGTGGGGCTAACCCCTGATCGTGAAGGTGAGCCATATACTGTAAAATCTGGTCGACCGGTATCGGCCACACTTCGGGCAATTGCCTTTGCCCGCAAAAGGTCCTAAATTGGAGGAATGCATGTAGATACGCCTTACGCGTGCGAGGTGCCAAAGACATGCCGATCGCCCGGTTCACCTCTCCTCGCCAAATGTCCAAATCTCGGCCGGGAGTGGAGAGGGAAGTTCCTCTGCATCTGGAGCCAAGGCACGGAACCGGGAGATCTGCAGGCGGGATAAAGCATCGGCAATATCATTATTAATGCCTGGCACATGTCTGGCCCTGAATAGCACATTAAGGCACAAGGACCTCAAAACAAATTGGCGAACTAAGGCCATGACTCTGGTGGATTTGGATGTCTGGGCGTTGACAATGTGCACCACTGCAGCATTGTCACACCAAAAGTGAACTACTGAGTTAGCCCACATGTACCCCCAGAGCATTAGGGCCCCCAAGATGGGAAAAAACTCTAGGAAAGTAAGCTCGCATAAACGATCCGTGCCTTGCCATGTCTGAGGCCATTGGCCATAGGCCCACCGTCCCTCAAAGTAAATCCCATAACCCAGGGAGGTGGAGGCATCCGACTGCACTTGGAAATGAGGGCTGACCATAAGCTCCGATCTCTAGAAAGAGACGCCATTAAAGTCCTGTAGGAATGTGAGCCAAACCGTAAGGTCTGCCAGTAAACCTCTGGTCAGCCGTACCCTGTGGTGACGTTTTAAAAGATCCGCCATGGCGTCACAAGACGCCTGGCAAAGGCTCTGCCTGGTGTTACTACCCTACAGGCGAAGTTGAGGTGGCCATGCAGCACCTGCAACTCTCGGAGTGACACCTTACGCTTGGCAAGCATTGCCAAAATCGCAACCGAGATCCAAGTCACCTTTTCCATGGGCAACCTGGATGTCTGGGCGACGGTGTCGATTTCAATACCTAAAAAGGTGAGAATGGTGGCTGGTCCCTCAGTCTTTTCAGGTGCTAGGGGGACACCAAGTTCCCACATAAGCACCTGAAATGTGGCGAGGAGACGGGCACACGTGCCCATGCCATGTCCACCCCCGAACAAAAAGTCATCGAGGTAGTGGGCTACAGACCTACCCTGACCTACAAACAAAAGCCCAGTGGAGGAAGGTGCTAAATCGTTCGAAGGCCGAACATGAAATAGAACAGCCGAAAGGCATGGCCTTGTCCACATAAAAATTGCCCCAAAAAGAAAAACCTAACAGCTCAAAGTCATCCGGGTGCACTGGCAACAATCGGAATGCCGATTTGATATCACACTTTGCCAGTAGTGCCCTGGGACCCTGGGACCACACGAGCGTACCATCTGTAAGGCCAGGTCAAAGGATATATACCTGACAGAGCAAAGGTCATCAGGTATAGCGTCATTGACCGAAGAGCCCGCAGGGTAAGAAAGGTGGTGAATCAGACGAAATTCACCTAGGGACTTCTTAGGGACTAAACCTAGAGGGGATACCTTCAAGTTAGGATATGGTGGGTCGAGAAATGGCCCTGCCACCCTCTGTGCCTTGAGCTCCTTGGCTATCTGCTCCGCAGCAATATCCTCATTACCCCTGAGAGAGAGTAAGTTCGGGGCGTCCTGAGGCCCGCCAACACCTTTAAAGAGTATACGGAAGCCAAACTGAAAGCCCTCAAGTAGGTATCTCGCATCATCCTGTCTAGGATAAGTGCGCAGCCATCGTTCCAGCACTGTATATTAATTGGGGAGGGGGCCTTTTGAATGGGTAGCACCGTCAGAGGGAGCTCTGACCACCCCCTGCACACTCCTTCCTCTGTCTCGTGACCCACCAGCCCGCGGGCACGCGGAGGCGGCATGAGGGCCGGAACAAGAAGGGCACTCATGCCTGAACTGACACTGGCGTCTGTTGCACACTCCGTTGGCGGAGAAACTCCAACACAGCAGGCGGGCTGGAACCCCCTGCCCCACCGGCTGGCGGGGAGTCTGTGAAGTAGCAGCCCGCTGCACGGCATGGCCACAGTGGTACCGGTCACCGGGCGCTGGCCGCGTAGGGGTCATATACAGCAGCCACAACTGCTGGCAGGGCTTGTCCCACCTCATCTCAGGGTGAAGGGCCACCCTCATCCTAAACTCCTCGTCATAGGCCAACCATGACGGGCCAGGGAAATCAACCACAGCCCACTAAATATTGTCCAAGTACTGGACCATTGGAATGGCCAAATCAGGACTGGCCCTCAGGTATACCGCCATAAAAATCAGATAGGCCGGCAACCAATTGGCCCAAGTGCGAGGTGGCTTACGACGACAGGCCAACTCCTTGTCCCTGTCGTCATGCCCCTCCCTCTCCTCCTTAGTGGGTTCACGGTTTAGGAGGGAGAAAATGTCGACATATTCACCCCGCCAAATCTTCTCCCTCGTAGCCTGGGATAAATGGTCACCCAGGGGTAAGGAGTAACTGGCCATTGGCAGGGCTGCCGGCGGCACAGATTGAATTGCGGGTGGGCGCAATGGGCCCTGTAGAACCCCTGAGACATTAGGTGTACCCATAGGGGCGGTCACCCCTGCAATAACCGGGGAATAATTGGGTAACCAGGAATTAACAGGACAGTGTGGATTAAACTGTCCTCCCACAGTAACTTGCCGTGGCCATGGCCACTGTACCCCCCCAGCAGTATTAGGTAGTGTCACTGGTGTGCTAACTTGACCAGTATACTCACTCGGTGCACCCCCATGGGCCGCCCCCACTGGGGGTTCCGGCTCACGGTGGGCGTCGGAGCTCGTGATGGGTATCGAGCTCTGCGTGCCCCTGCGCCCCTGCCGAGCAGGACCGGTCCCTGGCGGAAAGGCCTGTTGCAATGGCATGATGGGGAGCTGTGAGGCGCCAGCTTGGGCTGGCCTGATGGCCTCAAGCAGGTCAACCCTATCAGCGGCCCGCTGGACAGCCGTGGCTGACGTGTTGGCTGGATCTGCAGGGTTTGCAAGCCCACCATCCAAAGGTGGTGGAGCAATGCCCCATTGATGCCTCCAGCACCGAAATGCGAGGAGAGCATCAACAGTCTCAGACCTACCGAGATAAGGTGGGCCGGATGGGTCGGATGGCCCACCAGGCAATTGGTGAGGGATAAACCCAAATGGCAATCCCTGGCCCGAATAGGGCCATGCCCAGTAATCCGGCCCATGAGGGGCCGGAAGAATAGTGGGGCGGGCACTCGCACCGAGCCCAAGTGGGCCGCCATGCCCCGAGCCGGGCGAAGGCACAGCAGGGGTAGGAACCCCATAGGGGCAGGCCTGTGCCACCCCCGCCCAAGTCCCCAGACTGGGCGGGTAGGCAGAAGCCTGTTCACCCACATTGGTGGCAGTGGGTACTAAAACCCCACCACCCGCTTGTGGGGGTGCCACCCAAGCCCTCTAGCCCGGTGGCAGCCCCCGAGAGGTTGAGGGGGTGGGCAGAGCCCTCCCCCTAGAACGCGGCCTAGAGGCTGGTGCCTTGCGCTTGGGTGCCATGGCCACCCAAACGATCGCTTTTCGGGGGAGGAAAATTCCTGCACGAAAGAACGGGGCGAAGCCGGGAAGGAAGCGGCGGAGCAAACTTCTCTGCTCCGTCGCTTCTAAAATGGCAGCGCGGCTGCCTCGTGGCCACCCCTTTTAAAGAGAGGTGGCCACGCCCCCTAACTAACCCCGATGTCTGCGTCCGGGTGGGGGGGGCGCAAAGAGCGCGGCGGCCATTTTGGCGCCGCGCTAGCAAATGTTTCACTGTATCCCAGTCTATAATTTGCTCTACTGCTCTTCAGACAATAATAATTTTGTATCAGAAATTATTCTGGGTTGAAAGGATTTTTTGCTGGAAAAACTCCGCTTAGGGAATGCCTGAATAAGGCTCCTTTTATGTGCCCAAGATATTTTCCCACCAAAGTGGTCCCTTTTTATCTACTTGCAATTTCTTGCTTTTGGTTTGCTAGGTTGGCAGGAGCTGGGACAGAGACGGGCACTCAAACCATCATGCAGTACCCAGGTCTTGAACTGCTGACTTGCCAGCCTTCCAGCTAACAGGGGGAATTTATAATCTTAATGTGATTTATACCAACACCATTAAAGATAAAGGTAAAGATCACCCTTGCTGAAAGCCAGTAGTATCCGGCTTTAGAGTTCAGTACTCATCTCTGTTTCACAGCCGAAGAGCCAGCACTGTCCACTTCTGCGGACATTTCTGTGGTCATGTGGCAGGCATGACTAGACACCAGAGCACATGGAATGCTGTTTCCCTTCCCACCAAAGTGGTTCCTATTTATCTACTTGCAATTTCTTGCTTTCAAACTGCTAGGTTGGCAGGAGCTGGGACAAAGATGGGAGCTCATTCCGTCCTGCAGTATTCAGATATTGAACTGCTGACCTGCTGCCTTCCAGTCAGCGTCTTAGCCACTTGAGCCACTGCAGTATTTATAACAGTATTACAACAGTATTTAAATGCAAGAATGGGAAACCATTTTTATATTGAGGCCTATATATCTTTGATAGGTAAACATAACAGGTTAGATATAGCAGTTGACAGAGCAAAAAAATAAACAAACCCACAACACAACAACACTCTCTTTGACGTGCATGGAGAGGACCTATAAAATTGGTCTGAAGATGCATGAAGATCTGCACTAAAAGTTCCATGGCAAGAGCTTTCTCTGCCTGCCATTCTGTGACAGTAAATGGCTTCACTTAACCTTGTTTGAGCAGCACAAAACTAGAACTGAGAAGCTGAATCACAGGACATTGGAAGCACATTGAACAACCATCACCTGTGGTGTTTGTAGATTCTTCCAAAGCAAGCTGCAGAAGGTAGAATGTGACTAGATCCGGTGAGGAACTAAAGTTCTACACCATGCATAAATCCAAAGCGTTATTCAGCATTTATGAATTTTACACGGATGGCTGAATTCTTGTAATAGCCATTGATCAACTTTGCTGAACAAATTATTCGAGTTGATATATAGCAACTGAGAAATTTCGTTGTTCCCGCAAGGGGACAATGACAATAAAGATTTATCTAAGGCTGTAGTAAAACAGATGGCTGCCCATGAAATCCTAAGCCTATACACACCCACTCATGCAATGAGTTCAACTATTCACTTGTCAGAGAATGTTCTTTATTGTTTGTCAGGCTACATGCTTCCACTTTGTTCAACATGTATGCTTCTTCATTCCATGAGGAAAATTTACTTATGAAATATTTTCAAAAAACAAGTCACTAAAAACACTTGCTTTTATGATTTTTGTTTGGAAAATATCTGAAAGGTAGCTATGGCTTTACTTCATCTCCTAATGCAAGACATTTTTGTGTTACTATTTTTTTGTTCAGAGTGGCTGACAAAGGAGAAACAAACAGAAAATTTAGGGAAATGTAATACTACTCCTAAAAAACAACATGATAGTAAAGTAACAGCAATGATGCCAAATGAAAAAAAAATCAATCTTGCAACTATACTTATTTACTTTAATTTATACCCTATCTTCAAAACTAGGATGCAAAGCAGTTTACAGTGTATTTAGTAAATAGAACAATTACAACAATTCATTTAAAGTATTAAAACACAATCAAATTCATTGGTTGAAATGCTCTTCTGTACTTATGCAAATGATGTAACTTCTTTTTTTGGTTCCATAGCCATTCCAGATATTAGTTATCATTATGGCAATAGTCTTCCTGTTCTTAACTCCTTGGAACAGTTCTTCTGAGGACATGCCACACCAGTCTCTCACGTTCTTCAGCCATAAAGTCCGTCTATGTCTAGGGCCTCTCTTCTCTGGGATCTTTCCTTACTGAGCTCTGTGAGATGTCACTTATACATCTTCATAGATCTTATCTGTTGTGTGCCAACCTGTTTGAGGTATTACACAACAGATAAAGGAAGGACTTTGGAGAGGTTGGGATACTCCAGATGAATTGCACCCAGATCAATCTCTGAGATATTGAAAGAGTACACTGAGCACTTGTCTACACACACTGACAGCTGCTCTGACCTCTGGAACAAAGCTTTTCAGGGCAACATGCTTGCTTTTGCCATCAATCAAACAGGAACTACTTATCACAGAATATTCTGAGTTTGCTGTACAGCAGAGGTGCCCAAACTACAGCCCGTGGGCTGGATCCAGCTCTCAACACCAAATCATTCAGCCCTCACCACCCTCACCGCTCCCAGAAGTGGAAGTAAAACACACCCACATGTGCACAGAACACTGGCATAAATGCACCTGTGACTGTCATAAATGCATATTCAAAAGGCAGAGACTAGGCAGTTAAAGAATAATTCCCCAAATATATATTTTTAAAAAGCTAACTAACCCAGTCTGATACTTACCTTGCAGCAGAATTAAAGCATATTTTCAGAACATGCTCAAAATGCACATTAATTGGCAGAACAGTAAGCAAACATAACTGTCTCGTAAAAATAGCTAGCTGAACTTTACCATACCATCATCTACCTTCCAGAGGATTGCAACAATCAGGTCCCAAATCATCATGGAAATGACTTTTGTTAAAGTAACTTCACTTCTTTCCTCTCCAGCTGAAATCAGTCCACTTAGTTAGCAGTTAGCAGGGTACAAGGTGCAGAAGAGTTTATGACCATTGGCCACATTACTTCCCAGCAAGATAATAACAAGCTGTAACTGTTTTTTAGGAGGAAAATAATCTATTCAAAGAACATTAACAGCAGAACCCTACCTAAGCAACCCTATATTTAGGGATTATGTTGAGTGGCACAATTCCCAGATATGCGTCAATAGGATTCAATGTTTGAAAAGATTTATTATTAAGAATCATAATCAAAACTCAATAATTTGCACATTGTCTTCTATCCAGTCCTATTTCATTATAACATAATTAATTTTTTGAGATATTTCAAAATCCCAGTTCCCAATGGAAAATAATGCAGGTGCAGATGGAGTATTTAATTGGGATTCTAAAAGAAGCACTTGAGGGAGACTGGGGCTTTACAGTGCCCACGAAATGGCGATGAATTTTTATTTAATAGATTTATTTAATAGATTTATATACCACCCTAGTCCAGTGGACTCTGGGTGGTGTACATAGGCCAGCGAGCACCTCACTGACCATACAATGAAACAAGTTAAAACCAATATAAAAACAATTAAGAACCCTTAAGAACATTTGGCAATATTGCCTACTGCTGTGCCATTTTGCTATCTAAAAACCCAGACTGCACCCAGACTGACTCCTGAGAGCTTGAAAGAGCACACCAAGGACTTGTCTACACATACTATCAGTTGCTCTGACACGCTGAAATCCTGTTGCTTAGTGTAATACAGGTATGTTCCCCATTAAATCAGTAGTGTAATATGTTACTCATTAAATCAGTAGAGATTTGGTGAATCAGTTTCTCCACAGTCACAGAAAATTTATTCTGTAGCCAAGTAGCTCCATTTTTACTTAATTATTCTTTGCTCTTACTACCTTGCTTTGAAGTCTATTAAGTGGCTTCCAAATGGTTTAGCCAGAATATTGTCCTGAAACATCCGGGAAAGCTTCAATGATGCTGATCAGTTCCTTTGTGAGTTTCTTGCAACAAAGGATGTCACATTTTTGTTCACAACAAAGTGAAGCTAAGAGTTCCTCTTTCGATGAAGAGATACCATCTCTATTAATAGAAATTATTGTCTTTTGTGGTTCTAAATCAGGAAGTTTACAATGCAATGCTTCTGGATCAGAAATATTGACCAGCTCTATGCTGCTATTCAGGGGACACTGGACTGTATTTGCAATGCTTTGGACTCTTCAGGGAGGCTCCTTCTACATCCCACATCAAAATTTCTGCAAAGCCAGAAAAGGGTGTTTTACCGTAGAAAACAGAAAATAGCACTTTAAGCCACAAGGTGGCAGAAGCATTCAAGAACCACCAATGTGATTAAGCAGTAACAACAAATGGAAAGGATAGTAGCTTATATAACTGACCTGGCATGTTATTTTAAAATATCATTTTATCTATTCATTTTAAAGTAAATTCATTTAGAAATATTTAGAATATTACACTGAAAATTGGTTTCCATGGTGGTTGTTTCTGCATTTAGACATTATGCAGCATGGGATTCCACCTGGTTTCTCCTTGCCATTGCAAATCTTTCCACTGTGAGGAGCTATTTAAATGTCCTCCATGTTTTGCCAACTAGTCTGAATCTGGTCTGAAAATGGCTTGTGATCTTTATAAATATTGCTCAGTCTAAGGCAGGAGTTTGCAACCTATGGCCCATGGGCCGGCCCTGGCTCATGGCACCATTTCATGTGGCCTGCCACCCTTGCTCCTGCCACCACTGCTGGAAGTGGCAGAAGTGGAGAAAACAGGCGAAAATGCACCGCCCTTTCCAGAAGCAATGGAAGTGGCGAAAACAGCCAAAAACACGCCACAAATTAATCTGCAGCAATTGTAAACATGTTTATGACAGCTGTTGATGCATTTTACGGCAGTGTTTATGGCAGGGGAACCACATGCTCAGCTGTCTGAGGGCGTGGTCCTGCCCATGGCACGAAAACATTGAGAACCCCTGGTCTAAGGCAATAGTTCCCATCCTTGGGTCCCCAGCTGATCTTAGATTACACACAACTAATGGTGAAAGATTCTGGGAGTTTTAGTCCAAGAACATCTGAACACCCAAGGTTGGGAGCCACTGCTATAATGCAACACAGTTTTGAGTTGTGTCTTCTATAATGTCATTGAATAGATTTCCTGAAGCAATAAACATAGATGATATATTTTGATCTAATACGGGGTTTCAAAAGTACTTTCTCCTGTTTAATACTCATAAAGTCAGCATTAGTCCACTGCTTGGTTGGCAAGATCTGGGACAGAGACGGGAGCTCACTCCTTTGTGCAGCACTTGGTCTCAAACTGCTGAACTGCTGACCTTCCAGTTGTGAAGTTCAGTGTAAATAAAATAAAATGGGTGTATGGCCAAGAAGAAAGATGCTGGGGTCATTTGAAACGTGGTAACATTTTCTTCTATAGGGCACACACAGCTTTTGAAAGCACCCCAAAAGTACATTTGAATTTGGGTGGAGGATAGAGATGTTAGGGAGCTGCATTTTGTCTATTAATCCTATTTTCAAAATGAGGGATAGGTAATTTTTTGAGGTAGTCAGATTGTGAACTATCATTGGAAACAATGGCACCTAGCCATTTGAGTCACATGCCACCTATATTAAGGCTATTAATTTCACTGAAGTTACATCAGATTTATGTCAGGGAAAGTGGGAAGAGAGTTGAGGCCTCAAGTGTCTAGGCCACAGCTGCTCTTAAACAGCTACAGATCCATCACACCGCCTTAGGCTGAGAACTCCTAGCTTGCCTGAAAAATACTCATTACTTCTCATTTGTGGTGATGTGCTTGTCTCTCACCTCTCTTCCAATTATTTCAGTGGCAATAAACCAAGGCAAATAAAGTAGACCAAATGACTGGAAGCTTGGCTGTGCTATACTCTGAAGAACCCAGGTGCTGCTCACAGTCAAGACCATAAGGTGAAATAAGTTCCTGTGTCTTTAAGACGACTGCTCTGGAATAGGGTGCAAAGGCTTGTTGCCTTCTAGAGTCAGAGCTTAAATGGGAACAATAGTAAGAATGTATTGTCTGCACTTGACCTAAATTCTTGCAACTGGTAAATATTAATAATATCCATATAGTGAGGCAAAGTGCAGAGATAATGTCAAGGACAGGCTGAGGTCAGTTAACAAGGAACAGGTACAAGCAATCATCATGGCTCAGCTCTGCTGTGATTGACAGTTAATAAGATACATTGTAACCTTAAGTGTTTTGCTGGCTGTAGAAACAGAAGTTGCTTGCAGAGTTTGTTTTGCAGAACAGAGCAGAGCTGAACAGTGATGGATGTAATGCTAATTTACTTTATCTGTATTAAATGTTGTTAATATAACAGTTTGATTTAAACTAAATCTGGTGTATAGTCTTTCTTGGACCTATTGCAACTCAGACTGCTACAACACTCACTCAAACTAACAGTAAATAGGTAAGATTCACCAGCAAAAAGAATATAAGTCTTACTTCAGAATGCTAATGAAACTGTGCACTACTTTCTTTACTCTAACCTTTTTTTCTGAAATAAAGCAACCACTATAAAAGCCAGCAATCAGATGGGAAGGACAGTACAGGGTAAAATTCCTGAGGCCTTGGATGAAAATGGCATAGGATTGGAAACAGTGGAAGGTGATGCTTCGATCCGCCATGTCAACCAGACGTGTGAAACATGGATCAACCAAGTAAGTAGTAAAGTCATGAAACATTGTCTGTTTAGGTAAGTGGAGAAGTACAGTATTTGCTGCTTCTCAAGCCATAAACAGGTGCAGATTCCCATGTCAGGTGCACACTGTCTCTATTTGCATGGTATTGCCCTAGTTGAGATTTAAATTAAGGATAACCTGACAACCCTGAGGACTAACGGCTTTGGGTGTTGAAATCCACAGGAAAGGGGGATGGTCCCCAAGTGGATTAAATCCCACTTGAATCCATCTTGATGGAGGGCATCATCATCATCAATACTGGCCTGGGGCTGATGAGGACTTTGTGTGCCAAAAGGGCCCAGGACCAGAAAATGACTCGTGGAACTGGATCGGTGGTAAGGGTGTCATGCTCCGATGTGGAAGGCAGATGAGAGGCCACTGTATTATATTCTCAGGACAGTTGTCATGGCTGTTTGCCATGATTATCATCTATATTCAGATTTGGAAATGACAGAAGTAGTCCTAAAGCATAGGGGTTGCACTAAGAAGAAAGTGACATGGCATTGCCTTTGAAAAACAAGTATTTAAAATGTATTTAGAAGCATTGTATGTGAGGAGGTTCACAGCACGATTGCTGTGGCTCATGGCACACCATGGTCATAAATCGTGGGTGATCGTTCCCCTTGCCTCATCTGTTTCTACCGTAACTTAGAGGCCCCAACTTGGGCCTCTAAGCATTACTCCAGGCCTTCTGGCCCTCCCTACTATGCCCAGGGATGGCACTCAGTCATTCAGCTAGCACGCAGCTTCTGTCCAATCAGCAAGGTGAGCACGAGGCAGGCATGCTGATATTTAGCCAATTAAGTAACCTTATGCTATCGCAGGTACCAATAAGGATATATTGCATACCCTTCTCTGGAATTTTCTTTGTCCTGTTATTCCTAATAAACTCCGTCCGGGCTATCTTGCCCGATGCCTCTTCATGAATTAAGCCTCCGCTGTCTCCTTATTCCCAAAACACAACATCTGCCAACCCGCGACGTGATTGCTGGATCCCAACTCCCCGACTCACCGGCTGGAATAGCCCCCTGGTGCACCTCAGCCTTCAGGCTACCCCAGCCTTTAGGCTCCCTCAGCTTTCGAGCTCCCGATTGTGAGTATGGGGGGGAACTTTCTTTAGGGCAAAAGACCCATGCAAAAGAATTGCAGAAAATCATCAAGGAGAGCGGATGTCCAGACATCACGCTTAATAGTCTAGAAGACTTCATTAAGGAAGTCGAATGCCAATGTCCTTGGTACCCAGAAATTGGATCACTCAAACGGGATGATTGGCAAAGAATTGGAACAATTTTATTGGAAGAACCGAGGGCAGCGGTTCATCATTTATTGATTTGGCAAAGAGTTAATGAGGCAGTCAGGAAATTAGTACCAGCAGAGGCATCCCTGACCAATCCTCTGACTCATCCACCCGAGGACCCACCACCTCGTTATCCAAAAGTGCTGCCCGCTATTTTACCACCTATGGCACCATTGGTGCCGCCCATCCCGAGCCTGGTTCTCCAGGCGCTGCCCGCCTACCCTGGCGGTGTGATGGGAAATGTTCGCTCTGCCATACATCGAGCCAAGAGCGATGGGGTTTTGTCCCTGGAGGAGGCGGAAGAGTGGCAAGGAGAGAGTCCTTCCGCTTTTCCCATTACGGTTGAGATGGGGTGGGGGCGGATGGGAATCCAGAGGAACGTATCCATTGGCAAGCTCTGTCATATACAGTAATTAGGGAACTTAATAAAGATGTTAGAGAGGCTGGTGTCCGATCACATTTTGTGCAAGGGTTGCTTGAGGGAATCGGGAATGGGTGCACGATGTTGCCCCAAGACTGGAAGGATTTGTTTCGAATGATTTTGACTGCTTCACAGTATGTTTGGGATAGTGAATTCCGAGCGGCTGCGGTGGCGGCTGGTACGCCACAAAACACCCCTGAGCAGATTTATGGAGCAGGTGCATTTGCTACCCTCCAACAGCAGGTGCAACTCCCCCGGGAGTCTTTCCACCGCACGTTCATGTGCGTCATGAGAGCCTTTAAAAGGGTCCCCGTCTCTGGGAAATCCACACGCTCCTTTACTTCCACACGGCAGCAGCCCACTGAACCCTACCCACAGTTCATTGATAGATTGAAGGAAGCCATACAAAGACAGATAGACAACCCTGATGCCCAAGGAGAACTCCTGAAACGGCTGGCTTTTGAGCAGGCCAATGCCGATTGCAAGAATATTTTGCAAAATGTCATTCACCACCCTGAGTATAGTTTAGCTGACATGATTCAAGCCTGTATGGAGGTGGGCACTCAAAACACATGCAATGGCCCTTCTGGCTGGAGCGCTTCGTGCCGGAAACAAGCCCACTGGCAATTGTTTCAACTGTCAGAAACCGGGCCACTTCAAGAAAGACTGTCACGCCGCCGGAGGGGGAGCGCATAAGGGGGGTGGAAAGGATGTCAGGCGCCCCAGCAAGAAGTGCCCCCGGTGTGGCAAAGGATACCATTGGGCTAGCCAGTGCAGAGTCAACCCCTCACCACAGGGAAACTAGATACCGGGCCCTCCCCGGGCCCCGGGAAAATAAAGGGGACACGGGTCGATCAGCGCAAGGCTGCTACTGCTGGCAACGCTGGTCTCGATCTCGTCAACACACAGGACATGACAACTGCATAGCCTGGGGAGCTTATCCTGATGCCTGCCGACCTTACTGGCCCCTTGCCAAAAGGGACCGTTGGTCTGGTACTGCCGCGTTCATCAGCGGCCAAACATGGCATCATGATAGTTCCTGGCGTGATAGACGCAGACTACACAGGCATCATTTATGTACAATTTTGGAGTCACCTCCCATTGCAACTGCGCAAGGGGGACTCCTGGGCGCAATTGATCATTGTTTCTTATGAGACCCCAGGGGGAGCGGAGCCCGCCCTTCGCAGAGGGGGGTTTGGTTCCACCCGTGCCGGGGCCGATGGAGACACCTATCATCCACAGGTTGCCGCCCTTCAAGAGCAGATAGGACAGCAGAAGCCGACCCGTAAGTATTGGGTAAACGGTAAGTTGTTGGAAGGATTGTTGGATACGGGGGCGGATATTTCTGTGATAGCCGCTGGGCACTGGGATCCCTTGTGGCCAACCAAAACTGCTCCCTCAGTTTGGGGCATCGGTGGTAGCCAGGCCTCCCGGAAAAGTGCTCAGTGGTTATCTGTCAGTCTCCAACCTGGCGGGCCTGAGATCGCTCGCATCAAGCCCTGTATTTTACAAATTGATCTCAACTTGTGGGGGAGGGATTTGCTGGCGCAAGTTGGCACCACCCTCATAACTCATGAATAGCCATCAACATTGTGCTCTTCCACTCTCGTGGAAGACCGATCAAGCCATGTGGGTGGAGCAATGGCCACTTCCGCAAGAGAAGTTGACTGCGCTTAAGCAGCTTGTCCAGGAACAACTGGACGTGGGTCACATTGAACCAACTAGTAGTCCGTTCAATACCCCGGTATTTGTCATCAAAAAGAAGTCCGGGAGGTGGCGGTTGCTCCATGACCTGTGGGAGATCAATAAGATAATTGAGCCGATGGGCTCGCTCCAGTGTGGAACCCCGAACCCAAATTTGATACCCCATGATTATGAGATGGCTGCCATTGACCTCAAGGATTGTTTTTATACTATTCCCCTTCAGGAAAAGGACCGGAAGTATTTTGCTTTCACGGTCCCAGTGTTGAATAACTCCCAGCCCATAGCCCGGTACCATTGGAAGGTATTGCCAATGGGAATGCTCAATAGCCCCACCATGTGTCAGTTTTATGTAAATGCAGCTCTCATGCCGTACAGAAAGGCTTACCCTAATTTGGTTATATATCATCACATGGATGAAAAACTGACCGTTTGAAGACCGATAACGGCCCCGCCTATTGTTCTACTGCCCTAGCAGAGTTTTGTACCCGCTGGCAGATTGTCCACACATTCGGCATCCCTTATAATTCTCAGGGACAGGCCGTGGTTGAGCGGGCCAATAAAACACTGAAAGAGGCACTGGATCGCCAAAAAAGGAAAGGGGGAACTATCCCCCTCTCACTTCCGGAAAAGGAGGAGTGGCTTGCTAGTGTACTGTTTACTCTAAACCACCTTAACTTGTCTCAATTTAATTCTCAATTTTTATCCAGGGCTCAGTGTCACTCCCGCCAGCTTGAGGTTCTGCCTGCCCCCCAGGTCCAGTACAGACGCCTGCCGGACCCGGAGTGGAAAGGGCCTGTTCCCCTCATCACCTGGGGAAGGGGCTACGCCGCAGTGTCTACACCAGAAGGCCCTCTTTGGGTCCCTGCCCGGTTTGTTCGACCGTGGAAGCATGGCATGGCATCAGGGTCTCAGCAACCCCATTCCAAACTTCGACCTTCACCTGCACGAGCTCCCGGAGAGGAGACGGAACCGAGGGGGAAGGCGAAGGGGGCAGAACCCGCCAATAACCTGGGGCCAGGTGAAAGCATTGTCGGATGAAGCCCAGTCCGTGCTGGACGAAATCCGGGTGGAAAAGACTCCTGAGAACTTTGTTGTTGCTATCATAGCTTGTCTAAATGCTAATTCTATAATGATTCTTTTTGCTACATGCTTCTCTTTCCAGGAGCGCTTGCCATCCAAAATGAGCTGTCCCAACGCTTTGAGTATAACCTGTGGTATAAGCTTGCCTGCATTTCTAATCAAACTGAGTTTTGCCTTAAGCAAAGCGTTGACTCCTATCACCTATTAAGCACCTGTCTCATTCCCATTTGCTACAGTCCCCAAAACGTCAGTAGGTCAGTGTTGGGTTACGATATGGCCGACTTTAATGACCAGGTCAAAAACAAATATGCTCTTAGCCCCTTTTGGGGAAAGGCAACCCAAAGGCTGCCCTTTGATGCCCTGTCTCTCTATACTCCTATTGTAGCTGTTAGCAATGCTAGTAAATGTGCCAGGGTTGTGAACTGAACTCAACATAAGTCAAAGCCTCGCTGTTTCCAGCCCGGTCGCGGCCTTAATTGCACCGGGAGAGAAACAGAGGACCTTCATTTTAACTTTCAGCACATTCTGTTGCCTTCTGGGTGGTTCTGGACCTGTGGGTCACGAACTTGGAACTATATTCCTGCTAACCTCTCTAAAACCACTTGTTGCCTTTAGTCATATGATTGTTGCTTTGCCCAACCGCACTATGCTGGTCCGTCAGCGTCCCGCCCGCAAACGCATCACCCGGGGTACTGCCGCTGAGCAGTTACCCTCTGATTGCGATAGCACTGTTAAGGTGCTTTTCCAGGCCGAGTACACATCCTTGGCCATCAGTCTTGTTGGCGTGCCTGGCCTGGCAGCCGGGAATGCAAGGCAGCTTGGAAAGCTTGCTTGTGCATTTGTAAGAGCCATTAATCACACTTCCCAAGCTATTAGCCTCCTGAACAGGGAGCAATTTCAGCTTCGCAACGCCATTTTAGATAACCGCGCCGCGATCGATTATTTGCTGATGTTACATCATCAAGGTTGTGAGTCTGTGCGTAATATGTGTTGCTTTAACTTATCCGATAATTCTAATAAGGTACAAAACCAATTGGATTCTTTAACCAAAATTGTTTCTGATATTAAGCAAAACCCTCTGCCTTCGTGGTGGAGCACTCTTTGGTCCTGGCTTCCCAACGGAGCTTGGGTACGGACCATTCTGCAGTATGGTTTAATTATTCTTGCCATTCTGATAACTGCCTGTTGCTTTATTCAATGCATACCTTCGTTGCTAGCCACCTGCCTGCAAGGATTTCGCTTCCGGCCTCGTGCACGCAAGGACCAAATTTATTATGCTTATAAGCTTCTTAAAAAAAGAAGGGGGGAGATGTGAGGAGGTTCACAGCACGATTGCTGTGGCTCATGGCACACCATGGTCATAAATCGTGGGTGATCGTTCCCCTTGCCTCATCTGTTTCTACCGTAACTTAGAGGCCCCAGCTTAGGCCTCTAAGCATTACTCCAGGCCTTCTGGCCCTCCCTACAATGCCCAGGGATGGCACGCATTCATTCAGCTAGCACGCAGCTTCTGTCCAATCAGCAAGGTGAGCACGAGGCAGGCATGCTGATATTTAGCCAATTAAGTAACCTTATGCTATCGCAGGTAACCAATAAGGATATATTGCATACCCTTCTCTGGAATTTTCTTTGTCCTGTTATTCCTAATAAACTCCGTCCGGGCTATCTTGCCCGATGCCTCTTCATGAATTAAGCCTCCGCTGTCTCCTTGATCCCAAAACACAACAATTGTACAATTGTTTGCTCTGTGTGTGCTCTTTAAAACAAATCAGTTGAAATAGGCCTATGATTCTGGTTACAGTTCAGGAGACTGCTCATGGGAGCACTATTAAATGGCTGCTTTTGCAAGCAATTAATGTTGCCTAATAAATCACAGTGGAATGACTTTGCACTGCTTTTGAAAAGAACACTGAAGACTATGTTGAGATGCTGCAGCTGCCATTAAAGTGAATGTGGTTTACTGATCATTATGCCTCTTAGACATACACTTGCTACTCATTTATTGTTCATTATTTTAAATTGTGTTTTATTGTTATTGTTCTCGTATCAGTTTTAATGGAGGCTACTTCAGATTTTGCACAGGTAAGATAAACATGTTTAAAATAATAAGTAAGTAAATTACATTGTACCACAGACTGTTGCATCAGCTGCATAGATTTTGTTATAGGAGAAAGCAGGATTTGCTCATATATATTTAGCCAATACTGTATACTTGCAACATCTCTTAAACAAAATGCATTCATATTAAAAATGCATTCATATTAAAAGGGCAGGCTTAAAACCACTCTCTCATTTCATTCTGATATTTGATACCTGCGTCAATTACCATCTTACTCAAGATGGACTAAAACAGGGGTTTGCAACCTACGGTCTGTGGGCTGGCCACGGCCTGCAGCACCATTTCATGGGGCCTGCTGCTGCTGCTACTGCTACCAGAAGCAGACACATTTATGATAGCTGTGGGCACATTTATGGCAGCATTTTCAGTGAGGGGAACCACCAGTCCGACCAGCTCAGCTGTCTCGGGGGCGTGGTCCGGCTTGTGACATGAAAATGTTGAGAACCCCTAGACTAAAGGATGATAAAAACACACAAGTTTCCCTCCATGCCAATAAGATATTCAACATGTAAGAACATTAAAGCTCCCTTATAGAGCCACTTCACAGCTAAACTAGTTGAGCGTTTCTGCTTTCAAGAGTAACAGCTGAGTCAGGAAGCCTACAAATAGAATAAAAAGCAGAGTTGGCCATTTATTTATTTTTTATTTATCGTATGATGAACTTCAGTTGTCTAAATTAATATTGATACATACAGTAAGCACGGATTCTCCATCTGAAGTCCCTAGCTAGAGTTCCACATCTAGGTTTGAAAGCCAACGAAGGGCTTCATCTGTGGCACTATTCAAGTCCTCCAGTGTGTCTCCAAACGTGCGTAAAGGACACCTAAATATAATGTGGTCCATGGTTTTGCCATCTTCTTCACAATGTGACATTGGGTAGAGTATTTCCATCCCCATGTGAACAGAGTGGCCACTACAAGCATGGTTCTAACATTAATAAACCTAGAATCCTCAACATAAGAGGGAGATCTAATCCTTCCTCTTCCATTTCTGTAGTGATGGAGGAATCTGCAAAGAAATTCTTGCTCGTATGTAGGTTCAAAGTGCAAGGGAAAATATTGGCAAATATGAGTTCTTGTGTGTAAAGTATAAATGTGAACAGGAATCTTTCCTCTTCAAGCTTCTCCACTTATGTAAACAAAGCAACAAGATAGAATTCGGCTAGTCATTTCCTATAACCATGATGATGAAGTTGGACTGAAGTATAACTGTGTAGCTTATATGGTAGGGCTTTATATTGATACCATTAAATAGGATCTGGGCCATGTTTTTTATGTGTAGTAGTACAGTTGACTTCATCACTCCAGCATTTTGATATTTTATTGTAGTACATGTGCAAATCACTGGGATTTTTTTTAATTATTAAGAATTCAATATTTAAATTGAGAAGATGGATGCATCTATGAGATACACTTAGCACAATTGCTGATGTTCAACTCACATAGTACAATCTGGGGGCTACTCAACCGTTTGGACAGATGCCTACAAAATAAAGGAAATTATGGCCTTTTAAATTGCAAGATTTGAGCAGGGCTTTTAATGACAGGACCTTTGGGAAGTCACATATTCATGGTGTCATTGGCTGCCACCAGTTGGAAGTACTGTAATTCAATGGCACATGAGGACAGGTGTTAAAAGCAGTGACTCCAAATTGCAAAATAACAGTTTCCAAAGATGCTCAAGATGAGCACGTTGCATGCAAACAATCACAAAGAAAACTCCAGCTAATAAATGAATAGATAAATAAATAAATTTTGTGTCAGAAATTACTCTGGGTTGAAAGGATTTTTGCTGGAGAAACTCCGCTCAGGGGATGCTTGAATGAGGCTATTTTCATGACCTCACAATCCATTGTGTATTGAACCCCGACCTTCCAGTCTTCAAGCTCAGTGTCTTAACCACTAAGCCACTGCAGTGCTGCAGCTACCGTATTTATTCGAGTATAACGCGCACTCGTGTATAACGCTCACCCCTAATTATCCATGAAATCTCGGTATTAAATTTTTTTTCACACCACGCATCTCAGCAGTGCCTACTGTACCCGGCGCCGGCTTCTTGAGTCGTGCGGCCCGGATAGCGCGGAGCACGCCGCGGCCCTCCTCCCCCGGAGGGTTCCCTTCTCGACCCGGCGGGTGCGTGCAGGTGAGCGGCGGCGGCAGCGGGACCTGGGCGCCTGGGAGGAGGGCTGCGGCGTGCTCCGTGCCTACCCGGCGCCGGCTTCTTGAGTCGCGCGGCCCGGGTAGGCGCGGAGCATGCCGCGGCCCTCCTCCCAGGCGCCCAGGTCCCGCTGCCGCCGCCGCTCACCTGCACGCACCCGCCGGGTCGAGAAGGGAACCCTCCGGGGGAGGAGGGCCGCGGCGTGCTCCGCGCTACCCGGCACCGGCTTCTTGAGTCGCGCGGCCCGGGTAGGCGCGGAGCACGCCGCGGCCCTCCTCCCCCGGAGGGTTCCCTTCTCGACCCGGCGGGTGCGTGCAGGTGAGCGGCGGCGGCAGCGGGACGCACGCACCCGCCGGGTCGAGAAGGGAACCCTCCGGGGGAGGAGGGCCGCGGCGTGCTCCGCGCCTACCCGGCGCCGGCTTCTTGAGTCGCGTGGCCCAGTCCTCGTGTATAGCGCGCACCCAAACTTTGAGCCTTTTTTTGGGTATAAAATTTTGCGCGTTATACTCGAATGAATACGGTAATTAGAACAACCCTCTCAAATTAGTATAGCATGTCCACTTAAAATCCAAAAATGCCAGGGTTATACTCTTGAACAGGACTTGGAACACTTATATTTTGTGCCCTTCCACTCCCAAGATCCCTCAGTGGCCAGTTACCTTGTGGATTCTGGGATTGCCGGACGCGGGGCTATGAATAGCCGCCGCCACCAAGCCCAAGAGCCGCGCTACATCTTCGGCTCCCTTCCCTGGCCCGCCCAGTCAGGGAAGGTGGGAGCCCAGCTGGGACTGATTGCCGGACGCGGGGCTATGAATAGCCGCCACCACCGAGCCCGAGAGCCGCGCTACATCTTCGCCTCCCTTCCCTGGCCCGCCTGGTCAGGGAAGGTGGGAGCCCAGCTAGAACTGTTTTCCCAGTAGTGGGGGCTTTAGGGCCTCGGTGAGAATGTTTCGAAGCCAGGGGTTTTCTCATGGACGGGAGGGAACTGAGGGTTTGGGCAATCGTTCTTGGGATTCAGTACTGTACTTAATGGTATTTTGTATAATTTATATTTGTATTTGCTTTTGCACTTTGCATTTGGTGTAACTGTTTAATGAATTGTATTGAATATATTGTAATGCATTGTGATATATTGTATTTTTTGTGGGATTATTATGTTGTATTATTATGTTGTATTTCTAACTTGTAAACCGCATTGAGTCGGTCCTTGGGCTGAGAATTGCGGTATATAAATTAAAATTTCTATTCTATTCTTCTTTCTATTTGCAGTTTAACAACATATAAGCTATATGAAAAAGCAATATGGATAAAGCATAGAATCCTGTGGTTTGATTTGTTCCAGCTTTTACCCTACCTTGGAACTGGATGGCCATCAGAACAACAGATGTGAATCTCAGATTTATCTATTTACTAGCAGGGGTGCCCAGCTTTGCCTGGGTGGTCCCAACTTGGCTAGCTGAGTGTCAGTGTTGCCCGGGAAACCCACTGGCCAGGGGTGGGTCTGGGATGTGAGCTCGGTGATGACATCAACCCCCCCCGGTTGGGCTAGCACTGGGGCATACACAAACCCTCCTGTCAAATATACCCCCCTTTGCAGATCAATTTAGGGGGCAACCCCCCATGGGCTTGGGACCCTGACAGTGACCTGCTCACATGTGCAAGGTACGTGTGTGCTGAATCTCATGGGATTTGGTCAACGGGTGCAGCAGTCCATTCTGGACACCAAACCCACACATTTGCTCTATAGGTATAGATTAAATAGAAACAGACACATGGTTTCTGTTACTGTGTCACCAAAATCACACAAACAATTGTACTGTACTGTTGTAAATTCATGTACTCTAACACTCTTTCCACACATAATTTTAAAATAGATTTGCTGTTTAGCAACTTGATTTCTTTTCAAATCTTCTTTCTTCTGCCCCAGACATAAACTTGGCCTCATTACTTGTCAAAATTCAGATGCATCCATTTCTCCATTGAGTATAAACCCTTTCCCTATTATTTGTGTTAATGGTAAAATGGGATAAATCCAACAAGGTCGTAACAGAGGTCCACTCCAGTATCCAGGCACAGAGCTTAGAAAAAGTAGGTTTCTGGACTACAGCTTCTAGAAGTCCACAACCGAAAGAGAACAAAACAACCAACAGTGCCCAAAAATCCAGCTATATAAAATAATCACCAAGAACAGAATGCCTTGTTTGTATATTATACATTGTTGCTTCTAATGTTCCTAATAAGCAGAATGCTTGAGGAAATTTTTGTTAAGCAATTTTTATCTAAAATGTGGTTTGGGTAGTATACACAGAATCCACTGTCAGGACTGAAGGAGGGGGTTCGGTGGGCCAATTGGGGTCTCAAGTTTGAGAATCCCCTTTCACAGGGCTTCAGACCTGCTCCCTCCCTCCATCGCTGCCAATCTTCTCAGCAGTGGCTGAGTTGAGCCATGCCAGCTCCCATTTCTCTCTATGAGAGATCTGTGTTTCTGGGAGTGCAGCCAAAGCTTTCTCCTTATCGACTATGTGCCCAGGAATCCAGATAAGCACACAGACAGGTAGACAAAGAAGATGCCTTTTTAGTAATTTTTATTAACCTACTTCTACACTTAAAACACATTTCTAATAAAATAAAAACATATAAAATCAGTCTAAGTAATAAGAGAATGGAACTTCTGCGCCCCTCATAGGTCCCCCTCTAGATGGGCATCTCAAAGACCCGAGTGACAAAGTTTCACCCACTGGAAGATGTTTGCTCTCCCTCCTTCTTCTCTCTCTTATAGGGTTCTTGGGAACCATAGTAATTAAGATTTGCGTCAAAGGTATGATTGACAGCTAACCGAGCACCTTCTAGAGTCATGCCCCCTCATAGAAAGTGTTCTTGTTGACTAGAAAGAAATCTTGCTGACCTATGTGAGAAAGGCTAGCATGTACAGAGTGTTTTATATGACAAACATGCTACCCTACTGGACATATTGATAGGAGGCGGAACATGGGTTCTGCCTAACATGTGAAGAGATGTACCTGGCTATTTTGCAAGCTCTGCAAACTCCCAGCATTCCTGTGGTTTAACAAGCTCACAGGGCGGAAGAGCCAAGCCTGATTTCCCAGCCCCCCTTCTTCTGGGTTATTCAGCTTGCCTTTGCTTCGGCATAAGAACATAAGAACATAAGAACAGCCTTGCTGGAACAGGCCACAGCCCATCCAGTCCAGCATTCTGTCTCACACAGTGGCTCACCACTTCCTTCAGGGTATTCCCAAGGAGATGCCCTCACCTGCTTAGGATTCCCTGGAAATGGCATTGAGAGATATCCTGCCTATCTCTCCAACCTGGAGGTTGTCCTTAGGTAGCCATAATTATAGCCATTGATAGCCTTGTCCTCCATGAACTTGTCTAATCCTTTCTTAAAGCTGTCAAGACTGACAGCAGTCACCACTTCTTCTGGCAGGGAGTTCCATAGACCAGTAATCCTCTGGGTGAAAAAGTACTTTCTCTTATTTGTTTGAGAACTAGTACCCAAAAGTTTCATGGAGTGTCCCCTAGTTCTAGTGTTGTGCGATAGGGAAAACAGTTTTTCCTTATCTACTTTGTCCACACCGTGCATGATTTTATAAACTTCAATCAGGTCACCTCTTAGACGCCGTCGTTCAAGAGTGAAAAGGCCCAACCGTTGCAGCCTCAGATGGTAAGGAAGGTGTTCCAGTCCCCTAATCATTCTGGTTGCCCTCCTCTGTACTTTCTCCAACTCCATAATATCCTTCTGGAGGTATGGCGACCAGAACTGTACACAATATTCCAGATGGGGCCTCACCATAGATTTATAAAGAGGCAAAATGACACTTGCTGACTTATTTTCTATACCCTTCCTAATGATCCCTAACATTGAGTTTGCTTTTTTCACTGCTGAGGCACACTGGGTTGACACCTTCATTGAGCTGTCCACCAGGACACCAAGGTCCCTTTCCTGGTTTGTCGCAGAGAGTTCAGACCCCATCAGTTTATAAATGTAATTGGGGTTTTTTGCCCCAACATGCATCACTCTGCACTTACTGATGTTGAAGCTCATTTGCCACTGTTTTGCCCATTCCCCCAGTGTCAAGAGATCCCTCTGGAGCTCTTCACAATCTCTCACAGTTTTCACTACCCTGTATAATTTAGTGTCGTCAGCAAATTTGGCTACCTTGCTTTTTACTCCTACCTCTAGATCATTTATGAAGAGGTTGAAAAGCAGGGGTCCCAGTACTGAACCTTGGGGGACCCCACTCTTTACTTCCCTCCACTTGGAGAAGTGTCCATTTAGTGCTACCCTCTGTTTCCTGTCCCTTAGCCAGTTGCTGATCCAGGACAAGACCTGTCCCTTTATTCCATGACTGGTAAGTTTATTCAAGAGCCTTTGGTGTGGGGCCTTGTCAAAAGCCTTCTGAAAGTCCAGATAAACAATGTCAACTGGATCCCCCTTATCCACATGCTTGTTGACACTCTCAAAAAATTCCAACAGATTAGTGAGGCATGATTTGCCCTTGCAAAAGCCATGTTGGCTCTCCTTTAGCAGCGCCTTCTCTTCTATGTGCCTATTAATTCTATCTTTTAGGATGGTTTCCATCACTTTACCTGGGACACATGTCAAACTGACAGGCCGGTAATTTCCTGGATCACCCCTGGATCCTTTTTTGAAAATTGGTGTTACATTCGCTACCTTCCAGTCATCAGGCACAAAGCCTGATTTGAGGGAAAGATTATATATTTTGGCTAGGATATCAGCAATTTCATCTTTAAGTTCCCTGAGAACTCGTGGATGGATGCCATCTGGTCCTGGGGATTTGTTAGTGTTTAGCTTAACAAGACATGCAAGGACCTCCTCCCTGGTTATTTCTATCTTGCTTAATTCTTCGGTTTCCCTCCCTACGAAGATAGGCTCTGTTTTGGGCATGTGGTCTCTGTCTTCTTCAGTGAATACTGAAGCAAAGAATTCATTGAGTCTCTCTGCAATCTCTGTTTCCTCTTTAATAACCCCTTGCCTTCCATTGTCATCTAATGGTCCAATGGCCTTCCTAGTTGGGTTCTTACTTCTAATGTACTTAAAGAAGTCTTTGTTATTTCTCTGAGTATTTTTAGCTATACGCTCCTCAAAGTCTTGCTTTGCTTTCCTGATTGTTGCCTTGCATTTGTTCTGCCAGAATTTATGTTTCTGCCTGCTGTCCTCATTTGGACAAGCCTTCCATCTTCTAAATGAGCTTTTCTTGCTCTTGATCACTTCCCGAACAGCTCCTGTAAGCCACATCGGAGTCCTCTTGGACCTGGCAGTGCCCTTTTTCCTTTTGGGTATGCATTCCAATTGAGCCTCTGTTATTGTTTTTGTAAACAGCCTCCATGCCTCTTGGAGTGTTTGGACTCTCTCAATTTTCCCTTTCAGTTTCTTTTTTACTAGTTTCCTCATCTTTGGGAAATTTCCTTTTTGAAAATTTAAGGTCTCTGTGTTAGATTTTATCAGTGACTTGCGGTCTATGATCAAGTTAAACATAATTGAGTTGTGGTCACTGTTCCCTATTGGATCAGTCACATTAACATCTTGCACCAGATCCTGAGTATTACTCAGGATCAAGTCAAGGATTCTTGTACCTCTAGTTGGGTCTTCAACCATCTGTCCCAGGGAACAATCATTGAGCATATCTAGGAACTTTATCTCTTTATCGTGTGCTGAACAACAGTTCACCCAGTCTATGTGAGGGTAATTGAAGTCCCCCATTATAACCAGGCTTCCCTTCCTGGATGCCTCCTTTACAACATTCTCCAACTGCCAGTCTCCCTCAAGAGTTTGGGTCGGAGGCCGATAGTATATGCCTACTGTTAGACCATCCTTGTGGCCTGGTACTCTTACCCACAGAGCTTCTAATGGTGACTCCAAATCACCTGGACATGCCTGAAAACAGGGCAAAGCCCTTAACTGAGCTGGTATACATGGGTCTTTATAGGAGACCCACTTATTGGGATAATTGTGGTGGGTCTTTATATGTCAGACCCACTTATTTCAAATGGAAAGTCTACACTATCAGACCTTTATGGGGAGGTCTGCTCATTGAATTAGGTGACATTAATGCTGTTACAAGCCCTCAGGTTGAGGCTTGCCTACTGGAAAGCACAGTGGCTTCATGAGAAATGTACTGGCTTTTTGCCAGACGGACTAGGCCCCTAGTGAATATCATGACACCCACGACAATGTCTGCTTTGATAGTTGGAAAAAGCATCTATAGTTGCACCCACACACACATGAAAATGAATGGGACACATGCTTATGAGAGATGGATTCAAGAAAATAGTTGTTCCTCTCAAAGCTGTATCCTGTTACTATGCATGGCAATAGCACCAACCAAATCAAAATGGAATTTGTTCCCCAGTTATCAAATGCTAAATTGCAGTTTTGCATACCATGAAGAAATGGTGAATATATCACAGATGAATCACTTTGTTGCCCCACTAGTCAACAAAAAGACATATCATATGAAAGAAATTTTTAATTTTTATTTTACATATTTATACATAAAACTTTCAAGGTAGCTCTTTCCACCCAACCGCATGTTAATAGCACATCTAAAAATGAATGTCAGGTAGTCAACATTCACAAAATGTTGAAAACTGATTAAAATATACATATTACTGAAAGCTACAACTTCACTACGAGGCAGGCATGTATGTTCTTTTTACTTTTATAGCACCGTCAAATTACAGTCTCTTTCTTAAAACTACAGTGAAACAATAGTTAAGTAGTCAATGGTAAAATACTGTTTAACTTAAAAGTCTCTAAATAAACAAAAAACGTTAAACTATCCTCTCTCTTCTTTCATGTTTGCAAGGTTTATAAGTACTGTACACTTTGTTCTACAATAAGATTATTGAACTGTCCAATATTTAGTGGCACAAGTAAAAAATAGACCCCAATAAAACCCTCAACAGCAAATAAATTAAAAAGCATAGGCTATTCACTGGACATAAAGCTTCAGACATCAGGAACAAATTACCAAGCACTGGGGTAAGTGCATCCGCCATTTGTTTCAAGGGGGGAGCGTGCAGGTTTCCTCGTGCTTGGCTGACTGTGCCTGGAATCCATGGCTAACAATGATTTTCTTCTTTGCCACATGTGGAACATCAGCATTTGTACAACCACAGAAGCAAAATGTTCAAGCTGGTGCTTTTGTCCAATGGCTTCTATTTTTATTTTGCTGGCATTTTCTCAGCCATGTGCTTCTGCTGACTTTCAGCATGTCTGAAGAGAAATGGGGGAAAAACCTAAATTATTATTACATAATAATCTTAAACTAAATTTTGCTATTGCTTAAATACAGGATCTAAAAGGCTGGCCAAGAGAGTAAATATCTAGAAAAGAAAGACTGCTATGGTTATTGTTAATGCCCACCTTTACTGCAGCTATCAAGCCACTTTGATGCATGCGTATTCATCAAATTACTATGAATAGCAATTCCACTATGAGGGAAAAAACAAATTCAGTCTTCAGTCTTTTTAAAATGATAAAATCCAGATTTTTTTAAGGAGTAAAAGGAAAAGGAAGGATTTAATCTCCTTCCTACAGAAGCTAAACATTTTTGTCTTCATACAATCCAAGGAAGTAACAATATGATCCTAGCTTGCAACTAGTTTCCTTCATATTGTAACAAAATTTTGAGCTACAAGAAAACAATTAAAAATCATTATTCCACCGAAAACAAAAGAAATAAACTAGCCTAGTAAAACAACTTCCAGAAGATTATTTCTTCTTCAGGTGCCATATCCGTTCCGGATATTGGCTATCATCATGGTGATAGTCTTCTTGTTCTTAACTCCTCGGAACTGTTCTTCCAAGGACATGTCACACCAGTCTCTCAGATTCTTCCACCATAAAGTCCATCTACAGCCAGGGCCTCTCTCCCCAGGGATCTTTCCTTGCAGAGTGAGTTGGAGTATTCTATATTTTATGTTGTTTCTCATGATATTGGAGCTTTCTTTGCTTAATGGTCTTAAAGAGCACTTGTTCTTTATTCATTCAGCACAATACTTCTACTTAATTGATTGATTGATGATTGCTTGCATAATTACTTATTTATTAACTAAGGTAGCAAAGTGATTTCAGCATGAGGACAATGTTCCCAGGAGAACATGGAAAAGAGTGTCAGGTTTAGATGCAGTGCATCAGGCAAGGACCAGGGATACGTAAATCCAACCCTCATTCAGTCATGAAGCTAGTAGATGGTTTGGAACACTCACCATCTTTCAGCTGACAACATAAAAATATTGTGAGGAGAACATGGAAGATAGTGGATAATGGTAGGATACACACCATGCAGGATACACACCAGACACCTGCTTACAACTGTTGTATTTTGTTTTGCTCAATTTGAGTTTCAAACTAAAAGGCCATCCAAGAAAATAATGTATCACTAGTTCTCATGTGTCTTCACAAAGCATCACCAAGAAAATGGAAGGTATGTTCCATTTCTTCTGCTTCATTCCTGTATCCTGAGTCAGACTCACCTTGTCTCTACTTTATCCTCGCAACAACCCTGTGAGGTAGTCAGTCTGTGAGCATGTGATTAGCCAAAGATCACCCATTTCTCCAAGACTGTCTAGACTAAGCTTTGAATCTCCCAAACATTAGCTCTTAGCATTACCTGGAGATTCCTTGGACTGAAACGTAGACCTTTTAGTTATGGGCCCTCTGTATTACATGCCTGTACAAGCTGCTTCTCTAGTTCTTCCCACTTTTCTCCTTTAAAAATAATTAATTAATGAAGGAGGTAAAGGCAGAAAGTGTAGAAGTGGCTGTTTCCTTCTTGTTCTTGTGTCAAGGAGCATGGATATTGCATGGGTGCTCCCAAGTATCAACTGTCTGAAGAGTTGAGTATATGGCAACATACATTTTGCTACACCCATGAAATGGCCCATTGTCTACTTTCACCACTTTGCCACCTGCTGAAAAAGATCTGCACAAGATCATGCAAATACACACTATTCCATCATGTTGTCCTTTTCCTTTACAAAGCAGGTCCTCTCAGACAGTGTTCCCCAACCTTTGGGTTTTGGACTTCAATTCCCAGAAGCCTAAATCAGTACATTGGCTGATCAGTGTGATGGGGAATTGACTTAAGCTTCTGGGAATTGAAGTCCAAAACCCAAAGTCAGGAGAACACTGTTCTAGGAGACCACTGGTGAAGCCTTGGAGGGTAATAACAATAACACTAGACAGAGAAACAAACATGTTACAACACACAAAGTTAGCTATCCCATGCTCTGCAAAAATCTGGCTTTTCTGAAAGACTTCCTAGGCAGCAAAGCAGAGGAAAGGCAGGGTAACCTTGCTGTTGCAATGTCTGCTCACTAGATTTGTCTTGCAGCTCAACCACATTAAGATTTTAATCAGCAGGCATCAATGGAATTAAGTCATCTGGCAAGCCTAGGATATACTACAGCTGCATTCAGAAACATTTACACCTTCTTCCGGTGGACCCTTCTCTAAGACAGAGGAAGCAGCCTCATACCAAGTCAATTTCTTTGTCCGGTTAGCCTAGTACTGCCTATTCTGAAGGCTCTCCAGAAATCCTTTCTATTTCCTAAGCAGTGGAATGTTTTGCATACAAATCATGTTTTCCATTTCTGAGTTAAAAGTCCCTTTCCATGAACTTGATACTTTTGTAAGGAAGGCTTCATAAAGGCATTCACAGAAACCATGGCCACATTATCTTTCTACATGCATAGGCCTAAGCATGCAGGATTTAGACTTGTTATGGAGCATAACAAATGCCAGATCCCACACATTGCAGCTTTATGACAAACTGGCCAAAATAGGGTTGGACTTGACTGTGCGACTGAACAACAAAAATATGACTTTTAAAATCTTGGTCACTGACAGGCAGTGAAGGCCAAACTATGCACAATGCTAAACACATTAAGAAGTGCTCATTTTTCTGGCAAACGTGCAAGTGCAGCTCAACCACAATTTTTGTTGCAACAGGTGAGATTCCCAAAGAGAACTTTCCCATCAAAAAACTTCCAGTATGGAAATGCACATGGATTAGAACTGGGACAGAGGAGGAAGGGGATTATTTTTCTTTCCTACATATTACAAGCTTGATTAAATTCTCTTCTTCTCATGCCTGCTATTAATTACAGACCTCCTACTTATGTCTTTGTCCACTTCCACTCTCAAATGGCTATGTATGTGAGCCACTAAGTCATGTTTCTACAATCAAGCTAAAATGCATTTCATAATTTTCTCCATAAGATGGCAGTCATGCTGCTTTACATCAGGAACTATCCTTTTTTTCTTACTCTTTTAACACCAGGAGGAGCTATTATGTAGAAGAGACTCTATCATCAATATCTGGTCCTTCTGCTTCTTTCCCCCTTCCTTCCCCCTCTCTGTTTATAAATCATCCAATTTTGAAACTAGACTTCATCCAGACATGCCAAATGTCTGTAGATCCTACTGTGACTATAGCCTCTGAATCATTTATGGCTGCTTCTATTGCAAATTAGTGAATGCAATTTATGTTCACTGTCTCTTTTCATTAGTGAACTCTTAAATGCATAAAGCAATTGTATTTAAGGTATTTCCCAGTTTGCTGAGATTAATTCTGATTGCTTGCAACTCTTATCCTGGTGAATATAAAACAAAACAAACGCTTGAAGTTCCTTCACATATTATATAATGCACAGTGAGAGGAAAACAGTTCTAACTTTTAATGCAGGTAGATGTGGTATATTATAAATCATTTTGTGTTAACTAGACATTTGACAAGTATTAAGTGTGAATGTATCCTATCAATTTTATTGCAGCATGAACTAACTTGTACATACATCTCAATTCTCTGTGGAGATCTTTGTCTTATGAAAAGTTCAAAACCTCTTACCATTCCCAAACTACAGTCTGCTTTGTGGAACTGAAACAAAAAAATGAGCAGGTGGACAAAGAGAAAGCAGAAAGTATAAGGATGTCTGTCAAAGGTTTGGTAGACAGTGAAGCAATCCATTTCTATTGAAATACCATATTCTCTGATATAGGGAGATATAGTTAATCACGTGAATTTTTTCAAATCTTTGAAAATTACATTGAGAATAGTTTGGATGGTGGGGCAAACTTATATTTTTGCAAGACTCTATACTTTGTTTTCTAGAACTATAAAGGTATCAGTAAAGTGGAAAAGCTGATAGATATCATATGGCAGAAAGATGTAAGAGATGCAATATGGAGTTTCTTGCTATAATGTTAGCACAGTACTTTCTTTAAACAGACATTTTAAGAACCATGATTGTAAACTGGAACAGAGGGTGACAAAGGATTTATAGAAGGGGAAAACAAAAGGTGAATATTGCAAGAGGAAGGGTCTGGATAAGCTGAGATCTGGGTAAGTGGAGGTTTTACTGTATTTTACCTTGTCTGCAGCAATGGTGCTAAATTACCATGGTACTGATAGGGGGACGCACTGTAAAAGAAATATTACAGAAAAAAATCGAGTTTGCTTTGATTCAATTAAATTTCATCTTTGCCTGCAGATGCTGAACAAATTCATTCCCTCTTAAAGGCAAAAACTAGCACAGGATGAGAAGTATTCAGGAGAGAGATCAAGCAAGTGCAGTAACAAAGGTGATTTCATTTTATGCTGTTGATTTTTCTGACTGTTTCTAAGACTATGATTTGAACCAGAAAAAAAACCATTCCATCACAGAGTTTCCTTCTTTTCCTTTTCATTTGAGGTCCAGCATGACTGGATTTCTGCTTTCAATGTGGATGATGTAGGTTGTGAATTGCTTGCCATTTTTTTTAATTTTTTCATCAGGTGTCACTATATAAATAAATAAATAAATAAATAAATAAATAAATAAAATGTGTTTTTGCACAGCCCCCCAAACAACAACAACAACAAGAACAGCCACCAGTCTTTTGTTGTTGCCATTGTGATGAGCTTCCTTCCATTAGCCACCCTGTGGCCAGAAATCTCTCAGCTAAAGCTGGATCCAAAAATTAGAATTTTGTTAGTTCTCTCAGGTCTTAAAGACAAGGTGACTAGGTTTTGCTCCTACAAGTCAAGAACCTGATAGTCATTTTCCACTGATAGACAGTAGACCAGCCTGCATATTTAACAACACTGGATGGATGGATATGTCTTTAACTGCATAAGCTGATGATACAGTGAAATAAGAAAGGAGAAAATGAGTTGAAAGATCTTAAGAAGAGAAAACTTTGGAAGGGAAGGACAAATTAGGAAGAGAAGATAGTAGCTGGTCAGTGGGAGGAATGACTGAGTCAAAATAATAGAATGGTAGAAATTCTAATCAAGAGGGGCAGAGAGGAAAGAACGGAGGCATCACAAAAGCAGATTCCAGAATGAATTTTCTCTGTCCACCCTTGGAATTACCCCTCTTATCTCCCCAGACAAAATCCACTAACTTTTATGTGTCCTTGAGATAATTGCTTCCATAGATAAAAGAACTAAATATCATCTTAACTACAAACAACCAGAGGAAAACATCAAGCATTGGATGCTGGGTTATGATTTGATTTGTTCAGCATCTGATAGGGAAGGGTGAGTGACAAAATTGGTTCTTATATTCAAATTAGCAGTTTGTTCTCTGATTTTAAAGGATGAAGAAAAATCCACAACCCAGCTCTAAATAGTCACAATAAAAGGTCCCAAATTAAATTACAAAAACAGCATCAAACTCCAGATAAAAATATGCAACAACAGGCACTATAACATTACCCACATCGGCACACTTTTAATGGTTGAAGCTCCAGTTAGAGCCACAGGCAGAAAACAGTGACTAATGGATTTTGTATTTTGCATAAATGGGAAGAAAGGTTGGTATTGCTTCTTTATTTTTACAGCTCCATGTGCATCTTGCAGTTTATCTGGCACCTACTGATCCTAATCCAGTTAAAGCAAAACACTTCCTGCATTCCAAATCTTAAACCTGTAATAAACAGCAGGTTTTGAAAGAACATCACCTCCACCACTAGCTTATATTTTGCTCACTATCTAGCCTGAAGAAAAGTTCTGGAGAACCCAAAAGACTACATATAACTCTGTGGTATTTTGGCTGGAGCAAAAGCAGAGTTTTTGGGGGGTGGGGGTGGGGGATATCCAAGCTGTCATTGATCAATTTGACCATGATACTGGTTGAGAATATTTTAGTACCCAAAGTTCAGGGAGTTTTACCCCCTGATGAGTGATATGTTGGCTCTATCCAGTGGCGTGCTGGGGTATCGGGCAATCGGACAGTGTCGCAATCCACCCCAGCAATCTCCCCTGTGTGCGGAATTTTATTTTTATTTTTCTTAACCAAAGGGCAGGAAGAGAGAAGCCAAGCCAGCGTTGCACAGGGCTTAACTCAAGGGGAAGCAGGCGCAGGGCGGCAACACCAGCAGGATGGGCGCCTTCCTCCCGCCTTGTCTCTGGCCGTTATACATGTTCCTACCATCCTTCCTGGGAAATCAAACCCCGACCTTCTGCTTACAAAGCAAAATTTCAACATCTAAGCCACAGCAGCCCCAAAACCAATGGAACCTGTAGAAGCCCTAAACGGGAATTAAAATCTGCCTCAGGACTGGAGAGACCCTTTGTTTGAAGAAAAGATGCAATATGGAACGGTAATTTATCATTATCAATTATTATAATAATTGTAATTAAATTTATAATAATATATTTTTTTAAAAAAATTAAGTCTTAAGCAGGAAGCAAACGGTACCTTTTGGGCATAGTCAAAAATACTAACCACTTATTCACTAAGGATTTCTCTTTAACCCTGATTTTTTAAAGCAATGGTATCCTCTCTGGTTAACATACAGTTCTCTGTTATAAGAATACCAAAAGCAGTTCTGTTGATAGTGGAGCTACCGTGGACTAGAGATTGCAATTTTGCCTTGTAAGCAGGAGGTTGTTGGTTCAAATCCCCAGAGGGGAGTTGAAATTAGAAGGCAAGTGGGAACATAGATAATTTTTTAGGGTTAGACACTCTAATCACTCCCTGTCCAGCACCCTGTTAGGGAAGCCAGCACGCCCCTGGCTCTATCATCAAAACATTCTGGGCTAGCCTTTACCAACATAAATTATTAGGAAATACTGCCAACCTAGTCAAGTCTTCAATGTCTACCAGCATGGCATCCTGTTCTGTGTGCAATTCATCTCGAATAAGCAGCAGTTGCACCAATTCTTCATTCAAGCCTGACAGAAAAGAAGAAAAATAGATTTTAATATCATTTATTTCCTCCTGCAATGATCATTTGAAACTTGGTAGTTTCCATGATACATAAAGGAATGATATAAAGTAGGGGTGCCCAAATTACAGCCCATAGGCCAGATCTGGCCCATGGTGCCAAATCATTCTGCCCACGGTGCACTTAGCACTCCCAGAAGTGGAAGTAAAATGCACTCATGCATGCGCAAAATCCTGCCATAAATGCACCCACAGCTGCTGTAAACACATTTATGACAACCACAGTTGCATTTACAGTAGCGTTTTGTTCATGTGCGGGCATGTTTTATTTTCGCTTCCGGTGGGAGGAACTACGTGACCGGCCACCTGAACCACATGACCGGCCCATGGCCCAAAAAATTTGGGCATCCCTGGTATAAAGTAATAGGTTAAAAACAATGAGTCACCTTGTAAATAATAAGTTTTAGCAAAATGCTAAATAACACCAACAAGGCTATACATATTCTTAAAAAGAAATATTCCATTCTCTAAGGGGTCCCTTCAGAGGAGGGAGTAAACACTGGACCTTCTAAGCCATATTCTCAGCAGCTGCAATTGAATTCAAACAGCAATGTAGCCCTGTTGTTGAAAACTGATGATTTACCATCAACTGCTGAGGCTTTACATAGTGTCAATTCATAAGAACATAAAGAACAGCCTTGCTGGAACAGGCCACAGCCCATCCAGTCCAGCATTCTGTCTCACACAGTGGCTCACCATTTCCTTCAGGGTATTCCCAAGCAGGTGCCTTCACCTGCTTAGGATTCCCTGGAAATGGCATTGAGAGATATCCTGCCTATCTCTCCAACCCGGAGGTTGTCCTTAGGTAACCATAATTATAGCCATTGATACCCTTGTCCTCCATGAACTTGTCTAATCCTTTCTTAAAGCTGTCAAGACTGACAGCTGTCACCACTTCTTCTGGCAGGGAGTTCCATAGACCAGTAATCCACTGGGTGAAAAAGTACTTTCTCTTATTTGTTTGAGAACTAGTACCCAAAAGTTTCATCGAGTGTCCCCTAGTTCTAGTGTTGTGCGATAGGGAAAACAGTTTTTCCTTATCTACTTTGTCCACACCGTGCATGATTTTATAAACTTCAATCAGGCCACCTCTTAGACGCCGTCGTTCAAGAGTGAAAAGGCCCAACCGTTGCAGCCTCAGATGGTAAGGAAGGTGTTCCAGTCCCCTAATCATTCTGGTTGCCCTCCTCTGTACTTTCTCCAACTCCATAATATTCTTCTGGAGGTATAGCGACCAGAACTGTACACAGTATTCCAGATGGGGCCTCACCATAGATTTATAAAGAGGCAAAATGACACTTGCTGACTTATTTTCTATACCCTTCCTAATGATCCCTAGCATTGAGTTTGCTTTTTTCACTGCTGAGGCACACTGGGTTGACACCTTCATTGAGTTGTCCACCAGGACACCAAGGTCCCTTTCCTGGTTTGTCGCAGAGAGTTCAGACCCCATCAGTTTATAAATGTAATTGGGGTTTTTTGCCCCAACATGCATCACTCTGCACTTACTGATGTTGAAGCTCATTTGCCACTGTTTTGCCCACTCCCCCAGTGTCAAGAGATCCCTCTGGAGCTCCTCACAAACTCTCACAGTTTTCACTACCCTGTATAATTTAGTGTTGTCAGCAAATTTGGCTACCTTGCTTTTTACTCCTACCTCTAGATCATTTATGAAGAGGTTGAAAAGCAGGGGTCCCAGTACTGAACCTTGGGGGACCTAACTCTTTACTCCCCTCCACTTGGAGAAGTGTCCATTTAGTGCTACCCTCTGTTTCCTGTCCCTTAGCCAGTTGCTGATCCAGGACAATTCATCTGTGCTGCAGTGGAGTTCTGCAAATGGGGAAGGCAGGGACAGGTCTGCATGTGGCTCTCTGGTTGTATGTTGCCCACCCTTGGTCTAAAAGTCTTCAGCTTGTCTGAGGGCAGATACAAAATCAGCTCTTGTTCCTTCCACAAGCTGGAAGGCCGGTAAATCGGTTGTTCGAGACCCGGGTACTACATGACAGTTTGAGCACCTGTCGTCTATCCCAGCTCCTGCCAACCTAGCAGTTTGAAAGCAAGAAATTGGAAGAAGATAAACAGGGACCACTTTGGTGGGAAAAGATCTTGGGGACATGACCTTAACAGGTGTGGGGCACTGATGGAGGTGTGACCCCATGCCTGCTGGCTTGTATAAGATCCTCCCTCTTTTTACAGGTGGGGTGGGTGGGATTTTTGAAACGATTTTATCATTGATGTTTTATTTTCTACTATGTTTTTATTTGTGAGCCACCCAAAGTTGCTTCGGCAAGGAGGCGGCAATACAAATGTAAAAATCAAATCAAATTAAACTAAAGGATCCTCAATCAGGAATCCCCTGAGTGGAGTTTCTCCAGCAAAAATCCTTTCAACCCAGAATAATTTCTGATATGAAATAATAATAATAATAATAATAATAATAATAATAATAATAATAATAATAATAATAATAATAATAATAATAATAATAATAATAATAATAATAATAATAATAATGTTGTTAAATTTACTCCACAGGATAATGTAATATAATATTGGCTTCAGAGCTGTGGATGCAACCCTAAATTCAAATATTTATAGGTGTTTTAGTACTATTTCAGTGAAATTCACATAAACTTTCAAACATGCTGGCTTGACCTTAATCTTTTTGTTTCAGAAGCAACATGAAAACATGTACTTTGGCATGTACAGTGGAACCTCATACAACAATCGCCCCGTATAGCAACGAAATAGTATAACAATTAGGGTTGCTTTTTGTTTTTTTGGGGGGAATGGTGTTCCGCATAACAATTTTCCCTATGGAAAAAAGTACAACAATTTTTAATGGGAAAAAAACACTTAGCAAAAAATAAATAAATCGTTGTACGATGCATCCCACAGGGGAACTCGCTATATGATGCATGTATTATATAGCAATTGTTTGATACAACAATGAGCCCCATGGAATGGATTACAATCGTATGAGGTACCACTGTATATGTAATTTCACACACATACACAAAATGGTAGATGATTAGTAACTGACACCAAATCTTGGGTTTCAAGATTTTTAGTCCCCTCCTTTCCCCTGTGCAGCCACTTGACCCCCCCCCCCAACAGCTTTTCTGAAGGGAAGACTTATTTCCCTGGTACCAGAGGTGTAGATTCCAGAAATGTGTTATGAGTGTCAGTATCAGTTTCCACATACATCTGAATAGCCTTTTCCTTCTCATTTGAGGTCCAGTGGACAATGACTGAAGGGAAATTTAACATCCATGTGGAAGACCTATTTTCTGCTTACTTTCTATCTGTGAATGCAGATCGTTGACTATCACTTGTAGTTGCCCAATTGTCATGTCCCTCAGGTCTGTGGGTTTTAAGCTTCTTTTCATCAAACATTCACTTATATGAGGCATATGTGGCAGCTAAAGATAACACAGAAAACACATTATGAAGTTTTATCAAAATAAAAGTATTATATGCAGCAGTAACCACAATACTGTTGTTGAAAACCTGCTGTTATTTATTCCATACACTAGGAACCTTATTCACATAGCTTCATGTTTCGACTAAGACTTCAACCTCAGATTTATTACAGTGCAAATGGAGAATACAGCAGGGTTGAGGGAAACATCCAGATTTTCTAGAATAAGGTATTGGTATAAGGCCACATACAAGATAGCATCAACATCACAGATTGTGGTTGTGGGGAGAGCAAAATCCCAAACTCCTTTCAAAGTAAACAGTGAGATGTCAGAGAAAAGGCTGAAGGAGCTGGTTCTTAAGGAGGGATTGGATACAGATCATCTTATCATCCAATGACTTCTAAATGTCATTTGCACAATATTTTCCGTCTTATGCTTCCATTTCCCCCAAAGGTCTGGAAGATCTACCAATGTTAAACCACAAGGTATAAGAGAATGCAGGGGTGGGGAACCTGTGGCCTTGAGGGGAGCCTGGGCTTCTGGGAACTGAAGTCCACATACACCTGGAGGACCAAGGTTGAGAAACCCAGATCTAGAGGAAACAGGCTAGTTCTCCAGGTGTTCTGGAACTTCAATTCCCAGAAGCCCAGGCTCCCCTCAAAGCCCCAGGTTCCCCACCCCTGTGCTAAACTAATCTAAGTTGGTTGTCATGATAACACAGTGCCCTAGAGATTATTGCTATGAAGGCCATAGATGTTCTTGGAGACAAAAAGGGGCAGAGATGCTTTGCATCTTGTTACAGAGAAATCTGGACATTTAGTTTAACAAATTTCCAGACAAGGTCACAGAGTTCTTATCCTTAACTGCTGAAACTCCAGGGCAATTATTGCTTTTATAGCATAGCAAACTAAATTTGTTCAATGGCATGAAATTTACTTTCGTTATTTGATTTAATCCATATGTATGCTCTGCTATTACAATCTGCTTCTCTAAATGGTGAAGCTGCAATCTTCTGAACCCGTAAATGGAAAAAATAAGCGGTTTATGGAGAGCTGAGTGATGCTAAAAATAAGAACTACCAGGAAGCATTGATTTAAAAGAAAATACATACAAGATCAGCTACTGGAGATTTTTTCCTGTTCTGTTTTTCAACTTCTACTTGCATTTTGGCCATTGGTTTTGCCATTGCCAAGGCCATTTTGGCTTCAGCTTGAAGTTTCTTTTGTCTTGTAAGAAAATCCATGTCATCCAGGGATTCAGATTCCTCCTCAGTAGTGTCTCTGTCAGAATAGGAAGAGCTTTGCTTGCTCTAGAAAATGATATAACATAAAGATGCCTCTAAAAACAAATACAGTATATGCTAACAGGCAGCAGATTCAGCAACTAAGGAACTGATGAGCCAATTAAGAATGACATGATTAAGTATTGCAATGCGGACAACATCTAAATGTAACTCAACAAACTGGGCCAACTACATTAGACTTGGTTACTGTCCCTTTGTTGGAATGGAATAGGTATCAAACCACATCATTAACCTTGAACACAAAAGAAGAATTAATGGTTTTGATTCTTTGATACTAAAGTTGTTGCCTTTCTTGATAAAAACATGTTGGAGAGAAAAAGTGCCTGAAATATTAGGCAACTGCTACAAATGTAGTACTATTTGATAGAAAGCTAAATGGACCACTGTGCCTTCACGCTCCATTTTAATTTATATTTTTATACAATTAATTTAAGAACTATATGCACTTGCCAAGTTAACTAATCAAAGGCTGTAAGCATTGTAAATATACACTAGCAGCAATTGTAGCAAGTTTGGTAAAGTTTTTTTTTCTGGATTACAAATCTCATAATTCCCAAACCAACAAACCCAATTTCACAGGGTTTCTGGAAGTTAAAGGTCTAAAATGTAACTTTTTCAAAATATGAGAGTTTTAAATCAGGGGTAGCCAAACTTTTTGGGCCGTGGGCCAGTGGGTCGGTCACTATGGCACATGGGCCGGATAAAGCCACTGATACCAATTCATCCAGCCCATGAAGCCCTCATCACTCCCGAAAGAGGAAGTAAAATGCACCTCTATGGATCCGGCCCATGGGCTGTAGTTTGGGCACCTCTGTTTGAGGAGGATGGTGGAGGACAGAGGTGCCTGGCGGGAAATGGTCCATGGGGTCGCAAAGGGTCGGAATCGACTGTGCGACTGAACAATAACAAACTGTTCTAAGAAACAAAGAATTATGAAAAATACGTCATTTAAAATTAATGAGAATTATTATAAAACATTATGGAAATGGTATAAGATTCTAATATGTGTAAGGCATTATGATACAAAATATTTGAAAGATTGTTAGAGAGGTAAAAATGAGAACCTAACATATTTTCATTTATGGTAGGAATGCAAGAATATGAAGAAAATATAGAAAAGGGTTTTTGCAATATTGTCATTCAAAGTGGAAATATGTCCAAAAACAGCATTATTATCGAATTTTGGAAACATGCAGTTACAGTAGCAAGATTTAATATTTTTAAAAAATGGAGAATAGAATTTGATTTGGAACTTGATGACTGGTGTAAAGGGGTTTGGAATGTAGCTGTTAATGGTAAATTAACATTAATTTATAAAGGGGAAAAAAGGGGTTAATGAAAAAATTAATTTAGAGAGGAATTGTGAGAATTCCTAGATTATGTAATAGTGAAAGGGATGAAGTGAGAACAAGATATATCATTCTTTTGGAGGTGATGAGGTACATATGGCAACGTAATAATAATGAAAATAATCAATGGATATTGTTTGTAAGTACCACAGGTGGAGTAAAGGTAAAGGTCACTCTTGCTCGCAAGCCAGTCATATCTGACTCTACGGTTCAGTGCTCAACTCTATTTATAACCAAAGAGCCAGCACTGTCTGCATTTGTAGACATTTCCATGGACATGTGGCAGTCATGACTAGACACCGGAGTGCACGGAACACTGTTTACCTTCCAACCAAAGTGGTACATATTTATCTACTTGCAATTTCTTGCTTTCAAATTGTTACATTGGCAAGAGACGGGAGCTCACTCTGTCGTGCAGTACTCGGGTCTCGACCTGCCGACCTGCCAACCTTCCAGTCATCAAGTTCAGTGTCTTAACCACTAAGCCAGCGCAGTTCCCGCAGCTGGGAGTACGTAGATATTAATATTGTGTATATTTTTTTACTTTTTATATTTTTCTGTGTATGTTTGTAATTTTGTAAAACAAACAAATATGGAAAAATGATGGCCCATTTGAATTGTTTACAATGTGAAAGTTGATGCCCAATTTTTCCCAGAGCTCTTGAGTTCCTCTGTATTTGTGACTAAGACTTACCATTGGGGACAAGGGTGTATCCAGACTTGTTTCGGTCTTGCTGTCGTCGGCATCACTGTCTTTGTCACTGCCACTGTCATTTACAAAGCAAATCTGCAAATTCATCCCACTTTGTAACCTTGGAAGAAAATGAGGAGAGAATGGACTGTTACTTTCTGTAGTGACACAATGTACAGATTACTAGGAGAGTAGTAAGGAATTAACCCTCTGTCAGGAATATTTCAATGCTACACTGTGGTCCACGAGTCAGTCAATGCAAGATACTACAGCCCTGTAGATATTTACTTAGTCACAAGTCTTATTTGGACTTGCTTCTGAGTCGGCACCTATAAGGTTGTCTTGTAAACCTTTCATCAGCTTTTGTAAGGCTGAGGAAACTATGACTGGCCTCCCACACATAGTATGTAAAAATAATAAAATGGAAAAAAACAATCAAGAATGGGGCTGTAGTTTTTAATAGATACAATTATCAGGAAACAGATAAAATCAGCTTTGTGAGAATTTCTCATCACAAAGAATGGAGTAGCATCCTTCATGAAAGCCATTCTTTAAAATTATTGCAGCTTCTTTTTCTTGTCAATCTAGATCAGGAAATCTCAACCTGTGGCCTGGATGCGGCCCACGGCACCATTTCATGTGGCCCTCCGCCACACTCGGAAGTGCCATGTGGCGGAAGAAGGGCAAAATGGCTGTCCAGCTCCCAAAGCTGTATGAGGGAGCATGACCTGTCCCCGGCTTAAAAACTCCTGATCTAGATTTACAATTAGGAGGAATTGTTATTTCAAATACATGTCACATCTTCAATGCTGGAGGGAAACCACCATCATAGATCCCTAGAAATGCCATCCACTCATGAGAGATGCACCAGCCCCTTGCTGGTAGTGCAGTGGTTCCCAATGTGGGGGTCCTCACCACACAGGGGGATGTCAATTCCCAGAAGCCTAAGTCAGTCCATTGGCTAATCAGTGATTTGGGGAATTGACATAGGCTTCTGGAAATTGAAGTCCAAAAACCAATGGTTGGGAAACACTGCGATAGTGTCTTTCAGTACTTCATCTATCTGACCATCTTCAAGTTCTGTTATTTTGGAAGAGTCACTACTAGCTAAAGGCAGAACAGCCTTTGGCCAAAGGAAGGCAAGGACTAGTTGAAGTGCTCTAAAGATTATGCAGAAAACCTCCTCTGAGATTTACAAAAGAGGATGGAGAGGCTGAGGTTTCCTGGCTGTAACAAGGGTTAGAAAGACTGAGGAAGAAATCCAGTGTTGTAGCCTTGGTACCACTTCAGAGCAAAACAGTAAAGGATCTAAGGAGAAGAGGGCAAGGTCTGGTCAGGTGTGGTATTTCAATTTTTAAACTCATTTTTCACAATATCTCAAAAAACCCTTGACAATGTTCTTTGCGGCCTCAGATTTTGTGGAATTCTGCCTAGTAAACTCTGGGCTTTTAAATGGGAGGGGCTGCAGTATTGTTTTTCATTGCTGTGCTATTTAATTCTCTTGAGTTCACTTGTCTTTTAATATTAGACTTCTTGAGCTGTGTTTAATATCTTAATTTTATGTTACTATTTGCAACTTTTTAAATTGGTGTAAAGTGCTTTATGCTCCAGCTTTAGTAGAATGATGGAATATAAAATGAATACATAAAATTCAATTGTCTGTTATCGTATAACATATTTTATGCAAAACCATGTCCTCCACTGTCTTGTTTCCTGCATGTCCTCCTTTCTGATGGTCTGTCAATGTCCTCCTGTTTGATGGCATTTCTAGACTGAGCTAAGAAACATGCTTGCCTGAAAACCTTGAGAACAGCTCCTGGTCAGATCTGACAGTACTGAACTAGATGGGACAGGGACAGTGATCCTACCTTCCTCTGTTTGCTGTTATTTCAGCTTTTAAATCCAAAGTACAAATGAGTTACATAAAGCAACCTGCTTGATTTTTATTTCAATTACAGCTGCAAAGGGTAGAAAAGCAGCGAAGGTTATATATGCAGGTTTATTATTACAACACTTTGAGACCCTTGGTCTAGACCAGGAGTTCTCAACCTTTTAAAGCCAGGGGCTGAGTCACGCTACATCAGACAGCTTTGGGGAGTGGATGGCCATTTTACCCTTCCTTCACCACATGACACTTCCTGGTGTGGTGGTGGACCACATGAAATGGCACCGTGGGCCACAGGTTGTGAATCCCTGGTCTAGACAGGTAGATAATTTACTGGATTATTTTTGCAAAGCTATTATCAAGCTGTAGCAGTACAAAATTGGAATTTTAAAATAGCACAGTCATTCTGAGTAAATGAATGGAAAGCTATACATGCACATCATGGAAAGACTTATACTTAGAACAGTTTACATGCTTGAGCAAATATACAACTGCTGTTAAAACCTGCATATCCAGTTTGTTTTACCTCTTGATTTACAGTGGCCCATAAAAATGGAAGGCAAGCATAGATTTGTTTCTCTTTACTTCATTTTAGAGAGCTATGATCAACTGCTGTTGCTTATGTGTCTAGAACAGTAATTTGCTATTCATCTGATTAGTTTTGAGTGCTCTTTTCTTCTAAACAATGGCTGCCCAATTTCAAAGGAAGTTTCTTTACACCAAGAGCAATCAATCATTTCTGTAAATTAAACACACAATGCCTGTCCAAAACTTATTCTTGGGTATTATTGGAAAACCATGGCTCCTATTTTTTAAACAAATAAGTAATAGTAAAGCAAAAGGAAACCTTAAAATACCAGTAGATACATTTACCAGAATATCTGGACAGTCAGTCTATAAACATTATCATGATTATAAAGGGGGGGGGGACAGTAAGGAAATGGGCAAATATAGAAGACATGCACATTTCAGCTTCTATGAAACTACTACTGCTTTTCAGCTCTGAACATCTGGCAGTTGTCCAAAAGCCCACTTTCTCCTCTTCGTGTAAATCCCTACAAGATCCTCTCAAAGAGTATCAATCAATCAAGAAGCTTTAGAAAGAACACATGTAATAAATCTGTTCACACAACCACTCTTCAAGTCTTCTCAAAATTATTACATGCAGATGCTCCTATGCTATCTTATTGCTATCTTATTGTTTTAATAGCAGCCTCCACTGATCCCCATACTGGCCTCTTCCTTTTAGAATGAATGTTTTCGGAGCAAAAATGCTTTTGCTTTATCCATGCAGACAGACAGTACCCACCCAACCCACTTTTTTTGTCCCTGAAGAACTCACATGTCAACATGATTTGGATTAAACAATTTCTCCGAGGAACATAGCAGCAGGCAGTCCTTTACCGGGATTTGAACAATAGTCATGGTGACATGTTTATTCATGTTAAGTTACAGGAATGGGGGCTGTGCTTTTTGTTCAGTAGACCAGAATAATTTGTATGTTGTAGTGGACCAAATGGCAGAGTGGGACTCAAGAGGGACTCCTTTTCAGAGGGACTCCTTTTCAGCCATAATCACTCAGCAGGGTGTTGTACATACCTGTCAAGTATCCCGGATTGACCAAGATTTCCCATATTTTTGCGCCGCTTCCTCGACTTTCCCGCCACCACCCTGTAATTTGACCGGCGGAGAAAGTAGTTACTGCGCATGCGCGTATGCGCAGAACCCTTCTGTGCATGTGCAGAACCTGTGCATGCACAGAAGGGTTCTGTGCAGGTCCTGTATTTTCCGGAGCCGCGCTTGACAGGTATGGTGTGGTACTAGTTCTTCTTCTTCCATGTCTAGGCCAGATGTGAAACTGCAAAATGAAACCACCTTTTGGTTAGTCCATTCTGAAGTTTCTTTGGCCTTACCTAGTGTGAGAAAAATTAGCTGGCAACACAAGGTTACCATTACTAGGGTATGCCCGATTGTGGTTCAAAAATAACACAATCTTCGAGGAGGTTCTTTCTGTGTACCCATACCATGAAGACTGTCCTGAGAATCTAATGCAGATTGTCCTCCATCAAAATGGATTCAAGTTGGATTTAATCCACTTGGGGACCATCACCCTTTCCTGTGGACTTCAGTGCCCAAGCCATTAGTCTTCAGGGTTGTCAGGTTAGTTCACCGCCACCTGACACTTGGCATTGAGTCACTGGCAGTATGGACTACTTTATTACCATAGCAGGATAACCTGGGCAGACTGAATGTAAAACCAATCCTTCCTTTCTAAGAAGTCCTTTTAGGGTTCTTGAAAGTTGAGACTGACTCGATAGCACATAACATACACACATACACACACAGCCCATAATATAATTTTGCTATGTTGATTAAGTACTAAAGGAAAATATATTTCTGATTTGACCTGTAGGTAAAGAAAGGAGTAAGATGGGATGGCTCAATTTTTCTGATCTATTGACATTTTAAAAGCTACTATGAAGCACGGCAAAAGTGTCAGAAGCATGGCCAACTTCGCTAGTTGATTTTTATTTTTAAGTTTTAAAAACTAATATTTAAAAAGCAATTTACAGTGTCTAATTGACTCCAACTTATTCTTTATAAGATTATAATAAGGTGTAATGGGTTTGAAGGTTTTATTGAGAGTTTTATTAAGTTTTTAATATGGTCTAGATTCTTTAAAAAAGGTAACAGCATCTAGTCCTTCTCTTGGGCTTGTCTTCTATCCAAACACTCTGTTTTAAAATGTTTTCATAATCTTCATCAAACAAGCAGGTCTTCAAACTCCATGTTCAGTTCCTGGAATGGAACTCCTGCGCTGCCTTGAAAATTGTTATTTTAAATGTCTCATTCCAGGACAAAAGCCTGGAAATGATAAAGATGATCTTCATCTTTAGAAAAGCTCCAACAGCATTTCTGGGTGGAAAGTTCATCTAACAGGGTACTTTTGTTGCCCAGGGAAAACCAAATGTGTTCACATTTCTCACATTCTCGGAGGCTCCATCCGTGTCCAGAAACATGGAGATGGAATACTTCCTTGTTTAATTTGGTTTATTAAGAAAGAAGAAAACAACCTCTGTTTTAGAACAAAATAACTTTAGCTAATCATAACTGGAGAGAAAAAGGCCACAAAACTGATATCTCTAGAGCAGGGGTCTAGAGCAGGGGTTCTCAACTTTTTCACACTGTGGGCCGGACCATGCCCCCTCAGACACCTGAGTGGGCCAGCCTGGTGGTCTCCTCCACCATAAACACTGCCATAAAATGCACCCACGGTTGTAATAAACACATTTACAACAGCCACAGATGCATTTTATGGCAGCATTTACACATTTATGACAGCCGCAGGCGCATTTACGGCTGTCATAAACACGTCTGCTTCGGGTGGCAGGACCTCGGGGGCTGGGTCACGCTCCCTCAGACAGCTTCGAGGGTCGGACGGCCATTTTGCCCTTCTTCCACCACATGGCACTTCCTGGTGTAGTGGAGGCAGTGGGGGACCACATGAAATGGTGCCATGGTACGCAGGTTGAGAATCCTTGCTCGAGAGTTGTTTAAGCAACAGAGAAGCTGTGATTTGAACCAGCAATTATCTGCTGCCTTTATTTCTTTTTATTTACAAAAAGCACATTTTTCTAGGATGGAATTCTGGTGAGCTACAAAATGGCTGAGGGCAGTGATGGGGAACCTTGGCACTCCAGGTATTCTTGGACTTCAATTCCCAGAAGTCCAAGTCAGCACTCCTGCTGATCAGGGCTTCTGGGAATTGAAGTTCAAGACCACCTGGAGTGCCAAGGTTCACCATCACTGGCTTAGGGTCTCTATGGCTTACGGCCTAGCTTTGACCATTGTCAAAGTAAGAGGAATTCATAGCTAGATGACCTCTCCTCAACTTTTTGGTTGTGTGTATTTATGGTGGTTGCTAGCCTCCCGACACATACCAACCCAGACGTCTCCCTGTGACAGAGAGAGAGAGACAGAGAGACAGAGAGAGACAGAGACAGAGACTCAGAGACTGACTGACTTGTGTGGATGTTCCGTGGATGTTTGGAGGCTGTGTGATTGTGTCTGTCTGTCTGTGAGTATTCCTTCTCCTGAGTTGGTTTTCCTTCTCTCCGCCCCTCGTATTTTGTGTGTGTGTCTGCGTCTGTGTGTGTGTGAGAGAGAGAGACACACACACAGAGTGTGTTAAAGAGAGGCGGACCTTTCTGAAAGAAAGTGGGTGGATGAAGGGGTGGAAGTTCCGAAGATGGGGTTTCGTGGACGGGTGGTGTGTGTGGGGGTGGGGCAGCAACAGCGATGAAGGGACCTGAGAGTGAGTGAGTGAGTGAGTGAGTGACAAGAGTGTGTGAGAGAGGCGGACCGTGTTGGGGTTGGGGACAGCAGCGATGGAGAGACCTGAGAGAGAGAGAGGTGGATCTCCCTGAAATAAAGGGGGGGGGGAAGGGGTGGATGTCCTGAAGGTGGGGTCTGGTGGCCGGGTGGGGTGTTGGGGTTTTGGAACAGCTGCCTCGAAGGGACCTGAGAGAGAGAGAGAGAGAGAGATCATCCTGAAGGAAAGAGCTGGGTGAAGGGGTGGATGTCCCAAAGGTGGGGTTTGGTGGGTGGGTGGGGTGTTGGAGGTGGGGTCAGCTGCGATGAAGGGTCCTGTGTGTGTGAGAGAGAGAATGAGTGAGAGAGAGTGAGAGAGAAGTGGACCATCCTGAAGGGAAGGGGGGGGAAGAAGGGGTGGTTTTTCTGACCCTGGGGTTTGTTGGATGGGAGGGGGGTTGGTGGTTGGGGCTGTGACAGCGATGAAGGGATGTGAGGGAGGTTTGTGGGGAGGGAATGCCGGAGTGGAAAGGCTCCCAATTCTCCTGCCACATTCATTCCTGTGTTGGGCTGCCCTGTTTTACTGTGTGCAAGGCACCCTGAAAGTTGTGGTTTTCACCATGTTTGCATCCCTCCCCTCGCCTGCCTCATTTACCTTTCGGGGGCCCTTTTTGCTATCAGAAGCTGTGGCTGGCCCTTTTTAGGCCGATGATTCATGGACGGGGCGGGTTTCCCTGTGTCCCATGCCAGAGACTGTGCTGCTGTAGGAAGCTGTGGCCGCTAAACACACCGCTGGCGTTTTTCCCACTCCCTGCGTGCGTACAGTTGCTTGCCCTACCCCGATACCAACATCCATTCAGGCTCCGCCCCTCCCTCTCATGCCTTTTGGCATGCAAGGCACTATGGGGGTTGTAGTTTCTGTGTTTTTTGCCATTTTGTGGGGCCCGGGCTCCCCTCTGGACTCAACACCTCGGCGTTGACCTTCATGTTATGCCAGGTAAGTATGTGCAGAGTTTGGTCACGGGCAGTTAAGGGGTGTAGATTTGTATACAAGACCCACAAGGGGACACCTTCCTTTTATAGATATAGATTATGTAATGTTTCCTGTTGTATTTTATCTGGTATGTGAGATTATTTTAAAACTACAGGAAAACAATCCAGTGCCAGTTAAAATGGTTAAAGGCTTCTTCTTCTTTCATGTCCTGATCAAACCCTGGACTGTCAAAATGAAGCTACTGTACTTCCTTCGTTCTGTCATTGCCCAAACTTAAGTCTTCATCGATGCATATCTCTGGCAGTAATTGGCAGACCAGTAAATGAGTTTCTTGTCAAGGGTCACACTAAGGTATTTTGGTGCTGAACGATGCTGTTCCCTTGCCACGTTAACATCCAACTCAACCCTTGCCTCTTTGTTTCAAAGAGGGAAAGCACACACTTGTGTCTTGCTTGGATAAGGCTTATGTTGTAATATTGTCCTATTTCTTCATGTGCTCCAGTAGGTTTTCTAGCTACCTCATCAAAGCTTGACCCTTGAATGGCCATCACTGGTTAAATGCTAAAATGCAGTGACTTTGTAACTGTTTACTGTTTTTTTTGGACCATAAGACGCACCTGACCATAAGACGCACCCAGTTTTCAAAGCAGGAAAACAAAAAACAAAAATATTTAGTACTGTATTTTGCACCATCAACCAGTGGTGGCACTGCAGGGGAAATGGGCAGGCAGGCCAATTGCACTGAGGAAGGAAGCGATACTCTAGCCTAGCCTTTTGCTCTCCTTTCAACCAGGAAGCATGTTTTCCCCCTCCATATTTTGTCCACTTGGAGTAGAGACAAAGGCATTGAAGGTAAGTGAAACCCTTTCTTTTTAAGCACAGGTTTGGTTTCCCACTTAAATGCATTGGGAACATACAAACAGAAAACTTTTGAATACAAGAAAATTATTTCTAATGCATTTAAATTAGAAATTACGATTTTTGCCCTCTAGTGGCCACTTGTTTTTCATATGTTTTCCTTCCCCTGCCCCGGAATAGTTGAGAGGTGGCAGTAGAGGTCTTCAGCCAGCTACAGCTGTTGTAAAATATCCTTTTACAACAGCCACAACTGGCCGAAGACCAGCATTTGGACTATAAGACGCACCCTCATTCCCCCCCCCCCACTTTTTGGGGAGAAAAGTGCGTCATGGTCCAAAAAATATGGTAATTAATAGGGAACACTTTAAATACTATACTGTATAGGTTAGGCGTGTACTTATTTTTTCCCCTGCCAGTCCTGATTTCATCCACCATGTGGCCTGTAGCAGTTTTTGCATATTTTGATATATAGTATACTAGCAGAGGTTGCCCGGCGTTGCCGGGCTGTTTTAAATTGTGTTAATGTTTTTTAAAAAATTGCTTAGTCTGTAATTTTAATTTTTTAAATGTTTATGCAAAATTTTTTTTTGGCTTGGCTGTTATTAACTGTGATCTGCTTTTTTGGGATTTTTTGAGGATTAATAAAAGAACAAAGTATGATATAATTTTTTCAAATTGTTTTATGTAAGCGAATAATATTTTAGTTTTTTGAATTTTTAAAATTAGTTGTACCGTAGTTAATAATTTTAATAATGTAAAAGTAAATGTTTTTTACATTCAATGTTTTTAAAATGTGTTTAGATGTTTTGAGTTTAAATTTGAGTTAAAACTCAGCACAGGATTTTTAAAAGTTTCTATTGTATTTTATTGACATATGTTTGTGATTTGTGTTAAAGTCTGTTTTAGTGTAATTTTTTTGACTTGTTTTTATTGGTGTGACCTTTTGTGTAAAATTGTGAATTTGTGTTATGTTTTTGGTTTGTTTTTATTTGGAGCTGTTGTGTATTTTTGAATTGTTTTTACTATTGTGGGGAGTAGGTGGTGCTGGTAGGGGTTATTGTATTTTGACTGTTTTTTCTCTCCTGGCCTCTGGGTGGAGCTTCTTCTGGTAAGTAGTCTCTTTCTTTATTCATTTCTTTTCCAGTCCTGGTGGAGGTAGGACATCTTTTGGTAATTTTGCTTATTTTCTTTCTTGTGTGTGTGTGTGTGTGTGTGTGTGTGTGTGTGTGTGTGTGCACGCGCAGGGTGTGTATGTTGGAATTTGTATTTTTGTCTGTTTGTTTTGTTTTTGATTGTGTCTTTGTTTACTTCGTATTGTTTTTGGTGTTTTTGTTTTTGTGTATTTTTGGATGTGTTTGACTGTTTTTAGTAATTTTTAAAAATTTATTTATTTGGTGGTGGAGAAGGGACGTGGTCATTGGGGGTTAGGAAGGGTGGGCTAGGTGGTGGGGAGAGGGGCATGGTCATTGGGGGTTAGGAAGGGTGGGTTAGGTGGTGGGGAGGGGGCATGGTCGTTGGGGGTTAGGAAGGGTGGGCTAGGTGGTGGGGAGGGGGTCGTGGTCATTGGGGGTTAGGAAGGGTGGGCTAGGTGGTAGGGAGGGGGGCTTTATTGTGTTATGGTGCTTTGTTTGTGTGGAGTCGTGAAAGTAGATCGTGGTTTCCCCTTTAATATCAGTGGGTGGGGGATTGCTATCCCCCTCTCCGCTGGCTCCCCTGGGGTTGGGAGGTTTGTGGGGACAAAAGAGGTATGTTGCCCCAACCCTTCTGGACCCAGGAGACCAGGGAGAGTGGATCGATTCCCCCCCCCTTAAAACAACTCCGTTTTTAAAGAGAAGAAAAGAGTTGTTTTAAGGAGGGGGGGATCGATCCGCTCTCCCTGGTCTCCTGGGTCCAGAAGGGTTTGAGCAACATACCCCTTTTGTTCCCACAAACCTCCCAACCCTAGGGTAGCCAGCGGAGAGGGGGATCGCAAACCCCCCCCACCTACTGATATTAAAGGGGAAACTCCAGTCGGGACCTTCAGGCGCCGTGGGTGAGGGAAAGAAAGCCGTCTGGTGTTTGCTTGGCTGTGAGGCGGTGAGTTGTTTTTCTTTTTAATTTTTCGGGTGCCGGTTTCCTCAGCGTTCTGCGCACTCATGGCGCGCAGGACGCTGGGGCTTGTAGTTGTGGGTTGGTGCTTTGTGTTTGTGCTGCGTTTTTTAAAAATGCTTTTCTTTTGATTGGCTGCGGCGCGTTTCCGAACGCTGCGCCGTGCGAGAGCCTCTCAGCCTGATTGGCTCTGGCGCGGCGCGGCGCAAGGAATGTTGGGAAGTGAAGTTGTTTCCCTTCCTTCGCATTTGTGGGGCTGTTGCCCCACTGCCGGTTTTCTCAATCCTTCGTTGACCTGCGTACCCAGATCGGCCGTGTGCACGAAGGGTGAGTGCAGGCAAGTAGGGCGAGGCATAGCAACCTATAGCCAGTTCCAACGGTTAACCCTTGGATTTATAGGTTAAGATAAAAAGGTTTTAATTTTTTAACCCAGTCCTGTAATTCTACACATACAAGACAATATCTAATGCCAGTCCTACTTAGAATTGGCCCAATGAAATATTAAGACCCATCTATTTTATGTACCATTTGATTTCAGTGGGTTTACCCTAAGTGAGAGTAATGCTGCTGTTAACCCACCAGGAGAACCTACTGAAATACGTACTATTAACTTGAATACAAGGGAGAAAGAAACCACTATACGTACAAGAGTCATTTCAGTGATATATTCTGCTGGCTGACTGCAGTGCAAAGCAAATCTTCCATAAAGGTGTTTATTATGATTGTGGTGATGTTTTATTTCTGGCCATCTGGACACACACTCAGCTGTGCTTCATTTCAGAATTCCTAAACTGTTTAATGTCAAGCCATAAAAATGCTAACTGTGATTTATAGCTATTGAGACTTTATAGACGAGAAAAAAGTTTAGGTTTTTTTGCAGGCAGATATGGAGCACACACACAATAACTGCAATTTACAAGAAAATTACTCCTCATTAGTTATTTTATTAAAAACTTGAAACATGATGGTAAAGACACACATAACATGTGTAACTAATAGAGACTGATTTATGCTACTCCTTGTTAGTTCCCCATTCTGAGATTAAATTTTACATTATACATCAGTAAGATTACATATTACAGGTAAAATATTCAAAATAATGTTAAGAGATCAAGATGGTTTAAATGAGGTTACTATGTAATCCTACCATATTTATTTGTGGAAAAGTCCCAGTAAATTCAAGGCTAAGTGACTTAATGATGAAGTATCATAATTGAATGAAACATGTTAAAAATATTATAAGTAGCCCATAATTTGAAGAGGAAAATCTTTCAAGGCTGATTATGTCAAGGCTGGTTGTAAGTATCATAACAGGACCTTCTCTCTCTTTCTAGAGTATGCAAATTAGCTTCCTTTGTTTTGCTATTGGGCTTCAGGATTTAAGCATATGATTCCTTTGAAGTCTGATTTCACATGTATGACAGACTGCCACAATGACATACAACTGTTCTTTCAGCTTTAATTAAAGGCTATCCAATAACATCTGCTCCTGTCCTTAATTACTTATAAACACATAGTTATGGCAGATCTTCCTTTATGTTTATCACAGGATTTCTGCCATCTCTTGAGGGTCAGAAAATATTGCTGTTCAATGCTTGTAAGTGACTGGGAAAACCTTTGTGATCTACGATTGCACTTAATGTGTGACTGAAACATGAATAGCCAAAGATTGAAAGGCTAGTTAGTTCCATCCAGTTTCCAAGTACAGCAGCAGATGAGGTTTACTGAGCAATGAGATGGAATCATGGTGATCTGTCATGAATTTGTCTTGCTGCTGATCTTGTCAAAGTTTAGCAATCTTCTAGGTGTGAGTGTATGCCTGGTGCTATGGGAAAACAGAACTGGGATCTGTTGTTATACTATCTAGTTTAGTTGTCTCCCTGTCTCAAAAAAAAGAGAGATGACTCTCTTCCAATTGATTATGTTGCAAAATTTTATCATAAATACCATTGTCTCAGATCAGGAGCCATTCATCAACAGGCCACCTTGTTAGGTTTTCGGATTCCTGAGACATCTTAAAGTAAGAAATTGTTTATCCTTGGAAATTAACTGATGATTTCTATTTTTTTCTGTAATTTTATTTTCCATTAGAATTTGTGATTCCTTAAAGGTCTTGTTTGATCTAAGGGAATGGAGAGATAATTCAGGAAGCTAACACATTTCTCATAAACATCCTCTTCCTGTGAACAGGATTAAGCTTCTTTTGAGTGTCTTTTTTTCTGGAGGAATTTAAACTAATGAAGTACTTCATGACATTATGAAAAGAGTAATGAAGGAGAAAGATGAATCTGACTGAACAACATGTACAGTATGGCCCTTTTAGAGTCTACTCATGCAGAACAAGGTCAACAAAGAACCTGTGTTCTTCTGTACGACCATTTCGTTAACAAAATAATGTTTAGCTGAATTTTTGGGTTGATTTAGGAGGCTATCATATACTATGTGCCAGAGTAATAAGGAATAAATCTCTTGTAATCCATTGAGATGAAACTGTAACTACTTTGCTGATAAAGTTGCTCAAATATATTCTATCTGGAGAACACTGAAAGGTGACTAGGCTGCTTCTCTAAGTTCTCTGTGGATTTCATATTTTTCCAGCTTGAGAATGTGAACAAATTGATTAGCAAAGGCTAATCAATACTGTTCTTGTTAGACTCAAGCTTGGATATTCTGGCTGATAAGAGGTGCCACAGTCAGATTGGCCAATTGGATGGAAACTGTAAACACTTTTAAAGAGCACTCCTCTAAGAAAAAATACTGTATGACCTTTTAAAAACAAATCACCACTGGATTCCACTATCCTACATACATAGCTGGCAAATAAATAATGTTTTTCTTCAATAATCATGATTGTGTCCCACCCAGTTTTAGTGAAAAAAATAGTTATTAGACTATGGCTGAAATCTTATTGTTTAGCATAGTATGTTACAGTAGAGAGGCCCATTGAGTTAGTGGGGATTTCGTCAGTCAAATCTTCCATAAGTTCCATGGATTCAAATTGTCTATTCTGAATCTGACCTGCTATACTAAAGTCAGTCACTAAAGTAAACCTTGGAGTAAATTCAACTGGGACACTACTTGTGTCTCCTTCTGGAAATATGGACACAATAATCCATGCATTAATTGCATCTCATTTAGAATGGAGAAACACACTTTATGTGCCACTGCCCTTGAAAAGGTATTGCAACTAAGATCCAGCAAAATGCAGTAAGCAGCTACACTGTGTGGTTGCTGTATTTTCTATAAACTGCACAACATTAGTATTATAAAAGCAGCACCACTGGCTTCCAGTTTGCATCAGTGCTGTATTCAAGGTGCTGGTTCTTACAGATAAATATCTGTAAGGCTGAGAGGCCCTCCAACAGTCTTATTTTTGGAAGAGGTTATGTTGGCTTCAAATTTGTCCTGGTTTACATATGCAGACATAAAAACCAACCAAAACCAAATCAATAAATATCATACTCAGAAAGTGCTTATCAATAAGATACTTCTCAGATCGGAAGGAAGTAACAAGTGGAGTAACAAAAGGCTCATTCCTGGGCCTGGTGTTCATCAACATTTTTATTAATGACTTGGATGAGGGAATGCAGGGAATACTTATTCCAAAAATTTGGATGGCACAAAATAGAACAGTAGCTAATGCCCTGGAAGATAGAAACAAAATTCAAAAATGTTGTGTAAGATAGGTCTCCACTCACCAACATCATATTTTTCAGACCACACATAAACAGCAGTCAGTCAGAACCATTTTACTTTGCCTCACTTCACAAAGTGTTTTTTTTTTTTTTACTAGCATAGTTTGCCCGGCCCTGCCGGGCATTTTTAGTGTGTGTGTTGGTGGTTTGGGGTGGTTTTGGTTCTGTACAACCACCACCCCTACGTAAAATACCTCTTCAACCACCAACACACACACTTTTTTAAAGACAGTAGTGTTGTGTGTGTGTTTATGTGTGTGTGTCTCTGTGTGTGTGTGTGTGTGAGAGAGAGAAAAATAGAAAAGCATTTTGCGTGTGTGTTTGTGTGTGTGTGTGTGTGAGAGAGAGAGTGAATGTAGTCCACCAGAGGGTGCTATATTTAGTTAGATATAGTGTTCACTGAACAGTATCTCTAACTAATTGTAGCTCCCTCTGGTGGAATACATTCACTAATGTTCAGATGGAAGAGGCAGTCGTGGAGATCGGACGTGTGTAAGGGTGGCTCAATTTAGGTAAGTTTGAAGTTGTTGTTGTTGTGGGTTGGTGGGTGGGGGTTTTTGTGTGTGTGTGTGTGTTGGTGGTGGGTTGTGTTGGGAGGGTTTACCGTGGGCTTGTCTTGCTGGCTAGGATGTGGTAAATTTGGCTGCAGTGGCGGTGGGGGAAGGGGTTCCCGTGGTCTGCCTTTGGTGGCCAGACCATGGGAATCCTCGCGGCAGCGGTGGCCACGGGTGGTGGTGGTGGTGGTGTATTTTCCCGGTAAGCAAAGACAGTGAACGGGGTTCTGTTCACTGTCTTTGCTTTCTGGTTTTTTTTAAAGTGGGGCCGGCCGGGGGGGAGGGGAGGGATTTTCCCTTAGCCTGGACTGCAAGGCCAGGCTTTGGGAAGCTTAGTGGCGGCGTTCCCCATCACCCGTGGGTGGCAGTGGCTGGGTCCTTTGGCCCTGCCTTCCCTGGCAAATGGGGACCTGCCCTCCCCCTTAATTTTTTTTTGGCTGGCGTGTTTCTCCCAGCGTGACCTTCTCCACTGGGATGTGCACCAGTCTCTTCTCTGATCCTGCCGACGTTGAGGCCTCGACGCTGGCAGGATCGGAGGAGAGACCGCTGCATGTTCCAGTGGAGAAGGCCGTGTTTTTTTGGAAAAACACCTACCTTAAAAAAGTAAGTGCAGTGGGGGAGAGGGACTGTTGAGGGGGCAAGGTGGTGGGGTGGGTGGGCAGTGTGGGTACTGAGCTGCCCCCTCATTCCCTCTTCCTCTCCTCACTTTCCTTTTTGTGGTTGGGGGTTTTCCCGTGGCAGTTTTTTTTAAAGTCGGCACGCCACACTTTCCCAGCCTCCTCTGCGCTTGCGTCCCTCAGCCTGATTGGCTGGGGGTTGTGCAGCGCAGAGGACTCTGGGAATCGTAGTTCTTTTTTGTTGGTCATGTTCGTGGGGCTGCTGCCCCACTGGCGATGACCAAAACCCTGTGGCGCTGGGAAGGAAGGGGTTATGGTGAGTGCGGAAGGCTAGGTCGGGGATGGTTGGGCCTGGTGCGGGAGCCTTTGAACGAACCCAACCGTTAAGGGCTCTTTTTACAGGTATAGATCTACTTGCATCCCATATCTGTCAGTCAAATGGCTTAGTGCAGTTTATGTATACCATAAAAGAAAGAAGCCAAAGATAGACAAGCTGATATCTTCCAGATGTTTTGAACTATAACTTCCAATAAACTGCAGAGAGCATGGCTAATTATATCGGATTATGGAAATACCATTTTTTCTCTACAGCAGGGGTTCTCAACCTTTTAAAGCTGGGGGCCGGGTCAAGTTCCCACAGACAGACTGGGGGGCTGGATTATTTTTTTAATATAATTTTTATTTATTTATTTATTATTTATAAATTTCCCACTCTTACACAATATCAGATAATACAAAAAACACACAAAGTCTGATGAAGTGGACTTGGTCCACAAAAGCTAACATTAAAATACAGGAGTTAGTCTTTAAGATTCCACACCTTTTTTGTTTTTTGTTTTGTTTACTCTCTAATATGCTTGCACAGACTAACAAGGTTACCAATTAAAAAAATTCTCAAATACAGTAGTTCAAAGAAGGCACCCAGAGTAGCCAGAATGCTAGTATGGAGAATAAGATAGAGGGGGTTGATGGGGAAACCCTTATTTAAAAAATACTCCCCCCCCACACACACAGGTAAACAAAAGGAGCCTTCCTACCTCATCTGCTTCAGCTTGTCTCTGCAAGTTTTTTTTTTTTGCCTTCTTAATAGAGATGAAATTGGTTTTCAATGCATTTCTATGGGAAACTGTGCTTTGCACCCTCTAGTGGCCATCTCTGGTAATGACACAATCATCAACTTCTCCCCCAACCTGGAAATGCCGTAGGCTGCTTTAAAGCTGCCGAAAACGTGGCAAATCAGTTGGAGGGCCGGATGGAATGGTGTCGGGGGACGGGTCTGGCCCACGGGCCATAGGTTGCAAATGCCTGCTTTACAGTAAAACTGTATTAAAACAAAAAAAGGCAACAGCAGCCTAACAGCAATAATCCACAGAGCAAGGCAGCAGCAGAAAAATCTATAGCTTCATGTTTCACTGGATGCAAGAGGGCACCAATTGGAATCAAGAAAAAAATGTGACTCAAAAATGTAGTATTGAATTGAGAAACAAGTTATCTATCAGCACAAACTCAGCTCTAGGTTTTATTTTCAATGTCAGAATGCAATTTTGTACAGAAACCTTTTAAAATACATTTATTCCCTTTCTACCACCTAACAATATAATGTTGGTTTGAAAAGGGCTTTCTCCAGTTTAAATGCTGTTCATTCACTGCAAACTGGAGGTCTACTGTAAATTACCAGTAGATCACAGGTTATTTTGAGAATTCTCTTTCCTTCGATTAAGGATTGTAAAGGATGAGTGCCATATTTAAATTTTGCCTCAATGTGAATTGTGCCACAGTGAGTTCGGTAGAAGGTATGCCAGCTGAAACATTTTACATGCTACGGTAGCATCCCTGATGATGATGATATGTTTATAGTTGGGACATTCTTTTGTACTTTTTAAATTGAGTGATACTCTGCTGTAATTTCCTGCTTCACAGCCCAAATCTCACTTACCAGGTAGAAAATTCTTTTCTGATAGGTGCAACACAGACTTCAAAGGGATGTAATTTAATACTGACACTTCAATTGCAATCCAACCACTATACCCTGAACACTTAAAAATTAAATATAGAAGAAGTAATTCATAAAAGACATTGCTGACATTTCTTTAAATAGTTATATCCTTCCCAAGTTTAAAATTGCTTAGGGAGAAGAATATAAAGACATACATTTTAAGATATATTCAAGAAACCCAGAATGAAGTTCTAGAAAAAAACAATTTATATTATATAGAAGCAGATATGATATTTACACAGAACTTTGGAAATGCTGACAAATAAATGCCACTATGAAATGAAAGAAAACTAGAAGCTTTACAAAATTATGTTGAGATAGTTGAAAGGTTTCTTTTGTGGTAAAATCTTGCACAAACAGAACATTAGAAATAATGTCAGTCTCAAACTCCTGGACTTTAGCTATATGCATGTGGTGGTAGAAAAAAGTTTGGTATCATATAATACAGAAAGCCATTAAAATGAAAAGTTTGCACAGTTCAATTTCACTTACCGAGAAGAAAGGCTTGGCTTGCCACTTTTACTACAGCTGGTATAAATTCCTGGGCCATCATCAAAGAAACTTCCAAGCGCCAGTTTCTGCCTGATAGATTCCCTCTCATTTTTCTGAGCCTAAAAATTCAGAGGAAAATGATTACCATCAACTCACTGAAAGCAAACTACATTCCCACAGAAACAGTACTTTAAAGTTAATCTGCCACATCAACACTCATAGAACAGTACTTGAAGGCTAGTTCAGCATATTAACATTTCAGTACAAGAGATAATCCAATAGTGCCATTAAATGTAATCCTAATTACTCTTACCGATACTTATAAATACTGCATACAACAACTTTTTGCACTTTATTGTGATGATGACGACGATGATATAAAAGCAAAACTTCCACACCCACCCACCCATGGAATTCCAAGGAACTTCAACTGACAGCCCCAACTGAAGCAAATTCTTTGAAAGAATAGGATTTTAAAAATCAACACATTTACATTCCATTAATTCAGTGAGTGAGGCTGCTCTAGTTTGGAGTAAAAACTAGCTCTACCCAATAAACTTATTCACACTAGTGTCTATGCATATGACAGAGGAGTTCTAGTAATCAACATAGTATTCTGAGCAGATAATATGGTAATGAGCCCCCATGACACAGTGATTACATTGCAGTACTGTACCAAAAATCTGCTCATGCTCTCAATTCAATCCCACTGGGATCAAAGTTGATTGTCCTTCTATCTTCCCAAGGTCAGTAAAATGAGTACCCAACTTGTTCCGGGCAAAATGTTAACAACTAGCAAACTTCCCAGAGAGTGCTCTAAGTGCTGTGGGCTGCTATATAAGTGCTATTGCTGTTGCTGTGATAGATAAGGAAGGTTATGTAAGAATCTGGAATTATGCTATAGGTTAGTGTGAGAACATATGCATAGTTGAATATGCAGCCCTAGGAGTCTCAGTATCTCAGACGAAGAAATGACAGTAATCCTGGGTGTGAAAATACAAGATGAAATCCCCTAGTCCCTAGTCCAAGGGTTTATGGTTATACTAGTCTTTGGTATAGGTGAGGGGTAGGCAGTCTATGGCCCATGGTGCCAAATAATCCGGCCCCCGCCCTCGCTCCAGCCACTGCCACCACCACCAGAATTGATTGTGGACTTGTTTACAGCTGTTGTAAACAACAGTCATAAATGCGTTCACGACAGCTGCAGACATGTTTATGGCAGCCATAAATGGCAGGGGGGGGGGGGAATCACCAGTCTGGACCCTTCAACTGTTTGAGGGAGCATGATCTGGCCCACTGCTTGAAAAGTTTGGTGACCCCTGGTCTAGGTTCTAACTAAGTAATCTAAGGAGCAATTTACTTTTACTGTATTCCTATTTTTTTATTACAGCTGGAAAGTGATGCCAGACTGCCTGATCTGTAGCAATTACAGCAATCTCTCAGTTTAAACGGCTTCTACATGTCTACTGATTTTGTGGAAAAAACACCATTAGTATCCCTCATTAGTGATTACAGATAGACACTACAGCTAATGGAATGCCCCCCCCCCTTCCTTCAAGAAAGATGTCAGCAATGTATCATACAACTGGCATATAGCTTTTCTGTCTCAAAAAGTGTAGAAGCAAACAAACTGCATCATGAGGGGGAAATCAATACCACTAAAAGCACATTTGCTGAGCTTAATAAGGTGGTACATTCATTTTCACTGCTCCACAAGTACTGCTGTAACATAAAGGAAATCTCAGAGGACTCCCTCATTACATCCCCCCCCCCCCCAATATCTAATCTATTATACAGTACTGAAAATGCTTCCATCTGTACCACTGTTTTGTGAACCTTGAAAAATGTAAGTCTGAAGAGCAAATGTAAAAGAAACATTCACGCAGGAGGAATTGTGACAGTATCCCCAACTGCACACACCTTCTAGATTTAACAACACAAATCAACTACAGGCTAAACCACTATTCACAGGAAAAAGAAAACCTATCTCTCCCAGAAACACTATTACATTTAAACGAACACAAGAAAAATGTACATCTTATATTACACACACGTGTGTGCATAAGCATGTATGTACACATGAACAAATATAAGTATTACAGATCTCTTCTTGCTCCCTCTTTTAAAAAGGGTTCCAGCTAGTATAAATGCCTCACATCTATTTTATCTCTAGAATTGTTCTGTGAGGCAAATTATGCTGACAGACAAAGGTTTGTCCAACATCAGCATGTTGCATGATCAGTTGTGACAAGCAAAATGGCATATAAAATTCTATTTTTCTTGTTCCTTGTTTGCTTTTCTAAATTGTGGCCCAGAACAAAAAGGTATTCCATGTAGTTCATGAGCCTCACAAATGAAACTCCTAAATCTCCTGCAAGATGGATTCATGGTACGTTAGCTGGAAATGGCATCAAACTAATGAAAACCAAAGGAAAAGATCAATGACATACAAGGCTATACTCCCCCACTCAGATCTTTAAAATACAGAGGAACCCATGTTACAGACGTTTCGGATAATGGAAAACTCAATTTACGGAAAGAAATTGCACTAAGGCAGGAAGTGATGCTCTAGCCTAGCCTCTTCCTCTCCCTGCAACAAGGAAGCATGACTTTCCCCTCCATTTTGACCACATGGAGCAGGGACAAAGGCATGAAAGGTAAATGAAACCCTTTATTTTTATGCACAGGTTTGGTTTCCCACTAAAATGCATTGGGAACATACAAACAGAAAAGCTTTAGAATACTGTACAAGAAATTGATTTCCAATTCATTTAAATGAGAAATTGTGATTTGCGCCCTCTTGTGGCCACCTGTGGTAATGGCCCACCAAACATGTTTTTCTTTCCCCAGCCATTCTTTCCCCAACCCCGGAACAGCTGTGGTGGCGACGGTGGAGGTCTTCGGCCAGCTGCGGCTGTTGTAAAATATCCTTTTACAACAGCCTTGCTGGTCAGCATTCGGACTATAAGACACACCCTCATTCCCCCCCCCCACTTTTTTTTTGGGGGGGAGTGCATCTTATGGTCAGAAAAATGCAGTAATTTTAGGTAGCAGTCCAATATCTGGATTCTTGCAATGATTCATGCTTCAGTATTTACTGACATTATGAAATTAGCTATTTAAGCACAGAAGAAAAAGGAAAAAACTAATTATTGTAAATTAATAACAACATAAGCACAAGCAGAGTAGCAATGACAATTAACATAGTAATTAATGGGACAGCAGAAACAAATCATTAGCATCATTACAAAAAGGCAGGCAGAAATGCAGCCTTTTGACTATAGCTAAAATTTGCAGTAGGAGAAAAACGAACAAACAAAAGACCATTTCATACATTTTTAAAAAAAGATCAGTATAGCAAAGCAAAGCAATCAAACTTATATTCCACCCCATAGTGCTTCGTGTGCTCTCTGAGAGGTTCACAATTAGCATTTCCCTCCCCAACATGCTGGGTCTGTCACCACCCTCTCAATGATCTTGCCCAGGAAAAGAGTATTGGCCACAGGTCTATAGTTATTAAGGACATCCGTGGCCAAATTCAATTTCTTCAGGAGAGGGCATATCACACTCTCTTTTAGACCAGAAGGCATAGCAACTTTGGTCAGAGAGGTGTTAATAATGTTTCTCAGCCACTCTCCCACCTCCATGTTGATTTCACTAACCACGAAGGGCAAGGATCACAACAAGAGGCCGTGGGTTTACAGCGAGCAAGTGCTTTGTCCATCTCCTCGGATGACGCAAGCTGAAATTGGACATCTCCACCTGAGCTACCGTAACAACTGTGGTGTTAAGGTCCTGGCGGATGGTCTCAACCTTAGATTTAAAGTGGGACGCAAAAGCCTCACACCTGTGTTGATCTTGATATGGGCCCAGAGGCTGACCTACTGTGGCGATGCTATGAACAATCTTATAGAGCTGTACATGTTTATTGGCTGCCTCCTTGATACAGCGTACATTACAATCCCTCCTCGCCCTCCTAGTAAAACGTAAATAGGTAGCGGTGGCCTGCTTCACCAGTGTAAGGTTATTATCTGACGGGACCTTCCTCCATTCGCTCTCCAGCCTTCTCCTTCATTGCTTCAATGCTCTAAGGTCCTCTGTGAACCATGGGGACCAGCATTGTCTGCAAAGGAGAGTGTGCTTGGGTGCGATCATGTCTACCGGCCAGGTTGCCTCGGAGTACCACCTAAGCTTTGACAGGAGCGCTGAACATGTCAGCTGGAAACCCACCGAAGGCTGCCTGAAAACCTACTGGATCCAGCAGCCTTCATGGGCGGACCATTTTAATAAGTCCTGGCACTCGAGGGGGAGGGGCTGCCATCATGATCCCAAATCTCAGCAGGTAGTGATCTGAGCAAGACAGGGCGGAGATCATGAAATCTTCCACTTTCAGATCACCATCTCTGCATGAACCCGTAAAGATCAAATCAAGGGTATGTCCCGCCACATGTGTGGGGCCATTGATGCATTGGGAGAGACCCATAGCCAACAAGGTGTCCATAAACTCCGAGGCTGCACTAGCTAACCCCCCCCCCCACCGCATGGACGTTGAAGTCCCCCAACAACAAAGTGTTGAAAGAAGACAACACCACCGAGGAGATGAAGTCAGACAGCCCTGGGAGGATGGAGGGCAGATCATGGGGGGTTCTATACACTAGCCCTAGCCCCCATCTCTCCCTGGCCCCCACCAACAAATGGAGAGCCTCCCACCCTGGCCTGGAGATGGCAGAAAATTATTTGATAGCACGGCATCGTCATTGTCATCATCATCATCATCATCATCATCATCATTATTCACTGTAAAGTTGCTTCACAGATCATTTATATACTTCTAAATAAAGAGGTGGAGTTTTTTCTGCACTCTAAAACTTTTTAAAAATAGAGTTCTTTAGCCATTAAAAAACTCGGTGGCCTTGCTGATGAAATGGCTCAGTCCCCCAAAAAAGATGCAATAAACAATTCTAAATTTGTTTTTAGATCCACCCTAAACAAGTACAATGCTATTTTAATTATACCATACCCATTGGCTTGGATATATGCCAAGCAATATTAGCTGCCTGTTAGCTGTTATGCTTCTGCCGCTGACACACAAAACCCTAAATAATTCAAGAGCAGAATGCATGGCAAAATATCCTCACTCACACTGTACTGACCTGCAATATCTTGAGAGGGAGGCTTGCTGTAGAATGTCACTATGCAGATTCCTGAAAATCAACAATTCCAGTAACTGCAGCCATCCTGTGATTCTTCCCACATACACTGTGTGGGTTAGAAAACACTGCCCCAAATATCTATTTAACAACCTTTCACCTACTTTGTAATTATGATGTGGCTCTGTTTTATTGTTATCCATAACAGTAATAATAAAATAAAATAATAAAACCTGTAGTTTTACAGTATTTTGTATAATTTTATTAATTCACATGGTATATAAATACCAACCAACCAATGTATATTTAAAATAAACCAAGGACCAGTTTAAAACATGGAGGCTACTTTGTATACATGGGATCATTTTAGATCTAACTCTATCATCTCCTAAGCCACTCAACATTATTATTTCTATATAGAAAAGTTCACACTATGTTTTTGTTTTCAAAAATAAACAATAAAACAATTATCAGTCTAAAACATTACGAGATAAACAGCAGTATCAACAACACAACTTGCAGACAAGCCAAACTAATAAATAAGTTCAACTAAGCAACAACAAAACAATAAGGTTACATACAAAGACATGTTTGAACTCTCTCACACAATGAGAATATAACCTAACTAATTCCATTAAAAATGTTCCTATCCTACTGGCATATGTGATCCTCTGTTTATTCACAGCATGGTTTTGTATTACAGTATGAGAAAGAACTTATTTCTCATGAAATAAGAAATGCTTATTTCTTATGAAATAAGAAGCTTTTTTGAATAGAAAGCCACAGGCTTCCACTATATTGGAAGGTCTCAAAAGAGCAAAATATGATTTAAATTGGCCCTCCACCAGACCTACATTTCAGGGGTAGACAAGCAAAAAATTATCTAGATGCAGTGGTAAGTGTGTGAGGAAATTGTGAGAGAAGTGGATGTGTCAGCATGAACTTATTCCTGCAAGGCTGTGACTCAGTATGCAACAATGAAACTGGACACTAATTTTTTAACTTGAGGCAATTCACCAATGACTTTTATGCCAATTGTATAATGTCATGTAAAAAACCAAAGTAACTTTGGCCAATATTTATCGTACAGCATCCAGATGTATACAATTTGTGAGATGTAGTAGTCATCACCAATTTCAATGGCTTTAAAAGGGACTGAGAAAATTACTGTACAGTATATTTCTCCCATAATCACATGCACTTTAATGGGTGACCCCAAGGACACAATGTTGTTATACTCGTGTCATATTTGTGGATTTCTCAATAAGTGTATAGTTTACCATGACATGAAATGAATACTAGGTTGGAGAAGGCCTTGGCTTTTGTATTACACCTGTGATGGTGTGGGTTAGAATGTCTATACAAATCTTGTTGAACCAAACATTGCCAATCATTCAACACTGCCCCCAAACAGCCGGCATCAAAATATAAGATTTCCTTTGGACAGAGAATAAGGCACAGAGAAACAGTATGTTATTTATTTAACAGGATACATGATGCTTCTTGTGTTAGTCTTAATATACTTGGTATTACATCTTCAAGGTCATATACATATATAACTAATGGTCAACAAATCATAGACAAAGAGACCACTTCTGTCATTGTGTCCAAGGAGACCACTATTTCTGTCATTTTGAAAACTATCAAGGTAATTACCCCCACAGGCTCTCTGCACAAACTACTGAGCTGCTCTGCATGCTTATTGAATTATATGAACAAAAATGTCACCTTTTATCCATGCAACATTTTTTTTTGCAAAAGTTAAACATTTGCTACATTTCATATTGCAAGGTGCCCAAAGTCACTCAGTAAACATGCTTAAACAAAAAAAACAACAACACTGCAGCACTTTAAAGACTTTTTTAAAGTTTTTTTATTAATAATCATAAAATACAAACAAACATAAACATATAAATACTTAAAACTAACAATAAAGAAAAAAAACACCAAGAAAAGAGAAAGGAATAACAATATATCAAAATCTTGTTCACTCTTTCATTCTTTCAACTTTTAATCCGTGCAAAGCCCTATTCTGCAGCAATTTCAATTGGCACAATATACTTAAATCTTCCAAAATTGAATCATGTCAGGGCCAGGCTTACTTCCTTCTTCACTTGTTAACGCGTGCTGTATGAAAGGTTTCCAGATTTCCCAAAATTGTATTTTGATTTTAAAACCCTGTTTTAACTGAATTTGGCTAGTTAATTTTTCATTTAGTGCCAGTTGCCAAACCTCTTTATACCACCTATTCTTATTTAGATTTTTGTTACTCTTCCATTCTTGGGCTATCAGCTGTCTAGCAACCAGCAACAATGTCAAAATTAATTCTTTATTACCCTCACTTAATCTCATTTTTCCTATTTCTCCTAATATAGCTAGTTTGGGTTCTAAAATCATTGTTATGCCAAGAATCTCGTTTATCTCCTTCTCTATCACTTTCCAAAATGTATTTGTTTTCTTACAAAACCACCACAGATGCAAATATGTCCCCTTTTGTTCATTGCATCTCCAAAACAAATCAGATTTATTAATATCCATTTGCTTGAGTCTGATTGGGGTAAGGTACCACCTCCAAAGTACCTTACAAACATGCTCCTTTTCCTTGATTGACATAGTTTTTGTTATTCTGTTTCCCCACTTTTTCCTCCACTCTTCTTCTTCAATTTTAATATTTAAATCTTCCTCCCAAATTCGTTTAAGTGTATAGTGTGATCCTTCCCCTGGGATAAGCATTTGGTACAGTTTACCTACTAACCCCTGAAATCTTATCTTCCCTTTCCTTATTTCCAAGACCAATTCTTCAAAGGGCGTCTTTGCCCTAGGTACTCCTATAATCCCCCTTATCGATTTGTCCCATTTCTCCATCCCCAATTCTTGTAGCCAATTTAATTTTAATTTATTATATACCTCCTTCCTTTTCTGATATGTATTGCAATTTTTAATCCACTCTGTTATTAACAACACTTTTTCTTGCAATAGAATAGGTCTTATTTTTTGCGAGGATAATAATGGGCAACTGTGGAAATCTAAAATTTCTAAAATTGGGGAAATGTCTGGTGCCAATTTCCTCTTAACCCCTTTCCATACGTTATAAATATTCTTTATAGAAAAGCAGTTAATCTCTGTTTTATTATTTACTTGTGCAAGAAATATTTCACCTTTTAATTTTTTAAATTCTTCTTGATCCCCTTCACCTATTACCTCATTTTGCTGAATTAATAATTTAATTAATTTCTTTATATGAAAGGCTTGAAAATACGCTTTAATGTTTGGAATGTTTAACCTTCCCTGTTTATTCTTCATGTACCATAATCCTTTACTAATTCTTGCTCTTTTATTATTATTGCAAATTCCGTTTATCAATTTTTGCCATTTATTTAGTTCTGACTCTTTGATTTTAATCGGTAAGTTTTCAAACAAAAAATTCAATTTGGGTATAACTTTCATTTTGCAAATATTAATCCTTCCAAACCATGAAGTCTTTGCTCGTTTTATCTGTTCTAGTAATGGTTTCAATTTATTTCTTAATTTATTGAAGTTAATATTATATAGATCTTTTGGTTCGTTCGTCACGAATATTCACAAATATTTCAATTCATCTCTTATTGTAATACTAAATCTATCTCCAATTTTTTCCTTTTCCGCCTGGGTTAAATTGCATGTAATAGCCTCAGTTTTCGTCCAATTAATTTTTAATCCTGTTACTTCTTCAAAGGCTCTTAAATGTTCTTGTATTTTGTTTAGATTATTTAAAGGATCTTTTACAACTAATAGAGTATCATCCGCAAATAGACTAATTTTTTTATTTTCTATTCCTACTAATTTCTCATTTTGCCTTATATCATTTGCTAGTAGCACTTTAAAGACTAACTACTATATTTTTAATGTGAGCTTTCATGGATCAAGTCGAGTTCTTCAGATCAAGTGGACTTGATCCATAAAAGCGCACATTAAAAATATAGCAGTTAGTCGTTAAAGTGCTGCAGAACTTTTGTTTTTGCTTCCTGATATGCCTGAAACACAGACTAACATGGCTACCATTCCAAAAAAAGAAAACATGCCATACAGGGATTTACGCCTGTAAATTCCTCACTAGCCAGTGAGCCATACAAATGCCTAAATTAATTTAAATCTACTTTTGTGAAAAGGCACTTTGACTTTTCTTACCCTATGAAGTAGAGTTGCCATAGTTCTCTCCTACAAAACCGGGACAGAAGTATACTTAACAAAAATGGGCAGGTTATCTAACAAATAGCCTAATGACAAATGACAAATGACAGCTAAAAAACACTTTCACATTAAATATATCAGTACAGTACATAAATGAATTTATTTACAATTCTTACTGTAAGATGATCTGTTGTACTTCTGAGAAGTCCAGAAAACACACTGGTCACACTTATCAGGCAGTGGTGTGAGGAAGTTAAGATTTGTCTCCAGGTATACTCCAACTCCAATGTGGCAGGAAATCGCTCGTTTGATGGTGAGAGTTCAAATTTATTTTAATGATGTGTTATAATACACAATCAGTAAGTTTTAAAAATCCGGGACTTTAGCATGATTTTTATTGAACTGGCCAGGACAATTTTTCTGACCTTAAATCCGGGACAATCCCAGTTTTCTGGGATGTATGGTAACCCTACTTTGGTGTTCAGAAACTGGAGGCGACAACCAGCATAATGAAATACAGCTCTTTTATTTCTGAGGTCTGAACACAACTTGGAGGGGAACAACGGGGACTTATATACACATTTGACTTGATACAAAACAGCGGGAACAAAGATTATTGGATGATTTGAACGTATGTTACAAGAGTATATACAGGATACCTTAGAGACCGCATCGTCCCAAGAGTGTCTGCCCGTCCAACCAGAGCGGACCGGAGGGACTCTCTAATAGTGCCATCAGCTAGGGGTGCACATCTATCCAGCACCCGAAGGAGGGCCTTCTCCGTGTCCGCACCAACTCTCTGGAACCTCCTGCCAACAGATCTAAGACTTCAAAGAGAATTGCTGCCCTTCAGGAAAGGATTGAAGACCTGGCTGGCAGGGCAGGTGTGGGGCCCGAATGGGAACACGGCCCCCGCCTGCTGGCTTGTGTAAACAATTAAGAACTCTCTCTTCTTCTTCTTCTTCTTATGGTGGGTGGGATGGGTGGGTGGGATATGGGTCTTTTAAAGTGGGTGGGATGTGGGTCTTTTAAAGTGTTTTTATGTGTTTTTAGAACTTGTTGTAATGCCGCCCTGAGTCGGGTCTGCCTGAGTGGGCGGCATATATAAATATGACTATTAAATTAAATTAAATTAAACTTGACAGCTATACTGCACGCTTCTCGATGTATGAATTGTGTGCGCTTGAAGTCTCACGATATTACGTGAGCTGCCGAGATCAGCGGCTGTCTAACAGCGCGGCTGTTTGACATTTAACTTACAAGGCTTCTGTGGAGGCAGAATGGCCGTTTGGAATACAAATAACAGTAGTTATTCATACATAACACCTACTCAGAAGGTTTGGTGAGTAAAACTGTTCTCTTCAGTAAACTGTAGTTAGAAATCAAACTATGCCACTGAAACAACAAATTTCCAGATAAGATTTGCAGCATGGAGAAAAAGAAGAACCCACATACTGAGAAATCCTTCCTCACAAGTTATTTTACTTCCCAAATTGTTTCTTGATCTGTTGTCTCTTGTCTGGAATGAACAAACTTTACTGGATTCTCTTTGCAGCCTCTCTCTGCTTTCTATGAGGCTTGAGTAATGCAGCTGACTTGTTCCCGTCATTTTGTCTGAATTATTAAGGAGTGTTTGAATCCTGCAGATGCCAGAAGGACCATTTGCTAATCTAGAGCAACAACGTATCAAAAGATAATTTTATTGATCCTCTAAAAGTTCACTTTATTTTATATATTACTAATAAATGAATTTAATGGATTATTGGTATGCATTCCTAGGAAGATTTACATTATATAACTGCACACTGAGAACAGCATGTCAACATTTATATGAGCCTGGTAGATCTCTTATTGGGTATTACTATTCTTTTCTCCATAGAAGGACTCTCAGCTAAAAGACTTATTGGATATTTTAATGGCCACAGTCTCTACAACAATTTACCAGCTTGGCATTTACAATGTTAGTAATCTGCTTGCATTGAACGCAAGGAGGACAACAGATAGAAATAACAAGCTTTCAAATTTAGAACAAGTCCAATTATATTTCTGTTGCAATCTCCTTTAATGTATATAATTGCCAGTGGAATAGTTGTTGTATGTTAATCTACTTCAATGCGAACACAAACAGAACCTAATTACAAAGTCTGTTTAGCCTTATCAGAATATAGAGTCAATTCAGATATCGCTCTTTAAGCTCAGGACTATTATTTATGTAATGTTTATGCTGCAATACAATATTTTTAAGGGTCAGAAGGATATTTTTGAATATACCAGTTCTAGAAAGAAATGAAACTCATCAACATTTTAAAATGATAGTACCTGTGTTTTGGACCATTTCTTTCTTTTTCTTTCTAGGCTTGAATGAAAGAGTTTCATAAATATATTAAACTCATATACTCATTTATGTACTTTATATTTTCCAAAAGAAGAGACTCAAGTACAGTGGAACCTCACATAACAATTAGGTGGGGGAGGGGGGATGATGGTGTCTCGCATAACAATTTTCCGTATGGAAAAAAAATCATACAACAAATTTTCAATGGGAAAAACCACTTCGCAAAAAAAATCGTTGTATGATGCAACCCATAGTGAAAATCGCTATATGATGCATGTATCGTATAGCAATCGTTTCATACAACAACGAGCTCCGTGGAACGGATTAAAATCGTTGTATGAGGTACCACTGTATATATAATGTATACAAAAAAAATTTGGACCTGTCAGGACATTCACAAATCAAATGCAAGCGCGGCGCCAAAATGGCCGCCGCGCTCTTTGCGGGGCCCATCCACCCGGACGCAGACATCCGGGCTAGTTAGGGGGCGTGGCCACCCCTCTATAAAAGGGGTGTCCACGAGGCAGCCTCGCTGCCATTTTACGAGAAGCGACGGAGCAGAGAAGTTCGCTCTGACGCTGCTCCCCGGTTTGCTGCCTTTTGCTTGAAATTTGAACGGAGGATATCTCATTCATTCATTCATTTATTCAATTTATACCCCGCCCTACTCGACCAGGGCCGACTCTGGGCGGCTTACAACAAGTAAATCAAATACAGTATACAAAAATTACAAATGGTACAGTGTTACAATACAGCAAATTAAACAATAAATATTAGAAATACAAGATCCATAAAACACAGTATAACAGCAATGCAATAAAAACATAAGCAGCAATAGTAATACAATAATTAATCAAAAAATACAGTAAAAACGATCAATACAAAATACATACATAGGCCAGAGGGCACGAAAGGAAAGTCCTCAATTCCGACTGCACAACAGTTGCAAGTAGCCTAAGAACCCCAGAACAGTGTAAGAATTCCAGGGTAGGCAGGAATCCCTCCTCGCACCTCTCCTCCGATCAGCGCCTGCTTGGGTGGCTATGGCCAGAGGGCTCGGGCGGCCGCCCCACAGGGGGGTGGCGGGGTCATAATACCCACTGCCACTGAGGGTGACCAGGCCTCTGCCTACCCGCCCAGTCGGAGGACTCGGGCGGGGGTTGCACAGGCCTGCTCCCCTGGGGTTTTTACCCCTGTTGTGCCTTTGCTCGGCTTAGGGCATAGCGGTCCACTCGGGCGCGATGTGGGATTGCCCCCACCATTCTACCGGCCCCTCATGGGCCGGATTATTGGGCATGGCCCGATTCTGGCCAGGGATTGCCACACGGGTTTATCCCTCTGCCCACTCATCAATTACCCAGTGGGCTGTCCAGCCCATCTGGCCCACCTTATCCTGGTGGGTGAGACGCTGTGGATGCTCTCCTTGCCCGCATATCGCCACTTGAGGCATCGATGGACATTGCTCCACCACCTTCGGATGGTGGGCTTGCCAGCTCTTCAGTTCCGGCCCACATGCCGGCCACGGCCACGCAGCGGGCCGCCAACAGGGTTGAGCTGCTGGAGGCCATCATGCCAGTGCAAGCCGGCTCCTCGCAGCTCCCCAACAGGCCATTACAACAAGGCTTTCCACTGGGGACCGGTCCTGCTTGGCAGGGACGCACCGGGACACAGAGCTCGATAGCCATCACGAGCTCCGATGCCCACCGTGGGCCGGAACCCCCAGTGGGGGCAGCCCATGGGGGTGCACCGAGTGAGTATCCTGGTCAAGTCAGTACACCGGTGACACTAGCTAATAATGCTGGGGGGGGGGGGGGTGTTACAGTGGCCATGGCCACAACAAGTTACTGCGGGAGGGCAGTTTAATCCACAGTATCCTGTTACTTCCTGGGTGCCCAATTATCCCCCGGTTATTACAGGGGTTACTGTCCCTATTAGTACGCCTAACTTCTTGGGGGTCCTACAGGGCCCATTATGGGTACCCCCACTTCAATCCGTGCCATCGGCGGCCCTGCCGACAGCCGGTTACTCCCTACCCCTGGGTGACTATTTATCCCAGGCTACGAGGGAGAAGATATGGCGTGGGGAATACGTTGACATTTTCACCCTCCTGAACTGTGAACCCACTAAGGAGGAGAGGGAGGGGCAGGATGACAGGGACAAGGAGTTGTCCCGTCGTCGTAAGCCACCTCGCACTTGGGCCAATTGGTTACCGGCCTATCTGATTTATATGGCAGTATACCTAAGGGCCCGTCCTGATTTGGCCATCCCAATGGTCCAGTACCTGGACAATATTTACCGGGCCGTGGTTGATTTCCCTGGCCCGTCATGGTTGGCCTATGACGAAGAATTTAGGATGAGGGCGGCCCTTCACCCTGAGATGAGGTGGGACGAGCCCTGCCAGCAGTTGTGGCTGTTGTATATGACCCCCACGTGGCCAGCGCCTGGTGACTGGTACCACTGTGGCCATGCCGTACAGCGGACTGCTACTACACAGACTCCCCGCCAGCTGGCAGGGCAGGGGGTTCCAGCCCGCCTGCTGTGTTGGAGTTTCTCCACCAACGGAGTGTGCAACAAGCGCCAGTGTAGATTTAGGCATGAGTGCACTTCTTGTTCCGGCCCTCATGCTGCCTCCACGTGCCCGCGGGCTGGTGGGTCATGAGGCAGAGGAAGGGGTTTTCAGGGGACGGCCAGAGCTCCCTCTGATGGTGCTACCCATTCAAAAGGCCCCCTCCCCAATTAATGTCCCGGTGCTTGAACGATGGCTGCGCGCTTATCCTAGACAGGATGCTTGAGGGCTTCCAGTTTGGCTTCCGCATACCCTTTAAAGGTGTTCGTGGGCCTCAGGATGCCCCGAACCTGCTGTCTCTCAGGGGTAATGAGGATATTGCTGCAGAGCAGATAGCCAAGGAGGTTAAGGCACAGAGGGTGGCGGGGTCATTTGGCGACCCCCCATATCCTAACTTGAAGGTATCCCCTCTAGGTTTAGTCCCTAAGAAGTCCCCGGGTGAATTCCGTCTAATTCACCACCTTTCTTACCCTGCGGGTTCCTCGGTCAATGACGCTATACCGGACGACCTTTGCTCTGTCAGGTATACGTCCTTTGACCAGGCCTTGCAGATGGTACGCTTATGTGGTCCCGGGGCGCTATTGGCAAAGTGTGAAATCAAATCGGCATTCCGATTGTTGCCAGTGCACCCGGATGACTTTGAGCTGTTAGGTTTTTGTTTTCGGGGCAAGTTATATGTGGACAAGGCCATGCCTTTTGGCTGTTCAATTTCTTGTTCGGCCTTCGAACGATTTAGCACCTTCCTCCACTGGGCTTTTGTTTGTAGGTCGGGGTCCCAGTCTGTAGCCCACTACCTCGACGATTTTTTGTTCGGGGGTGGACATGACATGGGCACGTGTGCACGCCTGCTCACCACGTTTCAGGTGCTTATGCGGGAACTGGGCGTCCCCCTAGCACCTGAAAAGACAGAGGGCCCAGCCACTACCCTTACCTTTTTAGGTATTTAAATCGACACCGTCGCTCAGACATCCAGGTTGCCTATGGAAAAGGTGACTCGGATCTCTGCTGCGATTTTGGCAATGCTTGCCAAGCGTAAGGTGTCTCTCCGGGAGTTGCAGGTGCTTCACGGCCACCTCAACTTCGCCTGTAGGGTAGTGACACCAGGTAGAGCCTTTGCCAGGCGTCTGGGTGACGCTATGGTGGGCCTTTCTAAACGACACCACAGGGTACGGCTGACTAGGGGTTTACGAGCAGACCTTGCGGTTTGGCTCACATTCCTACAGGACTTTAATGGCGTCTCCTTTTGGAGATCTGAGCTTATCGTCAGCCCTCATTTCCAAGTACAGTCAGATGCCTCCGGCTCCCTGGGTTATGGGATTTATTTTGAGGGACAGTGGGCCTATGGTTAATGGCCTCAGACATGGCAGGGCACGGATCGCTTACGCGATCTTATGTTCCTGGAGTTTTTTTCCAATTTTGGGGGCCCTCATGCTCTGGGGGGACAGGTGGGCTAATTCGGTAGTTCACTTTTGGTGTGACAATGCTGCGGTGGTGCACATTGTCAATGCCCAAACGTCTAAATCCCCCAGAGTCATGGCCTTAGTTCGCCAATTTGTTCTTAGGTCCTTGCGCCTTAATGTGCTCTTCAGGGCCAGAATGTGCCAGGCATTAATAACAATATTGCTGACGCTTTATCCCACCTGCAGATCTCCCAGTTTCATGCCTTGGCTCCAGACGCAGAGGAACTTCGCTCTCCACTCCCGGCCGAGATTTGGACATTTGGCGAGGAGAGGTGAACCGGTCGATTGGCATGTCTTTGACACCTCGAACGCGTAAGGCGTATCAACATGCACTCCTCCAATTTAGGATCTTTTGTAGGCAAAGGCAGTTGCCTAAAATGTGGCCGATACCGGTCGACCAGATTTTACAGTATATGGTGCACCTTCATGATCAGGGGTTGGCCCCACGCACTATCGCCACCAGACTTCCCACGTTGGCATTTATGGCCAAGGCACGGGGCTTTACTGACTGCATGAATGACTTCCGCATACGCCACGTATTGGAAGGGTGGACACGTGAACGTGGCCACCGCCTGGACACACGTCACCCTGTTTCACCAGGTGTTCTGACCCACCTTGCACGAGGTTGGCATAGACTGTGTTACGATAGGTATGAGGAGGCTCTTTTTCATGCAGCTACCACCGTAGCTGTCTTTGGAGCTCTGCGAATCAGCGAGCTGGTCCCATTATCAAAGGGGGACGTGTCTCGTAGGGCACTGGAACTCGACGATGTGTCTATCAACGAGGAGTGGGCTCAGTTGAGGATTCGTTCCTCAAAGGCCGCTCAGCATGGAGTAGGCAGTGTTGTTAGACTGCTACGATGTACATTTGCTGACATCTGTCCGGTTGGTGCCCTACATGCATTTTTGGCCCTGGCCCATTGTTCTGCCACCAGGATGGGTCTCTCCTTACCAAATTTCAGTTCTGGAGGGTGACCGGTATGGCACTTCATAGTGTCGGCCTCCCTGGGGCTCGTTATGGCACCCATTCATTCAGGATAGGTGCTGCTTCAACTGCGGCTGCATTTGAGTACTCTGAGGCTGATATATGTCGGATGGGCAGGTGGGGGTCCATGCGTTTTTCCTTATATGTACGTCCCCTCACTGTATGAGTACCAGTTATGTCCTTAATTCCTTCTCCTTCTTTTACAGACCCTGTGTGTCTACACACACCGGTGGCAGTGTGGCTGGTGGGCCACAGTTATGTGCACTGGGTGGCACAGTATGCTGCATCGACGGAGTGGGGACCCCATCTCGGGCTGTGTGCATCCGCACGTATGCGGTGATATGGTGTGCACGGCATGAGGTGGCGGGAACTGTTGCCATTCCTGATGTCCATCAGGGATGCTCGACCGCCTGATGTTCTGATTCTGCACCTCGGCGGCAATGATCTAGCACAGATCACTGGTCTTTCCTTAAAAATGTCGGTGTGCAGTGACCTGGCGTTTTTACATCATTTATGGCCGTACACACGGTTGCTATGGTCTGACATCGTGCCGAGACAGTGTTATAGAGGAGGCATGGACCTCCGTGGTTTGGACTGTGCCCGGCGGTCAGTGAACAGGGCTGTTGCCCGGTTTCTTGTTGAGAATGGCTTGGGGACAGCCATTCGACACCTGGGGATAGGGTTGCAGGATTTTGACCTGTATGCAGGAGATGGGGTCCACCTGTCGGCCAGAGGTATGAACCTCTTTCTGGAGGATGTGCAAGCGGGCCTGGCAACTGAGCTGACGGTCGGGGGGGGGGGCAGTGAGTCATCATGGACGCCTCCCCGTGTAGCGGGTAGCACTGGTAAGGTAAAGATTTATGACCCATAGATATCCGGCAGGTTCGCAATTGACTGGCCAACACGTAGATAGGTACAGGGAAAACAGGATTGGCCGGTCAAGGGCGAACCATGAAAGGGGTGATGTCAGGAGCTTCACAACCTGCATCACCTTGATATTTGAGCGGATACACGTCATAGGGTGGGGTCAGTAGATAGTATATTGACTTCTGTCAACAATTTGTTTGTGTCAACAAACAAATTGATACAAATTGATACATGTAGCCAATTTCCATTGGCATTTTGGGTGGAACCTTACCAGTGCTACTGCGGCCTGCTTGCCTTAAAGAATTACAATTGGATGATACACCAATTGAAAGTGATAATTCAGACTAGGGCATTATTCAATAAAAGTGGCCCAATGCCTTTAATCCAATACCAGTGTCTGAGTCTTTATTTGGGTGGGTGCGCCTGCAAAGCCAGTTTAAACAGGAAGGTTTTCACTTGCTGGTAGAACAGTAAGTAGGGCTGGGGAAAGCTGCATTAAGCTAGATCAGTTGTTCCCAATATGGGGCCCATGCCCCACAGGGAGACTTCAATTCCCAGAAGCCTAAGTCAGTACATTAGCTGATCATAGCTTTGGGGAATTGATTTAGGCTTCTGGGAATTAAAATCCAAAAACCTACCTTCATGTGGGAGGGAAATCCAAGATTGGGAGCAGCCATGCAAAAAGCCCTTTCTCTCAACTTGCAGTTGAGTCAGAACACTAATGCCTTCTGACTAAAAACATTTTGTTTTCTTGAGGGTCAAGTCTGTTATCCCAAGCTTTCTATAGAAGGCCCTGTAACTAGAGATGCATGAACTGAAGTCTGTACCATCTGCACATGCCTTCCCAGCAAGATGTGGCCTCTCCCAAATTATACAGTAAGTTTCTGAGCTTACACCATAGGTATCATTAGCTCTTCACTAAGTCAGCCAGCTGGGAGAAGTGAAAGTTGTAGTTCAAAACATATGGCAAAAAACAAGAGAAGCTGCATCAAGTCAGACATAGCTGGACTGCAATACATATAAGCCTTAACTGGCATAGCTAAAGGTAACTGAAGATGGAAGTTGTAATCTAACAATAGCTGGATGTCTTCAAGTTGCTCATTCCTTCACTAAGTATTAAGAGATTCACAAAACTTCCTTGAAGACAACATGGACCTTCTGTTAGTTTTAAAAGTGTTACTGGACAGACATAGCTGACCTATTGGAAACAAATAACTTTTTGTTTAGCCAAAATGACAATGAAATGTACTAACGACTATCCATAAAGTATGCCTGTATGGTCAGAAAACTTTGAGCTGATTCTCAGAGAATAAGTGGTGCTCTGAAAGAACATATGAACAGTCTGACTTTTTGGCACTCTTGAGGATAAGGACAATCCTGTTCTTGCAATCTGACGTCAAGACCTCAGCCATGGAACTGAAGTTATTTTTAAGCATGTCTGTTATTACCCAGCTTAGACAATTACTATATTTAAAGTTCCATATCACAGCTGACATGCTTTTTAAAGACATGGCAGTGCAAGAGTTTATAGAGCTCCCCATCACTCTGGCAAACTAACTGTACTGTTCAGTTTTAAAAGTTTCTATTAACCTTTTACCAGAGAAACAAAGTAAATGAAAAATAAAGCCTGCCATGCTGGTTACATATATTTACCAAAACAGCATCACAATGGATTTGAGAAATTGCCTAGTTGATTATAATCCATAGAAATTCAATTCTAGCAGCTCATTTTAATCAATGCACAATGCTGCTGGCAGCTAAAATGTTTTATATAGCATAACAAAAGGCACTCTGAATGCAATATTCTGAACTACAGTTTAACAGAAAGTTTGTGTAAGTGGTGAGCTGTGACAACAAATGTCATGATGTAGAAAAATAAAGAGACACTATTGTTAACCAAGCATAAGGCTGTTCTTGCAGACTCTGAGGATGTTTTGTGAGTGGTTCTCTCCCTCCCTTATTCTCTCTCTCTGTGTTCAACTGCACGGCTTTGTTTTCCTTTTCTTCTGCAAAAACAGAGCCATTGTTCCAAGAGAAAAGCACCCCCTTTGTCTCTTACCTTTTTATAATTCCCTTCCATATCCAAAGTGGATATTTCAGTGATGATGTCATCCATTCCATCACTGTCCAAATGCATTCTTTAACTCTTAAAGACCTCAAAAACCCAAGTGGCGTGGTTCTCCTCTTGTTTCTTAATAACTATCCAGTGCTTCACATATTCTTTCTTGTGGATCATTCTTCAAAGAGCAATAGGAGGTAGCAACTTAATAACAAGCCAACAACTTCCTTTTTCTTTTCCATTCAGATAAACCAGCTTGAATGTACTGTATTCCTTGTAGTGGAAATATCAAATCTGTCCAGTTAGAGGTTTTCTGTTTGTTGACACTTGGACCTGTCAGGAGCTTAATATTCTCACCAGCTGCTATCACCTACCTCTGAAGTAGGGCTTCTACAATCTATGGCAAAGCACGTCCCTTTTTTCCTAATAAAGTAAAGGCTATCTTTGAGCTGCAGCCAGCAGATTGCACTTCTTTGCCAGTTACACAAGGAAAGCAATGATCTTCCTCCAGCCACGAGTAGTGCGGGATAAAAATAGATGAAAGCCTTCCAAGCAGGCTACAGCAGAGCAGGAGGAGCAAAAGAAAGAACACACACACACACACACACACACACACACACACACACACACACACACACACACACACACACACACACACACACACACACACACACACACACACACACACACACACGGTACAGTATTTGCAAAAGGGATTGATATACAGTATTTTAAAAGTCAAAGCTTCAAAGGCCAGAGAGGTAAACAGTCAACCAGAAGGACCATGATCATAAACCAGATGCCATTTTTTTTTAAAAAAAAGCAATTCTCAGATTAACCTAACTCAAGGCAATAATACAAGAAATCTCCACTGCACCATAAGAAACAGTCCTCCAACCAATAAGAACAACAGAAGAACAGGGCTAGCTTCTTCCTCTTGGTTGACACCAGATAAACATCTAGAAGAAAGCACTATGACTCGGTGGTAGAATGCTTCCTTTGCATGGGGAAGCTCCCAGTTTCAATCACTGCCCAAGTCTGGTTGAAAAGAGCAAGGAAAGCCTGTAACCCTAGAGATCTGCTGCCAGTCAGAACTGGGATAGATGGAGAAATCATTTGACTTAACATAAAGTTGTTTTCTATGCTGCTGCCACCTAAAATCAGGGGTTCCCAACTTTTTTTTTCTCCACCATGGACTGGTTTCAAGCTAAACAAATTTTCCATGGTCTGGTAGGTGGGGGGAAGAGCCCTGCTGTAGCTTAAAAACAAGGGCCCAGAAAGGGCCCAGCTGCCTGCCAGCCACACCATTTGACTTGGGCAGTGAGGTATCCCACTGCACATGGGGGGAGGGGAGAGCCCTGCCATAGTTAAGCATATGGAGGAGGGGCCACGGCGCCTGCCTATCTGCTGTGTCTGAATCTCGTACTCTCGCTCTATTCACGGGTCAGACCCAGTGAAGCAAATTGTGGGCAGAAGGCTGCCATTGGGGCTCCCAGCACCACCCACCCCTCTGGCCTGATTTGGGACAGCCCGTGGCCCGGTACTGGTCCACAGCCCTGTGGTTGGGAACCCTCTGCTAAAGGACTTGTGGCTACTGATATTGCCGAGTCCTTCTTACATTCCTAGATGATCTTCTTTTCTCTCTTTAACAAATCAGATCTTTACAACAGCACTATGACTAATTATAAATAGCAAACAAAGATGAAGTACTGTAGTTTTAAATTGTGCCCAGATTAATCAATCATTCTCAAGCATAATCACACACAAATATGTCATATTATTTGCTCATACACAAATCCACTTGCAAGTGTTTTCTGCTTCAGAAACCTATTCAGAAAAATGAGTTTTCCATAATCTTGGTTTTATGCAACCTTAAAAACTCCTTCGTGGGCTGGATGAATTGATGTTGGGGGCCGGATCCCCAACACTTGATACAGTGGACTTTTTCTTTCTTTCTTTCTTTCTTTCTTTCCCTTCATTAATTAGTTCAACTTTTACTTTGATACTATATGATAAACTGCGATATTGTGCATCGTAATACTTTGTTTTAAAACTGTTTAAACTGTGATAACATGTGTGATGGGAAAAGACTGGCGTAGAGACCGGCAAGGCATGCCACAAAGTTTGCCAAGAGAACCCTATGGACCAAAACAAAAGGCAAAACAAGGGGATGCTCAGCACAGCAGATCTGAAAAGGGGGAGGGATATGAAAGGGGGAGGAGAAATACAGTGTTGCACGGAACAATACTGCATAGGGACATGGAGTGTGAGGTCTATGAATCAAGGAAAACTGGAAGTGGTTAAAAATGAGATGGAAAGAATAAGCATTGACATCCTGGGCATCAGTGAGTTAAAATGGACAGGGATGGGTGAATTCAGCTCTGAAAACCATCATATCTACTACTGTGGGCAAGAAAACCTCAGAAAAAATGGAGGAGCCATAAATTTCAACAAAAGAGTGAGGAAAACAATAATGGGATACAATATCAAAAATGATAGAATGATGTCAGTCAGAATCCAAGGCAAACCTTTCAATATCACTGTAATCCAAGGCTATGCACCAACCAATAGTGCAGATGAAGCCTCAGTTGACCAGTTCTATGAGGACCTACAACACCTCATAGAACAGACACCAAGGAATGATGTCCACATTATCTTAGGAGATTGGAATGCCAAAGTAGGAAATCAAAAAGTAAATGGAATAACAGGCAAGTTTGGTCTTGGAACACAGAATGAAGCAGGGCAAAGATTGATAGAGTTCTGCCAAGAGAATGCACTAGTCATAGCAAACACCCTCTTCCAGCAACACAAGAGGCGACTTTACACATGGACATCACCAGATGGCCAGCATCGAAAGCAGATTGATTACATACTCTGCAGTCAAAGATGGAGAACCTCCATTCAGTCAGGAAAAAAAGACCTGGAGCAGACTGTGGCTCAGATCACAACCTACTGATCACAAAATTCAGGCTTAGACTAAAGAAAATGGGGAAAACAATTAGACCAGACAGATATGACCTACACAACATCCCTAAAGAATACACGGTGGAGGTCATGAACAGATTTAATGTCCTGTACCTGATAGACAGAGTACCAGAAGAATTATGGACAGAGACGCGGGACATCATGCAGGAGGCAGCAAGAGAAACCATACCAAAAGAAAAGAAGCGTAAGAAAGCAAAGTGGTTGTCTGATGAGGCCCTTAAAATAGCAGAGGAAAGAAGGAATACAAAAGTCCAAGTAGAAAGAAAAAATACAACCACCTGAATACAGAATTTCAAAGAAAAGCAAGGGGAGATAAGGAAAATTACCTGAACGAACAGTGCAAAGAAATTGAGGAAAACAACAAAAGAGGTAGGACTAGAGATCTTTTTAAAAAAAATTGGGGAAATCAAAGGAACATTTAAAGCAAAAATAACCATGATAAGGGACAAAGGAGTTAGTTGAAGCAGAAGAGATCAAAAAAAGATGGCAAGAGTACACAGAGGAACTCTACAAAAAGGACCTCAACACTCCTGATAATAACAATGAGAAATTTGAACTTGAACCAGACATTCTGGAGAGTGAAGTCAGAAAGGCCCTAAAAAGCACTGCAAACAATAAAGCTAGTGGAAATGATAGTATCCCAGTTGGATTTTTCAAAGTCCTAAAAGATGATGGAATCAAACTACTGCATTCAACATGCCAGCAAATTTGGAAAACAAAACAGTGGCCACAGGATTGGAAAAGATCAGTGTACGTTCCAATCCCAAAAAAAGGCAATGCCAAATAATGCTCAAATTACCGAACAATTACGCTCATCCCACATGCCAGCAAGGTGATGCTCAAGATAATACAGGATAGACTTCAACACCATGTGGAGAGAGAACTACCAGAGGTGCAGGCCAGGTTTAGAAGAGGCAGGGGGACTAGAGACCACATTGCCAACATACGTTGGATCATGGAGAAAACAAAAGAATACCAGAAACAAGTCTACTTTTGTTTTATTGACTACACCAAGGCTTTTGACTGTGTGGACCACAACAAAATGTGGCAAGTAATTAAAGAGATGGGAATACCAGAACACCTCATATGCCTCATGAGAAATCTGTACATGAACCGAGAAGCCACAGTTAGGACATAACACGGAATGACAGAGTGGTTTGGAATAGGAAAAGGAGTAAGACAAGGCTGCATTTTATCACCCTGCTTATTCAATATATACACAGAGCACATAATGCGCAATGCAGGGATGGAGGAATAACAATATGGGATCAAAATTGCTGGGAGAAACATCAACAATTTGAGATATGCAGACGATACCACCCTAATGGCAGAAAGTGAGGAAGACCTAAAGAACCTCTTGATTGGATTGAAGGAGGAGAGTGCAAAAGCTGGCTTGAGACTCAATATCAAGAAACCCAAGATAATGGCAACAGGTCCCATCAGCCACTGGAAAATAGATGGGGAAGAAGTAGAAGCAGTGACAGATTTTACTTTCCTGGGATCTAAGATCACTGCAGATGGCGACTGTAGCCATGAAATAAAAAGACGACTGATTATGGGGAGACAAGAAATGAGAAATCTGGGGAATATAGTGAAAAGCAGAGACATCACCTTGAAAACAAAAATTCGCAGTGAAAGCAATGGTATTCCCAGTGGTAATGTATGGATGTGAGAGCTGGACCATTAGGAAGGCTGAGCGCAGAAGAATAGATGCCTTTGAGATGTGGTGTTGGAGGAGAGTCCTGAGAGTCCCTTGGACAGCAAAGAGAACAAATAGGTCAATACTGGAAGAAATCAATCCTGACTGTTCATTGGAGGGACAAATGGTGAAGATGAAGCTAAAGTACTTTGGACATCAAATGAAAAGGGGGGACTCACTTGAGAAGGCCTTGATGCTGGGAAAGGTGGAGGGCAAGAGAAGAAGGGGGCATCCAAAGATGAGATGGCTAGATGGTATTGGGGACACAATGGGCACAGAGCTTGGTGGACTGAGGAGAATGGTGGAGGACAGAGGTGCCTGGAGGAAAATGGTCCATGGGGTCACAAAGGGTCGGAATCGACTGTGCGACTGAACAACAACAACAACAACTTCTTCCCCTATACTATATACTACAGTATTTTTTAAAAATTCAAAACCAATAAAGAAAAGGAGAAGGAAAGGAAGAAGATAGCTACATCGTGGTTTAGTCTGCTTATTGACAGAAGGTTATGACTTGTTTAAAGTATTCTTTCTCTCTTTAATTCTCAGGTAAGAGGTTAAGTAGAATGTATGGCCTCTTGAGATTCAACACAAAAGACAAGAATATGAAACAGAAGTGTATCTAGGAAAGAAAAAGGGAGCTGATCTAGTCACAATCTCTGGATTTTCTTTTTAAAGGTTTCAATGCAATAGAGATATGATATTTCACTTATTGGAATTGCTGGTGCTAAACTGTTTTATCAGAAGCATTTTCAGCTCAAAAACAAGATGACACACATATCTGGCCTTTGCTTCCTATCTTTAATCCAAAATGTCATTAATATTTCCCAAGACCATTTTCAATCATTTGCTATTAAATATGACCTTCCCCCCATGAAAAAAAGCACTTATGATGATGAGACTACAGTACTTATATTTCCATGAGAGTGATTCAGAACTGGATAATACCTATATCTCAAGAGGTATAAGCATTAAGGAAGATAATTTTGATGACCAAACCCTGGAAAACAAAACTGGTATGATTTATATTTTTATATCTATCTATCTATCTATCTATCTATCTATCTATCTATCTATCTATCTATCTATCTATCTAGATATATATAGATATCTATCTATATCTATATCTATCTATCTATCTATCTATCTAAAACCAGATTATCAACAGAGTTGTTATTAAAATCTCTTTTAAGTCTTTTTTTTGTATTTCTGTACTGTATTTTAATTAATATTTTTTTAAAAAAAGTTAATGAATTTTGGAAATATGCAGATAGAATGGCAAAAGAAAGAGATGATTGTTATATTAGTAACATTAGAATTGAGATTAATTATTCATAAAAATGAAAAGTAGATTGGGAATTTGAATTGGATGATTGGTATAAAGCAGGGGTCCTCAACCTTTTTAAGCCGGGGGCTGATTCAGACTGTTGAGGGGCCGGACTGGTGGTCTCACTGCCACCACCACCACCACTCTGAGCCCTGCCGCCACCGCTGCTGGCGACCACCCTGACTCATCCATCACTTTCCCCCCAAGCCACTTCCCTGGAGGAGCTGCATGGCACCAAATAATTTGGCCCATACCCTTGCTTGTCCTCGCTCCAGCCGCGGTCTCAGTCTTTGTCCCCTCTGCTTTTTTTGTCTTTTTTCCTGTATTTTAATTATTATTAATTTTAAAATGGTCTGCTATAGAAGACCAAGAAAAGATTTGATCCAAAATACACTAAACAGAAACACCGAACAGAAAAGACTATTTTAAAAGCTCTTTAATACAGACTATTCAGAAGTTTAAAAGAAGACAACTTAATGTATGGGACTAACTAAATTCAATTATTTTCTTAGCAAGCTGCTATGTAATTACTTTTCTGCAGTAAGAGTTATGTTAATATGCTTTATGTTTTTATGGCTCCCATCCTCACAGCTGACTCAGCATGTCATTTCCTAGTGTTCCTAAAATTAATTCTTCTTTTTTCTTGTTCCTTGCTTGATAACAATGTCTTATACCTAAAAGCCAATTATCTGTGTGGGAAAAAGAGAAAAAATCCATTCATTTGCTAAGCTGCAGCTTTATAAGACATGATGTTAATCTTTTTTCATTTCATACCTTTTAAAAAATACCCATAGGCAATCCTTTCCCAGGACCTAAGCATGATATTACTGGGCATCAAGCTTTTTGCATTTCTCTGTGGAAATGAAAAATGAGTTCCAAATAAATCTACACAACTAATGAGTTAATTTTTCACACACATATAGCTGATACTACGGTAAAACTCTTACGATTATCACACAAGACCATAGCAAGCACACAATACCGTAAGCACAGAAGCAGGAGTCATGTCCTAACACAGTAAAACAAGAGGCAGTAAAGAAAGAAATCAATATGTAGAAGAGGAATATACTCCCTAGTGCAGGGGTTCTTAACCATTTCATGCCACGAGCCGGACAACTCCCTCTCAGACAGCTGAGCAGGCAGGACATGTGGTTTCCCTCTGCTGCAAATGCTGTCGTAAACCACTGTAAAATGCTGTCATAAACGTGTCCGCTTCTGCTTCCATGGTCATTGCCATGGGCCAGAAGGAATGGTGTCATTGGCCCGGCCCGCAGGCTGTAGGTTGTGAACCCCTCCCCTAGTGGAAGAAATAGAGTAAACAAAATAATGGTACTATGGACTGATTCACTTGCACATACTGGCTTTCGAGCAAGGGAAACCTTTACCTTTAAGTAGATGCTTCTTTAGATCTTCCATCACTTGATTAATAAATAGTGCAGACTCCAAATAATTGGCATTTCATCTTTACAAGGTTTGTTCAAGTTGTTGAAGTTCTCCAAATAATAATGTATATGAGTACAGAAACACATGAAAAATAGAATGCAAAAATACACCTGTGAAGGTGTGTTGGGCCTTATGCTTAAGCAGGCAGTGCTGCACAATCAATTGTGCAGTTCATGTTGCAGTTGTATGATTCATATGATGGGGTTGCAATAAACCCCATGTTTCAACATCATGACTGTTGCATGAGGTGCCTGTAGAAGAGGATATTACTTCTGCCCTTGTGCGATTTCTTCTCCGCTTTTGCAGCTTTGCATTATGCATGTGCAGCTGAACAACAGGAATTCAGCTGTTAAGTAACTACAAGTACATTCATAATACAGTCAGAAAATGGCCTATATGTTTGTTTGTGTGTGTGTGTGTATGAGAGAGAGCATGTGCAAGAGAAAAAGAGTGATCTCACTCCTTTCACTATATGACATAATTAATGATATAATGACATCTATCAGTGATATGTCTGTCTTTTCTGCCCAGAAATCTTTTTACAAGGTTACTTTGTCAGGGTTGGTGAGATATGAGAACATTAGTCCAGCTAATAACAGTTTACATAGAAACAGCCTGTTGGTTAGTCTTTTACTTGAATATGTCATTCCCGCAGTGGTTCCCAAAGTGGGCCCCACGCCCCACAGGGGACTTCAATTCCCAGAAGCCTAAGTCAGTATATTGGCTAATCAGTGCCTTGAGGAATTGACTTAGGCTTCTGGGAAATGGAGTCCAAGAACCAAAGTTTGGGAAACACTATAGCTTTTAAGATATATCAGCATTAAACAGCTTGATTACCTGGTGTTGAAAATATTATGTTACTAGCCAGGAATTAATCAAAAAAAAATTCCTGCACAGACATCCATGGAAACTTCCTGAAAACTAAAACCAAATCTTAACAATCTTAGCACCTCCTAAAGATAGGAAATAGCAAACTTTCCCAGGGAACTGATGTCACAATGAAGGAATTCCTGTTGTTTGTTGAGATTCTTTGTAAATATTGCTAGTTCTAGAAGAATATATAAATGCAACATTTTCGTGTTCAGGGAATGAAGAAGCAGACGAGTGAAGTAGTGAAATTCAGCTCTTTAATAGTGGGGTTTGAACACAGTTTGGATGGGGCAAAACTCGGACTTATATACACTATAAACAGTAAGAGTAACAATAATACAACAACCATTGGCTAACAGAGTGTGCACATTTTCAATCCACTTATTTGCATAAGAATAGATACATGACAAAAGATACATTCCGCTCCTGTCAGAAAACAGTTAACATACATAACAAACATATAGCCCAGTAGATCGCAACCTACGGCCTGTGGGCCAGCCCCGGCCCCCGCAGCAAATCATCTGGCCTGCAACGATGACTCAGGAAATGGAAGTGGACGTGTTTATGATGCATCCACACATGCGCAAACGTGCCTGTGCATGCACAAACGCACGCCCCGCAGTTTAGGACAGAGTTTACAGCAAGAGGAAACCATGTGTTTGGTCCACCTCAGCTGTCTGAGGGGGCGTGAACTGGCCCCCTGCATGAAATGGTTGAGAACCCCAATACAGACTCAGGAAACTTCTTAATCATTCTTAGTCATTTATCCTGTTAAAAGACTCTCAACAAATTTGTCATCAATATGAAGCTGTAAACTTTCCCACAACTGTTAGGCAAACCGCCCATCATTACATCATTTTATCCCAACATTTGTGAGTAATTTTTGACTGTCAAATCAAATTGTGCCTCAAATGGATGACACATCTGTAAAAATAGTAAACTACCACCTAATTCATAAGAATCATTAGTCATAAGATGCAAAATCATTTAATGCCAATTAATGCATGGGAATTACAATAAATTTTAAAGTTGATAACCAAGGGGTGATGTGCATGATTGAAATTAATTGAAGGTAGTAACGATTATGTACCAATACAGTTCTAATATTGTGTGTATAGCATAGGGGTCATGATCCAGAAAGTGATTCAAACTGATCTCCTAAGAAAGGGGGGACTTTTATTACACACCACAAGGCCTTAAAACAATGAGTAGTTTTGGTTCTGTAAGATAACCGATATATTAAAATCAAAGGTTGTAGCTGAGTCCACTCTTTTGTCTAATGACTTCTAAATACACTGCATTGCTTTTCTGCTTGAAGTTATGAAAAAGTTTTCCCTTAAAAGAGGGTAAAACAAATCATTAAGAAAATGTCTTGGCTACTGTGTCAGTCTATGAAGTTACAGAAGAATACCTGAATTTTCCACAGCGCAAAGATTCAAAGAACTACAGATAAAGGGTAAATGCTATTGTTTGTCAGCATTCTTGTGTTCAGTATTAAATTTCTCATGTGTTTTTTCACATTTGGCGGTAGTTCGCACCTACAGTATTTCCTAAGAGTAACAATTGTGTTCCTAGCCATTCCAAAGCGATAGCAAATATGTAACCCAAAAATAACAAGAATCTCCTAATCCACTTGGTCATGTTTGAAGCTGGGCTTCTTTTTTGTTCCTTCTACTTTCTAGTCTTTCACACAACAGCCCTTAGTTCTAGCAGTCTCTCTAAACATGTATTGGGTGAAATACACTTACTGTACTACCAGGTTCAACACACACTACACTCACTAGTAGGAAGCCTCAGGACTAGACCAGCCATTAACCAAGGTGAAGTGGGTGCCTTAAGAATTTCAAGTGCAAGGAAAAAAAATGACACTTCTACCAGCAACTCGACACCTCAAGCCAATGATTGCTGCTGGCCTTTTTATTTGATTTGTTGCTTGCCCACTGCTTGAGAAGCTACCTTGCTATAGGCAGGCAAACATCTAGAGCAGTGGTGGTGAACCTATGGCATGCATGCCAGACATGGCACTCCCAGCCCTTTCTCTTGGCACACCCAAGATAGAGATAGAATGGACAGCAATTTTCCTCTGATCCTGGTGATAAGGAGAATTTGTACTGGCACTGTTATGAATGGTTGCAACTCTGTTTTAAGTCCATATCCAGAGAGAAATATAGTATTATATGGCAATTCTGTATTGTAGTCTTAGCTAGGTTTGCATGTTACTTGACAGATGAATTATGATTTAAAAAATAAAGAACTTGACTGAGCACTATGTGCAGGAGCATTCAAGCTGCCTCCCCTTCCCATCATATGAGTGGCTGGACAGACAAAGGAAGGGAAGACCCATGTGACACCTAAACCCAAGATTGTAGTTTATTTTGCCAAAGCAAATCACAAATCATTAGTCAACAACAAACCTGGCTTTAAAACTATTTTACAATCCTGGCTTGTTTGGGTGTATTACTAGGCTCAGCTATAACATCAAGCTACTAATGCCTAGCTTGTTTAGCCATTTGTTTAAAGCAGGGATTCCCAACCTGTGGCCCATGGGCCAGATGCAGCCCACGGCATCATTTCATGTGGCCCCTCACCGCCTCCACCACACCAGGAAGTGTCATGTGGTGGAAGAAGGGCAAAATGGCCGTGCGGCCCCCAAAGCTGTCTGAGGGAGCATTACCTGGCCCCCGGCTTAAAAAGGTTGAGCACTCCTGGTTTAAAGAGAGCAAAAGTAGGAGCAAATGAGCTGCATGATATACCAGCACATGACTTAAAGTGATGTGCAAATGTGACCAGTGTTTGAAAATCCTCTTATCTATCTTTTTATCTGGATGGAAAATGAGAACAGGGTGGTTTACATTTTAATGCCATAGTCCTAAAAGGTACAGATTATTAGGCTTCAATACTATACTGAGACTCATTAGAAAAGTGCAATTAAAAGGTTCCAATCTAGTTTGCTGTATGATGCAAACAAGACATTTATTATTTAGTCACAGATGGCAGCAGCAGCTTCTAATATTCTCCTTATTCCCAATGGCGAGAAGCTGCCCTTCTTGGCCTGCAGAAATCTAATTATTTACTGTTTCCACCTTGAGCCTAAAATCCCAGATTAAGCATGACAGAAGGATTAAAAATGTGATATGGGTTTGTCTTTGTGGTCAAGCCATTTCTTCTTAAAAAGGCAACTTTCATTTGTTTACAAAGATTTTATATATCAATACCCAGCATTAAAAAAACTCACTGAAATCTTCATTACAGCAGGGTTTGACAGAGATAAAAAGCACTAAGTTTGTAAAAACACCACCACCACCTGTCAATGCCAATATTAGAACTGACCTTCTCTTAATCATGTGTACCTTCTCTTAATCATGCTTCCCAGATAAATGAGTTCCATTTCAAAGGAAACAAAAGGCAACCTTTAACCTCTGTCAGATTACAAATGTGGCAGTCAGGAATTCTTTGTGGCACAGAGACTCGGGCTATTTATTAAAATTCCAAGAAGAAACAAATGAAAGCAGTGATATTTGCTAAGCAACAACTAGAATAAAATATTCAGAATTCCTAAAAGTGGTGAAACACAAACGTGAAGGGACAAAGATTAGATGGGTGAGGAGTGGGGGATTATTCTAAAACTGTTGCTTTAACTGAAGATCTGAAGTCTTATACAATAAAAAGAAGAACACAGTTGCTGCTTTTCCACATGCATTTTCCCCATTTCATTTCATTCTAGTCCTAAATTATTTATAGAAACACATCTGCAGCTTCTCTGCAAATAGAACAAACAGAGATTTGTCCCTAAACCAACTTGTTTTCCCATCTCTCTCTCTCTCTCTCTTTTCCTACATACACTTGCACATTTGTGTAAACAATTTGTGGACTCAACTATATACTACACTCAAAATATTTTGCATTTAAATTCAGCACATTTTGCCTTTGCTTTAAGATGTTATTACTGACTCACAGGAATGTAGAATTTTTATTTAATTTTCAAAGACGGGAGAAGGATCATGTATACTGAAACTTGGAAGTTCTCTGGAAGCACTTCAAATTAAACACTATCTAGGAAAGTACTGATAGAAATGAAATATTCTGACATTTAAAATTATATATTATCTAATTGCAAAAAAAAATCTAAAACCTCCATTTTACCATTCCCTAGGCGCTCACCATTATATTGTATCAATGCTACCCAAACTTAAATGGATAGCTTCCTATCGAGATAAGAAACCAGTTATTATAAGGAAGAAATTACATATTATAGTAGAATATTACTGCTCAAACAGCTTGTAAGCTATGAGGTCTATGTGTTGCTTCTAAAAATACCTATATGTTGTAAACATGGAACATTTGAAAAATGACCCATTTACATACACTCACTTAATAGAAAAGCAGCAAGTTACCTTTCCAAAAGCAACAATAAATATGCTAAATGGTTCCTTACAAAGTATAGTACTGTATCTGTATTTTAAAGAGACTATAATCATCATCAAGTCGTGTATGTTAATTCCCACCACATCTTATCACAGAAGAATATGTCCTGACTGACATGCTGCCAGCTATGTTGGCAAGTATAAAGACAGCTTGGATTTAATATTTAGATCAATACACCTATTTTAATGAAAACTATATTCTATTAGTATACCATTTTATCTAGTCAACCCCCTTATAACACCATCATCTTTCAAGGATATAAGCAAAAATATGTTCTTATTTTCTAGGCAATATACCCATAACAGGTGCCTTGAAAAGAGAATAACAACAAACTACAGCTTGGAAATCCTGTTATTTAGAAAAGCGACCCAATTTTGAAAAGCTGTAAAGAAGCAACCTGCTGCATTGCAAACAGAAAACAGGCCTCTTCCACTCTTCCCTTCCGAGAGCGATGCTGTTGATTACAGCAAAAGAGGTTTAATTCTTACCTGATACGAACAGTTTTCCTGGTGTACCATCTCAGTGCATCATAAAGAAAGCAGATACCAAGAGCCAAGGATGTATAGCGAAGCTGCACAGTTAGATTTTACAGCATTTGAAGGAGAAAAGAACGCCCTTGTAAGGCAAGAGGCTTCCAGCAGATTAAAATGGATGCTGTTTCTGCTGTTTCAACCTGCGCAATGGCACTGGCTGCCTTCGCTAGAGAGGAGCGTAGTAGAGCAGTTCTCCTCAGGGAACTAGCACTGAGATTTAATAACATGTAGCCAAGACTGCTCTGGGGGAAAGTGACAGAGGGGGGAGTTCACTCATCACCAGCACAATCAGCCAATTATATTATAGACACAAAGGGAAAAGATCAGTGTAACACTGGTGTGACCTTCTGGTGCTTTATGAAGGCAGTTAACTGATGTGGAAACATTCTAGTCCTCATTAAAAGGAAAAGGGAAAGCAAAAAGATAAATCAATACACAGCCTTGAACTGCTAGCGATGTTCCCACTGCAGTCATTCTGCTGACAGGACACACAAAAATCCTATGTGAAAGCTATAGTGCCATGATTGTAAGAAATTTAAAGAAGCCCAGGAGCATTTTAAAAGGCATGTCTGAAGAATGACTAAGAAAAAACTTTCCATATGCAGAAATAAATCTGATGTAGAACTATAGCTGATTCGTTCAGTTGAACTATAATGTATTTTACTGACCAAAAGCCATGATATTAAACCATTCAACAGCCATTAATTATGGGTGGTGGCTTTTGAATGACTAACCCTCTGGGCAAGTGGGGAGAAAACTCAGTTGAATATTTGGGGAACATGACCAGCTCTAAGATTCAATATTAACTAAGGCATTTGGGGAAATACAATCTAAAAAACCACAAATACTGTATTTTCTGGCGTACAAGACTACTTTTTAACCCCGAAAAATCTGTGCCAAAGTCGGGGGTCGTCTTATAGGACAGGTACTTAACTGCAGCTGACAAGTATATTACAAACTCTATATTTTAACTGGAAAAGTTGGAGGTCGTCTTATACACCCAGTCGTCTTATACGCCGGAAAATACGGTATATAGAACAAGGGGCAAATCTTAGTGAGTCACTTTGGACATAATACTAAGTCTCATTTCTGCCTTATGTGCACTGGCTGCAGTAGTGAAGCTTTAGTCTATGTGGTTTCTTTCCCCTCATTTCCACCACCATACCCAGGAGGAAAAAGGATTGTATTGTTTATTTATTTTATTTATACCCCGCTCTTCTAGTGTGTACACTACTCAGAGCAGCTTCCAACAATAAATAATAAACAATAATAAACAATATACAGTATAACCAGAATAAAGTACAGTGCAATACATAAGCAATATAGAATATACAATGCAAAACATAGTAAAAAATACAATACAAAATACCAGGAATATACAGTTCTAACAGCATAAATACAAAATTATACAGTGAAATAAAACACACTCAATCATCCAGCTACAACGCCAAAGACTGTAGCTCAAAAATGACCGTAGCGCATCTCAGTCCCCGCCTTTTGAGTCCGAGGAAGGAGGGCGGGGTAGAGTGGATGCTTTAATGCAGGGATTCTCAACCTGCGACCCATGGGCCAGATGCAGCCCACAGTGCCATTTCATGTGGCACCCACCGCCTGAACCACACCCGGAAGTGCCACAAGTGGTGGAGAAAGGGCAAAATGAGTGTCCAGCCCCCAAAGCTGTCTGAGGGAGCATGACCCGGCCCCTGGCTTAAAAAGGTTGAGAACTCCTGCTTTAATGTCTACTTTACATTTCTAATTACATTTTAACTGGAGGAACTCTAGTTAAACTATAGATGAAGTTGGTTGACTCATAATTGGGTAGGAGAATCTCTGAGCAACAAATCCTCCATCTTGTCTGCATTCAACTTTTCTGTCAGCCTTTGTCCAATCTATTATTGTTGCCAAGCAATGTTTCAGGATCTGAACAGCATCTACTGCTGATAGTTTAAGGGAGAGAATTCTGTGTCATCAGCATATTAATGACAGTGTACTCCAAAACTCCATATGACCTCACCCAGTGGGTTCGTGAAGATGCTGAATAGCATTGGGAAGACAGTTAAACCCTGTGGTACCTCATAGTATTGACCTATGGGGCTGAAATAAGTCTTCCCAAACTGAACCCTCTGGATACAGTCATTGAGGAGGAAATGGAGACATGCTACAGACAAGCCCCTGTTTCCCAGCAACATTAACCTGTCCAGAAGGAAAGCATGGCCAATAGCATCAAAAAAAACTGCTGAGAGATCCAGGATGACTATGTGATGTACTGCCCTGATCAGCTTCCGAAATAGGGATAAGAATCATGACATTATCTAAGGGAGATGATGTATCATCTACATAATCTGTGTATTGAGTCATGCTGATTGTACTAATCAAGCCACTTTTTTTTACTCTTTTACTTTCTTTTTCTGGCCCCTAACCCTCTTCTTTTCTGTCACCTGTCCATCAGTAACTCTTCATTCCTCATATCCTCTATTTTTCCTTAAATTCAGGACTGTAGCCAAGATTCTAGATTTGGGAAAGTGAAAAAAAATTCAGGAGGGGCAAAAAAAAATCGGGGGGAGGGGAACAATGTCACACTCACATATATAACACTGGCATCACGGGGTGGTGTGGTGGGGGGCTGTTAGCTCAGGAGGGTTTTTGCCCTCCCCCCGGCCCACAGCCCTGCTTAAATTATATCTGAAATTGAGAGAAAGGCTTTCTTGGTTATTTACAGTAATTCAGCAAGCTTCTGTCACTTGTTTCTCTAATAACAGCAGCAACTATCATCCTCTCCAATTCATTCAGGTTTGAAACTCCACTGATGCCTACCTATTCTGTTACAGCTTATACAACGTCCAAACTTGGTTCCACAAGTTTGGACTTTATACGGATTTGGACTTTGTATGAGGCATGCAAAATCCTAGCCGCGATGCCTCATACAACGTCCAAATCCTTGCTGCGATGCCTCGTACAACGTCATTTCCATAGAGATACATTGTACTGTAACAGCACAGACTTCAGGGCAAAGTCATGGAAACAGACAGGAAACTGACAGAAATTTAAGAAATCATTGTCTAAAGGCAAAATACATTACAAAAACAATGTCAAACAACCCTGATTGTCCAAGAACCTGAAGAATGCTGCAAAAATTCCAGGAATGCTTCTAAAAATTCTGATGAAAAAATTCAAAAAAATCCAAAATTACATTCAAAACCACTCCTAAACACTTTTTGCCTCGTGCAAAACCCACAAAGTCGAGCGACTTTGTATGAGGTAACTTTTTTCAAGAAATTGGGCGATGTTGTATGAATTCGATGTTGTACGAAGCGGACTTTGTATGAGGTATTACTGTACTTCCCATACAATCCAGGGTTGCATGCTACAAAGGAGATTTAAAATTATTATTTTACAGGATTTCACTTGCTTTTCTTTCCAAAAGCATGGGTGGTTCTGAAGTGAATGTTAATGTGTTTTGCACTCTGTTTCATAGTGTTTTTAATAATAGTTGAATGCTATCAAATTAATGCTGACTTAAAGCAACCCCTGCTGGGGTTTCATGGGGTATAAAATACTTAGATGTGATCTACCAGTCTCTTCTCCCAAGTGGCACTCTGAGACTGTGAAGTTTGCCCACAGCTGGCTTCTTCCCAGGAGGCAAGTAGGAAAAATGAACTCAAAAAAGAATACCAATAGGAGGTTTTGTTGTTGCAGGAAATGTAAAATAAGAAATTGGTGAATTATTATTTTTTTAAAAATCATTTCATGTTATGTAAACTCTCCTTGACAGATATAGACACATAAAGAAAAAACATGAAGAAACTATTTTTTGGCACTCTGAGACTGTGAAGTTTGCCCACAGCTGGCTTCCTCCCAGGAGGCAAGTAGGAAAAATGAACTCAAAAAAGAATACCAATAGAAGGTTTTGTTGTTGCAGGAAATGTAAAATAAGAAATTGGTGAATTATTATTTTTTAAAAATCATTTCATGTTATGTAAACTCTCCTTGACAGATATAGACACATAAAGAAAAAACATGAAGAAACTATTTTTTACTTCCCACCTTATTGACCTATAGCCAAAATAATTCAGAGCTGTCCCACCCTCCACAGCTTTCTGACAATTTTGGATTTAATCTTGCAAGATGCAGGTTTGGTACAACAAAGGGCAAAAAGCAAAACAATGACCCATATAACAATGAATTCCTTCCATGAATACTCAAAGACGGATGTTTTTTCTTTGTTTCTTTTTTTGTGGTGGTGGTGGTGAGAATTTTATAAGGACAATCACTGGCAAGACTTTTAAAATGGGTTGTAACCAGGACCTAATCCAACAGTGAAATCTGGCATCATTAAAGAGAGGACATGGGCAGACGTGAAGGCTTTTGAAGCCAAGGATTCTCATGGAAAGTAACTATCTGGATAATTTAATTTTTTTAAAGAAATCATGTTACAGTGGAACTCCTGATAATACCCAAATTTGGTTCCACAAGTCTGGACGTTAACCAGATTTGGACGTTATGATGACCAGCACAGGATATCCCTTTAAAAATCCGCTTTCCCCCAAACCAAGTCCCGGATTGGTTTGGGGGAAAGCGGGTGCTCCCACATGGCCCCTCCAGGCAGGGAGCCAGTGAAGCATGTGGCTGGCTCCCTGCCCGGAGGAGCCCCGGGTGGGTCTGCACTCCCCCGCCACACCTCTGGGCAGGGAGACGGCCACACACTTCACCCGGAGGGGCTACATGAGAGCACCAGTTTGTTTGGGGGAGGACGCACGGCAGTCTGCTGCTCAGACTGCTGGCTTGCTTGGGTGGAGGAAGCACCGGGCGGCACCTCCTCACCCCAAACAAACCGACGGTCTGAGAGGTGGACCGCCAGCCTGCTTGGGGCAGCGGCGGCGGGTGGGTCTGCATGCACCCACCACTGTGGATTGGAACTTACCTGGCCACCGCTGTAGCACGCGCCCTTCCACTTCCCGGAGTGACCGGCTCCCGGCCGGCAGCGGGGGTGGGGTGGATTGGCACTCACACATGGGCACTGTAAAACATGCCCTTCCGCTCCCCCCGACTGTACCCAATAGTCTTAAATGTCCACAAACATCACACTGTACCATGATTCACTTGCAGGTCAGATAACTGCAGGGGTTCATTTTTAATAAATTTATAATGATCTCAAACCGTTATTTAAAAAGGTCATGGTCAAGGGAGGGAGGCCCCCTTTCTCTCCTTCTGTTTAAAGCCAAGCCTCAGTGCAGCTTGGTTTAAAATGCATTCTTTCCTTTCTGCCAAATAGACACAGCAGACTTAACCCTTTCACTCCTGATTGATTTTATTTCATTAGTGGTTATGCCTGGGATGTCCTAAAAATTAATAAAGATGTTTTCTTGTACAGTATTTTAAACTATTCAATTCTTGTCTATTCAAGCAGGAATCTCCTAACCTCCTTTTCATATGCTCAGACCATATTTGGTCAAGCAATATCTCAGTCAAGGAAGCTCTATTATTCATCACTAAAGCTTCTCAAGACTCTCCTCATGTTCTGTTTTCCTTAAAGCCTAATTCTATTTTTCCTGGGGAAGTGGATGTTAGGATTTAGCATATGTGTACACAATAGTGGTAGGGCTTTCCTGCTTGGGGTTTTTGAATAACATGGGGAGCTCCACATTAGGAAATATTATCTTGGTAAACATTGGTTCTTGCTTATAAACTGCTATATAAGAAGATAAAAACTAACATTTCAAATTTGCTTCATGTCTTAGAAGGTCAAATTGAAAAGGACAAATTACGAACAAAAGCCAGAGATGTTGCTATAATCTGGCTGATTGGAGAAGTCAGAGAGAACAATAAGTGCCATCTAAAGCCCATTAGGAAGGAGGAAAAACTCTTTGTTAAGGAAATTTGCTCTCTGCAGCCTGCTGCAAGGGAACCACCAAGGAACTTTGGGTTGGGCTTCTGGAAGATCTACTCCAATGAAGAGTGTGTTTTGGGGAAAATACCATATATAGACTTGTTGCAGTAGACCTCAACTCCTCCCATAATGGCAGCCTCCAAGGCTGGCCGCATGGTGAAACTCCTCCCACCTCTCCATGTGACATCCTGGACCAACCAAGTTTGGGGGTGGACTTCTCCTCTTTCATGTGGACACTTCTGAGCAAATCAAATATGGGGGCACACCCATTCCCCTCCCATGTGATGCCTTGGACCAATAGTTTTTGTGCAAGCCCCTTTCTGCTCCATTTGAATGCACATATAAACCAGTTTCCCCCATTGTCCGGTGCAGAACCCCCTTCCTTTCTGGTTCTTTCATGTGGTAGCAATATCTCATGGCCATGGGCTATGGGGTGATTCATTTGCCTCACAGTTCTTGTTTTTCTTTCTCCATCCAATGTTTATTTTCTTATTTGTTTTCTAAGTAAACTTCTCTAACCTGCATCAACTTGTCTGTGGCTCATTTCTTAGTTAGGGGCTCATTATGTGGGTGGACTTTATTTCAATTGAAATGGTACCTTCAATTCAATAAACTCCTTTTTATTTGAACCCATAATCTAATGTGGTTTTTGGTTCCTGATTCAACCCTGCATGTAGAACATTCCCCTAAATTTAAAAGGTATCAATTTTCAGGTAACATATGTTTTTGTCATACATGTTCATATGTATGCAGGTGTCTCCCTACTTTATTCTCCAAAATGCAGTATTTCTGTGACATCAACTCACAGCTAACTTACAGAGACCTGAATAGTTTTCAAGGTAACTAAGAAATTTATGGAGTGACTTTACTAATGTCACCTCCATGAGTAACATTAGTGACAGCCAAGCAGGGATTTGAACACAGGTCTCGAGTCCTACTCTGCCACTTTATCCACTACCTATATTGAGAATGCAAATATAAGATATGCATTGCTTGTTTGTTCTCTCTGGGTTATAGCTCATTGTAATTTGGGCATCTTGGAAAAATCTGTACCTATAAGGAAGAGGTGTGGCCGTACATATGCGGAATACGTTTCCATACCCCTGGAGCAAATCCTGTGATACTTGGCACACATGTACCTTTTGTAACTGGGGTCAGCACTGCGAGGGCCCAAAGGCCAAGGGTGGGGTCTGCGCCCCACAAATACAACAAAACATAAAAACTACAACTTCCAGCTGACACTGCAGCGCAACACGGCCAATCAGGGAGGCCAGGCTGAGAGCGAGAGAGGCGGGGTGCTGGTCATGTGTGCACACAGAACAACTGCCACCCACAAAGCATAGCACGGCCAAGAAACACAGCAGCACCCATGGCTGGAACGTGCAGGGCTGTTGCGCCCAGCACAGCAATGGGTGCCAAGAAGCTGCCTCCAAAATAGCTGGGAAAACCTCAGGCGCCCCTAGCCAAGGGGCGCGGAGCTGCTGCGGCAAGGCCCCTACTAACCCCGCGTGAAATGCCAAAACCTATACAGCCTTAGCATGCCACCAGAATCACCTCCACCGGGCCCTCAGAGAGGGAGAAGGGGAAGAAGACAAAAATGGGGAGGATGGGAGAGGAAGGAGGGGGAGGAAAGAAACAGAGGGAGAATGGGGAAAGAGGAGGAGGGAAGGAAAAGCCGCTGCCCCCTCCTTTCAAAAACTAAACACACACCCAGACAAGGTGGTGGTGGCCGCAGCCTTGCTGGCAGGCCTGGGGGAGAAGGGCCTGCTGTTGCTGTGGCAACAGGGGTCTCTGGACAAGCAGACTGCCTGCAGGACAGGGAACAGGGTGGGGACGCCTGACATGGGACTCTCCTCGCCCAGGATTGGGTCCAACCCGGGCACAGCTGGGTACCCATGCTAGTAATTTAGATAGAATCCAACATCGATTCTTTTGGCTGGACAACTAAGAAGCTCAAAAGGTGGTCAAGAAATCTGTGGACTTTCCTTTCTCAAAGACATTTAAAGACGGGATGGTAAGATATCTAGAAGAAATATTTAAGGGCTAGAATATCTTTCGTTAAGGTTGAAAGTCTAAAGTCCCACTTGAATTCAGAACATTGCCCACAAGAGTTAAAATAGTTATGGTAACAACATTGACTCCACTTTCAGCATTCAATCTCCCCCCGCCCCCCAACAATGAATTTACAGTAATTTAAATCCAAACACTGCATGTGTTTGCACAGCCCATATCTTCTTAGTGCTTTCTCAGAAGCTCCCCCCCCCCCCAAGATTTGAGATTTTTTTGCATTCAAAAGAACCTGAAACTTTGGAGCATGTGTTTCTAACAGCAAATAAAAGAAACAGATACATTCATATCAATGTATCCTGATTTCCTCTGTAAATATTTTCAAACAAAGAAGGATGCATTACTGATGGAAAAGAAGAAGAGTTACAAAGCAAGAGTGATGGATATGTAATAATACCATGATCACAAACAGATCTAAATTTCTTTACTTCTGTTATTTTGACAGCAGTTGGAACTGCCACACAGGTCAATATTTTTTATCCCTTTTACCAAATTGTATAGCTGGAACTTGAAGAACATTGACTAGTGAGGAACTTCAAGCAGATTCATGCCCAAGGCAAGATCTGAACAGAAGCAGGCATCTTTGCTTGTACTGCAGGCTGCAACTTAGTGGCCAAAACAGAAGACATAAAATTTTTAATTGAGGTTGTTATTCCCTGCATCTCTCTCTCTCTCCTTGAGGATGGTATCTTTGAGGCTTTATTTGCTGATGGCCAGAAACTGGCACGGAGGCCCAAGGAGGTTTATATGATTGACTTGTACTTTTTCCAACTTGCTTATGGATAAGCTGGCTCTGTATCTTACATGACACCATTAGCTGACTACCAGTTACTCAACTGTTCTTTTCAAACTGTAGTGACAGGCTTCCGAAAATCTTTTACCTCTGGGAGCCAGCCTCTAATCCCTTTGTTTCTCCTTACTAGCGGTGTAAATGCAAATTGAAAAAGTGGAGCGAAAGCAAACTAGTTTGAATGAACATGATGATCTGGTGAGGTAAGTGAATGAAAATGTATTTTCTTTCTTTCTTTTCTTGCAAAGGGAGCAAAAAGGGCAAATTAATTACAGAAAAACCAAGTTAAAGGGTCAACATTTTAATGGATTTTGAGGATGAAGAAGTCTATTAATTCACACAGGGATATGTTTGCTATATCCTACACAATGAGTTTTGCATCTGATAAAATGGGCTGAACATTCATTGTTTCAATGCTCAGATATCCCTCCTTCCCTTGGACTCAGGGCTAAATAGGTAAATGTCATTGGAGGAAATTCTGTTAATTTAAGTTACGTCTCTCAAGAGTGATAACACAGGTCTGCAAAAAATAAATTAAAAAATCAGCTGCATAGGATATTTTTGGTAAATTTTATGTTTTCTAGTGTAGTGAATCCAAAAATGACCTCAATTTCCCCCATCACATATAGTTTTTTTTTTTGCAAAATATGAGGGTTTTGCATTAAAAAAAGCATCAGAGTGATGAGAAAATCACTATTTTATTATAGTGAACTAAACATATTATTTCTTATAATTAAACAAACTATTTCTTCATAAGATATACTTAACATTCTGTATTCACTATTTTTCATACCTGTCAAGTATTGGCCAGGATTTCCGGGATTTCAGCGCTCGTAGCTCCCCTTTCCTGCCGCCATCCTGTATTTTGAACAGCAAGGAAAGGGCTTACTGCAATGTACGCCCATCAGAGGCAGTGGTCCGCATGTGCAAAGGGGTTCTGCGCATGCACAAAGGAGTTGTTGCTGCACATGCACGCACGGGCCAGAGAAGTTCCTGTATTTTCCGGAGCCACGCTTAACAGGTATGCTCTTTTTGTCTGTGAGACCTTTTCTTCTTCTCTTTATGCTCCTTCGAACACACTTTCACTTTCTATTTTCTGTTTCCCGTTTGAGCATCCAACAGTAGTCAGCTAGCATATTGACGTTTCATCTTCCTTGGTAGAATCTCTTGATATCATAGATATCCTGGCGAAATCTTTCACCCTGCTCTTCACTGTAGGCTCCCATGTTTTCAGGAAAATAGTCGACATGGGAGTGTAAGATATGAACTTTTAAGCTCACTTGCTTCCTTGAGCTTTATACGCAATCAACATGTGTTGTACAATGGTTTTGTAGTGAGGGACTTTAGTATTCCCTAAAAATTTGTGAACAACGTCTTTGAAAGAGTCCCATGTTTCCTTTTCTTTTTCTCCCATTGTTTCTAAAAAGAGGGGATCGGATAACAGTTTTTGTATGTCGGCGCCAGTAAAAACTCCCTCTTTCAACTTGGCTTCAGACAGTTTTGGGAACTTGGAACACAGATATCTGAAACATTCCCCATCTTTTGGCAGTGATTTAACAAATTGCTTCACAAGCCCTAATTTAATATGAAGACGTGGCAATAAAACCTTGGTAACTGTTGGAACCAAGGTCGTATTAATGACATTTTTTCCACCGGGGATTATGGCGTCTCGAAGTGGCCAGTCAGTTTTTGTCCAATGGAGGTCTCTGGCTTGACTGTCCCACAAACATAGGAAGCAGGGATATTTTGTATAACATGCCTGCTGGCCTAACAACATGGTTAGTATTTTAAAGTCTCCACAAACCATCCAGCGATGTTCTTGATATTTGTTTTGGTCAAGAATCACAGTTAAATCATTATAGTTTTCATCCAAGTGCACCGAGTGTCCTATAGTAAGTGATGCAAATGTATTTCCATTATGCAGCAAGACTGCTTTGAGGCTTATTTAGACAAATCAATGAATAGGTGCTACTCAGATGAATCATATTCTACAGTAAAACCCCTACTTATGAAAAAGTCCATTCCGTAGGCTTTTGCTTAAATCAGTTTATGTAACCCAAATCAAACCCATAGGAAAAAATATTTGTTTACATAACTCGAAGCAAACCCATAGGAAAAATCAAATTTTTATGTAAATCAAAGCAAACCCATAGGGAAATGAAATTTTACATAACTCGAAGCAAACCCATAGAAAAAACAAATTTTTATGTAACTCAAAGCAAACCCATAGGAAACCGTGTAAATCGGGACATGGTTTTGGCACAAAATCATTATGTAAGTTGACTTTTATGTAACTTGAGGCATATGTAAGTCGGGATTTTACTATATTTCAAAGCACTTCATTAGCCCTTGAACATCACTACAATAAATGAGATTTCCATCTTTGGAGAAAAACTGAGTGAATTCTTTCTCTCAGTGGCTGTACCATGAAAATGATGTCCCAGGTGACAGCAGGTTTTTGTTAGTCTTGACCCCAGCAATTCAGCTGAATCTTTGGAAAGGCCTAAATCTCTAACTAGGTCATTGAGCTCACTCAGAAAAAAAGTTGAGGTACCTCACCAACAGAAAAATTTGAGCTAGAGTCATCCTGGGAAGGCAATGTGTCTCTGTCGTCTGAATCGCTCAGGATATTATCTAAACTGGAAGGTGGGTGTGGAACTGATATTTCAGAGCTATGAAGCACTGGACGAATAGCTGAATTAAGGTTTGGGTAAAATATCTTATTTTTATTTTTTGCATTAAAGCCTTTCACATCTACCGAACAGAAATAGCAGTCAGTAGTGTGATTTTGCTGTTCATGCCACATCTAGGAATGCCAAAACAGAATGAGGTTTTCTTACCTTTAAAACACAAACGAAGATCTTCTTCGCAACTTCTACATACCTTATGAGAAGCCCATGCTTTGGCTAGATCTCTAAGTTTCAACTTGAACTAAGCAAAATACACTTTCTTCACAAAATCAATTATGTTTTTTGTTGACTTTTAATAGTGTATTCACCACAAATAAAACTAAAGTTGTCTGGAGAAATAACACAACCTATTGGAGCCATAATACAGAACTAAAAGCGAGTCACATTTGAATGCAGGATGTAAACTGAGTGTGGCTCATACAGCAACCAAGATCCTGAACTTATTTAGCATGTTGAAACATGATCAAATCTGACAGTAGGCGTGTTTATACTCATTTATAATACACCAGAGAATATGTTGAAACATGCTCAACCCAGCCAGTGGTTCCTGGATACAGTATGTTCACCTTTCACTACAAACAAAATAAACCTGTTGGGACATGATCACACAACTAAACCTACACTACGCCCAGTGGTGGGCTCCAAAACTTTTTTACTATCACACTGTTGGCATGGTATGGTGGGGGTGGCCAGGGGGAAAGCCCTATGTTGCACCTGAATTAGAACTACTTTATTTCAAAACTTGGATGGGCGCGGCCAGCCAGAATTTCTGCTACTGGTTCTGGCGAACTGGTGCGAACCTGCTGATGCCCACCACTGACTCCCCCACCACCATTCCTCTTATTATCTCTTTGCATTATTCTTGATTCTAGCTCTAATAAATATTAAATGAAAGTAAGAAATAATTTTTGGATAGGGTTTTTAGAATCAAGAATAGGATATCAGATTTTGGGTTAAAGGCAAACTTCACGCTAAATTAAACTAAAAACTTGATCAGATGGAATTTTTTTTAGTATTTTTCTCGGTTTCACTAAGTAAACATCTATAAGAAACAGTAAAAATATCCTATGCAGTTTTTTGGTTGCAGACCTGTGTAATGTCATAAACTATGTCAATTTTCCTATACCACCAAGGCTTCCTTGAGATACCCATTGGGAAATGTGGAATGAGAGTGATTTTTTTTAATAACTGGAATTTTGGATGAGGACTGAAAATTTTACCATAGCTATCAGAATTACACAGGGTAAGTTGTGCAATAGGATTTTGCTGGGTTTTTTTAATATTCCAAAGTAATAATAATTATGTGCCATCAAGTCTGACTTATGGCAACTGTTTCCAGGGTCTTCTTGGTAAAGAGTAGTCAGAAGCCTCACCTGAGATCTTACTCAGCCTTGAAACCACATGTAGTATACTGTTATCTATACTGATATTTTAAACTTGTGCTGCTGCTTATCAGCTGTACTGTACTGGCATTTATGTCAGTGGGGGCTTCTGAAATGAGGTTCCCTTTCTAATAAATGATGAAAAAATTAAAGTTAATTCTAATTCATGCTTTGGGATTTTTGTGTGTGAAAAAGAATACCTTTATGGAATCTGAAAAATATATTCACCAAACACAATTCCTTGAAGGGGAGCTTCAGTTTTTCTCAGATACACAAGACAGGGGGGGTTAAAAGAAAACTAGAGAATGCTCAGCTAATGGTACAGTGCATTAGAAATAAGACATTTGATGTTGAAACATATCAGTTTGTCCATACTGTACATATACATGAACTGTTGCCAAACAAAACTGCAATAGAAAGGACTTAAAAAGTCTGTCAATGAAATCTTTTTTATCTCTGATTTCCTAAACCCTAATGGGATGAGAGGATAAATAAACACTTCCAGTGCTTAAATTCACACATACTTTGAATTCACCAAGCCTGCTGGAAAATTTCAGAGACCTGCAGGCTCACTGTTACACCCTATCTTGGTATTTCAGGTATTTCTATGACTTGAAACTCTTAATCCTTTAAAGCAGCTGAAAGGGAAACGAAGGGATATAGATTTCCTGAACACAGCCAACATATAGTAATTATGAAACCCCTGCAGGAATAATTTCACACAAAGAAGGCCTCAATAGAAATTAGTTCCTTTTAAAATATCATCCACGGAGTAATAGCATAATATATGCAACATATCAGAATTTATCTTCCATTACTGTTGAATAAAAACCAAGAGGGGCTCTTAAAAGCTAAAACCTATGACCTACACTTAACTATTATTATGAACATCCAGTTCCACTCTGCCTTTTAAAAATTATATGGAATACCACTGAAATAATAGGTACACGTTGAGGAAGGATCCAGAAATTATAACAAGTTTGTCAGTTGAAGGTCAAATGTACTGATGACAATGTAATTAACAGGAAACAGGCTTTAAAATTCCTATCTTGTGTCACAAATATTGTTTTTCAAAATTAATGTTTGGTTAGTATCATATCAGAATGTACCCTGAATCTATCAGAAGTATCAACTGCCTAGTTAATTAAGTAGATGATTTGCATAAGATAATAGAACTCTGACCCTATGATTATTACATGAAAGGTTGATAGGCTTGCTCCCTTGGTCCAATGCCAATAATTTTTGAGACAGCCATAATCATGGATGCTTCATGACTAGTAAATTGCTTGAAGACATTTTTTCTTAAAGTGACATATTTATTCAATAGTGAATTCACTGAGGAAAAAAAAAAGTTTTGCAGCATTAAAAAACCCTTGAATGGAAGAGTATTTTTGAGGCCAATTTTTATTACATCTTCCACTAGGTAAGAGCCTTGTTGGGGCGCAGGCAGTGATGCGCCCTATATTTTTTTACTACCCACACTGTGGGCATGGCTAATTGTGGGTGTAGCTAACTGTGGGCATGGCCTCAACCCCCCCCCCCCCCAAGAAAAAAAAGAGAAAAAGAGAAAAGAAACCAGCCTTGCTTCGCCCATTGTCACGGAGATGAGGAGGAGGAGTCCCAGAGCAGCCAGGCACTGCTGGCGGGTCAGCCCCTCACCATCTGCGTACGCTTTCACCAGCAGCGCTGCTGGGAGGTGAGTGGGTTGGGTTGGTGGGCTGGCGGCCTCCCTCTCCCAGCGCTGCCGGAAATGCTTCCCATTTGCCTCGCCCAGGGCCGAAGACACGTGGGAAGTACGGAGGTGAAAGCACACCTTCAGTCCTGGACTAGGTGCATGGGAAACATTGCTGGTGGCGCTGCTGGAAGGTGAGCGGGGTGGTGTGGTGGGCTGGTGGTCTCCCCCTCCCAGCTGTGCCAGAAACGCTTCCCAGTAACCTCACTTAGCCAGGGCTGAAGGCGCGCTTTCACATCCACACTTCCTGTGTGCCTTCTGCCCTGGGTGAGGCGAATGGAAAGTGTTTCCGGCGGCACTGGGACGGGGAGGCCGCCAGCCCACCTTCCAGCAGCACCGGTGGTGGCTGCTCTTCCTCCTGGCTCCTGGTCACGTCTGGAGTGCAGGGAGAGGGGGAGGAGGTGGTGGGCATGGTGTGGTGTGGCAGGGAAGTGGGTGTGGCCAGCCAGTTCTGCTACCGGTCCAGTCGGACAGGACAGGACTGGCTTTGGTACATCACTGGGCGCAGGGGCTTGACTGGTCTAACTAGGCAGTGTTGGCCATCTTATGTCAATGATGTTAGGCCGGGACTAAAACTCACCAAACCATTCCTTGTCTGATTCCTTGGGTAAGGTGAAAGCGGAGGGCACCTGTCATGGTCCACCTAGCCAGTGGGTGATTTGATATCCAAATGGCTAAAAAAACCCACATGCAAATGGAATTGATTTTTCAGGTCCATTTGCATGTGCGGAGATGTCCACCAACGTGTGGACTTGTTGCTGAATAACGACTCCAAGGTAAGGTTTTATTACATGTTTTTATAATACAGATATCAATATCCCGTTGCCTAAATGGGAAGATCAACATTCTACCTGCCTACTCACCCTGCAGTTCTGTACTTCCTGCTGTGGTGTGCTGATATTAAGGTGAGCTCTAGTGGTGTGCATCCTAGACCCTATTTCAAATGTAAAATTCAGTACAGCCTCAATAGATACACTCCTATTTTTATGGTGCACAGCCCACTTGAACTAGGCTTGTGCAGAGCTTAGAAAATAAACTTTTTTTTAATTACACTTTCTTGTTGAACAAAATGTCTGGGAGTGATAATCCTAAAAGTTCTAGGCTCAGGTTAGGCTATCCACTGGATCCACTATATTTACTGATGTCAGAAGGAGAGGTAGGCTGTGCAGCTTTCTGTATACAGTTGACTGGAACAAGTATTCACTTAACACATTTCCTCTCTGAATTGCTCCCAACTATTTTGTGATATAACTCTGTTAAATAAAATTGTGAAATGGTTGGTACTATAAATTTATTTCTTTAATTCCTGCATTTTATCTTGTCTTTTTTGTTTGCCTTTTTGCCACTAATTTTTAAACTGTTAATTGCCTTGAATCCCTAGGCAGAAGGCCGATGTATAAAAATAAAAATCACAGGTGACAAGATTGTATGGCACAAGAATATTAATTAGAGGCTTCATATAGTCTTCAGTCCAGGAATAATCCTTATATTTTACATATATTCTTGGCCTCATTATGATCTGGGTTTGATCGCATTCTCCAAGGGACCGTCTGTGTAGATAATTTAAGTACTACACATAAATCTTCACTCTTAGATTTCAATGAACATCCAGCCATATTTTATTTCATGGGTATGGCATAAATCCATGTCCCTCCTTCTATATTCTTTCAAACATAACTGAAACTGTAATGTAATGAGTTAGTCATTCACATTGATTTGTGAGCTAGTTATAATTATCCAACCCATACAAACACCAACGGCATAAGTACATCTTTTGCTGTGCATACCCTGGTCATAATTAGTCATACTTTTTTCTTTGCCAGAGGCAAGATCAGGAAGGAAGACTTTAAGAAATACAGCATTAACTTTCAAGGAATTCTGAAAATGCATTGTTCTTTTGCTTATGATTTAGCTGTAAATCCAGTAGCAATATATTTGGCAACAGAAATCTATGACCTCATATGTTATTTCTTTATCTACCCAGATTTCCGATTAATTTCTTATTTTTAAAAATAACACTGAAGTATTTCGAAGTGTTTAATGATACCAACCATTTTTACAGATACTAAAATAATGCTTTATTTAGTAACTTGAAAAAATGCTGTATGTTTCTATAATAAAGTTCAACAAATATTAATTGAAATGATTTAGGCTGCAAACTGCTATACATTTTTAGGGAAGCTGATTCACCAGGAATTTATTTATTTATTTATTTTTCACGCTTATATACCGCCCACTCAGGTACAACCCAACTCAGGGCGGTTTACATAGCAGACAGTAAATACATAAAAAGACACATGATAAAACAAAGTTAAAAGTTAAAAAACCCATCCCTAAAAGGTGAGCAAGTACCGAAGGGACCTTGGGGGAAGGCACACTTCTCTATACCAACCACCCAACGGTACCCCCATCCCCATCCGCACCCCAAACTTGGCCCGCCAGCCAGGTCTTTAGTTCCTTCCTAAAGGGCAACAACTCCATCTGGAGACGCAGTTCCACAGGCAGGAGGTTCCAAAGGGCCGGTGCGGACACGGAGAAGGCCCTCCTCCTTGTGCCAGAGAGGCGAGCCCCCCTGGCTGATGGCACAATTAGAGAACCCCTCCGGTCCGCTCTGCTTGGACGGACAGATGTCCTTAGGGCGATGCGGTCTCTGAGATACCCTGGCCCACTACCATGGAATGCACAGGATTGCATTTTTAGATACTATCCAAAAGGCTAAAACTATACACAAATCCTATTGCCACCAATACTGTTACTGTACTTCATTGGACATCCCACCCAGTTAGGTTCCATGTGTAAATTTTGAACTACAACATATAGTCACTACAGACTATGCTATGTTAATCTGATTTGGACTTCCTGAATCCTATACAATGAATGAATGAATGTTGTTGTTATGTTTGGATTTGTATGCCGCCCACTCGACAACGCAACTCTGGGGGGCTTACAACAATAGAACATCCAACACACATTATACATATCGTGTCAGAAAATATACATATCACAATACAATGAAATACAATACTATAATAATAAATGGATCACAGCATCATATAAATCACATCATCATATAAATCACAACTAAATCACAACATCATAAATCACAACAATCATAATACATTAAGAAAAAAGAAGAAAGTCAAACATTTAAAGAAGTCCCACAAATCGCCCACCAGAGTGTGCAAGACCTACACTGGCCAGGGAGTGATGTCCGGCCCCCCAGTTCTTAACGCCAGTCCCTCACATCTGTCCCAGGGTCCAAGTCTATGGCACCGCGCCGAAGCTCTCCTGGGCCCCCACCATCGGCCCAGGATGGGAGCCACCTGCGGCAACCGGCCCCGCCTCCCTCCGGCCCTGCCTCGACCGGAGGGATAAAGAGACGCTGCGCCACAGCCGGGACACCGCGCCGAAGCTCTCCTGGGCCCCCACCATCGGCCCAGGATGGGAGCCACCTGCGGCAACCTGCCCCGCCTCCCTCCAGTCCGGCATTTGCCGCGGGGGGACAGCGAGCACCTGAGCTCCCTTGTAGTGCACATGTAAGTGCAGACTGTAGTATATATTTTTTTAGTTTATATATTGTGGACAGAGATTTTGTAATTGTACTTTTGGTTGATGATTTTTTTACTGTATTCATTTTATGTTATGTTATTGTATTTTTGTATTTATTGTCTGCTATGTAAACCGCCCTGAGTCGGGTCCGCCTGAGTGAGCGGTATATAAGCGTGAAAATTAAATTAAATTAAAATTAAATAAATGGCACTAATGGAACCGCAGATCCCAAATCCCAGGCTGTCCAAAGCTCTGCCACCTAGGGCCCCTGCCACTGACCCCCTTGTGGCAGAAACCCACTCCATAACCTGCAGCTCACACCAACCCACTACCACTCCACTGCAGCTCAGACCGACACCGGGCCAGCCACACCCGATGCCGACCCAGCCACTGCTGGCCAGTGTTAACATGCAGCTGGAAGAGGAGATGGAAAAACCGCTACTGCTGCCACCGGCACCATCTTGTCGCTCTCAAAAAGAAACATAGTACTGTCCTAATTTTAATTTAATTTAATTTAATTTAATTGTCACATTTATATACCGCTCACTCGGCCAAAGCCAACTCAGGGTGGTTCACAATAAAAATTAAAAAACACATGTTAAAAACAGTTAAAACTACCCACCCCCTAAAAACAAGGGCTGCAGGATCCAAAGGCACCATGGGGAAGAGTTCTTCTACACCAACCACCCAATGGAGGTTACCCTTCCACCTGCACCCCACACTTGACCCGTCAGCCAGGTTTTAAGTTCTTTTCTGAAAGGCAGCAATTCCGTCCGGAGACGTAGTTCTGTTGGCAGGAGGTTCCAGAGGGGCGAGCCCCTCTGGCTGATGGAACAATTAGAGAGCCTCTCCGGTCCGCTCTGGTTGGACGGACAGACGTCCTCAGGGCGATGCGGTCTCTTAGGTAACCCGGCCCACTACCATATAGGGCTTTAAAGGTCAAAACCAGCACCTTGAATTGCACCCGGAGACAAACTGGCAACCAGTGCAGCTCCCGGAGCAGTGGCAAAGCACGGGCATAACGCCCACACCCCATCACCACCCTGGCTGCCGCATTCTGGACCAGCTGTAGCCTCCAAATGGTCGTCAAGGGCAGCCCCATGTAGAGCGCATTGCAATAATCTAGTCTGGAGGTGACCAGAGCGTGAGTGACCATGAGCAAGGAGTCCCGGTCCAGGAGTGGGCGCAACTGGCGAATCACCCGAAGTTGGGCGAAAGCCCTCCTGGTCACAGCCGCCACCTGTTCTTCTAGCAGTAGCCGCGAATCCTTCACAAAGCAACATCTTTCCTCTTGATTCACCTCCAGCCAGTGGAAGCAGGCCGGAGGTTTCTGGCGACTGTGGCATGGTCTTGCTCCACTGCCCACCCACCCTCCATGGCGGCCTCTCCTTCACCTCTGGCTGGTGGAAGCAGGCCGGAGGTCTCTGGCAGTGGTGGTGTGGTCTTGCTCTGCTGCCTGCCTGCTCTCCGCAGCAGCTATGCATGACCCCTTCACCTCTGGCTGGTGAAAGCTGGCCAGAAGTCTCTGGCACCGGCGGCAGCATGGTCCTCCTCAGATGCCTGCCTGCCATCTGCAGTGGCCTCTGCTTCTCCTCTGGCTGGTGGAAGATGGCCGGAGGTCTCTGGAGGCGGCGGTGGGGTCTTCCATTTTTTACCCATCCTACTAGAGGAATTGCCACCAAAATTACCCCTGTGACCAGGGCTTAGCTTCTGCAGGGGAAAGAGGGAAGGGAAGTGGAATTATCTGTGACTGGGTCTCACACAGACTTATGTACGATGCCCTTCATGCACCATTGGAATATGTACACGTATGGTACCTTCATAAAAACATGATACTGTAATAATAAAAGCTGTGCTGTCCTAAAACATCACAAGCAGAAGCCATCTTTTGACTCCTGTAGAAGTCTATCAGGATGGGCATTAAAGTGCTGGAGGCCATGCAAAGGAAAAACAGAATTTCCAAAAGTCACAACAAGAGGTACATGTCAGGTTCCTCTGTTTAAAGTGAATTCTAAAATGTCAGCTGCAAACTCCATTCAGAAGCAGCAGGTATGGATTCCACACTTCTTAGGATATAGATTAATATGTCTCCTAATAAAATCTTGTTGGACAAATCCTGCAACTTCTGAACTGTCTCTGCATTTTGGAAAGTGAGGGATGCAACAAAAGATAAAAGGTCTGGGCCTCTCTGTCCTGGATACACAAATACTACTTTACCCCCATTTTTATTTCCCACTTAATAAGAGAAATTTCTTCCCTTGATCCACCATAGTAATCTTTAGACCTACTGTACAACTGTTGACCTATTTTTATTTTTCCCTGCCCTTGGTCTAGAGCCCTGGTGGCTAACCTTGGCACTCCAGCTGTTCTTGGACTTCACTTACCAGAAGCCCAAGTCAGCACTCCTGCTGATCAGGGCTTCAGTGGGAATTGAAGTTACAGAACAGCTGGAGTGCCACAGTTCTGCATTTTTTATATCTGTGGCTTCTTTCTTTTTGCTCTCTTTCTCAGCCTGTCTCTGAATTTCTGTATCTCAAGTACTGCTTTGAGCATGCTTTCATTTTTCCTTCTGCCTGCATCTCCCAGGATCTGCCTTTCTCTTTGGACTTCAGTCTTCAGGGGTGGATCACAAATGAGAGGGGTCTTTCCCCCATTTCATTTCATACATTTATTATGCTGCCCTCTGGAGAAGTGAGTTCCCCACTCGGGGTTCAACATTAATAGAATATGATTAAAAACAAGAAAACTTGTTTTCTAAAATACATAATTTAAGGGAAGGATACCCTTCTGCTTCAGATACAAGCTGCCCATCTACCACTTTTCCTGTCTTACACATCCCTCTGTAGACAGAAATGGCAAACTCAAGGACCTACAAAATGCATTTCTCATACTACATTACCTATCCAATATGGTTAAAGAACAGATCAACCGGGCAAGACAAATACCCAGAAGCAACCTACTGCAAGACAGGCCCAGAAGAGAAAACAATTGAACACCACTGTTTGTCACTTCCAGCCCACAACTCAGGCCGCTCACACACATAATAAAAGATCTAAACCCCATCCTGGACAAGAATATTTCACTTTCCGAACTCTTGGTGGCAGACCCTTACTTGCTTACAGACAACTCCCCTAACCTCAAGCAACTATTGTCACACAACAAACAACACAACAGTGAAACAGAGATGGGACCTTCATTCTGCAACAGAACCAGATGTCAGCTATGTCCCAACATTTACTCTGGTCATACAATTTGTTAGAATATTTTATTATTTATTAAAGAAATACCACTTCTACTATTAAGTTGATAACATCCTTCTTTATTTCTTTACAGGTTCAACATAACAGGGAGCAACACAGAGCTGATCTCTGCAACAAGATAAATAAGTCTTATATACATGTATACAGTGGGTGGAGCTTAAGTCCATATACATGATGGTTAATGTATTAATCAAATATAGTTTGATGTTTAACCCTGACACAATTACTAGACCCAACCACGTCAAACACAACATTAATGGTACTTTTACTTGTGACTCTGCTAATGTGATTTATGCCATCTTCTGCCAAAAATGCTGTTCTCCCCTCTACATAGGTCAAACAGGACAATCTCTTCACAAAAGAATTAATGGATACAAATCAGAATCAGAAATGCCAACACACTGAAACCCGTTTCAAAACATTTCAATTTAACTGAACATTCTATACTGGACTTGGAAGTTGCCATTTTGGAACAGGGAAATTAAAAAACAAGAATCCAGAGAGAGACAGCAGAGATAAAATATATACACATGCTGAACACACATTGCAAAGGTTTGAATATTAGCCAAGGGTTTCTGGGACATTATCAAATTTAAAAATGCCACAACTAAGAGGATGTATTTACTTTGCAGAACAGACTTAAAAATGGGTGGAGGGGAGGAGATGATTCTCAAGACAGTTGACCTTTGGCTGTGCCTCTCTCATAAAGCTTCCTCAATTACAGTAACACATTAGCAGATGTGTAATGTCAGAATGTTTATCTTGCAAAAACAGAACCCAATTCCTCAACCCAACTCCCATCACAGATTTTTTGTTATTAGCGCTGTAAATAGTCACACTGATCGCATGTTATAACTGGCTGTAAATAACTCACTGATTTGCATACTTATCTGTTGAACCAACCAACTGTGTGCCCAGCCACTCTGGGCCTCTATAGCAGATATGTATAAATGTATACCATGAAAATCTACTCTTATGTCTGATGAAGTGGACTTGATCCACAAAAGCTAACATTAAAATACAGGAGTTAGTTTTTAAGGTGCCACAACATTTTTTTGTCTTTTTTTTTTCTGTTTTGTTTACTCTCCGATATCCCTCTGTGTGGGAGTTCATTATACTTTTAGCTTAAAACATTAGCTGTGTTTAGCTAGCAATTGTGGTTAGCTCTTCCTGCGCCCGACCACAGTAACAATTGTGGTTAGCTATTTCCTGAATCAACAATCACTTCCTGCCTCTGTGCAGAGATTCTGCATCTGTGCAGAGATTCTGCAGTTCCTGGTTTGGTGCAGAAAATCACCTTTGTGTAATCTTCAAATATATGCTTTAGGTATCAGCCTAAACTGCTAGAGAAAGCTATATAATTAGAGTTAACAGCTTTTGCAAGGGTACCGCCACAGAGAATAGGCTTTGGGCCTATTCTGGCAGGATATAAGCTACTGCGCATGTACTAGTATATAGGTCATGTTCCATATATGGCTATGCTGTAGAGAATGTCATATGATTGGCTGAATACCACTGCACCTATGCTGTCGTAGACATCCTGTGTAACCTGTGTAACTTCAATAAAACTTGCTTCCCGGTGCTGGAGCAGACACCTTTTTGCGCACCATTCACTCTGACTGCTGTTTCAGTTTCTTCTGACTTTATGCTTACACCCTTGTTGAGCTGGATTCTCAACAAGTGCTTGGTCGATCTCTGACCTGATCTCCTTTTCTGTGGCCACCCTCTGGCTAGAATTTCTCCACACCTCTGTACCTCACTCTTTCAGTTGTGATGCTCACTGGCAACTTTTCACTTGTTGCCCTGACTTAGTCAAATTTGCAACAAAGGAATTTTTGAGGATAACATGGAGTTGGGGATGAAGTATATGGACACAAATCTTGAGTACTGGCTTTGAAGTACTTATGGTATTTTTAAAATGAAATAGAATGTGAAAAGCAGCATAGCTGTTTGAGGCACTGTATTTTGAAGTATATCTGTGCCAGAATGAAGATGAAAAAAGCATGCTGTTGGTGTGTGGTGGGGTGTGTGTGACTAAATAAAGCACAGATCTTGAAGCTGTTAGATATCTATGCAGTCTGCCCACAGTACTGGGCAAGCAACAGATGTACACAAATTATCTTGCATAAAGAATCACAAGCATGAATCTTTCCAGACTCTTGATTTTCTAACAAGAAATGTGTGGGCTACTAAGGTATTAAATTCTTATCCAAGAATTATTCTAATCCACATAATGGATTAGAAAAGATAAGAGATTCCGTAAGAAAAGATAGAGATTCCTTTAAAGATTTACCCAAACATGAACCTGAAATAAGCATTATTCCAGAATGCAGCACAACATGTTTTCTTGTTTGCTTCATTCCCCAGTAACCAAGACTGTACGCTTCTAAAAATACACAATTCCCTTGACAAAAATCTTTGGTTCAAAACACATTGTGTTCTCTGCTGAATAAACTTGTCTCTGGAGGAACAGCAGCTGTTCTTAACACTGCTACACCATCCTTCTGGATCTGGCTTATAAAAGCTTGGCATTAGAACTTGGGGAGCTGGTGGTAAACCAAGTTCTTCAGATGCTTGATTCTTTCTCATCAGCTTTTACTGATCAAATCTAGCAGCAAGAGAAAGAGATTAAAAAAATTAAATAGAACAGGAATGTTTCTGTTGTTGCAGGGTTTTTGTTGTCTGCTGTTGTTAAAGATATAAATATGGATATTGGTGTTTGATTGGAAAAAATTAAACTTTTTTGGCTATTTTATTCCAAAGGCAACTGGAGGACTACTAAACCAGCTCATTCAGGATTGATTCCAATTTGTCTCTTCTAGTATAAACACCTGCAATGTGCAGCAGCAGCTCATTTAATCAAGGCACCATCTTTCAGTCTCATTTTCCCTTCTGTAAATTAGAAATGAAAAACAAAACAACAAAAAAGATATCCAGATTTGTGTGTAGATGTCTTAAGGCAGTGATGGTGAACCTTGGCACTCCAGGTGTTCTTAGACTTCAATTTCCAGAAGCCCAAGTCTCTGTGAAACCACACGAAAGGGTTTACCGCATAGTAAACCCATTCGTGTGGTTTCACCAGAAACTTGGGCTTCTGGGAATTGAAGTCCAAGAACACCTGGAGTGCCAAGGTACACCATCACTAGCTTAAGGCAAATAAACGTTCCCTACTCTTGAGTTTTGGAGACAAGGTGAAACCAGTATGATAGTTATAAATGAATAGTACAGCTTTTAAATATGATCACGGTTTATTATTCTCCAATGTTTATACTGCTGCATTTAAATAGGCTCCCAATGGCAGACTGTCAGAATGAAGCCAGACACAGAAATAACACCTGCAAGATCAAAGGATGTAATGCAACTTTAATCACTAGAGGTCTCTATGACACAACAATAAAATGTAGCGCTTAACCAAGTGGAAATAAACAAATTTTAAGTTGCTACTTTTACATAATTAAAAGTCTTGCAGATAATACTTATATGAATGGAATATTTTAGAAAGCTAATATTTGTTCCACCAATTTCAATTAATCCATCCTAGATTTAATCCAGTTTTTGTATGACCTGTTCTGCATTCTGCATATGATACATATGATCCCCTGTTGGACACACACATGATGAATGGGCTTGAGCGGAAAGGAAGCTGACAACAGTGCTGTCTGGGCACAGAAAATGGACAGTCAAAGCTGAGACAGCAGGCTAAAATACATCCATACTTTTAAGGAATTAATGTAACTGTATCAGGAAAAGAGAAATGATGATGAGGACAAATTATGGAATGGCAAATTATGGAAGGTGACACTGGCAAAGGATCTTTCACAAATGGGAAAAGGTGAACAATACAGTATTGCACAGAAGGTAGCAGTGCGAAACCAGTTCCAATCATTTCCACCTTGAATTTATGTTTTACAATAGAACAAAGTAGGGTTGGGCAAAATGTGGCCCTCCAATTGTTGGTGGACTACTAGTTCCAACATTTTTCACCTTTGGCTAGGTTGGCAAGGGTAGAATTGGTGGAAAATGAAATTTATCCAGTTCTGCTGGACGTAGAGATGGATAGTTTAGGGACATAGGAATCTCCCTTATACGGAGTCAGACTCTTGGTCCATATAAACTGTTATTTTTTTATGCCAATTGGCAGAGTTTCTCTAGGGCTTTAGTGGGGTTATTTCCAATCTCTACCAGCAAATGCTAGGAATCGAACTGGGGACTTTTTGCATGTACTGCATGTCAGGGAATCTTGCAGGAAGTTACTTTTTATTAAGTTACTTTGGATTAATGTAAGGCAAGATAGTTAGATTTCTTTCTTTCCTAGATTTAGGTAGTTTAACACTTAGTTAAGAATGAAAGCGCGGCGCCAAAATGGCCGCCGCGCTCTTTGCGCCCCCCCCAACCCGGACTCAGACATCCGGGTGAGTTAGGGGGCGTGGCCACCCCTCTATAAAAGGGGTGGCCACGAGGCAGCCGAGCTGCCATTTTAAAAGAGCGACGGAGAGGAGAAGTTTTCTCCGTCGCTCTTTGTTTCCCCCTTGGTCCTTCCCGGCTGGGAAGGAAGGATTTCGCATGGAGCCTTTGGCTTGCTGGCTCCTCCGTGCCTTTTTGCGCTCTTCGATCCCTGGAAAGGGATCCTGCTCCTTCCGATATGCCTCCCAAACGGAGGGCCTCGGTGACGAAGCCGCGGCCCACGGGGAGGACTTTTGGCCCTGCGCAACGTGGGGGCCAGCCCTCGGGTCAGAGGACCAGGGCTGCGCCCACGCACCAGGGCTCTACCCCCACCGATACCAGTGGGGCGATGCAGGCTGCTTGGCCCTCGGCCGGTCAGCCTTCGTCTGGCCCTTCTGGGGCTTCGGCCCTCGGCCCACAGCTACCGGCCATGGGCCCGGGCAGCGGGGGTGGGCCCGGTGCTGGTGCGCAGCACGTTCCACCTCCGGCCCCTCATGGGCCGGAGTTTTGGGCATGGCCCTATTCGGGCCCAGGCTCTCATACAGGGGTTCCTGGTCCAATACCTGGTGGGCCATCCGGCCCACTTTACACTGGGGGATCTGTGGCAGTGGATGCATTGCTAACGCGTTTAGCTGTGCTTGAGGCATCCTTAGGGATGGCACACAACCCCATGCCTGGTGGCCCTTCATTTGCTGCCGGGGGCCCTTTGGGTCCACCGGCTACCTCAATGGCCGCCACACTGCAGCAAGCGGCCAGCCGGGTTGAGCTGCTGGAGACGCTCCGACCTACCCTGGCCGGTGTCTCGCAGCTCCCTGTTCGGCCAGAGCTACAGCAGGAGAGTGGTCAGGTGCAGCCCCAGAGCTCGATTCCGGTCGCGAGCTCCGACGCCCGCCGTGGGCCGGAAACCCCAGTGGGGGCGGATCACGGGGGTGCAACTAGTGAGTATCAGGTTCAAGTTAATGCACCCACATCACAGTCCACTTCCAATGGTGGGGTTCAGTGGCCATGGCCTCGTCATGTCGAGGCGAGTGGGCATCAGTTGCCACCCTATCCCAGTGCCCCTTGGTTCCATACTGGTGCAACGTTGGGGGTGGGGGTTTCCGCCCCTGGGCCAGTGCCGGGCATCGCAGGGACTGTCAAGGTTCCGCTGCGTATGCCCCGGGTACCTAATGTGCCGGTGACGGCTTTGCCGACGGCTGGTTATTCGTTGCCTCTTGGTGATCATTTGTCCCAGGTCACGAGGGAAAAGATTTGGCGGGGGGAGTACGTGGATATATTCTCCCTATTGAACCGTGAGCCCATTAAGGAGGAGAGAGAGGGACAGGATGACAAAGACAAAGAGCTGTCCCGCCGTCGTAAGCCACCACGCACCTGGGCCAACTGGTTGCCCGCATATCTTATTTATATGGCGGTGTATCTCAGGGCCCGGCCAGACCTGGCCATTCCTATGGCCCAATATTTGGACAATATTTACAGGGCGATGGTGGATTTTCCTGGCCCATCGTGGTTGGCTTACGATGAGGAATTCAGAATGAGGGTGCCCTTGCACCCGGAGATGAGATGGGATGAGCCCTGTCAGAAATTGTGGCTATTGTACATGACCCCCACGCGTCCGGCGCCTGGGGGGAGGTACCATTGTGGCCATGCCGTTCAGCGAGCTGCTCCAATGCAGGCTTCCTGCCAGCTGGAGGGGCAGGGGGTTCCAGCCCGCTTGCTGTGTTGGAGCTTCTTGGCCAGTGGTGTGTGCAATAAGCGGCAGTGGGCCGACTCTGTGGTCCATTTTTGGTGTGACAATGCTGCAGTAGTGCACATTGTCAATGCTCAGACATCTAAATCACCCAGGGTGATGGCTTTAGTTCGCCAATTCGTGTTACGTAGCCTACGCCTCAACGTGCTTTTCAGGGCCAGACATGTACCAGGCATTGATAATGATATTGCTGATGCTTTATCCCGCCTGCAGATCCCCCGGTTCCGCGCCTTGGCTCCGGACGCAGAGGAATTCCCCTCGCCACTTCCGGCCGAGATTTGGACATTTGGCAAGGAGAGGTGAACCGGGCGATTGGCATGTCCTTGGCGCCCCGCACGCGTAAGGCGTATCATCATGCTTTCGTTCAATTTAATAGCTTTCGTGTGCAACTTCAGTTGCCAGAGGCGTGGCCCATTCCAGTGGAACAGGTTTTACAATTCATGGTTTATTTACACAGTCAGGGCCTCACTCCCCGCACTATAGCATCAAGGCTGTCGGCATTGGCATTTATTGCCAAGGTGGGGGGCTTTGCTGACAGCATGAACGATTTTCGCATACGGCATGTTTTGGAGGGGTGGACACGGGAACGTGGCCGCCGCCCGGACACTCGGCAGCCAATTTCCCCAGGGGTGCTCACACACCTTGCACGAGGCTGGCCTTACCTATGTTTTGACAGGTATGAGGCAGCTCTTTTTCATGCGGCTACCACGGTGGCCTTCTTTGGAGCGCTCTGCATCAGTGAGTTGGTACTACTGTCTAAGGCGGATGCGACTCGTAGGGCACTGGAACTCGACGATGTCTATGTTTCTAATGAGTGGGCTCAGTTGAGGATACGGTCCTCAAAAGTTGATCAGCACGGCGTAGGCAGTGGAGTTAGACTGCTACGATGTTCCATTGCAGACATCTGTCCGGTTGGTGCCCTACAGGAGTTCTTGGCAGTGCGTGGCACGCACCCTGGCCCGTTTTTCTGCCACCAGGATGGGTCTCCCCTTACTAAATTTCAATTTTGGAAGGTGACCGGTATGGCACTTTCCAGTGTTGGCCTCCCTGGGGCTCGTTACAGCACCCATTCATTTAGAATAGGTGCTGCTTCAACTGCAGCTGCATTTGGGTACTCTGAGGCTGATATACGCCGTATGGGAAGATGGGGATCTATGCGTTTTGCATTATATGTTCGTCCTCTTCAGACATGAGTACCATTTAAGTCACTGTTCTCTTTTTCTCTTACAGACCCTGTGTGTCCCCGCACACCGGTGGCAGTATGGCTGGTGGGCCACAGTTACGTGCACTGGGCAGCTCAGTATGCTGCGGCGACAGAGTGGGGACCCCAGCTTGGACTGCGTGCGGCCGCATGCATACGTTGGTACGGTAAGCGTGGAATGAGATGGCGGGAACTGTTGCCATTCCTTTTCTCCATTAGGGATGCTGAACCGCCTGATGTCCTTGTACTGCATCTCGGGGGCAATGACCTCGGCCAGGTCACTGGCCTTTCTTTAAAATTCACGATTTGCAGAGACCTAATTTATTTGCACTATGTGTGGCCGTTCACCAGGCTGCTATGGTCGGACATCATACCACGTCACGCTTACAGGGGAGGTATTGACCTCCGTGCCCTTGACCGCGCTCGTCGCTCGGTGAACAGGGCAGTTGCCCGGTTTGTGGCAGACAAGGGTTTGGGGATGGTCATCCGACACCCCACCATTAGTTTACAAAATTACGATCTGTATGCAGGGGATGGGGTCCACCTGTCGGATAGAGGCATGAACCTCTTTTTGGAAGATTTGCAAGCAGGCCTGTTGACCGAGCTGACGTCTGGGGGGGGGCAGTGAGTCTTTACTGAAGCCTCCCCGTGTGGGTAGCACTGGTAAGGTAAAGATTTATGACCCATAGGTATCCGGCAGGTTCGCAATTGACTGGCCAACACTTAGACAGGTACAGGTGTAATAACGTTGACCGGTCAAAGACGAACCAGGCAAGGGGTGATGGCACGAGCTTTTCAGCATGCATCACCCCGTGATTTGACAGATACACGTCAGAGGGTGGGGTCAGTAGATAGTGTATTGACTACGGTCAACAATTTGTTTATGTCAACAAACAAATTGATACAAAATGGATACATTGTAGCCAATTGCCGTTGGCAATTTTGGGAGGTACCTTACCAGTGTTACTGCGGCCTGCTTGCCTTAAAGAATTATAATTGGATGAGTACCAATTGAAAGTTATAATTCGGACTAGGGCATTAATCAATAAAAGTGGCCCAATGCCTTTATCCATATATCGGTGTCTGAGTCTTTCTTTGGGGGGTGCGCCTGCAAAGAGCAATTGTGACTCCATTTTGCATTTTCCCAAGCACTCACATTCCACAGCAGCATGTCAGTGTTTCAGACAGTTTGTCAATGTCACATTCTAAAATACCAGGCAGGTGATGGTCATCTTAATCAGATAAGCTAAGAAAACATCCTTAGAATTCCAGGGGGAGGGAGTAGAGACCCCCCAAATCCTATATAAACAGACCTCAAATCTGGGGTCCGTTAGATATAGCTAGATTGTTAGAAGGAGACAGAAGAACATCGTTTGGCGATAAGCCTTCTCACCTGGACTCATGATCCATTCTTCAGCTGCATGAGGGCCCACATGTCCGCATGGACTTACAATTTGGATTTATAAAATTGGAATTTACAACATGGAATTACAATTGGATTGATTTTCCCTTATTCATTGGATTTACAAATATGCTCAATAAAGCCTACTAAGGGATATTTGATTCCAGCGGTTTTTCTTTGCTCTCTAAGGGAAGGGAGTGAACTTGGTGGAATGCTGATAAGAGCACCTGCTCTTCAAAGGGACACAACCCTTGAAGCCTGCTTTGTTTTGGGGATGCTAGCAGAAGCAGAGCTTAGTTAAGTTTCGTTTCCTTGCCTTGAAGATGTCATCAGAGTGAGGAAGGTTTCGTTAAGGGAGGTACCATCCTTATAACCCCCCAAAACCCCTGTAGCAGGGCTTTGATCTTCACCAAGGAGCGTGTGGTTGTGTTGTAGGCGGTGGCAGACAGAGACTTTTTAATTGGCCATTTCAAATAGCTACCAAGATACCTGTGACATAAGCAGGGGTGCCATCCTTCTACTTATGAGCCAGTTCAAACTGGACAGAAGAATGCCCAGCCAGGCAAGCAGACCAGTATAAAGCATACCTGTTAAGTGTCCCGTATTGGCTGGGATTTCCCGTAATTCAGTGCAGCTTTTTGTACTTTCCTGCCCGGAGCCGCCGCCATCCCATAATTTGATGGTGGGGGAAAGTTACTGTGCATCCCCTTCTGCGCAGAACCCTTCTACGCATGCACAGAAGGGTTCTGCACAGAAGGGGATGCACAGAAGCCTTCTGCGCATGCGTAGAGGCCTTCTGCACATGCGTAGAAGGGTTCTGCACAGAAGCCTTCAGCACAGGTCCCGTATTGTTCTGAGCCATGCTTGACAGGTATGGTATAGAGGGACGCATCCTTAGCATAACCACACAAAAGGACAGACGGGGTAGTGCCGTCCAGTGGGCCCAAGATTGGAATAAAAAAAAGTAAAATTTGGGGCATTGGGCGGGCGGCAGGAAAACCCCGGATACTGCATCCCTGATCCACAGCCTCTCCCATGTATAAACAAGTACAAACATTTGAATGATAATTGCACCTTGAGCGTTTAAGGGCCCAAATCAGCTTCAAATCACAAAACAGTCTTGCTCTTAGAAGAAGAAAATCTAATATTTTGAGAGCTAGTCAATTCTATTTATCTTTGTTAAATATGAGCAACAGAAAGTGTTGAATTAGGAAAAATAGCAGCAGATTTGCTATCCAGGATGGTATCACTCACAATGGACATAGAGAAGCATATGAATGCTAGGAAAACCTGACACCAAAACAAATTCTGAAGAGCTCAACAAAACATTCTATGAAATATATTTTATAGATCTGAACAAACAAATGACTGGGAGCAGTGGGGCAAAAAATAACACCCCTATGAATCATAGAAGAGTTTTGAAATTTCCACACAAAATCAAAAATAGCAAAGATGAGAGCACTGTGATCTATTCCTGTGATGTTTCTAGCTATGGTAACACAGCAAATGACATAAGACATTTCTGCATGTACTGTTACCAACTGAAATAAGAAGCAGAATCTAAGTATAATATATTTCTTCTCAAACTTACTTCAAGGTAATGGTTTTGACAGAATGGCTGAAATTCCCCTGCTTTGTTATGACATATGGAAGACAAACAACGTAACATTCAGTCACTTCTAGCTGACAATTATGAAGCTACAGTATTTCAAATTCTGGGAAACTTTTGAGGGGCACATGAGCCCACTGGCTTATTGCATGCTTGAGAATCCAGAGAAACCTGCTTCTTGTCAGCTAGCAGCGGCCAAATGTTGTGACTGCAAATGATGCTGTTTGCTTTCCATAGATGTTAACAAAGCAACAAGATTTCAGTCATAATTATCTAAATAGCTTGGGGACATGATATCTGAATCACTTCTTCTGTACTTCCAAATGAGCCTCTCTGCAAGAAGTAGTCATTTCCCCAATGTTAGGTTTCAGAATTACTGTACAGTACTAGTTTTTCTGAATTCCAGATTTTAGATCTAACAGAATACCTTCCAAGAAGGATGGAAATACTATGGAACAATTTACAAACACAAGACATAGAAATCAGAGAAAATTCACCATGATAGGATTACAAAAATTATTCATTGGTAATTTTGTCAGAAGTTTGGATTTGAATTATTTGGAACATCAGGTTCAGAAAACATTAGAAAAAAAGAGAGTCAAGATCCTGCAAGACTTTAAAATTCAAACAGATAGAAAGAAAATCACAAAAGATAATTTGCAAATTGAAATGTAGCATTTATGAAAAAATAATCTTTGAGTGTGAATCTAAAGATTCACCATCACCATCACCCCATTCTTCTGGGATGCCTTGGGATTGTGCAACTTGCCCATGACTACATAAACTGGCTGTTTTTCCAGGAAGCTCAGCTGAACACCCAACCTATTGCTCCACAGCCCAATATCTAAACCACTGAGCTAACCAGCCAGTTACATACAGAAATAGAAACTGTTAAATCTTGTCATTTCACATGTAAACTGTGAATCAAAAAATCAGCAACTGCAATTATTAATGATACTCCATAAAATGACACCATGAGCCCACAAGCTAATCTTTAATGGAAAAAGGAAAGTTTAAATGGCCCTCACACAGGCATGTAACTAAAATACTTAAGAAAAACTACCGTAGATAATTTCAACAGAAGGCCATATACAAGTGTCTCCATGCAATTACAGGGACCAATCCATTTGTCTCAGCCCTGGCAGTAAATGCATGACTATTTCTAACTCTGGATGTTCACAAGCTGGAAGAATGTCTTGACTGGCAAAACAAGTGAGTAATCAACTGCATCATTAATTTCTTAACATGCACTGAACTGCTTTTTTTCTGGGTTGGGGGGGGGGGAGATGGAAGCTTCAAGGAGAGGAGATTCAGCTTTTTAAAAGGCCATAAGTATCATTTGCTCCATAGACAGAATTATTTATTTATTTAAATTTATATGCCGTCCAATCAGGAGAACCAGACTCAGGGCGGCGTACAACAGTTAAAAATGTATAAAAACAGATTTTAAAATCCCAAATCGCCCACTCACTTCCCCACCCTACTACCTCCCACCCCAATTAAAAGAATAAAAAGAAATAAAAGGGAATGGGGAGGGGGGGATACAACAGCACAATACATTTTTTTCAAACTAGAAGTGGATTTCTGATACTGTACCTACTATTTGCTTTTTTATTTTGTATTTTTGGCAACTGGTATGGTTCTGGTCTCTGCTGGGGATGAAAAAATGGCAAATGTACCCTCTGAAGCTGGCCACAGCTGATTCAAAACACTTTTAAACAGAACAATTTAACAACAATGGAACGAAATTGCTCAAAATGCAACCCATGCAGTCTTGAGATCTTGAGTGTTTTGATGAGGAGTCATATCAAACTTTGAGCAGAAATAAGAGCAAAGTCAGTGCTAGTTCAGCCTTCAGATGCAGGGTTTTGCATTTCAGGGCTCCCTATTGTCTAATAGTCTCAGTTATCTGGATGAATATGCACTAGCAGCAACCTCTACCTAGCTTTAGTGGTGCAGACATCCCCACCATAGGGTGGGGAAATGACATGCTTAGTAGAAGTGGAAACAGTAGCACAGTTCTAATCACTTCAAGTTGTGCAGACATTTCAGGCAATTCACAGATGAAGAGGCTATAGTTTTGAGTTTTCTTGGAAAGTTATCTTGGAAAGTTTTACTAATTACAGCAGTGAAAAACATTAGCAGTGAAAAAAGCAAACTCAATGCTAGAGATCATTAGGAAGGGTATGGAAAATAAGTCAGCAAGTGTCATTTTGCCTCTTTATAAATCTATGGTGAGGCCCCATCTGGAATACTGTGTACAGTTCTGGTCGCCATACCTCCAGAAGGATATTATGGAGTTGGAGAAAGTGCAGAGGAGGGCAACCAGAATGATTAGGGGACTGGAACACTTTCCTTACCATCTGAGGCTGCAACGGTTGGGCCTTTTCACTCTTGAATGACGGCGTCTAAGAGGTGACCTGATTGAAGTTTATAAAATCATGCATGGTGTGGACAAAGTAGATAAGGAAAAACTGTTTTCCCTATTGCATAACACTAGAACTAGGGGGCACTCCATGAAACTTTTGGGTACTAGTTCTCAAACAAATAAGAGAAAGTACTTTTTCACCCAGAGGATCACAGGTCTATGGAACTCCCTGCCAGAAAAAGTGGTGACAGCTGTCAGTCTTGACAGCTTTAAGAAAGGATTAGACAAGTTCATGGAGGACAAGGGTATCAATGGCTATAATTATGGATACTTAAGGACAACCTCCGGGTTGGAGAGATAGGCAGGATATCTCTCAATGCCATTTCCAGGGAATCCTAAGCAGGTGAAGGCATCTGCTTGGGAATACCCTGAAGGAAATGGCGAGCCACTGTGTGAGACAGAATGCTGGACTGGATGGGCTCCTGTGGCCTGTTCCAGCAAGGCTGTTCTTATGAACCTTGGATAAAGTCCAAACTCCATTCCACAACATAAGAACATAAGAACACAAGTTTGGACTTTATCTGATTTTGGATTTTATCCAAATCAAATGGGCGATGCATTGGATAACATCCAAAAATGGACTTTATCTGAGGTTCCTATACCAAATACCTTGGATAACGTCCATTTTAAAGCAGTTTTGGACTTTATGCGATGCATCACATGTGCATGAAAACCGTGACTTTATCCGAATCGGGCTTTATCCGAGGTACCACTGTACTCTAAAGCAAAGCAATCACACTTATATATGGCCCCATAGCTCTTGGTGCATTCTCTAGATGGTTCACAAGTTAATTAACATTTAGTCCCCAACATGCTGGGTACTCATTTTACCGACCTCAGAAGGATGGAAGGCTGAGTCAACCTTGAGCCCTGGTCAGGATCAAACTCACAACCTTTGGGTTGCAGCACCACAGTTTTAACCATTGCACCACCAGGGCTCTCTTGCTACTAGCATAGTGGATGTCAACAGAGGATAGAAGTAAGAGGCCAGTAATGTATAGACTAGGGATGCAAATTGTTCACACTTGTGCTAAAGAATGGAATTTTAAAACAACTCAGGGCAGACCTGATCTCACTGTCTCACTGACACTGCTACAGGAGATCTGACCAGAGGCTGCACTTCATAACCTCTCTTGCTGGACACCATTAAGCAAGGGAAGTGGCAGCAGAATTGAGGGCAGCTTACAACTGTCATATATTAAAAGTCATTAAACATAAGACCAAATGAAAAACACAAACAAAATCCTACCCAACAATTCACAGACCAAATGTAGGGAACATTCATCTGAACATATTAATCTTAATCTGGTGTTTGAATATATCCAGTGTAGTAGCAAACTGAACCTACATAAGGGCAAGGAATTCCACAGGCATGTTACTACACCCCATCACCCTGTTACAACATGACTGGAGAGTGTAGTTAAATGCAGGTATTAGGAATCTAATAGCAGAATATGAAAAACAAACTGAAAGTTAATGACTAGTTTATTTATTTTGTACCAACTAAAGTTTTGGGAAACTTTCCAAGAGTAGTGCTATGTAGAACAGGTTAAAACAGACTAAATTTGGGGGAAAAATATTCCACAGTTACTATCCAGAAGAATTTCCCGACGTCCCTTAAGTAAACACCAAATCCTTTACAAGGAATGTAATCTAAAACAACACAAAATAACCACCTAATTCAGAATCTGATATATCTTCTACTCATTTTAAAATAAATAAACAAAAAATAACCAGGCCATGATCCTCCCCTCTTGCATTTTTGATCACCATGTATGGATGTGAAAGCTGGATAGGAAAGGAAGCTGACAGGGGGGAAATGATCACTTGAAATATGGTGCTGGAGGAGAACACTGCAGATACCCTAGGCCTGTGATAGCCAACCTTGGCAACTCCAGGTGTTCTTGGACTTCAATTCCCAGAACAAATCAAGCCTGAACTATCTCTGGAGACAAAAAAATAATGAAGCTAAAGCTGTCCTATTTTTGACACTTTGAAGGCAAGATTCTCTGGAAAAGATAATGTTGGGCAAGACTGAAAGCAGTAATAATTTCGTTTCAAAAATTATTCTGGGTTGAAAGGATTTTTGATGGAGAAACTGCTCAGTGACACCTGAATGAGGCTCCTTTCATATCTCCAGGATCATTTCCCACTAAGTGGTCCCTATTTATCTACTTGCAATTTCTTGCTTTCGAACTGCTATGGGGCCATTCAACAATTATATGATCCTTTTTCTGGTAAAATTGACCCCCCTCCCCCCCTATGTAATCCAACCATAATTTTCGCTTTGACCCACTCCCCCCTTAAAATTACGTGATTTGAACCAAATAGTACTGTATATTGTACCACCAACCAGCGCTGCAGGGGAAATGGGTGGGCAGATCAATTGCACCGAAGCAGGAAGCGATGCTCTAGCCTAGCCTCTTGCTCTCCCTGCAACCAGGAAGCATAGCTTTACCCCTTCCATTTTCACCACATGGAGCAAGCCACAAAGGTAAATAAAACCCTTTCTTTTTATGCACAGGTTTTGTTTCCCACTGTCAGTTAGAAACAGCTCCAAATGGATTACATAATTTTGACCTGACCACCACCCCTGACCTCACGTAATTTTTCTGTAATTCGGATGGCAGATCCCCTCCCCCCCTTTGAGGATCACGTAATTGTTGAATGGCCCCTAGGTTGGCAAGAGCTGGGACAGAGATGGATGCTGAAACTGTCATGAAGTACACAGATCTTGATCTGCCAACTTGCTGGCCTTCCAGCTAACAAGGCGAGCTTCTTAAACACAGCCACCACAGCCCTGATTGAAAGCAGTAGGAAATGAAGAAAATCAAATTTGAAACTCCCTAAAGGAGATCACAAGCTTAGGTTTACAAGAGCTGAGCAGGATCGTTCAGGACAGGACATTTTAGAGCTCACTCATTCATAAATCAGAGACAACATGATGGCACATAACAACAGCAATATATCAACCAATCAGAGCATAATTCCAGTCACAGATTTCTCAGCCGTCAGAAATGGTTTTAACAGAATGTCCTGGTACATATCCAACTCATGTCAATTAAACCCAGTCGCTACATAAAAACACATCTATTGATATGTATTTCTTTTCTTTGTTTCTTTTTTCTTTCCTTTTTTTCTGTTGATTTTATTGTATACTGTACTGTGATGTGTTATATTTGATTTTCTTTATTTTAAAATTCAATGAAATATTTTAAAAACATATCTATATGGAAGCCACACAATATGGAATTGTCAAAAAGGTTCATGGAAGTCCCTATAGACTTAATTCACTGGGATGGCCAACAGCCTGCTAATATCATCTGGAGCCAACCTTGAGGAAATAATTAGAACCATAATAATACAATTGTACCTGCTTTCCAGGTGGCTCTTAAGATAAAGTATAGAAATGAATCGCATTGTAAAGTTGGAATAGCACATTCACGTGGTTGCCTTTGGGTGTGGTTGAGATGCTATGCACCCATATCTTTCTTTCTTTATGCATGTCAGATGCACCATCAGCATATAATAACATAACACGCACCCATATGTCTGTGCATGGAAAGAAAGCAGTTGAATGAATTAGAGGAGAATGTATCCATAAATGGAAGCATTATCTATGTGTATAGGACTATGAATACATAGACTTCAATTTCTTTTTGATAATGTCCAGCAGCATTTGGCAGGCATAGGCACCAGTAGGGAAAACATGCAAAAGTAATCTCTCCTTCATTATAGATCTAGTCAATCATCTTTTTTCAAGTCTACAGGATGTTATCACAAATGTATGTAAAACAATGTTCTTTTCTTGACAAAATTAAGTATAAAAGTGGCTCAAGTCGCTAAGACGCTGACTGGGAAGCGGAAGGTCAGCAGTTCGATTCCCGAGTACTGCAGGACGGAAATGAGCTCCCGTCTTCATCCCAGCTCCTGCCAACCTAGCAGTTCGAAAGCAAGAAATTGCAAGTAGATAAATAGGGACCACTTCGGTGGGAAGGTAACAGCGTTCCGTGTGCTCCGGTGTCTAGTCATGCCTGCCAGCCACATGACCACGGAAACGTCTGCAGAAGCAGACAGCGCTGGCTCTTCGGCTTAGAAACAGAGATGAGCACTGCACCCTAGAGTCGGATACGACTGGCTTTCGAGCAAGGGAAACCTTTAATGCCGGTGTCTAGTCATGCCTGCCAAATGACCACGGAAACATCTGCAGAAGAAGACAGCGCTGGCTCTTCGGCTATGAAACAGAGAAGAGCACTGAACTCTAGAGTCCGATACGACTGGCTTTCGGGGAAGTGTGACCTTTAGTGGAGATATATGACTTGGCACTGAATAGTACAAAGACTCTTCCCAGTTAATGAATCACAAACACCTCTCCCTTCAGACCCTCCCTCCATCTCCTCCCCTCCTTCCCTCCCTCCCTCTCTTTCTCTCTCTCTCTCACACACAGACTTTGCCATGTGTCACACTATAAATGGCTCAGCCAGTGTGCAAAAACAAAAGTGTGTCTTACGGAAGTCTGATAATTTTCAGGGTATAAATATTTTTCCACCATATAAAGGTCATATTCAGGAAGGAAGGGTCAGATGTCTTGGTTTTTAACTGTGGAAAATTAATACACCACATACTCCTAAATTATAGAAATTACAACTCAGGATAACTTGGCTTTTTCTCATTAAAAACACCAAACAAAACCACGATGGGCTTGCTTTAAACATAAGTATATAGTTCACATGTTCCTTCAGTTCCAATTTAACAAATCCAGTCTCAAACCTGCATTAAATAAAACACATTTAAACTAAATTTTTAATAGTGCACTAAAAGCATTTTTATTCTCCAAAGAGCAATGTACTGACTGAAAACAAGCCATTTCATATTCATCCACAGTGGGGGTTTTAGGCACGTTCTGATTTAGCCACTAATGCTTATTACCAGTCTATTTAGGACTTTTTCTATAATTCTGTACTACAGATATTCTAAGGATTTTAAAAAAAATAAAAAAAAATTACAGTACCTTGTTTTGCAGCCATAAAACCAAGTGAAGCTATCCAGACTATGTCTCTTGATTAGAAGAAGCATGTAGAATCTAATCCATTCTCTGAGGATAACTCCCCATTTCTTTCTCTCTCTCTCTCACACACACACACACACTCATTCATGCATATATACTCACACATGCTGCAACAAGATTAGAGAAGCCTTTTTCAACCTGAGGGTTGAATTTAATTTTACAGACTGTCTTGATGGCTGAATTCCAGTATTGGGCATAGCTAAATTCTGGATTTCACAAAACATTTCATAAGGATAAAAGGTTCAGCTAAATCAAAGAAATTGTTACCAACTCCCTGAAAATGGGAAAGGTGCCATCTTTCTAGAAGTAGTTAGTGGTTTTGCACTTTTGAAGAAACCTAATCTAAACTCAAAGTATCCAATATGGTGTAGTGGATAGAGTAATGGACTACGATTCAGAAGACCTGTGATCAATTCCACATCTCTGCCACAGAAACTCTGTGTGTGTGTGTGTGTGTGTGTGTGTGTGTGTGTGTGTGTGTGTGTGTGTGTGTGTGTGTAATTCGTAAAATCACACCTTAAATACCTCAATTTTCTTGAAAACCCTAATACAGCTGCTATAAACCAGTTCTGCCTTGATGGTACATAACAACAATGATTTAAAGCTCAGAAGATATTTACAAATATAAGCTGCTAGTTAATATATCCTGCTCTGACAAGGTGCTCTAACAAATGGTTGCTGGGCAACTCCATTCTTGGATGAATCTGATTTTGAGAATCATTTTAATCTACTTTCAAGAGAGGGTTTAGAAATAATCCAAATAGATTATTTTCTTTGGGAAAAAGAGGTAGAGAATGATTCTTCTAAATCTCTTGGACCCCTCACTGGCTTTCAACAACGTTTATGACGTGTGGGTTGGAAGCACCACACTTCTTTAATTCTGCTCCAACTATGATACCTGAACTGGTAGCCTGGGTTTGTGTTAGAGCATATGTTTTGCATGCAGATGATATCAGCTTTAATCCTTGATGTTTTCAAGCAGAGTTTGGAGAAGTTCCTGCCTAATAACATGAACAGCTTCTACCAGTCGCCATCAACAATATTAGAATATATAATGGATTTGACTCAGTATGAGTTCATGTCATGTATTCCTATAATTTCATAAAGTAATTCTGAGGAATTCTCTGCATTCTGTGGTTTACATTAGTTGACATCTAATGTTAAACTGTTGAATAAAATCATTAAAGCTCTGGCTTGAGGGCATCGTCAAAATGTAGATAAAATCAGCTCTCAAGTTTTCAACAAGTACAGAAATAATAACAGGGGGTTTAAATCAATGTCACAATGACAATGTACTGGATAAGGGTCAAAATGTAAGGCTCTCCTCAGGAGGAGAAAAGGTGCAGTTGTCTATGCTCTTTTAATCTTTTGCTTGGATTACTCTAACATATTGTACATGGGATTACTTTTGAAAAGGATTTGGGAAATCAAACCCAAATACTGTTGAAAATGTTATGTGATATGTAAGAAATCTGAAGATTGTGTTTTGTTAGCTGATATCTGGTCCCTTTCAAAATCCAGTTCAAAAAGCTGGTTCTAACCTTTCAAGCTGCAACTATCCTATAAACACTGTACCAGAAGGGCCATCACCTCCACATATATGTACTGTATCTGAATCTTGAAATCCTTGTTGAAATGCCTTTTCTGAGTGCCGCTGTCATGTAACTTGCTAGTAATCTTTGTAAGACACTCTGGGAGCCTGTTTCAGGTTAAGATCCTATAGACCAGGGGTTCGCAACATTTTCCCACCATGGGCCGGACCCATCCCCAACTCACAGCTGGATGGGCCAGAGGCGTGGTTCCACCCAGTGCTTCCCTTTCCCGTGGCGGCAGGTGTGCAATCAAGCCATTTTTTCAGCTGCTTTGGCAGTATCCACCACGTTCCATAAGCAGTAGGAGGGTGTTTGGAGCATTTTCGCTCAGTTTTTGGAATTTTTTTGTCATGTTTCTGCTGTGTTTTGGCAGCTAGAATGCAGCACTTTTACATTTCTGGGTTGTACAGTAAGAAACTGGGCAGTGCCGGGAGCTTCCCCCATCACCAGAAGTGTAAAAGCGCTGTGTTCTACAACACAGCAGAAACATGGCAAAAAATTCCAAAGACTGAGTGAAAATGCTCCAAGCACCCGTCCGCTGCTATGGAAAGTGGCAGAGGCTGCCAAGGCAGCCTCAAAAATGGTGCAATTGATGCTGCCACCACCGCGGTAAGTGACTTTTTTTTACTTCTAGTGGTGGTGGGAGCTTCTGGGAGTGCCAGGGTGGCCATTGTGGGCCATATTAATGAGCTCGACAGGCTGTAGGTTGCGAATGCCTGCTATAGACAGCTGCTAAGGAAACTGCTGCCTCTACTCTGGCTGTGGGATGCTGTCTCCAGACAGGCTTGCCTGAGAAACACTGGACTAGAAACACTGGACTAAACCATGGTGGTTCTGTCTTTAATTGTACTAGCAATGAATTTGTATTAATAATTTGAGTGTGATGAAGAAAGGTTAAATTTTCTTTATTAATCCTACTTTATTGAGCAGACTAGAAGCAAATATTGTGTGTGTTGTACCTACCCATCAATACATGTTAAGTGGTTTCTTTTAGTTAATGAAATATGGAGCGTCCCTTGTGGCGAATTTCATACTCATCATTAGGTGATGACTGTTACTTTTCCATTAGAAGTTTGGAGAGTTGAACTTTGTTTTGAGTTTAAAGCTTTAGAACCAGTTGCACTGAATGGATTTACATATACAGTACTGCAATGAGGTTTTTTTGTATTTTTTATCCATGTTCTTAGTAACACGCTGTGTACCCTTGAAAGAAGAGCATTTATGGAACAGCACAGAAGACAAAGAGATGACAAATATTACAAAACTGTAGTATAATAAATTGTTCCTCAAATTCAGCAGGTTGTCTGAAACGAACGATGAGTATGAAATTACATTTTTGAAAGAAAAAAAATGGGCAGGAAAAATTACCTTTCTAACAGCACAAACTGATGGATCCTTCTTTAGCAGGCCTCCCACTGGCTGGAGGGCAAGTGCATCTTTCGCATGAATGCTAGTATGCTACTTTCTAATCTCCTCTCTCACTCTTCCCGATGCTGCCACTATTACTGGTCTTGCCCCCTTCTTTGGCTACCTGCCATTTCTGCCATTTTTAAAAATTGTGTCAGAAGCACACAAGATGACTGGCACACTTTTATCCATTGTACCAGCTCTACATAAAGATGCGCTGGATGCTTAAAAAACTTCTTTATAAGGAATGACAATATTCAGGCTGTGAAGAGGGGGGAGGAGAGGCAACAACAATAGCCACCATCAACTGGGGTAAAGGGACTCAAGAAAAAAGTAAGGGGAAGGGGAAAGGGCAACTGCCTGTTCTTAGCATTCCACCAAATAAGGCATGTGCATCATCCCACTGAATGGTAGGGACAGTTTGCCTACGTATCAATATTCTGCTCTGGTGGAATCCAAAACACTTTGATTTTCGGGTCTGCAGATGAATGTTAACCTGTACTTAGGAAGAAGTGTTTTGCTTCACATGAACAGGAGACTGCACTCTACTGCATCATGTTTTATGCCAAGAAGATGCTTCATGAATCAGTATGACAATCAGTGGTTTAGAGTAATGTGGAAGGAAAGAATAATGTTTTATTAATACATATGCTGAATACAATAACCTTAAACTCAATTTCCAAAATGCCAGAGTCACAATTTTCATATCTCCTGAAATGCAACTAATTTTCAAACAACCTGATTCTCCTAATAGTATTAACAGTTCCAGCTATATTACTGCTTTATATCTGAAGTGGAGGTGTAGAAAAGTGCCTTTAAAACTGAAATTCCTTGAGGCAAAGAAACAGAACATTTGATTTTTAAGCTTATAAAATGAGTAGCACTAACATATGGCTGAATGAACTGCTACCAGAAAAAATAGAACAAGTGAGAAATATGTCCATATGGCCAAATGCATACCAAAATATATTTCATATTATTTTATCACTCCACTCCCATTCAAGCTTAGTTCAACAGATTTCTTATATTAGCAAAGAAAAATATACAGAAGTGTTTCAACAGCCTTTCTAGTTTTCACCTGTGGCTGGATTATACTTCTTGATTAAGTGACATAAATGAAAGATCCTCCACATATATAAAAATTCTTCTGTACACTCATACCAGGGACAAAGCTCGGTCAGATCCCTTCTCTCCAACATTTCACTTTCTAGATGAGAGGATTTATTTTGTATTGTCTTCTAGGATTCATGTTAACACCCTGCAACAGGTTTACCATACTAAAAAGAAGTATATCCTTATACAACAACCACATGAGAAAAAGTGCGGGGTTCTTATAACTTTAATCAACGTATAGACGTGATGTGCTCAACCTTCAGAAGACTGGTGTCCTCTCACTCCCATCCATGGAACTTAAAGGTCTACTCTTATTATTCACAGTCTCCAAACCCCACAAATATATATTTTTAAAGTTGAAATTTAGAAGTGATAGCCATGTGAGTCTGTGCAAGCTAGGCCATCTTTTAAAGGTCCTATTTGGCCCTCTAACATCCATAACACATACACACACCCAAATATGTGATGGGGAATGCTAGAAACTCTGAATATATAGCAAAGTTGCTGACCATGACCTCTGCAGACGACGAGAGGAATTTCACAGCAACGATTTAAACAAAATTTTGGGTCAAAGTGGGGATAACATCGGCTAAATGTAGCCCTACTATGGTGCAGAAGAAGACATTTCAGCTGTAATGGTTGGTTGCATGATGTACACCTGGTGAAATTACTTCTTCCAAACAAAGTGTACAAGCCCTGTCTCATGTGCAAGGGACTACTCTCAATCTAAGGTATACAGGTGGCTATTTCAGTCAGTCACTCTAAAAAAACGAGTGTCATGGAGACAACCCATATCTGAATCAGATTTTGATTCTACGGACAGTGAAGGAGTTATATCCTCAGGAGAAGAGCAACCAACACGGACATATCACTTTAGGAATCCCCGGAACCATCAGCAGCCTTTTTTAGGATGCTGCCGGATGAATCCAGGATGCAAAAAGACTTGATTTTTAATTTTTCCCTCTGGGGTTTTGAGTAAAAGGGAAACAGAGCTTTTGAATCTGGGGCTCAGTTATGTACTAACCCCAAGGTATCGTTCTTACCAAACCAGGATTGATTTACATAAATTGATGATTACTTAAGTTAAAAGTCTTTTATAAGGGTTTTGAACCAGCTTCTAGGGATATATTTTCCCCCAAGTCTTCATTTTGCCCTAATACTGAGGAGCCTTCTAGAGATGTTTCAAAAATTGGTTCTCGGGGATCTACAGAAGTTAGAATCCCATAAAAAAGCTGGTATTATAATTTGTCTAGTGATGACATGACATAAATTTGTTGGAGGATTTGGGAAATGACCCCTCCCTGGTATTTAAACAGGCAGATAAGGGAGGTGGGATTGTTTTGTTAAATAAACAACAGTACTGTATCTTGATGAAACCAGTAGGCAGCTTTCTGATTTGAAATTCTACAAGCCTGTTGCAAAAGGCAGCAGAGTGGTTGAGACAGGAAATGGGAAGGAGCAGAACAGCAAAGAGGTTAAATCTTAAAGTTTTTATGACCCATACTGTCCCAGTCCTGATGCAGCAAGGAGTGAAAGATATTTCAAATGTTGACATATTATAGGTACTGCACGGCAGCCTGAAGCACCCATTCTTTTGGCAGAGAACAATGAAAGAGGGAACATTTAGACACCCCACTTGCGACAAAATAAATTCTAGCTGTAAATTTTGTCTCAATTCTGTTCTCTTTAAAGGTTATACAGCCCTTTCTTAGGTGAAAATTATGCATCCTCTCTAGGCGAACTCTTTATTAAGTTTAGAGATCGTTTAAGATATTGCACTGGGTAGAAAAAGTCAATAAGCTAAATTGTCTGGTGATTGATGTTTAAGCTCCAGACAACCTGCAGATGTCATTTTCAGCATTACTGCTGCTGAATTGTATCCTTCTTGTACAGGGATGGCCAACCTTGGTGCCCCAGGTGTTCTTGAACTTCAATTCCCAGAAGCCCTGAGCAGCAGATGAGCTGACTTGGGCTTCTGGGAATTGAAGTTCAAGAATCTCTGGAGCACCAAGGTTGGCCATCCCTGTTCTAAGTAACAATGAAAACAGAGACAGCTGTGTTGACTCAACACTAAAGTCCAAATCCTAATTCCACAACAAGATGACACCTTTATTAGTCCAATTTTAGAATTCAAAAGGCATAAAATTGTAAGGAAGCCATTGGGACTAGTATCCCTTCCATAAGTGTAGAATTAAAAAAAAAATCAAGGAAAGAGGAGCAGGGCTAAACAGCAACTAAAGACCATATTTAAAAGCTTTTACATCCTCTTTCTGTGCAGGAAGTCCAGAGAAGAAGAAAAAAGAAAGGAGAAAGGTCTATGATGGATTCTTAAAAATCTGTCTTTATTCTTATTTGAGACTTGACTGTTTTGAAAAAACAAACAAACAACCTTCTATAGCTTTATATAGGCCATGCTGCTGTTGTACTTGTAATATTTATTTTATCTTGTTGTGTTAGGTACCCTGAGGACTTTGGGCATAGTGAATCATGTTTATTATTTATAAGCTTTGTCAGCAGCAGTTAACTTGCTAGCTTTGGACATGCAATTATTTCCAGTACAAGACTAGCCTGATATTTTAGTGCTGATTGTTCCATATGGAAAAATGTGTCATGCCTCACTGGCATGTACATTTTCATTAAACTTCTCTCATTTTGAAAAAAAAAATTTTTTAATGTTTTAATATGCTGCTTTATATTACTGTTGCAGATTTTATGCATGTTAGTATGTTGTTGCATGATTAAAAGTTAGCATTTCTTTTTTATACTTTAGTCCAACAGATTTTTGGACAATAGTGTTCTACTAATAATTGGGGGGGAAATGTTTTTCACTATATAGGCTAGCTTGAGGTTTATAACTCTTACCTCTCTGTTCCCATCTACTATTTGCTCAAAAAGCAGCCTTTTCTGCAGAATGCTATTACAGTGGTACCTCAGATAAAGTCCGATTCGGATAAAGTCGTGTTTTTATGCACACGTGATGCATCGCATAAAGTCCAAAACCGCTAAAAAAAAAATGGACGTTATCCGAGGTATTCGGTATAGGAACCTCAGATAAAGGCCATTTTTGGATGCTATTCAATGCATTGCCCATTTGATTCGGATAAAGTCCAAAATCGGATAAAGTCCAAACTTGTGGAATGGAGTTTGGACTTTATCCGAGGTTCTACTGTATGTCAAAAATTAATAAGGCTTAAATATATATAATAGTATCTTGTCATCATACGCTCATATCTGTGTACCTCATTTCCCCCTTCTATTTTCCTCATTATCAATCTTCCATTACTGTCAATAACTCTAAAGGCACAGACCTTTCTTATGAACAATGATAGGGAATTGTAGGATAGCTCAGAGCCAGCCCACTATGCATCCTGCAAGAACAGCCAGCCTGTGTAGCTGTACAGTCCCAGAGCATACCTAGAATAAGAGAAAATCAAACCTTCTTCTCCTGAAGTATCCAAATATTGGTGATCCTCATGAAAACTGTCCTGTGAATATAATGTAGTGGCCTTTTATCTACCCATACCTGTCAACCATCCTGATTTGGCCGGGAAAACCCTGTAATTTGACGTCGATTGACGTCATAACCCGCCGCGCGCTGACAAAACCCCGTAATTTGGCAGCGGGGGAAAACGCTTTCCGCACATGCGTGGAAGCGCTACGCCGCTTGCGCAGCCCCTATGCAAGCAGCGTAGCGCTTCCGCATGTAGAGGCTGTGCAAGCCGCGTAGCGGTCCCGCGCATGCGTGGAAGGGGTAAAACCCTTCCACGCGTGCGTGGAAAGCGACCTGCGCACAAGCGTTTTTCCAGAGCTGCAGGTTGACAGGTATGCATCTACCTTTCGCATCGCAGCATGACACCCATACCACTGATCCAGTTCCGCAAGCCACTTTCTGGTCCTGAGCCTTTTTGGCATGCAAAGTCATCATCAGCCCCAGGCCAATATTGATGAAGCTACTGCCCGTCATCAAGATGGATTCAAGTGGGATTTATTCCACCTGGGGACTATCACCCTTCCCTGTGGACTTTAGCATCTAAGGCCGTCAGTCTTCAGTGTGGTCAGGTTACTTAACCGCCACCTGACACTCGGCATTTTATCGCTGGCAGTATGGTCTACTTTATTACCATAGCAGAATAACCTTGCCAGACATTACATACTAAACCACTTTTGAATATTCTATACCTAGAAAATCCTAGGAAGAATTGTTTTGAGTAGAAATTAGCTTGATAATACAAAACAAATTTAAATCACTAAAACACTAGCCATGCACATAAATAAAATATTATACATCTCTCCCCCTCCTCTATAGTACTATTCTATAGAAAGAGTTATATGATTACATTTGCATCACATAAACTCAAACTTGAACAGCAGACAATTTCTTCAGACAACACAATATAACATTTGCGGAAATTACAAATAAAATACATTTCTCTATTAGAAACTTGAGTTTGTACAATTAAAAACCATTAATGAGAGTGGAAATTGCTACATTAATTTATGCAAGAGGTAAGGAATGTCTATTGTCTCCTTTCAAAAAACAGATGGAAGGTTAATCATATTTTGCCTGTAATGTAATGCATAGCTACTTCCCCTTCAGTTATTTCAGTAATAAGCATAACAATTTTCACTAACAAAAACTAAATTTAGATGACATTTATTTTAGATGCAACTCAAATAGTTTTATCAAGCCATTCCCCAGTGCACAATCTTTCACTACATACGGTGTGAAATTGTCCCTTACCCAACGATGATGAAGTGCTGTCAACTGATTTGCAGCCATATTGCACAGTCACTAGATAATTTCCAGAGGACGCTTATGTAGGAATGCTCATCCATTTATAAATCAACATAAAACTGTATAACGTTTGATAGGAATGAGCTGACCAGACAGTGAAATGAGCCAGAATGCAATAAAACAGCCCAAATTACCTATAATGTCATTACTTGTCAACCTAACAGGCAAGCATTGCAACTTAGTTATTTTTCAGATGACATCTCTGCACTGAGCAACACACACCTTAATAAAGAACTCTGCCAGCCTCATACAACCTTTGAACTGGGTGAAAAATGGCCAAAGTCCACTGCCACAACAAACTTCATATGACATCAGTCCTGTATTCCATGTCTTGTGGCAAAATTCCTACACTGACATGAGGGACAAAAATCTAATGTTGCCCAGAAGTAGCATCAGGATTTTGACAGAAGCAAAGGAGACCCAGGTGTGCAAGTGCTGTATATGTAGAAATAGCAGAACACAACACACAGACTGTATTCTTGTCTAACTATTCTATGTCCTGCTATACTCCAATTTTGCAGTGAATCCAACACCTCTTTCACCAAAGAAAGAAAGAAAGAAAGAAAGAAAGAACTTATACATTGTTTCAGGTATTTGTGGAAGGTTTCAGAACATATCTTCCACAAATGGGGGGGGACACCTGTATTTCTTCCGGCAGTGCATCTTTAACACCTAAAATTCACTATTGAAAACCAAGGATGATAAGGACTGGCTATTTCCAGCTTTGATGGTTAAACTTGTACAAGCTGCTCTGTCATTTCAAATCTTAGTCACAACTGCATGTGGATGAAGAGATATACAGTAGTTTTAAAAGAAACAATTTTCTTCTGATTGTTTGAGAAATCCTCAAGCCTGCTCACACCCTGCATTGGGAGCCAGCGTTTTGTTTAGTAGTTGCCATGAAGTTTCCATGTTTATCATTTTCAGAAAATATCAAGCCTATTGATTATCATTACATCCCAATGAGAAATGATGAAAAGAATGAATCAAAACCTATTAAGGATAATGTTGATTTTGTTAGAAATATTATTGATGCTGGAAATACAAGAGGGTTACTTCCTATGCACACAAAATGATCTTATTAGACCCAGTACCTGACATAATGAATCATGCAATGATGTGTTTGCTTTTTCCTCTAATGTAAGTGAAAATCTTGGGAGCTGGCTGTAAAAAAGAAATAATAGCAGCAGTTTTCCACCACTGAATAGTATTACTTCACATTTGTTTCCATGGAACATTAGGAATAATGTTTTCTCTGAAAGGCTGGAGCTGGCAGAAATGGAATAATAAACCACTAAACAACTTACCTATCTATCACATTTAAGTATGTGGGAACAAAGGATACTACACATTGGGCAATTTTGTGTTTTAACACAAAATGGAACCATATGGCTCCCAAATTCTACTTTTCATCCTTAGTTCTAAACTACTTAAGTGTGATAGATAGGTAAGTCACTTCCCACATGCCTCGCTGTAAAATGAAAATGTTTTTTTAAGAGTCCCCCCATGAAAACACTAAGAATTGGATAGACCAAGGCAGACTGATTACAGCTACCTGATTTATGAAGCCGCTCATCCTGCACTAAAATACATGTGACAAGGCAGTCATGTATATTTTATACTTGTATCCACCCAGAAGTTTTTAAGCAGGTAAACATTGGAGCTAGAGTTTGCAAAAGCTTGTGCCAAATAAAACATGTTGGTCTTCAAGATGCCACAGGATCCTTTGTTGTGTCTATCTCATTTGCCTCCAGTAGTTGGATCAAGGAGATCCAGTCTTACCATGGAAAGGGATACACAAACAGCATTTGAGTGGAGAGGGGGGGGGACATTTGGGTGGGGAAAGCATCTCAGGACCATCTCCACCCACAAAAACATTGCAACCAACCATGAAGAAAAATCACAGAAAAAGAAGCTGTGTGATGTAACTTATCAGTCTGCCCACAGAGGTGAAGGCTGAACTTTTGAGATTTTGACAAGTAGGAGGACAGCTTCACACATCCCTTCAAGTTAAAATACTAAATGTGACCAAAACCATAGTTAGCAGATGCATCTTCTGCTCTAAAAAACTGGCAAGCTCTTATATGAAGCATGTCAGCTTTCCAGCAGCAACAAAAGAACTTAGAATTTTTGAACAGCGTGAGCAATTCCAACAAGTTTTGATGTAGTCCTAAGAGCCTTCGTAGTGCAATGGTCAGAGATTACTCTGGGTTGAAAGGATTTTTGCTAAAGAAACTCCATTCAGGGGATGTCCAAATGAGGCTCCTTTCATGTCCCCAAGTGCAGCCCTCCGGTATCGAAAGCCGACCTTCCAGTCTCCAAACTCAGCATCTTAACCACTAAGCCACCAGGGGAGCAGCAGTGCAATGGTTAAACTGCTGTTGTTGTTGTTCAGTCGCACAGTCGACTCCGACCCTTTGCGACCCCATGGACCATTTTCCTCCAGGCGCCTCTGTCCTCTACCATCCCCCTCAGCCCTCCCAGTTCTGTGCCCATTGTGTCTATAATACCATCTAGCCATCTCATCCTTGGCCTCCCCCTTCTTCTTTTGCCCTCCACCTTTCCCAACATCAATGCCTTCTCAAGTGAATCCTCCCTTCTCATTTGATGTCCAAAGTATTTTAGCTTCATCTTTGCTATTTGACCTTCCAATGAGCAGTCAGGGTTAATTTCTTCTAAGATTGACCTATTTGTTCTCCTCGCTGTCCAGGGGACTCTCAAAACCCTCCTCCAACACCACATTTCAAAGGCATCTATTCTTCTGCGTTCAGCCTTCCTAATTGTCCAGCTCTCACATCCGTACATTACTACTGGGAAAACCATTGCTTTGACTATTCTAATTTTTGTTTGCAATGTAATGTCTCTGCTTTTCACTATGTTCCCCAGGTTTCTCATCGCTTGTCTCCCAAGAATCAGTCGCCTTTTTATTTCATGGCTGCAATCCCCATCTGCAGTGATCTTTGATCCTAAGAAAGTAAAATCTGTCACTGCTTCTACTTCTTCCCCGTCTATTTTCCAGGAACTGATTGGGCCTGTTGCCATTATCTTGGTTTTCTTGATATTGAGTCTCAAGCCAGCTTTTGCACTCTCCTCCTTCAGCCCAATCAAGAGATTCTTTAGGTCTTCCTCACTTTCTGCCATTAGGGTGGTATCGTCTGCATATCTCAGATTATTGATGTTTCTCCCAGCGATTTTAATCCCATATTGTGATTCCTCCATCCCTGCACTGCGCATTATGTGCTCTGTGTATAGGTTGAATAAGCATGGTGACAAAATGCAGCCTTGTCTTACTCCTTTTCCTATTCCAAACCACTCTGTTATTCCATGTTCTGTCCTAACTGTTGCTTCTTGGTTCATGTACAGATTTCTCAGGAGGCATATGAGGTGCTCTGGTATTCCCATCTCTTTAATTACTTGCCACATCTTGTTGTGGTCCACACAGTCAAATGCCTTAGTGTAGTCAATAAAACAAAAGTAAACTTGTTTCTGGTATTCCTTTGTTTTCTCCATGATCCAGCGTATGTTGGCGATGTGGTCTCTAGTCCCCCTGCCTCTTCTGAAACCAGCCTGCACCTCTGGTAATTCTCTCTCCACATGCTGCTGAAGTCTGTCCTGTATTATCTTGAGCATCACCTTGCTGGCATGTGGGATGAGCGCGATTGTTCGATAATTTGAACATTCTTTGGCATTGCCCTTTTTTGGGATTGGGACGTATACTGATCTTTTCCAATCCTGTGGCCACTGTTTTGTTTTCCAAATCTGCTGGCATATTGAATGCAGTAATTTGACGCCATCATCTTTTAGCGCTTTGAAAAATTCAACTGGGATACCATCATCTCCACTAGCTTTGTTGTTTGCAGTGCTCTTTAGGGCCTTTATGACTTCGCTCTCCAGGATGTCTGGCTCAAGTTCAATTTCTTCATCATTGTGAAGAATGATGTAAACTGCTGTACTGCAGCCAAAACTCTGCTCACATTGTAAATTCAATCCTGATGGGACTCAAGATTGACTCAGCTTTCCATCTTTCTAAGGTCAGTAAAATATTCATTACCCAGCATGTTGAGGGCAAAATACTAATTACATTTTGAATCACCAAGAGAGTGCACAAATACTATGGGGTGGTATATAAGTGCAATTGCTTAACCAATCTTCTATTTTCTTTGGTTGAAATGCATTTTTAAAATGCATGTAACAATATTCTACTTTCAGGAAGAAGTTTATTTCTATACAGTGGAACCTCATACAACAATTGCCCCATAAAGCAATGAAATTGCATAACAATTATTATTATTATTTTTGGGGGGGAATGGTGTCTCGCATAACGATTTTCCCTACGGAAAAAATTGTACAACAAATTTTCAATGGGAAAAAACACTTAGCAAATCGTTGTATGATGCATCCCATATGGAAAATCGCTATACAATGCATGCATCATATAGCAATTGTTTTGTACAACAACGAGCCCCGTGGAATGGATTAAAATTGTTGTATGAGGTACCACTGTATATGAAGCCAAATACTTGTTCAGCATGGTTCTTCTGCCTTTAGGCATGTAATCTTATGCACAGTTATGAGGGATTAAGGGCTGTAAACACAGCAGGATTTATTTTCAAAGCAAATTCAGACTCTTAACTAAAGGTGTTAGGTCCAGAGCTAATACAAGTGATTGTGTATTTAACTGTAATCATCTCAATCTAGGTTGCTTAAAAAGTTTTTAACAGAGAATCCCAGAAGTTATGCAAAGCAGAGATACACATTGGTAAGAAAAGCCACTAAACTTTATTGAATGAAATATTTGATTTCATTAAAGAAATTATCGCACTAGGTATGCTGTGTTGCAAGCTTCAGAACATACACATTCAGGTCGGTGTGACTATACCTCCCAACATTTTCCACCACTGACTATACAGTAGACCCTCACATAACGACGTTGCTTGGTTCCCCAAGTAGCGTCGCTATAGGGGAAACGTCGTTGTGTGGTTTTCAATGGCAGCTTCACCATCTATTGGCAAAAAACTGTCATTATCCGCACAACGATGTTAAAAAAGTCGTTAACTGCACGATGGTTTTTTATCGTTGTGCGGATAGTCACGTGGCGAGTGACGACGTGTCGTTAAGCAGAAATGATGCTATTCAAAAGCGTCGTTAATCGAGGGTCCACTGTACTGTCCCTGGTTGATGGGAAGGGCAATTCAGCACCACCAAGAAAGCTACTCCTGCTCTAAGTACTGTACTCTGTGAAAGAAAACTCCCATTCTTAGTTCCTTTTAAATTTGCAGGGACTCATTGGCTGGTTCCATGCTTAAGAGTGCCTTTACAGAAGATAGGCCTCCATCAATCCAGTTACTAGACAGGCTGAAATTCAGTAGAAAATCTCAACCAGAGTAGGCCTACCAGTAGTAAATCTCAACCAGAGTAGGCCTACCAGTAGTAAATCTCAACTGGAATAGGCCTAGTGAATTTGTGGGGTTTTGGTGAGTCCATTCCTCTGAAAGTTCAATTGATTCAAAATGGCCTTTTCAATCTGCAAATTATTACTGGCTTTCAAAGATATGTAAAGAAGGAATAGCTATGTGTTAAAATTACCCAGCAAACCATATTTGAATAAAAGACTCTGCTCATACAAAAGACAAGTCCCCAACTATGGCCTTCCATTTTATAGTGATGTTACATGTTTACTAAAATAATGCAATTATCTTTAACTTTGCATCTATCAATACAATGTGCTTGTATCATTGTAGGCTGCAACTTGTATCCGAAAATGCATCCCCCCCCCCCCCCCCGAAGCAGGAAAAATGTCATTGCAGTGAATTTGTTTAAGGTGGATCCCAGTTGCCAGAAGTGACCCACACACTATGATATCGGAGCCATCCCCTGCGGTAACCTTTCAAATACTTAAAAGATTGCTTTTTCACATCAGACCAAAAGCCTTGGAACAGCCTCTGGCTTTATTATATTATGTTTTTCTCCCACAACTTCTTTTCCTGAAAGCCTTTTGCAGCCATCTCTGGAAAATATCTAGAATTATTTCTCACCTCATCCCTACACAGGGCCGCCATCGGGGGGGGGGGGGGGGACTAGGCCCGAAAATGATGGCCCCCCAGCAGTGGCAGGAAACCACTGATCTGCACATGCACAAACAAATGACGCATGCACAGGAAACCATGGGGGCAGGGCGGCGCTGAGAAACCACTTATCTGTGCATGCGCAAACAAATGACGCATGCACAGGAAACCCCAGGGGCATGACCAAAATGTGGGGAGGGGGCTGTGTACTGGGCCCGGAAATTTCTGATGCCGGCCCTGTCCCTACATAAGTTTATAAATATGCTTTGAAATACTTCATGCATTTAAAATACTTTGTCTGAGCTTCTGCATTTCTTTCCTTTCTCTCAACTCCAGAATATCTGATGTCTTCTACAAATTTTATAACTCATCCTGTCAAGAGCTATCCTAAGATATATTAAAAAAAATAAGTACATAGAAGACAAAATGTATTTGATTTAATTATGCACTAGGCTTCATGTTTTCTTGGAGAATGAAATATACCATATTTGCATGTGTATAAGATGCACTCCAATTCCCAGTGTATTTTAAGAGGGAAAAATGCATCTGTACACTGGTAAATACGGTATTTGCCAGCATATAAGATGCATCAGAGTATAAGACACACTCAATTTTTCTGGTGTATTTTAAAGGGGGGAAAGTGAATTTTATATGGTGGCAAATACAATATATCTCAGAGAAGAATACACAAAAAAGTTTGCACTATACTTTATTGAATATTTATATACCACATAATTTTATCTACACAGATTTTTAGAAAGTCAATGTTAGATCACAGAAACACCTTTGAATGGGCTTTATTGCACTCTGAAATTTACTTCAGATTACAAATCCCAAAATGCTCCTAGAAGGGAATGGCAAACCACTTTTGTGTATTCTTTATCTAGAAAAGGTAATCATAAGGCGTAAAGTTGTTATTATTATTATGATTAAATAAAACACTTGATATTGTCCTTTTTACATGGCATATGGGAGAAGATGAGTGCATGAAAATTACAGTACAGTGGAAACTCATACAACAATTGCCTCGTATAACAACAAAATTGTCTAACAATTAGGTTTTTGGGGGAAATGGCGTCCCGCATAACAATTTTCCCTATGGAAAAAATCCTACAACAATTATTCAATGGGAAAAACCACTTAGAGAAAAAAATCATTGTACAATGTATCCCATAGGGAAGATTGCTATACGATGCATGCATCATATAGCAACTGTTTTGTACAACAACGAGCCCCGTGGAACGGATTAAAATCATTGTATGAGGTACCACTGTATGTGTATATAGCAAGTCAGGTGATTTGACACAGTGTATCTGTATCTTAATTTTGAAAAAACTAGGTAGCCATATTGCTACAACTACTGTATATGAATTAAAGATGAAATACAATGATGCAAGTCATTAATTCGTTTTTCCAAAATGCATACAATGAAAAGTTGTTTACAATACCAGCTATTCTCCATCCATTTAAGTTGTTCCTTGGCTTGTACCCTTAGTGTTTTTTGCATGTTCTAAAAGATAGAGTATGACTAACCAAGTCAGAATCTTCATATGTCAGGTTAAGGATTTGAATGAACTAGTTTAACATAATTGAGTATAACATTTGTTAGCTAAAGTTTCTAGAAATAATTACAACATTGGTATTTTCAACATGATTGGCAGATTTACTAAACACAATCTGAATCAAAACTTCCATGCTACACCAAATTCTGAAACAGAAATGATCTGAAAAGAAAGAAAAGTGTGTTCTAAGCTAACAGTTTTACCATTCATCCATTCCTTCTTCAGCTGATTTATAGTAAAGTTCGTCCTTGTTCGAAAGCCAATTGTTCAATGGACTTCAATGGACTTGTGGCAGGCATGACTAGACACCAGAGCGCATGGAACGCTGTTTACCTTCCCACTGAAGTGGTGCCTATTTATCTACTTGCAATTTCTTACTTTCAAACTGCTAGGTTGGCAGGAGCAGGGACAGAGACGGGAGCTCATTCCATCCTGCAGTACTCGGGAATCGAACTGCTGGCCTGCCGACCCCTTCCAGCCATCAAATTCAGCAGTGATTTATACATTGCACAAAAAGGAAGGAATTGCTTGTCTTCCGAACAGAACCCAGGATGCAACAATTGTTGCAAAGGAAGCAGATTAAGTGATAGAAAGAATCTTGCCAAAGGGACTTGAAGAACTCTAATGTTCTTCCAGCACAGGCAGCAGAGAAGGGAAGAATATCCAGCTTGCTTATACAATATAAAAGGAAATAACAGTCATAACCAGGGAATGTCTGGTTTGCTGTTTTTGATTCCCCAAATAGCATTTACTTTTTCCATTCAAGAACTACTGTTATTACATTTTGTGAGAGTTCAAACTTTACCGCTAGCATCATGCACAAGTGGCACGCAACTAGAAGAAAATTTTATTTTTACTAGATCTCAGCATCTTCTAAAAGCAACCCTGCTTTTATATATATTGTCAGTGTTCAAGCTGCATCCCATCTGTTATCTCAATCATCCTCACAACAGCCCTTTACATTTGGTCAATACTGTAATACCAATTTTACAAAGAGAGATAAGGGACAGACATGAGATCTAAACCACAAGCTTCTCAACTCATACCTCTCCAATATCAGTAATGGGCTTCCTATATTCAGGAAACACAATGAACAACACCTCATTGAATTGTGGGTGTGTTGCAAAGTGATTATATGCAAGCCACTGGGTTTCTAAACCAGGACACAAAACTCAAAGGTAATAAGCCTTCCACACAAAATATCACCCAGCTAAAGGCTGATTGTGTATTCTACTGTATCCCCACATCATGTTACTTGCACAAGAAAAATAAAATCAGACTCTTCACCAACTATTTTAAGCATCAGCCCAGGTGTTCCAAAACTATACAATGAAAACAGCAGATTTTTTTTTGTAATCCCTGTTCCAGTTCAATTATTTATAAAATGCCACTGTATAGCTCTATGCAGCTGTGGCAAGAATGTATATAAAAGAACCACATGTGAATACCTGTGTGGGGATTTGTTGCGCTTGTAGTATGGTTCAATTCAAAGTATTTTTTTTTCTGATCACACAATGGAAAGGCCAATGTGAACCCTGGGAATCCCAGCCAACAAATCAATATCTATTTCTGTGCAGGTTAGGAAGCCCTATAAGTCCTTGGGCCATTTCCATTTTTAACAGGAAACTAGGCCAGAGCTAGGTTATGAAACCTTCAATCTAGGCCCTTTTCCAGGTGAGTGAAATGTATCTGAAGATACATTCCATGGGCTGGAATTCCCAATTCCCAAATTGTATATTCCTCCTGATAGCTTCATGTTATTGATATGTAACAGAATAATAATACAATACAAAAGGAAATCTATAGAAAACAGTGGTTTGGTTAACATAATCTGTTCTGGAAAAAATTAATTGGTTTTCAATACATTCCTATGGGAAACTGTGTTTCAGTTAATGCATTTTGGTTTTTAATGCATTCCTATGGGAAATTGCATTCAATGCGAAATTCGGTTAAAGAGTTTTCACTGTAAGAAACACCCTGGAGAGGGCATTAATTATGTTAACCAAGGTTCCACTGTACTTTCATTTTCTTTTGTAATTCTCCTTTTACACACATCATCTATTTGTAGCCTGATGATCGATCCATATAATTTACGTAATGCAGCACCTAATAATATCATCCACAACATGACTCATATACTCATCCATTCTAGTATCTGATAAATATCATATTGCATCTTTCACAGGACAAACAAGACAGCCCCTTATGCAGAACAATAAATGGGCATGAGCTGGATCTTGGAATGGCAACAAACAAATAAACACACAAACTACTAGTGCAGAACACGTCAATTGAACAGGACATCAGGAACCATCTTGAGTTCTATCATAGGAAAAAGATGGCATAAAAATGATATAAATAAATATATATTTTTCATCAAGGTATCCACTCATGAAGAAAATGCCTTAAATACAGTTTCCAAAGGGCATTAATAAATCAAGAATTCATCAAGAAGCTCTATTCTGTCTCCTATGGCCTGAATAAGGACAAAATCTTTCTATCTCACTCCACATGTTAATTAATTTCTGCAGGTTTCTCTGCATTAGGTAAAGGTTGCCCTTGCTCGAAAGCCAGTCGTATATGACTCTAGGGTTCAGTGCTCATCTCTGTTTACAGCCAAAGAGCCAGTGCAGACATTTCTATGGACATGTAGCAGGCATGCCTTGACATTGGAGTGCATGGAACACTGTTTACCTTCCCACTGAAGTGGTACCTATTTATTTACTTGCAATTTCTTGCTTTCAAACTGCTAAATTGGCAGGAGCTGGGACAGAGCTCATTCTGTCATGCAGTTCTTGGGTATTGAATTCCGACCTTCCAGTTGTCAAATTCAGCATCTTAATCATCTGAGCCACCGCAGTACCTTCTCTGCATTACAACCCTGTAATAATGCTGTGTATTCTCAGTTGTACTGTGTGGCATAAAACTGTGGACCTCAATGCAGGCAACTATGAAAGAGTTAGGAATCCTTAAAATGTAGATTTATCTCATGATGCTGAATACTTCATAAAATCTGTGATTTATCAAGAATAAAAAGAGTAAAGGCCAAGGAGCCACAAAATACCAAAAGCCAGAAGGTTATAGTACTTCAGACACATGATGAGAATTTACAAGAATAGATTGTTGCAAATGGTCATTCAAAATAAAACATGGGGAAAGGTGCCGGCAGGCAGAAGAACACATTGTCTGAAGAATTCAGGGGGTTCATTGGGTGTTGCACAATGATGCTCTGCAAAAAAAATTACTACCTCCACCGTGGGTGTGGTTAACTCTGTGGGTGTGGCTAACTCTGTGGGCCATGCCCACTTGGCCTCCCTACGCCATGGACTGGGGTAGGGAGGTGGGCGTGGCTGGCCAAGAGGGCGTGGCCTGGGGGAATTTCTGCTACTGGTGCCCGGGCACCTGTGGGCACCAGGAGCAGCTCAACACTGGTGCTGCATAATATCATTGTATGCAACTACCACATCCAAAGGTGGTGTAGCCAAGATAATTTCAAATTCCAGTGAAAAAACAAAAAGAAGATGAATTTGAAGAATTGGACTGTTTAGTGCTAGATCACCTTGTCAAAGAAAAAAAAACATCACAAAGTTGTCCCCCCCCCAATCCATAGTTGTTCATCTTCCCCCAAAACTCTTCTACTTTTAAAATGTCAAATCTTTTTGCTTTCTACTGAGCACATGAACACACACAAACTAATGCTTTGACAAAGCAACTTCCCTCTTGCCCCCTACCTCACAAGGAAGGACAATGTACATGCGCATGCACACCCACCAGCACTGACCTATTTCGAGAAAGTCTCTTTCCCAAGACACTTATTTTTAAACAGCTTTCCTAGGCAGAGTCCCTGTTTATTTTTATTTTTACAGGTTAGTTAGTTCTTCAGTGGGCAAGATAAGGAAATAGTCACTGAGATCAGAAAGCCTTCTTAAGGCAAGTTCTTTGAAATATACCCCCACAGACTTTTCTGCCTCTGTATGGTCACTTATATATAAAAAGACCAAAAGTTCCTGTTGACTTCACAGCAAAAAATACAAGTAAACTTATATTTTCCTCCCTGTGTAGTCACACCTCATTCAGCAACTCAGAAAATCAGATCTTCTGTTATCTCTCTACATTTTCTTATCTTCACACAAAACAGTCTTCCCCAAAACCAGTACAATCTCTAGAACTACAACATACTTTACAACACAGTGTCATCAGCATCTCACATGATGGGATAAAAACCTCACAATGTTTGTTGTTAAAGTGACAAATACTAGCAGTTACAGCTGCATTATCTGACTCTGCACAAGGTGTTTTTAAAAAGAAAACTTTAAAATACAACACTGAACTAAAAAAGAACCCACCCTTAAACAAAGAAAAGGAGCTGCCCTCACATGCTTTACTTTGAGATTGTACTCAAAGGCAAGAAAATGTGCTCAGTAGCTGACCAGGTAGCAGCTATTAAAAAGCAGACACAGAGACAAGGGGGCAGGGAAGGAATGGCAGTTCTGTTAGACAAGAAAAGAAACAAGCCCCTTTCCTTTGTCCTTCTCCTCTTTCTAGAAGCAGCTATGATGATTATTCTGCAAAAGGAAGATACTTATACTCATGCTCTAAGGTCAAAGTGTGCTGCACCCAATCACTGAAAGCTGGAGGCTCCGTATTTTGGTAAATCACACCCAGAGGCAGGCAAAGTATCAACATGACAAGCATACTGTGATGTTAGCACACTCATTGCTATGATTAAAGGACGTGTCTTGAACAGGCCAAAGGAGCACATCTTATATGTATTAAAAAAACACCACTGCAACTCTTACTACGTCTTTGAAAAGAAGCAAAGGTGCCCTCTTTGTTAGAGCCTATCCATCCTAGGACCAGTTGGGCTGCAGAATCCTGCCTAGGTTTTCCCCAATCCTTTTCTCTTAATCCTTATCCCACCCACATTGTCTGGTTTCTTTGAAGGCAGCCAGGTGCCTCTTCCATAAGAAACAGGAAGTCACTCTGAATGCCTCCCCCCTCCCTCACCACACAAAGGGTCAGCAGCCGCACTCCTTCTTATTCCCTAATCCTCCAGGCCAAACCAGGCCACCAGGGTCAAGCAACTCCCTCCCTGGCTGGACAAAGAGGACAGCAATCGCCTTTGCTAAACTGAGTCAAAGAGAGCTATTCTTGTTTCTAAACAACACACCCACACAGCCACGCAGAATCCAGGCAGCCTCCCAGCAAGAGCAAGCATTCCCCATAGAAGGTAATTTGCCAACGGGCAGCTGGGCTGTCTTGGCTTGGGATGGTTTGTGTCCTTCCTTCTTTACTCCCACCCCCTCCCCCAAAAAGAAAAGGAGAAAAAGAAAGGATGACACAAACCATCCCAAGCCAAGTCTGCCCAGCTGCCCGTTGGCAAATTACCTTTTATGGAGGAGAAAATAAGAACAGAAGCCAGATCAGCCTTCTCTCTATGGCTGGGAGAAGGGAAATGACTGTCTCCTCTCCTTAAGTCAGGGGTGCCCAAACTACAGCCTGTGGGCTGGATCCAGTCCCCGATGCCAATTCATCCGGCCCGTGAAGCCCATACCTGTCAAGAATCCCGGATCGGCCAGGATTTCCTGTATATCTCCGCTCATTCCTCCCCTTTCCCGCCGCCGTCCTGTATTTGAACGGCGGGGAAAGGGGTTACTGTGCACACGCGCCCATCGCAAATGGGCTCTGCGCATGTGCAGAGGGGTTCTGCGCATGCGCAGATGAATTGTTGTGGCACATGCCCACCCGGGCTGGAGTATGACGGGTATGGTGAAGCCTTCGTCACTCCCGGAAGTGAACGTAAAACATGCCCGTATAGTTTTACTTTCACTTCCAGGAGCGATGAAGGCTTCGTGGGCCAGATGAATTGCATCAGGGGCCAGATCTGGCCCACGGGTCATAGTGATCGGCCTCCGGCCCACGGCTTGAAAAGTTTGGGCACCCCTGCCCTAAGTATCCATCCCATTGATACTGACACTTCTCCCTCCCGGCTTCCTCTCCAACAGGGATCTCTGTCTCTCGGGGTGGGTGGGGGGAAGGAAGAAGAGACCAACTTACGGAGGTGTAGCTGCTCTTCCGGCTCCGGCTCTCCTGCTCTTGAAACTGCAACCCGGCCAGGTGCCTTTCCAGCGCTTCCCAGTCCATCGTGGGCAGCTGAGGCTCCTCCGGCTCTTTCAACCCCGACGAGGAGGAGTTCTCCAGTGGGCCCCCATTGCTGAGCCGGCCTCCCCCCGCCCTTGTCGTCGCCGTCGTGTTTCCCGGCGGGGGCGGCTGGGCTTTGTGAAGGTGGGGGGCTTTCCTGTACCCCCCTTTGGGTCCAGTCCTGCGGCCCGGGGGCGCCGCCGCGTCGGCCTGGTGGTTCCGGAGGTCCAAAGGGTGGTGGGGGCGGCGGGGCTGAGGAGGCGGGTGGTGCCGTTGGTGGTGGTGGTGAGGAGGAGGGTGGCCGTTGGGCACGGGCGGGGGCATGGCGGGCAGGGCCAGGCTGGTCCTCCTCACCTCCTCCAGCTCCTGGGCTAGACTCCTCCTGGCAAGGGAGGTTCTGGCGTCGGAGCCGGCATAGTCCCCCTCCTCCTCCCACCCATCAATCTCTTTGCTCCGGGGGTCCACCTGGAAGTCGTCGTCGTCGTCGTCGTCGTCCTCCGAGTCCTCCAAAGCAGCCAAGTCCAGGCTGGTCGGCGAGGGGGAAGATTTGCATTCCGAGCAAGGGGTCACTTTGCTGGAACTGGATTCCGACGAGCTGGAGCGGCTGCTGCTGCAAGAGGGGTCGCTGCCTAAATCCATGCCATCCTAGACGAGTCGAGAGAGACAGACAGACATCCGGCGCGTTAGAAGGACAAGACAGAAAGAGGCCGCCAGATAATCATCGTACTTTCGTGTCAGAAATTATTCTGGGCTGAAAGGATTATTATTATTGTTATTATTATTATTATTATTATTATTGCTGTAGAAACTCCTCTCAGCGGACGCCTCAGGGAGGCTCCTTTCATGCCCCCCAAGATCTTTCCCCCACTAAAGTGGTCCCTGTTTATCCTGCTCGGTTGGGCAGAAGCTGGAGATAGAGACGGGCGCTCATGCTGCCTTGCAGTACCCGGGTTTCGAACTGCCGACCTTCCCCGCAACGAGGCGAGCTACTTCACCACTGGGCCGCCGCAGCCCCCTCAGCTGCTGGCGCTGAGGGAACAACCACCGCCCTGCCAGGGCTGAGGGAAACCCCAGAGCCGGGATTTCCCGCTCCTCCCTGGGGCTTCGGAGGCTGCCAGGCTGAGGAAAGGAGGCAGTTCTCCGCCACTTTCCCCAAAAGTTTCCCGCCAAACCCCCACCTAGGCTGGCCTTTCGTAACTCTTTCCACAAAGGGCGAGTGTGTGGTGCTTGTGTGTGTGATGTGTAGGCAAGGTGGAGGGAAAACGCCTCTCTCTTAGCCCCACCTAGAAATGAGTCAGGCGCGGCAGCGACGCCTTTCCTGGCGCTCACCCGGTGCGGCGGCGGCCGCTGTGTAGGGGAAAAAAAGGGGGGGAAACACGCCCCGCGAACAGTTTTATTTTTTTCTCCTCAACACCAGCAAATCCTGGCCCGCAATGGCACCGGAAACTTCCTCTCCGTTCCCGGCCTCCCCGCAACCGGCGTAATAAGTCAGTGAGAAAATCCTGGACCCACACCGCCCCCTGCGGGTACAGCCGGAGAGGTCTGGGGAAGGCGCGGGAGGAGGAGGAGGAGGAGGAGGAGGATAGGGTCACAGCTAATGCGGAGGCAAAGCAAAGCAATTACATTTCTATATCGCCCCATAGCGCTTAGTGCGGGACTGCAGTGGCTCAAGTGGCTAAGACGCTGACTGGACGGCAGCAGTTCGATACCTGAGTACAGTACTGCAGGATGGAATGAGGTCCCGTGTTTGTCCCAACTCCCACCAACCTAGCAGTTCGAAAGCAAGACAATTGCAAGTAGATAAATAGGGAACACTTCGGTGGGAAGGTAAACAGCGCTCCACGCACTCTGGTGTCTAGTCATGCCTGCCACATGTCCATGGAAATGTCTGCAGAATCAGGCAGCGCTGGCTCTTTGGCTATGAAACAGAGATGGGCACTGAACCCTAGAGTCAGATACGACTGGCTTTCAAGTAAAGGTGACCTTTACCTAGCGCTCAGTGCACTCTCTGGGCGGTCCACAAGTTAAGTAGCATTTTGCCCGCCAACATTCTTCTTTCATGTGCAGATCAAACCCTTGACTGACAAAATCAAGCCACTTTCTTGGCTTTGTGGTCTCTTAAATCCTCATCAGTGCATGTCTCTGGCAGTAATTGGCAAACCAGTAAATGAGCTGGATTCTGTATTTCTTCACATTCACAGCAAGTGTTGCCTGCCAGCAGCTCCCACTTGAGCATGTTGGTCTTGCATTTAGGGTCTCCAACCCTCAGCCTATTTAAAGTTCTCCAAGTGACGTGGGGGAGGTTAAGTTTCTCAGCTATATCCTCCTTTAATACTTCCCAACATGCTGGGTACTCATTTTACAGACCTCGGAATGATGGAAGGCTGAGTAAACTTCGTCCCAGGTCAGGATCAAATTCACAACATTTTGGCTGCAGTACAGCAATTTAAATGACTGCCCCACCAAAGGCGAGGAAGAGGTGCTTGTAGGGTCAGGCTCATTGTGTCCCCTCCCCTCCCTCTACATCAGTAGACAATTATCCATACATTATACCCAATGTCATCCTCTCCTTGCTGGTGTGGTACAAGCATCAAGTATTTTATCTTCCCCTCCAGTTATTGGCACTCATCTGCGAAACCGAAGTGTTCCAGCCCCTGGCATTCTTTGGAGAAAAGCAAAACGTGCTTTTTGGACTTTTGCAGAATGCTTCCTGCCAACACCAGAGGAAGCAAACCTTCTGCAAATGTCTAAAAGCAGAGTTGAAGTAGCCACCTCAGGCCGTAAAATGAATTGTTGACAGGTCATTAAGTAGCAACAAACTTTTAGTTATTGCGTCCAGCATTAATTATATTTGTACTGGTAGCAGTGGGTTGAAATCCTCCTTTCCCTTCTTTTTCTCCTCCAACAAGCATTTCGTGCCTTTCCCAAGAGGAAGATAAGTCCACCTTGATTTAGACAGTATCATTTCAATATGCCAGTCCAGGAAGGGAACTGGAAGGAAGAATCCACATAGTGATCTGATATATTTGCATTTCTTTGTGTATTTTATTTTAGGGTTCTAGAAACTGTGTATGTGAAGCCGATTCTTCTATGTTGTGGATGTCTTACCAACAGTTGAGAAATATATCTTGGATTTTATTCTCATTTGGTTTTGTTATATAAACATTTTTATAAACTTTATGATTGCAATCTAATTTAAAGCTTGCTAGGTAGCCCATAGAACCAGAGTATCTTACATAAACATATTTAGGACTGTTGAACGTGTTAAGTTTCAAAAACTTTCAAATCTATAAGTCTGACACATTGGATTTTTCATATTCCATTCTCAGCCTAACACCACAGCTAAAGCTAGTTTATAGTGGACCTTTGAATCATTTTAACATACAAAGAGCTCAGGGGAAGCAGGCAGAAGGTATACCTTGAGCTCAGTGAGATGCCTCCTGTGCAACTTCCTACCATCACTAAATATGGAGAGTCTGTTGAACAATCACAGTTAATGGTCATTGACAGTCCTCATCTTTATCGGTTTATGCAGTCTGTAGTGCCAGGGCATAATGGCAAATGGGAAGACCACTGTTATTTTCAAGAGTTTAGTAGCACATATTATTTCCTCCATCAAGCTCTTGATTTGAAATGGTTAGAATTAGTTGAGTTGGCTTGCTTAATGGGGAAAGGAATGTTTTCCAAAATATCGCAGTCATTTCCTGAAATATTTAGATGTTTAAATTATGTGTAAGTGCAAGAATGCAGAGAGAGAGAGAGCCCCTTAATTGGATGAGATAAGCATGAGGCAATTAATGGTGCCATTCCAATGCCTTTACAAATGGGCATGATATGAGCTTCCTCCCCATCATACTTGCAAAGATTATGTCAATATGTCCACCCCAAATGCCATTACAGCAAGTGGCTTAGAGCCAAGATGATGAAATCACATCCCTTCATGGGGGTATAAAAAGAGGCAAGCTCTATTTTAGATCAAATCTCCCCACAGACCAGAGGTGCCAGGTGCTGTGGGCCCGCTAGCCTATGGGTATTCCCCACTACCTTTCCGGGGCTTCCTGGTAGCTGATTGGAGAAACTTGCTTGGTATGCACTGCTGCTTTGATTTCTTGTTCTATGTTGATTATGTGCTTGCAGAAAGATATGTCTAATAAAAGAAACAAAAGAACCTGAGCCTAGTAGGTTTGGCCATCCTGCTTGGTAAAACATATCCCTTTTCCCTTTTTTGTGTAAAGCCATCTATCACATTTTCTGACAGTGATTTCCACAATGAACCACAGAGTTAGAAGTGATCTTAATACAGGTACATCTAATTCAGTGCTGGGGAACATATTCCACAGTCTTAAGCATTGTTTGACTGCAGGCCCCACAATGGTCTAGGGTTGATAGGAATTGCAATCTGACATCTGCATTGATAAAGGTAAAGGTCACCCTTGCTCGAAATCCAGTCGTATCTGACTCTAGGGTTCAGTGCTCATCTCTGTTTCATAGCCAAAGAGCCAGCACGGTCTGTGTCTACACATTCCTTTATCCTACTGTAGTCCAAGCCCTGCCTAGGTCAGAAAACTACCATTACAGCTTCTCTGACAGATGGGCATCTCTGCATAAAACAACTCTAGTGAAGGAGCCCCTCTTGACCTGAGCACATTTCAGTTTTTCAGTAACCTCTACTGAGCACAGTACTCTAGGGGAGGTCTGACCATAATAGAATAGAAATATTTCACTGTGGTACTTTGGTGAGACCTCACCAGAAGCTAATAACTGTACTGTGTGAGCATGTTCTTTCTTGTGTCTGGCTTGGAAAATTCTATGAATCATTTTTGTTGGATGACCTCAGTTTCAAGTGCACAATAGTCCTGTTAGTTTCACTATCAACAACTATTTGGGCTCTGGCTTACATGGAAAGGCTATCAGGATACAGCTGTGTCCTCTCTCCAGTTTCTTTCTTTTATGTATTGCAAATGCTGGGAGGGGACCATGTGTGAAGGCAACACAAAGCACTAATGAATAGAACTATAGTATATACACAAGAGGTTCATTCTTTGCAGCTGAGGCAAAAGGACTGCTAGAGGTGGTTGACACACCATAACACTAAATTCTGGTACTGAAAAGCTACTTGCCTACTCCATATTTCCACTCCTTTACTAATGATAACATCCAATTAATTAAATGCTTACAGTTCTATACTACTTTCCTTCAAGGAGTTCAAGGCAGGATAGTATTCCTCCATGTTTTTATTCTCATGACATGCCTGGTAGGTAGGCTGACAGACACTGACTGGCTCACCAAGTGAGCTTCATAGCAAATAAAGATTGGTAAAGTCTAGTATTGTAACCATTAAACCTTGATGGCTACACCACTCAATAATCTTAGCCAATATCCCATCAAAGTATCAATTGGGCTTGAGCGGTTACTATCAGCCAAAGTCAAGCAGCCCAGATTTGCCTGTTCATGGTGGAATATTTATGCATCATCCTGAGAGCACAACAGCTGTTAATTCCATTTACTTTATGGAATCTCAGATAATTTACAGCAGGAGTTTTCAACCTTTTAAAGCCGGAGACCGGGTCACACTCCGTCAGACAGCTTCCTCAACCACATGGCACTTCCTGGTGTGGTGGAGGCGGTGGGGCCCCACATGAAATGGTGCCACGGGCTGCATCCTGCCCATGGGCCGCAGGTTGAGAATCCCTGATTTACAATGTGATCCTAGACATGTCTACTCAGAAATAGTTCCCATTTTCCATGAGGATTGCCCCCAAGTAAATATGTTTAAGACTGAAGCCTTACAGTTCAATGCTATGCATGCAAATAAAAAATTGGTTTGTGGATTTTAGTTAAAAAAAAATCTTGGATCACAGATATTTCATTTTCTCCTGAACAGTAATCTTACTAGTAGGCAACAGGAAGCACTTTACAATTTACAGTTGTTAACTCTTCATTGTAAAGATAAATGAGAGAAAGTAGCCTGTGAAGGTTATTTTGATTTATACAAATCAATTTTTAACACACCTATCCAGAGCTCTAGGCATTCTGCCAGCAGTGGCTTTTGAAAAATGGCAGCTTGGGACTCGTAATAATAAAGCACTTTTTCAAGCAAGCCAATATTAGAAAAATATTTCAACTTCTTCCAAAATAATAGGAATAAGTATAACAAATAATAATAAGAATCCTAGTAAAGGGAAAAAAAACACATTCATGTTTCTCTCAAGGAAGCTCTGCTTCATACTAGCCCTCACAAAACAGCCTGAGGGAATGGATGAGCTTTGCAGTAAGCCCAGAAGGTCAACTGATTCAGTCTTCTTATAAATCAAGAGAAGTTGCACCAAATACATCTTTGTTGATCACAAAACAGCTGTATAACTCAGGGCTACTCCCCAAAGGCAAACAAAACATGGTAACATTCAGAAGCACACAGCTAAAACCTAAAACTTTGATCTACCTCTGAAACCAACCAGTAGCCAAGGGAAAATAACTAATATTTCACTAGAATGCATAGAATTTCAGTATTGGAAGACACGGCCATAGTGAGATACCACAAAGGCAGTAATGACCATGTACCATGCAAAAATATACTCTCCTGTTGGTATCGCTCCATCTAGGATAAGAAGTAGCAACAGATGCCGAGATAACTAAGCAAGAGAATGATCCTTGACATCCTTTGAACAGAGATGAGCCTCAAGTCCACTGGCCCAGATCCAGGAAGAGCTTTATGGCAAGAATAAACATTCCTGAAGGTACACAACAGCAAAACCAAATTAGAAGATTGAGCTCACTGGACAAGGAACAACATTAAAGGAGGATATAGCTGAGGAACTCAATCTCCCCTACGTCACTTGTTTGAAAGTTTGGCCTAGGCAGGGGATAGAAATTAGGAAGTAGAATGAGTCATAGAGTTATGTCACACCAATTATCTGTTTATTGCAAATCCATAAGGAATAAATGTGCATTAATAAACTCAATTAATTGTGAGCCAGAAGAACTGTGAATTGAAATTAGGAACATTATGAGGGAACAATGCAAAAGAATGATTCCTGTAGTCAAAAGAAAAGAAAAACAGAAATGGGTATCATGAGAAACACTTAAAATTGTGAAGGCAGAGAGCAAATTAAAGAGTGACAGGAATACTATCAGAACCCTGAATGCAGTTTTTCAGCACAAGGCATGTAGAGACAAAGAGAAATATTACAATAACTAGTGCAAAGAAATAGAGAAGAAAAAAAAGGAAAAAACCAAGAGATTTCTTCCACAAGATCTGTAAATCCAAGGGCAATTTAAAGCTACATTGGGAATGTTGTATCACCCAAAGGGAAGCACCGTTTCTGACTGGAAGAAAATAAAAGGAAGGTGGCAACAGTATATTGAACAACAATATAGAAGAGATAAAGCAGACAGATGTAACATGCAATCTAGGGCAAGACTTTCACCACCACTCTCTAATCACAGTTCTTGTAGGGAGGGTTGTATGAACTCATTGCAGCTATTTAGCTGATTATCTCATGCGGCATTTTGTTTAACTGTTAGCGTAGTACAGTGATACCTCATACAACGTCCAAACTTGGTTCCACAAGTTTGGACTTTATATGGATTTGGACTTTGTATGAGGCATGCAAAATCCTAGCTGCGATGCCTCATACAACGTCCAAATCCTTGCCACGATGCCTCATACAACATAATTTCCATAGAGATACATTGTACTGTAACAGCATAGACTTCAGGGCAAAGTCAAGGAAACAGACAGGAAACTGACAGAACTTTAAGAAGTCATTGTCTAAAGGCTAAAAACATTACAAAAACATGTCAAACAACCCTGATTGTCCAAGAACCTGAAGAATGCTCCAAAAATCCCAGGAATGCTTCTAAAAATTCTGACAAAAAATTTCGAAAAAATCCAAAATCATGCTCAAAACCACTCCTAACCACTCTTCGTCTCATGCAAAACCCACAAGAGCAATGCACGCATGTGTCCTGCCTTTTTTACTGCCCAGGCACAATGCAACCTGGGAAAACCCCAATGCCTCATACAAAGTCGCATGTTGATGTTGTATGAAGCGGACTTTGTATGAGGTATTACTGTACTTAGCAGATCTATGGGTTGAGGTTGTTACTGATCACTTTGAGTCTCTATCTCTTAACTTGTCGTCATCTTTGTCTTCATAATTGGAGTAATTTAGCAAAATCCTCTGTTTGCCTTTCTTTAGTAAAGGTAAAGGTTTCCCTTGCTCGAAAGTCAGTCGTATCCGACTCTAGGGTTCAGTGCTCATCTGTTTTAAATCTGAAGAGCCAACACTGTCTGCTTTGGCGGACATTTCAATGGTCATGTGGCAGGCATGACTAGACACCGGAGTGCATGAAACGCTGTTACCTTCCCACCGAAGTGGTCCCTATTTATCTACTTGCAATTTCTTGCTTTCAAACTGCTAGGTTTTTATGTGTGTCTTTGCATTTCACGTAGTAAAATCTATTTTTTCCCCATCCCAACATGTCACATTGTTGATAAGTGTCTGATTTGCTTTTTCTCTGCGTGCTATATTTAAAATGTCTTCGTCTTCTTTTCTTTGCTTGCTGTACACATTCATCTGAATTCATTCATTTATTTATTTTTACAAAGCATATAATCAATTCCATATTATATTGGGTGTTTAATTCATATTATGAATGTCAAGCACAATAAACACTGCAATTGTTCTCATTGGTTTTTTAATTCATATTTATTTAAGCAAAGCTCTTAGATGTGCTTTTGTAACTTGGATACTTTGGCAAAAAGCACAAGTAGAGACTCAAGCTTTCAGAAGGCAGGAGGACTGAGATGTAGAACTGTAGCATGAGTGAATAATAGACATAATTTTAAAAGGTTACTAAAAAGAAGGAAAATAATAGCCTCCTTTACCATTCATTTCTGTTGGGCAGATAAAACAGAAATCTATCAGCAATTAAGACTATAATTTATCAACTCAGATATAAACATCTAGCCTACCTGGTGCTATGAAGCTGCTTTATAGCAGGTCTGCATACCTGGTCAGACCAAAATTAAATCAATTGTATAGACTCCCAAATAAAATCATGTGGGGCATAAAACATGACTAATTTTCCAAATTAACCTCACCTAATCTATTTTAATATTGCCTGCACTGAGTGGCAGGAACTCTGTGGTTCACAGCTCTCCCTGGAGATTGAATCTGGGCCACTTTCCCATGTCCTCTATCACTTTATTTCTACCTCAAACACAGTGGGATTAGTTTCTGAATATACAGGAAATAATCCAGTTCTTTTAGGAGTTGTATCTGGAACAAATGTATCCAGTTTATTTTATTTATTTCCTGCCTTTTCCTCATCAAGGAGTTCAACAGGATGCATCTGGGGGGAAGCCGACAGGAGCTGGGCAGCATCCGGTTCGGGAAAGTGTGTACTTGAGTAGTGAGGAGGATGCAAAAATTACTGAGCAGAGCAAGGAGCTAGTCACTAGCATTCTAGCAGAAGGATGCAAGAGGCAGTCTAACAATGCAACTGGACACAAAAGACTGTGTCAGAAAAGCATATATAAATGCTTGTATACAAATGCCAGAAGTCTCCGGAACAAAATAGGGGAGCTGGAATACTTAGCAATAGATAAGAATATTGATATTATTGGTATCACTGAAACCTGGTGGCCGGATGATAACCAATGGGATACAGTTATCCCAGGCTACAAACTGTACAGGAAGGATAGAAAGGGGCAAATGGGAGGTGGTGTAGCCTTGTATGTCAAAGAAGTGATAAAATCGTATAAATTGGAATATCTAGGTGATTTGGAGTCACCATTAGAAACTCTGTGGGTAAGAGTACCAGGCCACAAGGATGGTCTAACAGTAGGCATATACTATCGGCCTCCGACCCAAACTCTTGAGGGAGACTGGCAGTTGGAGAATGTAGTAAAGGAGGCATCCAAGAAGGGAAGCCTGGTTATAATGGGGGACTTCAATTACCCTCACAAAGACTGGGCGAACTGTTGTTCAGCACATGATAAAGAGATAAAGTTCCTAGATATGCTAAATGATTGTTCCCTGGGACAGATGGTTGAAGACCTTTAGTGTCTTGCACGGAAGACAAAGAAGGAGTCGCAGGAAGGACTAACACAGGTTTATTCATTGATGGTCAGCATGAACATGTGGTAATGGCGGAGATACCTCACATTATATACAGTGGTACAATACATTTGAATCTTGCTGCACGGTAGCTCATTGGCTGCTACCGGCGTGACGTCGTCCTGGTCACGCCCATCTTCAGTGGTGGATCAGTAATAGTTTGCTATTGCGGGGAGTTCCCGCGGCTGCAGGTGATTTGAGGAATGGGAACCATGTGAGTTGAACGCTCGCAGCTGCCCTCTATGGGCAGCTTACTCACGTTCCTTTACAGCTGTGTTACATTGTAATTGTGGTCAGGTTACATTCATACATTTCTTAAAGCAGCATTGTACAAGGTTACATTCATGCATCTCTTAAGCAGCATTGTACATACATAACATCCCTCCCCCCTAGGATGGGACGAAGTCCCTCAACCATGGTGGCTTGCCGCACGTGCGCCTGGGTCGTGCGGCCGCTTGACTTAACACAGGGGAGCCGGAGGCTCCTGGTTCCGCGGAGCCCTGCCCTGCAATGGAAAGGGAGGACTCATTAGTGGCTCGGTGTGGCGTCTGCGGTAACCTCGCATTGGGGGACGGGAATGGAATGAACAGTTGGGAAATGAATCCCTGCCTACCGCTTGAGGAGTTTGGGGACCCCCCCCAGTACGAATCTCGGGACCGACGAAGAGGCCCTCGTGGCCTCGCCACCCCCCGTTACCTGTCCGGGAGTTCTAGAGACTGTGGTGGGCGGACTTGCCCCTGTTGCCTGTCTTGGGGGTGTTGGTCTCCGGGGAGTTGGGGCTATGGTATACTCTAAAACAAAAGGGCTAGGGGGACTGGCAGTACCAGGGGCTGAACTGAAACCCCTCTTCTCGCTAGGACGGGTGGGGGACCACTCCGCTACACCCCCCTGGTACTGCAACTCATAATCATCGTCAAACTGATCCCTCTCTTTGAAAGTATCCTCCTCTGTGGTCGGGAACCCAGGATATGTATTTGTATCCGCGGGTTCCGCCATGTCTCCCCCTTGGGTAATGCAGGTGGGGGAGGACCCTAAAGCTGATTCCCCCTCACCGGTGACCCGCCTTCTGAGTTGGTCGGCATGCCTTCTCCAGAGTAGACCTGAACTAGTCTCGACCCTGTAGGATACCGGCCCCGTTTGCTCAACAATTGTCCCTGGTACCCACGCTGGCCCCGAGGCCGCGTAGTTCCTGCAGTGAACCGGGTCCCCTATCGAAAAACTTTTAGAGCTCTCTCCCCCTATGCTTATATTTCTCCCTTCATCCTCCACCCTGGACGGATCCATCCGGTCAAAAAGTGTTACCGGACGCCTCCTCATGAGGAGTTCGGCTGGGGAAAAACCTGAAGCTAAGGGGGTTGTCCTGTAGCAGATGAGGAACTGGCACAGATGCAGGTTCAACTCACCAGGACCCATGCGCCGCAGTGCGTCTTTCGTAGTGCGCACTTGGCGCTCTACCTGACCGTTTGTGGCGGGGTGGAACGGGGCAGCGGTTATGTGCCTGACGGCGTTCCTCTCCATAAACGTCTTGAACTCTGCCGACGTGAAGGTACTAGCGTTATCGCTCACAAGGACGTCTGGCAGGCCGAAGCAGGCAAACAGCTTGCGCAACTGTTTAATGGTTGCGGCAGAGGAAGTGCTGTTCATGGGAATTACCTCCAACCACTTGGAGTAGGAGTCGACTACCAGTAGGAACATGGACCTGCGGAAAGGGCCAGCGAAGTTGACATGGATCCGGGACCATGGCCCGCGGGCCGTATTCCATTCCCTATGGGGTAACCGGGACTCCTCGGGCCGAGAGCTCTGGCAGCTCTCGCACGTGCCCACTAAGCGTTCTATATCCCCGTCTATCTGGGGCCACCAAAAGAAACTCCTGGCCAGAGCCTTGGAGCGCACGATCCCGGGGTGGCTGGTATGCAGTAGCCTCAGCACCTTGGCCCTCAGCTTCTCTGGGATAACTACCCGCTGGCCCCAGAGCAGCCCCTTTCCAGGGAAAGCTCTACCCTGCGCCTGAAAAACGGCTTGAACTGCTCCTCGGGGGGAGAATTGGGCCACCCTTTCCTAACCCAGGAACTAACTTGGGCCAGTATCTTGTCGGCCGCCGTGGCCTTGGCGAGGTCGGCCGGGACAATTGGGGGTGAGTCGAGAGACTCAATCAGCAGGACTTGGTGTTCCTGCTCCACCTCGCATGTAGGGTCCCCTAAACTAGGGAGAGGGGATCAGGACAGGGCGTCCGCATGTGAGATCTCCTTCCCTGGGCGATAGACCAGCTCATACTGGTAGGCGTTGAGGAAAATGGCCCAACGCATTTTATCCCTGGGGGATAAAATTTGCGGGGTGGGTTTGCTGGTAGTGAAGATCCCCAAAAGCGGCTTGTGATCCGTCACCACCGTAAACTCGTGGCCGTATAGGAAATTGTGGAACTTCTTTGTTCCCGCAATTATGGCTAGGGCCTCCCTATCTGTTTGCGCGTAATTGCGCTCTGCCTTCGAGAGGGACCTTGAGTAGTACGCCACCGGGGCTTCCCTCCCGCTCTCCAACACGTGGCACAGGACCGCCCCCACCCCCACTGGGGACGCATCGCAGACTAGTACCACTGGCTTTTTCGGATCGAAGTGGGTCAGGACAGCATCCGAAGATAGGAGTGATTTGAGCTCTTTGAATGCTCTCTCCTGCTTGTCCCCCCACCGCCAAACCGCATCCTTCTTAAGTAACGCGTGCAGTGGCTCCGCGACTGATGCCTTCCGAGGCAGGAAGGAGTGATAGAAATTTAGGAGCCCTAGAAATGACTGCAGCTCCGGTTTCGCGGTGGGGTGAGGGGCGTCTCTCACGGCCGCAACCTTGGACTCGGAGGGTTTGATTCCGTCCGGGGTTACCTTAAACCCTAGAAACTCAACCTCCCTCGCGAAGAATACGCACTTGTCCCTCCTCAATCGAAGTCCTGCCCTCTCGAACACTGAGAGAACCCCATCTAGCCTCTTGGCTAACTCTGATTCGCTCCCCGCTGTTATCAACACGTCGTCGAAGTATGGGAGGACACCTGGAAGCCCCTTTAAAAGGCGTTCCACGAGGGACTGGAAGATTCCGGGGGCCGAATTCACGCCAAACTGAAGGCGCGTTACCTTAAACGCCCCCTTGTGCGTTACGATCGTTTGCGCGGCGGCAGCAGCCGGGGTTACAGAGAGCTGCTGGTACGCCTGGGCCAGATCTAGCTTGGCGAAACACCTCCCCCCATGTAATGTGGCCAGCAAGTGGCTGACCACGGGCACCGGGTATGCATTTGGCCGAATGGCCTTATTTATCGTACATTTATAGTCCGCACAAATCCTGACCTCCCCATTTGACTTGAGGGCTGTAACAATCGGCGTTTCCCACTCCGCCGAGTCAACTGGAACCAAAATCCCCTGCCCCACCAACTTGTCCAGTTCCGCCTCAATCTTGTCCTTGAGGGCGAAGGGCACTCTCCTTGGTTTTAGGCGGATGGGCCGGATTTCTGGGTCCAGCTCAAAGGAAACCGGGGCCCCCTTGTATTTCCCGAGCCCCTTCTTGAAAACGTCCGGGTGTGCGTTGCACACGTCCCGCATTGGGTCAGTCTCGATGGCGTTAATGCCGGATGGTTCGATCCCCAGGGGAGCAAACCACTGCGTTCCCAAAAGGCAGCACCTCCCCCCTTTGAGGACCACTAGGGGCAGTTTCTCGGAGTAATTCTTGAACTTCACCTTGAAGTTCCCCACCCCCAACACCAGGATCCCATTTCCCTGCACGTCCCGTAGATTGGATCTCATGGCCCGCAGTTTGGGCCGCTTCTCTGGGGGAATGCGCATAAATTCTTTTTGTGACAGGATGGAGTAAGATGACCCCGAGTCTATCTCCATCATCACTGGGACCCCTTGCAACAGTACCTCTATGAAAAAGCGCCGGTGCTCCAGGCCCACGCGGTTCACGCCTTTCTCGCTGTAGCTGGCTGAGACCTTCCTGGTGCCGGCCGCCTTTCGTTGGTGCGTCTGGGAATGGCTGGAACTGCCCTTGTCCTCGACTCGCCCGCGCCTGCATACTCGGGCGATGTGTCCTTTTCGGCCGCAGTTGTGGCACTCGGCCTTTCGGAACGGGCACCTCGTGCGGTCGTGGGCCGCCCCACAACCGTCGCAGCGGCGGTCCTGCCGTTCACGGGTCTGCCGCTTCTCACCTCACTTCTTGATCCTCTGGACATCGTCGTCCTCGCTGGAGTAGTGGTCCGCTGTCGTGGACGACTCCTCGGACGACGTTGGTGCGGCGGCGGGCGACTTGCAGGCCCGCCAGGCCGTCTTCGCTGGTGTCCGCTGGGCTGCCTGCACTGGTGACTTGGCCCTCTCGGATGTGGCCCCTCGGGACTTGAACAGCCGGACTCCGCTCCTGGCCTCCTTGGCTGCTTGGGCCTCCCGCAGTACCTCGTTGAACGTGAGGCGATGGTCGCGGGTCATGAGCCTCCTCTGAAGCTCCTCATCCCTCAAACCGCACAGCATGCGGTCATGGAGGGCCTGGTCCAGGTCGTCCCACTGGCAATGCATCGCCGCAAGCCTGAGGGCCGCCGCGTAGGCGGACACGGATTCGCCCGGCCACTGGTCTCGCCTGTGGAACGCGACCCGGGCTGGGAAGATCGAGACGGGCGGCTGGAAATGCTCACGCAGCCTCTCCAGGATACGGTCGATGGGCACCTCGTCCACCTTCCGGGGGGCCACCAGGGTCATCAGGATCCGCAGCGTGGCCGGCCCCACCAGAGCCAGGAAGTGGGAGCGCATCTTCGCGTCGTCGTCGACGCCTGCAGCTTCCATTGCATGCCGAAACTGGCACTCGTAGAGCTCCCATTGTTCGGGCTCGCTGACATCGAACTGGTACGGCTTGACCTTGGAATTCGCCATCGATCCCATCCTCGTCGCCAATTTAGTGTCTTGCACGGAAGACAAAGAAGGAGTCGCAGGAAGGACTAACACAGGTTTATTCATTGATGGTCAGCATGAACGTGTGGTAATGGCAGAGATACCTCACATTATATACAGTGGTACAATACATTTGAATCTTGCTGCACGGTAGCTCATTGGCTGCTACCGGCGTGACGTCGTCCTGGTCATGCCCATCTTCAGTGGTGGATCAGTAGTAGTTTGCTATTGCGGGGAGTTCCCGTGGCTGCAGGTGATTTGAGGAATGGGAACCATGTGAGTTGAACGCTCGCAGCTGCCCTCTATGGGCAGCTTACTCGCGTTCCTTTACAGCTGTGTTACATTGTAATTGTGGTCAGGTTACATTCATACATTTCTTAAAGCAGCATTGTACAAGGTTACATTCATGCATCTCTTAAGCAGCATTGTACATACATAACAAGACCCAACTAGAGGTACAAGAATCCTTGACTTGATCCTGAGTAATACTCAGGATCTGGTGCAAGATGTTAATGTGACTGATCCAATAGGGAACAGTGACCACAACTCAATTATGTTTAACATGATCATAGACCGCAAGTCACTGATAAAATCTAACACAGAGACCTTAAATTTTCAAAAAGGAAATTTCCCAAAGATGAGGAAACTAGTAAAAAAGAAGCTGAAAGGGAAAATTGAGAGAGTCCAAACACTCCAAGAGGCATGGAGGCTGTTTACAAAAACAATAACAGAGGCCCAATTGGAATGCATACCCAAAAGGAAAAAGGGCACTGCCAGGTCCAAGAGGACTCCAATGTGGCTTACAGGAGCTGTTCGGGAAGTGATCAAGAGCAAGAAAAGCTCATTTAGAAGATGGAAGGCTTGTCCGAATGAGGACAGCAGGCAGAAACATAAATTCTGGCAGAACAAATGCAAGGCAACAATCAGGAAAGCAAAGCAAGACTTTGAGGAGCGTATAGCTAAAAATACTCAGAGAAATAACAAAGACTTCTTTAAGTACATTAGAGGTAAGAACCCAACTAGGAAGGCCATTGGACCATTAGATGACAATGGAAGGCAAGGGGTTATTAAAGAGGAAACAGAGATTGCAGAGAGACTCAATGAATTCTTTGCTTCAGTATTCACTGAAGAAGACAGAGACCACATGCCCAAAACAGAGCCTATCTTCGTAGGGAGGGAAACCAAAGAATTAAGCCAGATAGAAATAACCAGGGAGGAGGTCCTTGCATATCTTGTTAAACTAAACACTAACAAATCACCAGGAGCAGATGGCATCCATCCACGAGTTCTCAGGGAACTTAAAGATGAAATTGCTGATCTCCTAGCCAAAATATATAATCTTTCCCTCAAATCAGGCTTTGTGCCTGATGACTGGAAGGAAGCGAATGTAACACCAATTTTCAAAAAAGGATCCAGGGGTGATCCAGGAATTTACCGACCTGTCAGTTTGACATGTGTCCCAGGTAAAGTGATGGAAACCATCCTAAAAGATAGAATTAATAGGCACATAGAAGAGAAGGCGCTGCTAAAGGTGAGCCAACATGGCTTTTACAAGGGCAAATCATGCCTCACTAATCTGTTGGAATTTTTTGAGAGTGTCAACAAGCATGTGGATAAGGGGGATCCAGTTGACATTGTTTATCTGGACTTTCAGAAGGCTTTTGACAAGGTCCCACACCAAAGGCTCTTGAATAAACTTACCAGTCATGGAATAAAGGGACAGGTCTTGTCCTGGATCAGCAACTGGCTAAGGGACAGGAAACAGAGGGTAGCACTAAATGGACACTTCTCCAAGTGGAGGGAAGTAAAGAGTGGGGTCTCCCAGGGTTCAGTACTGGGACCCCTGCTTTTCAACCTCTTCATAAATGATCTAGAGGTAGGAGTAAAAAGCAAGGTAGCAAAATTTGCTGACGACACTAAATTATACAGGGTAGTGAAAACTGTGAGAGATTGTGAGGAGCTCCAGAGGGATCTCTTGACACTGGGGGAGTGGGCAAAACAGTGCCAAATGAGCTTCAACATTAGTAAGTGCAGAGTGATGCATGTTGGGGCAAAGAACCCCAGTTACATTTATAAACTGATGGGGTCTGAACTCTCTGCGACAAACCAGGAAAGGGACCTTGGTGTCCTGGTGGACAACTCAATGAAGGTGTCAACCCAGTGTGCCTCAGCAGTGAAAAAAGCAAACTCAATGCTAGGGATCATTAGGAAGGGTATAGAAAATAAGTCAGCAAGTGTCATTTTGCCTCTTTATAAATCTATGGTGAGGCCCCATCTGGAATACTGTGTACAGTTCTGGTCGCCATACCTCCAGAAGGATATTATGGAGCTGGAAAAAGTGCAGAGGAGGGCAACCAGAATGATTAGGGGAATGGAACACCTTCCTTACCATCTGAGACTGCAACGGTTGGGCCTCTTCACTCTTGAATGACGACGTCTAAATGGTGACCTGATTGAAGTTTATAAAATCATGCATGGTGTGGACAAAGTAGATAAGGAAAAACTGTTTTCCCTATCGCATAACACTAGAACTAGGGGACACTCCATGAAACTTTTGGGTACTATTTCTCAAACAAATAAGAGAAAGTACTTTTTCACCCAGAGGATTACTGGTCTATGGAACTCCCTGCCAGAAGAAGTGGTGACAGCTGTCAGTCTTGACAGCTTTAAGAAAGGATTAGACAAGTTCATGGGGGACAAGGGTATCAATGGCTATAATTATAGATACTTAAGGACAACTTCCGGGTTGGAGAGATAGGCAGGATATCTCTCAATGACATTTCCAGGGAATCCTAAGCAGGTGAAGGCATCTGCTTGGGAATACCCTGAAGGAAATGGTGAGCCACTGTGTGAGACAGAATGCTGGACTGGATGGGCTGTGGCCTGTTCCAGCAAGGCTGTTCTTATGTTCTTATTGTTAGGGGGTTAAGGTATCTTGCCTATCTTCCCTGGTGACACAGTGGTTAAACTGCTGTCCTTCAACCAAAAGATTGTGAGTTCAATCCCAGCCAGGGATCAAGGTTGACTCAGCCTTCCATCCTTCTGTGATTGGTAAAATGAGTACCCAGCACATTGGAGGCAAAATGCTAATTAATTTGTGAACCGCCCAGGGAGTACACTAAGCACAATGGGGCGGTATATAAGTGTGATTACTTTGCTATCTAAGCAGACCCTAACAGACATAGCTTCATTAGAATCAACTCATATATTTCCCTCAGTTTGCCATGCTGTTGGATAGATGGACAAATGGATTTATTTCTATGGAATTTTTTTAGCAGGACAGGACATTTGGAGATTTCTCATTCAACGGTCACCATAAGTCAGAGATGAGTTGATGACACATAAAAACAACAGATAGTATCCTTAGATTGCTTTTAGTTTTTAGGATTAAGTTTTTGATGAATTATAAATCCAGGGGTACTGAATGCCAGATGCAGCACAGAAGATGTAAATATAGTACATCCACATAATTACAAGTTTTCACTAACTTGGTAATTTATCCAATTTTTAAAATCACAACTAATTACCAGCAGTCTATAAATAACTCACTTAAAAAGCTAATCTATTTTATTATATCCTGGGTTCGCTGAAGCCTTTTCTATGATACTAAATTTACAGCTTTCAAAGAACAGTATTATAAAGGAAGGCTTTCTATGATGTATATTTAATTGTATCTCAGTTTCAGGTGTAGCAATGTTCTCAAAATTTCACTTCCAAAAATAAAAAATGTATTAACAGGTACAACTTGCTAGGTATGTAATATTAATATCTATATTTATTCTTAAGATATCAAATATTATGAGGGCAAACAAATTGGGACAATTAAAAGCACATCTTGGTAAAAGGGTATTTCTGGAGCTAATCTCAGACTATGTAAATCTTTAGTTCTAGGAAGCAAAGTAATACACATTCTACATTCTAAATCTAAGACAACATGGGATATTGGAAAGAAGTATCTAAAGAGACCTGATGCTTCCATGTCCATAAATATGCACCGACGAGGACTTAGGTTTGGCCAATGACAAAGCCAAGAAAGTGGCTTCATTTTGGCAGACTAGGGTTTGATTGGGACATGAAAGAAGATTGGAAAACTATGGCTTGCCAGATGTTGTTTGATTGCAACTCCCATTAACCTTAAGTAGTATAGCCAATAATATGAGCTGTGTCTGCACACTACTGATCTAAGATCTCCACGATACTTTGGCTCCTTTTCTAATACTGTATTACAGGTATATCTACATGATGTTTGACTCTAGTCTGGGACCTTCTCTCTCTATATATACATTGGTCTACAACTTAATTCCCTCCAGACAGCATGGAAACTAGGTATGCTATCTGGGTATTATGGAAGTTGTAGTCCAACTTATCTGAAGAACAACAGAAGGTTGGTCTACTGTCAGAATGGCAAATTAGTTACTCTTGAACATATCAGCCTACAGTATAATTCCTTCTTTCCTAATCATACAATATTGAATGCTGCCCTACCTGTTTTGGTCAAGAGGGCACTCTTGACTTTCCAGAAGTTTTGGATAATAAGATGTTCCAGCTAGCACTGCATCCTTTGTTGTAAAACAGAATTGTCCCTCTGGTATTAGGTAGGATAAAGGCAAATAAATTCCTGTCCTTGACAGCAGAAGGTGAGTTGTAGGATGGTATGGTAGCTGATGTACATGGAATTAAGAGAGTGGGTCCATCTTATTATTTTCTTTAGGCAGCAAAATTATTTGGGACACTCTTAGGTCCTGAAGAGGGAAACTAGAGTAGCCTTGGGAAAATTGAGATGGGAAATGTTACTTTTATAAACTACAGTGGAACCTCAGTTAATGAACATAAAAATTGCATAACAAAAGGAAATCCATAGAAATTAAGACAACAAATCCACTATGGCTTGGTTTACGGAATTTTTTTTGGAAGAGATTAATTGGTTTTCAATGCATTCCTATGGGAAATTGCATTTTGGTGAATGCATTTTGGTTTTTAATGCATTCCTATGGGATATTCAGTTTAAGTATTTTTCGTTGTACGAAACGTCCCGAAGAACACATTAATTACGTTAACTGAGGTTCCATTATACAAAGTTTATAAACGCCAAGAATCTATACCTATAAATCCGAGCATTAACCGTTGGAATGTGACAAAGGATCCTGCACCCGGCCATACTAACCCGTACCGAGCCTCCTGCACTTGCCCGAACCCGGTTCGGAGGTAACTGTCAGGTTGAAAAATGCGCCAGTGGGGCAGGAGCTCCCCGGATGCAAACAAAAAGAAAGGACTTCAATTCTCAACGTTCCTTGTGCCGCGCCGCGCCACAGCCAATCAGGCTGAGAGGCGCGAGCAAAAAGAACATTGGGAAACGCGCCGCAGAAAAAAACCACTGCACAAATGGAAACCACAAACGCAAAACTACAAGCCCCAGTGTCCTGTGCGCCATGAGCATGTAGAACGCTGAGAAAGCCGGCGTGCAAAAAATAAAAATACAAAATGCAACGGGAGCGCATGTCCGTTGCAGGTGGATGCAGTGCCTCACAGCAAAATAAAAAGCCAAAAATGCCACTGTGAGACACCCGCCGTCCTTCTTTCCCAGAGAAATGGGAAGAAGAGGGACTCCCTCTCCTCCATGCTACCCCGCCGAAGACACGGTGAGACCACCACCGGCCTCAAGAAAAGTTGAGCCAGGGTGGAAAAAAACAACTCCAAAAACAGGGGGGGTCAAGGAGGGGGGAATGCATTCGCCCCTGATGCATTCGCCCCCCCCTGAAAGCAAACCAATTCCCTGGGAAGCAAAGGCAGCAAATGAGGCTCCGGTCATTGCCGTTACTTCCCAAGGAATTGTTTCACTTTCAAGGGGTGTGTGTGAAATGCACCAGTACCCCCCCCCCTGTTGAAAGCAAATCTTTGCCTTCCAGAGCTCCTCACCCGGGCGCAGCCTCCGAACTCAACTGCAGCACACACCTACTGGGCTGGACATTTCAAACCTGCCCAGTGTGTGTGTGCGCGCACACCAAAACAACCCTTAAACAACAACATACACAAAAAGTAATCAACAAAAACAAACACCAAAACTATTACAAAATAATAAAACAAAAATAAACCAATAATTAAAAAACATTAATAAACAAAAAGAAATAAACCACAAAATACACAAACAAAAACTTCCACAACACCACAAAACCACAAACTAAACACCTAACTACAACACGAAACCCCCCCACAAATTACACAAACAAACAACAACGAAATAAAACAAATTAAACACAACCAGAAAAAATCAAACCAATTAAACCTGCCTAAAACTAAACCATAACAAAAACTAACAAACAGAAACACCTTCCAGCCCACCACCACAAATGCAAAACAAAGAAAAACCCCAGAAGAAAAAATAACCCCAGACAACTCACCATCACAACCTTCCTCCACGACGACCGGAGCAGAAATGAAGAAATAAAGAGACTACTTACTGGAAGAAGCCCCACCCAGAGGCCAGGAGAGAAAAAACACGTTAAATGACACCAAAACCCCTAGCAACCCCACATGCAGGGCATAATAGTAAAAACAACTCAAAAAGACTCAACAGCCCCACCCAGAGGCCACAACAGTAAAAACAAGTCAAAAATATAAAAATCAATCACAAATGTACACAAATCACAAATATATGTCAGAAAAATAAAATTAAAACATTTCTAAAATCCTGTGTTGAGTTTTAACTCAAATAAAAACCAAAAACATCTAAACACAGTTTAAAAACATTGAATGTAAAAAACATGTACTTTCACATTTTAAAAACTATTACCTATGGTACAACTATTAAAATAAAAGTCACATATTAAAACATTATTTGGTTAAATAAAAATAAAAATAAAAAAATTATATCATCCTTTGTTCTTTTTTTAATCCACAAAAAAGAAAAACACCAAAAAAATAAAACAAAACAAATCACAGTTTATAACAGCCCGGCATTGTAACAAAAATTAACATATATGTTAAAACAAATATTCAAAAATACATTAGAAAAATAACAAAATACAAGTTGTTATTACTTTACAGTATCAAAACAATACAATCTATTTAACAAATGACAACATAAGGAATATTTGCATAAAAAATTTTTTTATAAAGAACAATTACAGACTAACCTCTTTTTTACAAACATTACCAAAACAAATAAACAACCTTCCAACACAATTTAGAACAGCCCGGCAATGCTGGGCAAACTCTGCTAGTAATCTGTAAGACTGGCCAGGTTATCTTGCTATGGTAATAGAGTAGACCATACTGCCAGCGACTCAATGCCAAGTGTCAGGCAGTGGTTAACTAACCTGACCACTCTGAGAACTATTGACTTGGGTGCCAAAGTCCACAGGGAAGGGTGATGGTCCCCAAGTGGATTAAATTCCACTTGAATTCATCTTGATGGAGGGCACCAGCTTCATCAATACAGTACTGGCCTGGGGCTGATGAGGACTTTGCATGCCAAAAGGGCTCAGGACCAGAAAGTGACTCGCAGAACTGGATCATTGGTATGGGTGTCATATGAAAGGCCACTGCATTATATTCTCAGGACAGTCTTCATGGCTGATTGCCATGAGGCCTGCCAATATTCAGATTCAGATGTAGCAGAACAACAATGACAAGAAGAATAACCTAGCTAGTACAGCCTTTCTGGCTGAAGTATGCTGATAATTGTTGCCCAGAACGAAGCTTTTTTTATGCCTGACAAAACACATCCCATTTATACTTGGTGCTTTCCCCCACTCCTCATATTGCATGCCATTCTGACACCTTCTGCACACTTGGCTCAAACTAAAGTTCTTTGATCTCCAACTGAATAGTTTGAACTGTGATCCTTATAAAAGTTTAAAAGCCGGGCTGCAAATTCTGCCTTCTCTTTAAGTGAAAGCTCTTCCAGTTGGAATCAATACATCCAGGCCATTGGATATATTGCTGGGGTACTTCCACCAGAAACTCTCCTGGTCCCACAAATCAGGTGATTCCAAACAGCCGATCGCATACCACTGCCTTCAGTACAGCTTCCAGACTGGCAGCACTGTTTGCTGCCTAATGAATGTGTCAAATGAATACTGCTTTCTTTGCCTCATACCTAGTGTAGTGTAGCAGATAAGGTAATGAATCCCAAGTCAGCCATGGAAAGTCACCATTCCTTAAATATCTCTTTTACCTTGAAAGCCTTGTTAGGGTCATTAGAAGTCCATTCTGGCTTGAAGTCACATAGCAATAATAATTTTACCACTTAGATGATTCTTGAAATCTGTTGTGTGGAACACTACACTACCCCAGGACCCAGATCTCATTGTGGGGCAAAAATGGCCCCAAACAAAAAATACAACAAGTGTGCTTGAAAATGGAAAAGTGTTTGTAAAATGGAGACGTGAAAGGCAGATTTTGTTTACTGCTCTATTTGTCTCAGCATTAAGAATTCAAAGACAGCAGTTTTAAATTTGGGCAAGATCTTTTCTGAGCTTATAATGGATGCTTTTTTATGGTCCTATAAAGCCAAACGGTTTCATGACTGAGCATCTTAAAGTCATTTTGGGAATATTATACTGATTATACCATCTACCATATCTGTTTATAAATTGTAAAGCAATTAATGGCTATTAGCACATCTTCCAATATTCATGTATTCAGCTTGGATAAAATTTGTGCACTGCATTTGAGAGATTATTTTCACTCTAAGCTGTCCTGCCCTGTTAACTTATCATGGTTTTGAATTAATTGTTTTAAAAATACATTTTAAAAAAAGGAACAGTGCTTACAATGCCTAGTGTACAAAGTTAAAATATAACATAACAAATATTATTATTTATTAGAATATTCAAATGTATAATTATGTGCTGTCAGATTAATTCCAATTTATGACAATCCTTTCCAGGATTTTCTAGGTATTGATATTCAAGGCATGGCTTATGATTCACTTCCAAGTCCATGTTGGGACTGTACAGCTTGCCCAGGACTGCACAGGCTGGCTTTTCTCCTGGGAGAATTCAGTAGATAGTAGCAGCTAAGGATAATTAATTCAAGCAAAAGCTGGAGAAAACAAATGCAATGCATTGAGACTAGTTCATGTCTGGGAGAACTAGTAGCATCCATGTTTCAATCTCTGCACTTGATAGGCATTCAGACAAGGAACCTTAAGTACACAAATCAGAATTCAGCATATGAGACATAACACAAGTACAAAAAAAATAACTTGCTGATTTCCTTAGTTTCTCTTAATTTATTGGTACTCTCTTTAATTCACAAATCCAACCTTGCATTTTTCTTCCTGGGTTTAATGAGACAGATCATATTCCATTCTCTATGGGTCATTCCCTTTCCATCCAGAAAAATTGTCTCCTGCCAATTATATACAGGTGTAATAATAGTGTGCTGTCAAGTTAATTCTGACTTATGATAACCTTTTCCAGGGTTTTCTAGGTAGTGAGTATTCAGAAGTGGGACTGTGCAGCTTGCCCATGACTTCACGGGTTGGCTTTTCTCCTGGGAGGTACACTGGAAAGTTGAGCTCCCAGCCTTTGGCATGCAGCCAGATACCTAACTTACAGAGCTATCCCTCCAGCACATACACAACTGTACTTCCTCAATTCAGCCTAGAAAATCATCCCACTGGTACCAAATGGTTTCCCCCAGTTCCTTTTGCCATATGTAGGAGAACAAGGCCAGAGAGGGGAGGTTGTAGCCAGATCCAAAGAGGTTAATCATTCCTTTTTTATGTTCAAAGAGATCCTGTGGACAATGACAGCCTTTCCCTTTAGGAACCAGCTAAGTGGGAAATGCTTCACTTGGAAGGACTGCAGATTTGAAAGACTGGATGCATCTTTCCTGCCCCCCCCCCCAAAAAAAAATTCTGGACCCCTCAAATCACTCCTGGTGAACTGATGTGGAAGCCCCAAGATAAGAGACCAATACTTGTTAGGGATCACATAGCCTCCAGTTCATCCAGTCAAGGAGGAGAAGAGAGCTAATGCATGGTCAGGGATGATAGGTGAGGCAGCATGGCCACCATAAAGCTTCTCCACAGGTGCTCTGCAATTGCTTGTATGACCCTGTGTTCAGCTCTCAAAGATTTCTTTGTTATTTTTGAAACCTTGCTTCCTGGGTTACAGGATAATTCCTGTCTTGTGCTAAAACAGGAATCAGAGCTATACAATAGTAGTGGTAGGAACTGGACAACTGTAAGGGATGATTTGAAAGAGGCAGTATAGGCTGACAGGACTCCTGTGGCACAGTGGTTAAAACTCTACAATATAGCTAAAACTCTGCTCACAGACTGAGTACATTCTCAATGGGATGAAGGTTGACTCAGTCATCCATTCTTCTGAGGCTTTTAAATGGATAAAATGCTAATTACCTTGTAAACTGCTCAGACAATGCTCTAAGTGCTATGGAGCAGTATACAGTATACAGTAATTGTAAATGCTGTTTATTTATTTATTTATTTATTGTTTAGATTTCTATACCGCTATTGCTGTATCCCTACATGATTGCATGAATAGACCTAGTATTTGCATTTTAAAAATTAACCTCAAAATCACAATAAAAACAATTAGCAATTAGGTATTAAACTGCCCTCCTATAAAGTCTTGGAAAGGGAAACCACCTCACTTCAGATTGGAGATTGTATACAAGAGCAAATGGGTAAATGACACCTGCTTGTCTGTTCTTTCTTTCTTTTTCAATCAATGAAAGCTAGTTTTCTAACACAAATAATATATCTATTCCAAGTGGAGCCTGATGGGGAAAATAAAGGGATACGGTGAAGTGATGAATCAATTTTGGCACAGAGAGACCTTGCCTGAACAGAGATAGTGCTTCATATTTTAAAATAATTGCAGGCTGCATTTGTAGAGTTCCAGTGAATCAGCATAATAAAACCAAAGCACCAGGGTAGTTGTTAATACTGATTGCATTTTACAAAATGTTGCTCCCTTAGAAGTGAGCTCCTATATCAACAGTGCTCTTTAGAATTTGGGGTAAGGTTAACACAGCTAGAAAGATAAGAGGACTCTAACTATGGTCCCTTTAGCTATTATTCCAACAGCTCTTTTTGTTCTTAAATTCACAAGGTACCATTGATAACTGCAGGCTTTTGGTCTTTTGCAGAGGATGACCTGACTAAAGATGCTGTTCATTTGCAATTTCATCTGTCTCTCACACCTGCTGAACCCTGGTGCTGAAATCACTGTGTTGGTGGCACCCTTGCTAGAGATATTGCAGAATCCAGTGGTGTAGAATTGATCAGGAGACTGCTGCAATGGCTACAATAAGGACCAAGTGGTCTGTGGTCCCAGTCCCTTGCCCCATAATCTGGTCACTACAGCTCATCTCAAGAAGGCTACTGGATATTTTATTTATTGGAGTCATAGCCAGCCTCCCCCCACCAAATGGAGCTCCAGGTGAAATAGGCACAGTGCTATAAGGATCTCTTATCCCAGATGCAAGAAGAGAATAAAGAATAAAGGCATCTAGGTGGGTTTTTCAATTAAGACCATCCCAAACAACCATAGGCTTCTTTCAAATACATGAAGGAATGCACATAGAAGTGTGGTGTGCTCTACCATTGTGCTGATCTTGAGACAGAGAATCCCTCACCCCCAGTTTCATCCATCTGGTTAGATATACACATGATTAGTCTAAATATAATTACAGGAAAGCAAGCTGTCCCTTTTGTTTTCTTCCAGAGGATTGTGTTACCTGAGAGGTGCTATTCAGTTGGAACTTCATTCCTCACCCCCCTCATAAAACTAAACATCCCATGACTGGTAACCAATGGTTTTGTGGGTTCAATGCATGGAGTAGGTTATTATCTTTGAAGCCTTTCACAGTTTGGGATCTACATGCCTACTAGATGGTTTCTAACTGTATGAGCCCCTGTAAGTTGAGGTTGTCCTTGTTTAACTGTTAAATCTACCCAATTTTCCTTTCTCAAAGGATTGTTGGAAGGATCATGCAATTGACCCTTAGTTTTTTGGAGGAAAGCTGGCATATTCATGTTTATAAATACGGTTAAAACTAATAAAATTAATACAATAAAAGGCTAATACCATGTTTTAAAACAAAGAATGCACCTGTAGTGTGACTGCATCCCTTACAACGAGTTCTTACAACCCTGTACTCAGAGGTAAACACCAGGGAGTTTAATGGACCTAACTTTCAGATAGTTTTATAAAGAAGCCTTATATCTACCTAGTTGTTCATCACTAACAGAAGTTATGAACTTATCAGAAACTAAATAATATAAATACTATAAGGTAAATTTGGCTTGAAATCTTCTCTTACACCAATGGCAAGTGATAGTATCATTATGTAACTGCATTCATTCCTTTTATAGCCTTGCCTACCTCCCTCTCTACACATTCCCTTCCTAATGATCTCCTTTTCTTTGGTTATGGTGTATTTATTTTATTTTGTAAACTTTGCTATGTAATAGAAAGCCAGTTTGAGCCCCAAGTATTGCAGACCCATTAAAATGAATGGTATGTAATTGCAACAATAATTGTAAATTCCCAGATTTCTACTTTAATTGGACTATCATCAAATTTTACCTTGCACTTTAATAACAAATCTTAGAAACATGGTTGATATAAAGGATAAATTAAAAAAAGAGGGATAAGGTATTTTCAGGCACACAATAGCTCTGGAAAGTGAAGGTAGTGTTACTGCTTTTAGAATCCCACAAAACACTCTTTTTTTAAAAAAAAACATTTTTGTTATAAATTGAGCAGCTCTTGGGTAGCGTGCATGTTTAACACTCTCATTACGTAAATGGAAAATGCAGATTTGGAAATTCTCCTTCTCCTCTCCTTCTTTCCTCTTTTGCCCCTTTAGATGTTGAGGGAGATACAATGTTCTTGTTCTGACACTTCTAGTGGCCTGCACTAGTGTTATTTTGTGTTCTTGTAATATTTCTTTGAAGTTATCCCTCCACCGTTCTCTGGGACTGCCTCCTGGGTTTTGTCCTTCTCCTCTTTCCACATATGCCTCATATGGTGTGGAATTACAAAGCATTCTCTCCAAATGGGCAAACCACTTTATTTGTTGTCTCTTTATATAATATAAGATTGGTTCTATTCCAATTCTTTTCCTTAGAACAGTGATGGTGAACCTTGGCACTCCGGCTGTTCTGGAACTTCAATTCCCAGAAGCCCAAGTCCCTGTGAATCCACATGAATGGGTTTACTGTCTGTACATTATCCAATAAATATACAAACCGTTATCCAATAAATATACATTGGGAAATATCCCTGAACTTAACTTTTGAGTTTTTTCTGCTTTGGAAACATTTGTCTCTGTTTGCTTTGTTTTGGAGTGGCAGACTTTACTTTCAGATAAGTTTCTCACAAGACAATACTCTGGAGCCTTATTTATCCATAACCTAAGAAGAGGAAGATAGATCAGAGGTACTGACTACAGAAGTGCAATTCAAGTCCAAGGAGGCTTGCTTGGCCAGGAGCTTTCTCTATTCTCAGTAATAATCCTGTTCTGTCTCTCAAGCAAACAAGCAAATAAAAGAAAGAGAAAATAATAAAATGTTGTCAATTCACAGAGCTGAGGCAGGATTTAGAAAAAAGTGTGGGGAGATAAGAAAGAGTCTCATGTGATTAATATGTTTGAAAGTATCACATTCTTGGCTTTCACAGATAGGTATAGAGCACTAGTGTTTTCAAATAAATATCACTCAGTATCTTCAGATAAATAAATATTTTTAAAAGGAATGAAGTATGTAAGGAATTTTAATACAGTATGACTTTCACTCTCCAGCACAACAGTTGCAGAGAAACTGCTCATCATTGAGTGATTTATGACACTCAAGAAAACCAGAGAATGAAAACCATAATAAGAAAAGATGGCCTAGAACAAGATGTAAACATTCATTGCTGCTTACAATCCATCAGGCTGGCATACTTAAGATTCTTAATGAAGATGGATGCTAGTCCATTTTGAAATAAACTTGTACTATATATGGAGTTACAGGATTATATATTAATATTATTAATCAGTGTTACTAACTACCCTGGGTGTTCTGTATGGAAAGAGATGCATACAAATGTGTACAGATCATACCTGTCTGATCTTCATTGATGCAATGTTAATGAATGCTCATGTTAAGAGAAAGAATAAGCATCTCATAGCACACCTTGTAGATATAGTGGCACAGAAAAAAATCTGGAAACACTCCAGAGAAATTTAATTTTGGGGATGCTAATGAGGGTAGAGGATTATTCCTAGTTTCTGTTTCAGCTTTTTTCCTTCTGGGCCTTGCAATTTTAAATCTCACATTTCTTGATCCTGTGAGACTCCAATTAACTTGAAGCTTTGCCTAAAGAACATGACATTGATTTGACATTGCTACACAGAACCAGGTGTAGAAATAATGACTGACCTCTGTTACTGCCACTGACATAAAGACAGTCTCTCTAGAGGCCAAATTCAGCTGCCACCATCCAAAAGGTTCACAAGGAGATCTGAGTTGCTATATCTTATCATTTGGCCTTCCTAGGGGCCTTGCAGTTTTCCTTCCAGAGGTCATTCTATAGATTTCCAAATCAGTGTCATGTGTTCTCTGGAGGCTCTAGTAGTAAGCTAGTTTATACATTCAGCAGAATCATGGAGTAAAGCTTCCTCTTATTTGATCTATTCCACCCACTCATATAACACCCCCTCCCCTTTATTTTCTGCAGCCAGAGAGGCTTACAGCATCTTCATTTGTGATTGTCAGTTGCACATTTAAATGCTCAGTGATGAAAAAGCCCACTCTAAAGACAGAAAAATATTGTATTGAGGGAAGCCTCCTTGACCCAGGAATTTTATGTATACAGGCATTTTTATGTTGCTGGAGAAGCAGTTAAAACATACTGGGAAGACAAAGAAAGCTTTGACAATTGGTTCAAAATGTAAAAAGTAGAGCTGGGGAGAAAAGCTAGGGGGAAAAATTCCTTCCCCACCCCCCACCCCAAAAATAAATTTTCTCTACATGTTTCACCTATAATTTATTTAGTCTGTAGTCTCCAGTTTGAAATTTTACCTGCAGACATCACATCCACAATATCTGGCAAAATCTTTGGACTTTTCTAATTCTTCCCCATCCATTTGGTTTTTATATTGACTTGACTACTGAAGAATTTTGGAGGGCTCAAATGCTTACATATTTTTGTGGCAATGTGCTTGGTCATAGTAAAGATTTTGTCCAAATGTTGATTTTTGTTTTGGCTAAAAGGAACAGCATGGCTACCCATTTTATTTTTAACCTGGCTTTATTGTGATGTTTTATATTTTGTGTTTTTAGATTGGTATGTTTTTGTTTGTTTGAATCATTTGCTGCAGCCTAAATCCTGTTTAGTCTAGATCCACTGGAATGAATGGCATTTTTAGTCAGAAATAATGTAATTGCAACTGATATAAATGGGTATACTCTAGGCAACACCAATCTTGGATTTATTCCAATGCTTGAATTAGTTTATTACATTTATATTCTGCTTTTCTTCAGTAATGGAGTCAAATTACTGTGTGTAGGATTTCAGCAAGGTTTCCCATCCAGACCTTGACCTGCTACATTGCACGACTGATAAATGTGTGGCCCTCTAGATGCTGCTGTTGTTTAGATGCTGTATTAGGATGAACTATGGTCTGACAACATTTGGAGGAGTGCAGGTTTCCTAGCCCTTTTGTATCATCTGTACCCTTTCTTTTCTCATTCTGGGACATCCTATTTTGCAAGCTGACAAATGCCTATAGATTTTTTTTGTTCCAGTGACTTCTTTTAATGTCATTATAGCATAAAATGTGCATCATGGCTTGAAGGAAAGCTGCTGTCAACATTATGTACAACCTCACCCAGACAAAGATCTTAACTGTTCAAAGGAAATGAATGTTCTTTGGGCTCATAATATGCCATGATCTTGCATACCTAGAGAATATTGACCCCTAGGGAAAAATACATCAGTGAATAAAAAAGATGGTTAAATAGAAAGAAAGGTCATAATATACAGCTTACCAGTAGCTGGTTTTTTTTTGACCGTTACTGGTTTAAATTAAACACTATTTACTTCTAAAATCAATTTCTTAAATAATTCATCTCTTTAAACCATATATCGAGTTCAATGCTTGCTTTCATCCAATTTTTGATATATTATGCTTTAACTTTGTCTCTTGTTTAGCTATCTGTTTTTATTTTATTTTAACTCTCTCTCTTTCTCTCTGCCTCTGTGAGCCTGCGTGTTTGAATGATGTAAGCTATCTTGGATGTCTCTAAAATGAAGGAGAAAGTTGACTCATTAACTGAAATGGTTCCAGTTTTTCAATATGAGTATACACATGTATATGCTGCTTGCATCCCAGTGTGATGTTGCCTTGTACTTGGGAAATACTGTCTCAAAAAAGATGTAATGCAAGACTACATGTAAGGCATAATAATCATCTTTCTTCTTTCAAGGAAAGCAAGTGCCAGTTGGGAAAATCAACTGATGTTAACACATGGACTGGGATGGAAACTACTTCTCAGAATGCAAGACCATACCACTCAAGATGAGACTGAATGATGAATTAAAGAGTAATTCTGGATGAAGCTGTCTTATACAACAATATGAGTATTTTCACAACTGGTCATTGTCCAGCCAGGACAGAGTGAGCACAACAAGTAGGAAATATATGTGATGTGATCTCCTATCCCACCACCCTCTTGTTAAATCAGGAAAAGTGTGAAAGGGGAGGGTTTCCTGAATTATTCTTGGTATATTTCCCCAAAGTGTGCCTGTTCTCCAGAAAGATCCATGCAGTTTAATTCTCTCATATGCTTGCTTCATTCCTGAGTAACATGATAGCACTATGAGAAAGTGGTTTCCACACTGCTATAGGGATGTGCAAAAGGAGAAAAACTCACTGTAGAAATAATTCAAAACAGCAAATCCACTATGTGAAAAGCTGGGACCTTTTAATTTTGTATATAATTAAAAAAGAAAGTGAACAACTCAATGTCAATTTGAAACCCAAAGGGTAATTGCTATACCACACTGGCTTTTTCAGGTTATACTGAGTACTTCTGCTCAATTATTTATTTATTTATTTATAATAATTCTATCCCGCTTCCCTCACTCAGGAGTGACCCGAAGTGGCTAACAACATGATTAAAACAGGAAATAAAAATAGATTAACAAACCCCATTAAAAACTCCATATTAAAAACATCCAAAAGTCCCATCCCTCCCATACAGATAAAACAGTCAGGACAAAAAACCCGTATAGGCTAAATGAGCCAGTGGGACTGGGCAATCAATGCATCCAAGCCCCATTCCTGCTAGCATAGCCATGTTTTCAGTTGTCTTCTAAAGGGGAGCAGCTCCGTCTGGAGGCGTAGTTTGAGAGGCAAGAGGTTCCAGAGGGCTGGGGCTGACACGGAGAAGGCCCTCCTCCTGGTCCCTGCAAGGTGGGCTTCTTTTGCTGAAGGGACCATAACCGAGCCCCTCCAATCTGCCCTTGTAAGATAGGTATTACACATATACACCCAGTACTGGATGTATACACCCATATACATCCAGTAACAGCTGGCCTGATTCCAAATAAACACTCACTTGTTAGAGCCTGGGGGGGGGGGGGGAGAGCTGTCATTTCACTACCATGCATAACTCTTTGTAGTAAATTATAACTTTAGTAACTGAAGTATCAACTTAAGCGTGCAAGCCACATCTGCCTTTTTGTTTTTGTTTAAGAAAATGCTTATCAACCATGAAAAGCAATGGAATTAATTTCTCTCACTCTAAATGTGAATGTACTTTAAAAGATATTCTGATAATGTGCTGGTGTCTGGAATAGGTTGTTTCTTTTTTTGAGAGGTATTCAACAATCATCTTTGGATCCAGGAAGCTGATCTGGTAGCTGCTTCATAAAGAATCAGCATTTTAATATTCTCAATGTCAGGGCATTTTATTTCTAGCAAATAGATCTTTATAGGTTTGTGGGAAGTGAGGAGAACTGACCATGGCTGTCACATACCTTGATCCACAAAAAGGTCACATTAAAACATGGCAGTCAGATTTTAAGGTGCCACAATGCAGCTGTCATTTCCCCCCTTTTTACTTTAGTCTAGTTTTGTTTCTGGTCTGATATACATACCTGCAGTATGAGTCAGAGGTTGCTGATTTATAATAAGTGTTCAGTGTAATTTAAACAGCATTACAATGTATCTAAGAAGTCAAGTGAGGATAAATGTAGCCAGACGAACCATGAGCCTGTCTGCTACTGTTTGGCTAATAATTACGAACTGATAGTTTAAATTAGCGTTCTGTAATTTGCCTGAACACCCACCTCAGACAGAGGACCTCTTCAAAAGGGGATTGTTCCCAAGCAGCCCTTTGAATAGAGGACTTCCCTCCCTTTAAAAGGGGCCTATGGTCACACAATTTGCACAGAATCTGGAGTTTGGCATTTCATGTGGAAAATCATGAAGGTAATCAATGCTTACATTTTCTGACCTGGGTCTGCCTAAGACATTTTACTGCCCAAGGTGAAAGACAAGATGATGCAACAATATTCCATATACAAAAGCCAAACGGAATGTGCCAGGGTAATTGATTTTTACCTATCATGAGGTAGTGTCGCGGTGCACTTCAGGACAACAGATTAGTTTAAGGGGTCAAGGCAGACTGTTTAGCACATAGATGTCTCCTCCAACAACTCATTACCATCCCAAACCCCTCAACATCCTGTGCCTTGGGTGCAACTATACAATGAGGGAAATGTGAATTAAATTGCATTCTCTTGCCGTGAAATCTTACTAGAGAATTTGATCCTCTTTAATTTAAGTGGCCACACAAGCAAAGGAGAAAAATCCCTTGCAACTGCAGTTCTATCTGAAGCGCCTGTAGGTGTGGCAGTTCAAAAGAGCTGGTTTAAGAGATGAGTGAGCTCTTCCTTCCTCAGTCACTTGCCTTTTCAGCTTATTTTGCTGGCAGTACACTCCTAGTCCCCTGTCAGTAGACGAGAGGGAAGGTGATTTGCTAAAGCATTGCCAGGGGAGAGGGAAGGTGCTTTGCTAAAGTATTGCTTTGTATGTGGGTTGGTGCATGGGTGCACACACATTCATTTGTGTATTAGTTTGCCTTTCCTTTTAGGATTGGTTCAAAGTGTTCACATGTTTTGAACTGAAATGAAAGGATTTGACTTATAATAAACAGAAAAATCTCTGATGGGGAGGGAAAAACTATGGATTGACACTATGTAACTCCAGGTTGAATCAGATTTTCCATTGCTTCATGTGGTCAACTGGGGTAGGGGAAATGCAAATTAGCCCTCTCAAAGCCCATAATATTCCCCCCACTGTATAGTCAGGCTCTCATGAGGTGGCCATTTCACTGTGGCTAATGATAGATACTGCTTACATTAGGATCACTTTTTGCTTTCATACATGGTTACATGATCATGTAACAGCAGTCAGATGAGCAATAGAATTCAGTCTGTCACATGTTCCATAATCACGTAGTTATGCAATGGGAAAGGGTGTAAAAACTGCCATAACATGAAAGGCATCTCACAATGCTACTTCTAAGTAGCAAAAAAAAAAAAAAATCAGGTTTTTAAAATATATGCAGTAGCATAGCTGTGCAGTTCATTTTCCAAACAAGATGCCTTTTTTGCCAAGCAAGTAAGGAATAGCAAGTAAGGTATGTAACCTTACATACAAATGAAGTGTAGGCCTGGAAGCTGTATATGTTCAGGATACAGTTTCTGAGAGAGCTGAAGATGGTAACCTAGAGGCATTGGTCCCTGTGGTGTGTACTACACAGTACTTTTCTTGTAGAGTTATTGTCTAAAGGAAAAAGTGTATTACAAAAAATTGTAAAATTTGGGAACAATTAGGAAAACAAGATGAATATGCCCAGACTATAAGCAATGATGACTTAGTCATACCATCATTAAAACTCATTAAAATCACAGTTCTGTCTCTAGACACACTACTAGTCATACTTTGTTTTAATAGGAGTGGGTGGGGAATGGTATTTCCTGTGACTTTATATAACATTGCTCTTGAACCTGAAAACACCAAGGCTGCGATACTGAAGATGATTAGTTGGGCCTAGACTTACTTATACTTAAAGTAAATCCACTGAAATCAGTGAGACTTATAGTAACCATTACTAACAAGTTCCATTCATTTTAATAAATGGGCTCTTAAGTTTGGCTAAATCCCAGACCTAATCCATTTATGAAAAAGTTATATCCATCAGGCTATATCCCTTCAGGCTTTTAGAAAATTGTTAAAACCTTTCTCTATACAGAGGTCTTTGCTAAAATCCTCCTTCAGTAAGTGGAACTATAATATAGGATTCTAGTTTTCATTTTTCTGTTTGAATTTATAATGTTATTAGTTTGCTTATCCATATATTGCTACCATCATCTGGTTTACTATTTTGCATCTACAGTAGAACCTTGGATAAAATCCAAACTCCGTTCCACAAGTTTGAACTTTATCTGATTTTGGACTTTATCCGAATCAAATGGGCAACGCATCGGATAACGTCCAAAAATGGACTTTATCCGAGGTTCCTATACCAATTACCTCAAATAACAGACCAGAAACAATAACCAATTACCTCCAATAAAGCAGTTTTGGACTTTATGTGATGCATCACGTGTGCATGAAAACCGCGACTTTATCCGAATCGGTCTTTATCCAAATCGGACTTTATCCGTGGTACCACTGTATTTGTAATTTATGTGCATTTGATGTTCTCTAATATGATATAGTGCCTTTGCACTAACATCAGGAGGTACATAGTATGACAGACAGGCAGACATGTGGAATCTTATGTAGCATTATGGGAATAGCTTCTGAGGAAACATGCGTAGGTTTATGTTTTCTTTGATTCCCATTGATTATGTTCCAAGGGGCTCCTCAAGCCCATCTGATAGGAAGACCTGTTCAATAGTGGAATGGACTACCTTAGATGGATTCTTCTTCACTGGAAGTTTTTAAACAGACAGTAGGTGGCCACCTCTCAGGGATGTTTTAGTTGTAGATTTCCTACTGTGGAGAGGGGTTAGATGTGATGAACGTTGGTATATCTCCCATCTCTAGAGTTCTATGATCTCCTAATTCTTTGATGTTCACCTCAGAATAGTGTCCTTAAACTACTGCAATCCTCACTCAGAAAATGGCCATAAAGCAATCACATATACTCACAATATATGATCCCTGTCTTCAAATGAGTAAATTCTCACTCTTTGCTAGGGCTCCTCCTAATTTGGGCTCCTATAAGTTCATCTCCCTCTCCACATTTAGAATCCAATTTTATCAGGTGAGCACCAATTCAAACCCGTTACTACTACAGTTACAGCATGAGGCATGCGGCTATACAGTATATACTGCTTATAACAGTCCAATCAAATGTTTTTTCTTTAGAAACTCCCCACTAATTGTTCAAAGCTGTGTTATGGCTAAGTGTCCTTGCCACTAAATGTGCTTGGTAAACTGCAGAAAATCCTCTCAGTGCTTGCAACATTTATTTTCTCTCAGATGCGTTCTGGCCATGCAACTTATTCTCTTATCATCAGTAGTTCCAAACAATAAGGCTGCTTAATACAGTGTTTACATTACTGCAAAGAGTTTCTTTGAGCTTGTTGTTGTTGTTCAGTTGCACAGTCAACTCTGACCCTTTGCGACCCTATGGACCATTGTCCTCCAGGCACCTCTGTCCTCCACCATCCTTACTCAGCCCACCCAGCTCTGTGCCCATTGTGTCTACAATACCATCTAGCCATCTCATCTTTGGACACCCTCTTCTTCTTTTGCCTTCCACCTTTCTCAGCATCAAGGCCTTCTCAAGTGAATCCTCCCTTCTCATTTGATGTTCAAAGTACTTAAACTTCATCTTTACTAATTGCCCTTCCAATAAGCAGTCAGGGTTGATTTCTTCTAAAATCAACCTATTTGTTCTCTTTGCTGTCCAAGGGACTCTCAGGACTCTCCTCCAACACCACATCTCAAAGACATCTATTCTTCTGCGCTCAGCTTTCCTAATGGTCCAACTCTCACACCCATACATTACCACTGGGAATACCATTGCTTTTCAAGGTGATGTCTCTACTTTTCACTATATTCCCCAGGTTTCTCATAGCTTGTCTCCCCAGAATCAGTCATCTTTTTATTTCATGGCTGCAGTCGCCATCTGCAGTGATCTTGGATCCTAGGAAAGTAAAATCTGTCACTGCTTCTACTTACTAAGCATTATACCATGCAGGGGGGAGGGAATTGTCTTGAAACATGATTTTCTCCAGTCTAGGTAGGGAGGATGTTGAGGGGAAACAGAGAAGTGCCACTATGATCCCTGAAGAGAGAAGAGGATACAGAAAGAAGAGAGTGTTATGTAGCTGTGGAAGAGGTGAAAGCAACAGGTGTTGGTGCTTTCGATGCTATCTCACAATTCAAATAGCTTGGCTAGCCTTGTCACTAGTCTCTTTGGGATTCAAGCATTGCATTGAATGCGAGCTCAGTGAAGAGGAAACCAAAAGCCATCCAGAAATTGGGTCTGTCAGTATCTGCTAGTTGGGCTCATTTGGATTGGATCTGCAACAGCAGGCCTGATCTGGCAGGTGGGGAGGTAGAGTTACAGTGATCTATTGTGATTCTGGGTCTGTGGTGGCTTAGTGGTTAAGATGCTAAACTTGATGAATGGAAGGTCAGCAGGTGAGCAGTCTGAGACCTGAGTGCTGCATGATGGTGTGATCTCCCATCTCTGTCCCATCTCCTGCCAACTTAGCAGTTTGAAAGCAAGAAACTGCAAGTAGATAAATAAGTACCACTTTGGTGGGAAGGTAAATAGTGTTCCATGTTCTAGTCATGCCTGTCACATGACCAAGGAAATGTTTGCAGATGCAGACAGTGCTGGCTCTTTGGCTATAAACAGAGATAAGCACTGAACCCTAGAGTTGGATATGACTGACTTTCGAGCAAGTTTGACCTTTACCAGGCATACTATTCCACAGTTTCTTGGGGTTCAGTGTGTTTCTCTGAAGGTAAACATCTATTGGGGTTTATTCAGAGCCTGTGGAGGGGTGAGGAACAAACTAAAATTATCAATGCTTGAGCTGAATGACTGGCACTTGTAGAATTTACTGTCACCTTGGCAGCCAATCCTATGGAAACCCTTTTTGATTTCCAGAATGGGAAACTAACTAGGGCAATAAACACACTCACTCCTAGACATCCCCTCCTGTTGAGTAGAGCCAAGCTAGCTCCCTGTTTTCCTAAAGAGATCACAGCGATGTGTTATTTAGAGAGACAATCAGTACTGGATGGGAATACACTTTCCCTGAAAACTCTGGTTTGCAGCTTCGATCTACTCCTGGATTATCCATGATCCTGGTCTAGGTGGTAGCCAGGAATGTCTTCACACACTTTAAAACGGGTACCCTAGCTGCACAAAGTTCTGGAAATGTCTGACTTGTTGACAGCAAAACATGCTTTAGTTATACAGTAAAACCCCTACTTATGAAAAAAGTCCATTCCGTAGGCTTTTGCTTAAATTGAATTTTTTTGGAACTTGAAACAAACCCATAGGAAAAATTATTTTTTACATAACTTGAAGCAAACCCATTGGAAAAATGAAATTTTTATGTAAATCGAAGCAAACCCATAGGAAAAAGAATCTTTATGTAACTCAAAGCAAACCCATAGGAAATCGTGTAAATCTGGACATGGTTTTAGCATAAAATCATTATGTAAGTCAAATTTTATGTAACTTGAGGCATTTGTAAGTTGGGGTTTTACTGTACTCCTTGGATTACTACAATTTACTGTGTGTGGAACTGTCTTTGAAGACTGTTAAGAAACATTGGCTGATTCAAAGTAATCAGCAAGAGTGTTGACTGGAGCAAATTACAAGGTCCATATAACCTTGTTACAATAGACTCACTGGCCACAGTTTGGTTTCTGGGCCCAGTTCAAACTGCTAGTTATGACTTACAAAGCCTTCTACAGCTTGGGACCAGGCCACTTGGAGTATTGTATCTTCTTGCATAACACATCCTTCTCAGCTTTTGAGGTGTCCAGGAGAGAGTTGTCTTTTGGTCCACATCCTCACAGGTGTGTATGGTGAGGGAATGAGATACAGCATTCGTAGATGTTGCTTCCTGGCTATAGCACTCTCTCCTGAACAAGGCTAGGTTGATCCCCTCCCTATTTCCTTTTTGTTGGCAGACAAAAAGCTTCCTTTTTGCTGGCAGGCTTGGAAAATTAAATGCCAGGATGAGAAATGAGTGGGGCGGAATATATTTTGCTGTTTCATTACATGATTTTAACTGTTTGGAATGAGTACAGTATCTTTTTAACAGGGCCATAGTCAGGATTCTAGATTTTTCAGGAGGGGCAAAAAGTTTTCAGGGGGGGGCAACAATGTTACACTCATATATATAACATTGGCACATGGGTTGGGGTGGGCAGGCAGTTAGCTCAAGTGGGTTTTCACCGCCCTAACCCCCCCTCCAGCTATGGCTCTTCTTTTTAATAATGATATACTGTATGTTTAATGATACAGTATTTTAATATTGAAGTTTAATGTGATTTTACCCACATATGTGTTTTGGTCATTAGTAATTTGCCTTGGGTCTCTTTTTGTAAAAAAAAAAAAAGTGGTGAGGAAATAAAGTAAATAAATAAGTAAAATAGAATTGTAGTTTTAAAAAGAACCTACATTATTATTTTTCTATAACCATAATAACTACAGGCTTTTATCATTTATTTTAAAGGCTGTAATTCTAAACATACTTAAGAACAAAGTAACCATAGTGAATATAGTATCCTGTTCAATGTGTACTTTAATATTTTTCCAAATGTGGAATCTTCATGAAGTGATTTAATGAGGTGCTGGTCATGCTCAACAAGGCGTTAACACTCTGTGAGACTCCTGCAGCAGCTTTTACAGCTGGAATTCCATGCATGTAAATATTGAAGGCAACACTGCCCTATGAGACTTACATCTTAGTTATGTGAATGAAAATATAATGTCAGTGGATGGGTATAATATGTGCTTGCAAAATACAATGTCAATGGGTCAGCCAATTTGCATGTAAAATGCCCAAGATAACAGGATCTTGACAGAGTTGCTTGATTATGAAACATAAACATCTATGCCCTGAAAATAATATATTTTTATGAAGCAATTTAGGCATTCACATTATGTTAGGGGATGTAAGTCTTCGGCTCACACCTTAACTGGTTGCAAGGCATATTGTGTCTGTGATGCTTTTAAGACCATACTGCAGGGGCACACAGGTGCTGGGACTTTTATTTATTTATTTATTCTAATTTGTATTGCCGCCCAACTCCGAAGACTCTGGGCGGCTCACAGAAAATAAAACCAATGGCAGTTTTTAAAAAAAAAAAAGCAATTAAAAACTACTGACAAATTTTTTTTAAAAGATAAAAAGCTTAAAAGAGTGAGAGAGTGTGTGGTCTACTAAATTATACAGCAGGCCGGTGTTACCATGTTGTTGGTGCCCCACACCTGCCCTACCAGCCAGGCTTTTAACCCTTTCCTGAAGGGCAGCAACTCTGTCTGGAGATGCAGCTCAATTGGCAGGAGGTTCCATAGGGCCGGAGCAGATACTGAGAAGGCCCTCCTTCTGGTACTAGAGAGACGTGCCCCTCTAGCAGATGGAAGAATGAGAGAGCCTCTCCGGTCTGCCACTTTTCCCTGGTGTGCTCCATGGGCCAGTGTATTTAGGTCAGAGCAGGATTACAGACTTCCAGCTACAATGCTCAACTTCCTTGGCTGACAGTTTGGATGAAGATTCCTGTGTCTTCCAGAATCTGCTACGAGGATTGAATCTTTGCACTGATCCTGATGATGGCTTTTGCCTGATACAGTATGCCATCTGTGCTTGCTGGGCAAAGAAGGACTACTTGTGGTAAGCCTCCACCAGGAGGACAGAAGCTGTAGAACTCTTTGGCATTGTCTGTAATTACAGCTTGCACTTACCCTGCTGGACTGGACTGCTACTGAACTGTATGGACTTGTATATAGCACAACTGAACTGTCTCAGTGAGGTCAACTGAGCAGCCCAAGAGAATATATCTTTTTGTGTTACAGTTGTTGCACTGAATACACTTGCAACTTTTAACTTCCTGAGTAAACCTACTTTGAGTTTTCTTCTGCACCAAGATCTGTCTGCCTGTTTTTCTCACAAGGGACCACCTTGCCAGGTGTGAAACTCTTGCTGTCCACTGCCTACCACTCCGCCAGCCGTTTACATCAACACACTATATGAATACATCACCATTTCCAGAATGGGAACTTTATCTTAAATGTAATCTCTCTTGTCCTTTTCAAGCCTGGTCCTGATTTTTTCTTTCTCTGCAAGTTTGAAAGGCAGATTTGGAACTCTGGTGCAAGAGGAGAGGCTACAAGACAAGGAGATAAATGTTTGTCATACTCTAATCAAAATATAGATAGGCAGAGGCTTCAAGAAATCAAAACTATATGAATCATTGGGTATTATATGGACTGAAAAAGTGCAATTTATGTATAGCTTCTGTAGAAAATCAATGGTCTGTTGGTGTATCAAAATGCAGAAAAATATTGTAACACTCTTTCCCCCTTTTAACTAATTGTGGGATTCAAAATTTCATTCAGTGACAATCCTTTTTCCTGATGACTTCATACAGAGCACACTGGAAAAGGATCATGTGCTTAGCCTGAGAGGCATACCTGTCAACCTTCCCATATTGGCCGGGATTTCCCAGTTTTTGGCACCGATTTGCGCCATTTCCCGCCTCGCGCTGCCGAAACCCCGGCATTTGGCAGCGGGGGAAAGGAGGTACTGCGCAGCCCTTCTGCGCAGGTCACCTTCTACGCATGCTCTGGCCAATTTGGGACCTGTGCAGAATGGTTCTGCGCAGGTTGCCTTCTACGCTTGCGCAGAATCCTTCTACGCATGCAGAGAAGGTTACGCATGCGTAGAAGGGGGTTACGCAAGAGTAAAACCCTTCTACGCATGTGTAGAAGGCAACCTGCGCAGAACCATTCTGCGCAGGTTCCGGATTGGCTGGATCCAGTTGACAAGTATGATGAGAGGAAAGGGAGTAACCTAGAGCAGGGGTCAGCAAATTTGGCTCTTCAGATTTTCTAGAACTTCAGTTCCCAGAAACTGTGATCAGCAGGTGTACTGACTTGGGCTTATGGTAATGACTAGAGGACTGGAAACCAAGCTATACTGTATGAGGAAAGACTGAAGGAACTGGGCATGCTTAACCTTGAGAAAAGGAGATGATAATGCAAGCGCGGCGCCAAAATGGCCGCCGCGCCCTTTGCGGCCCCCCCCCCCACAGGACAGAGAATCCGGGTAGTTAGGGGCGTGGCCACCGCCTTGATAAAAGGGGTGGCCACGAGGCAGCCGTGCTGCCATTTTGCCTCAGCGACGGAGCGGAGAAGTTTTTCCCCCTGCGTCTCCGTCGCTCGTTGGTGCTACCGGGAAGCCTTTTAGTTCCGTTTACTAGCTAGCTTCCCTTTCTGCTGCGGTGAGATGCCTTCCAAAAAGAAGGCTGCTGCGAATGCAGCTCGGGTGGTTCGGAGGCGTAATCCGGGTCGGAGGACCGTGGTGCCGCCTCCCCAGCAGCCACCTTTGCCATCCCCGGCCGGGGCTGGTGGCATGGGGGCTATCGCCCCTTGGCCCGATCAAAGTGCGGGCGCGGAGGGAGTTCCGGCCCGCGGCCCGCGAGCGGTGGGCACCGCTCATCCTCCTGCTCAATCGGTTGGGCCTCTTCCTGTTGGGCCGCAGCCTCTCCCGGGGCCCTCTAGCCTTGGGGGGTGGCCCGGCTCCCTGCCTTGGCAGGTTAATCCACCAGCCCTCCCGGGCTTCGGCGGTAGTCAATGGCAATATACGGCCCCTGGGGTGCAGGGACCTGTCCCCATGCAAGGATCAGGTGGGCCGGCCGGCTCTTTACCCATGGTTAATGTGGACTCCTTACTGGCACGTATTGCGGCCCTCGAGGCGTCTTTGGCCCGGGCCAGTCAGGCAGGTGCCCCTTTTGGGGTACCTTTGGAGGCGCTAACGGCAGCAGGACAACAGCCGGCGGGGAGGGTTGAGCTGCTGCAGGCGGGTGGCGCGGCTACGGCCACTGCCTCGCAGCTCCCCAGCCAGCAACCTGGTGCGGGTCAAGCCCCGGTGATGAGCTCTACATCGGTCGTGAGCTCCGACGCCCCCAGTGGGCCAGAACCCCCGGTGGGGGCGGCCCACGGGGGTGCAGCATGTGAGTATACGGTGCAAACGAGTACATCTACACATATTCCCAATATAGGGGGGGCCTTTCAGTGGCCTTGGCCTCGCTCGGGTGGTGCGGGGACTGCCCCTCTGGTGCCCCACCCGGCGACAACGACAGCCACCATGCCCACGGGGGTGGGCCTAGGCTCTTACACTGCTGGCAACGTCTTGGGGGTGGCAGGGTTAGCTCCGGCTCCCTTTACCAGGCCCGTTGTCCCCTTTTCGGCTTTGCCGACGGCAGGGTATTCCTTGCCACTGGGCGATCACTTGGCACAGGCTACCAGAGAAAAGATTTGGAGGGGGGAGTATGTAGATATCTTCTCACTCCTGAACAGAGAGCCCACCAAGGAAGAAAGGGAGGGTCAGGATGAGAAGGACAAGGAGCAGGCACGCCGCCGCAAGCCGCCGCGTACCTGGGCCAACTGGCTCCCCGCTTATTTGATATACATGGCGGTATATTTGAGGGCGCGGCCGGATCTAGCTATTCCCATGGTCCAATATTTGGACAACATATATAGGGCGATGGTAGATTTCCCGGGCCCCTCATGGCTAGCATATGATGAGGAATTCCGTATGAGGATTCCCCTCCATCCCGAGATGAGATGGGATGAGCCCTGCCAGAGACTGTGGCTCTTGTATATGACACCCACACGCCCTGCCCCGGGGGATAGATACCATTGTGGACATGCGGTCCAGCGAGCAGCTCCAGCGCAGGTTACCCGCCAACCGGCGGGGCAGGGGGTTCCAGCCCGCCTGCTGTGCTGGACTTTCTTGTCAAATGGTTCCTGCAATCGAAAGAACTGCAGGTATAAGCATGAGTGTCCCACGTGTTCTGGTCCCCACGCAGCCTCGGCTTGTCCCAAGCCTGGGGGGGCGCGAGGCAGAGGGAGGGGTGGACAGTGGGCTGGCAAGGCTGCCACGGAGGGAACTAGTTCTCCGAAAGGCACCCTCCCCAATTAAGGTGGACATGCTGGAGCGCTGGCTCGCATCGTACCCAAAGGGGGAGGACAGAGAGTATCTCATTCACGGTTTTAAGCAGGGATTTCGTATCCCTTTTATGGGTGTTAGATCACCTCAGGATGCTCCCAACCTGTTATCCCTCAGAGGAAGGGAGGAGGTGGCTGAGGCCAGCATTAAAAAGGAATTAGACGCGGGCAGGGTCGCTGGACCTTTTCCTGCACCCCCTTTTCCCAACCTTAAGGTTTCACCATTGGGTTTGGTTCCCAAAAAGTCCCTAGGTGAGTTTCGCCTTATTCATCATTTGTCCTACCCAGCCGGCAGATCGGTCAACGATGCTATACCTGATGACCTTTGTTCGGTCAGGTATACATCGTTCGACCATGCGCTGCGCATGGTGCGCTCGTGTGGCCCGGGTGCCTTGCTGGCCAAGTGCGACATTAAGTCAGCTTTTCGCCTCTTGCCAGTGCACCCGGGTGACTTTGAATTGCTGGGTTTTAAATTTAAAGGGGAATATTATTTTGATAAGGCCATGCCTTTTGGCTGCTCCATATCATGCTCGGCCTTCGAGCGTTTTAGTACTTTCCTAGAGTGGGCTTTTGTCCGCAGGTCAGGGTCCCGGTCTGTAGCCCATTACCTGGATGACTTTTTATTCGGGGGTGAACGGGGCTGGGACACGTGTGCACGTCTCCTCAATACATTTCAGACGCTAATGCAGGAACTTGGTGTCCCTTTAGCGCCCGAAAAGACCGAGGGCCCATCGACCAAGTTAGTGTTCCTGGGGGTTGAGATTGACACAGTAGAGCAGGCTTCTAGGTTGCCGGGCGATAAGGTGTCTAGGATAGTGACCCTTATCTCGGAATTGCTGGCCAAGCGTAAGGCATCCCTGAGGGAACTCCAGGTGCTACATGGGCACCTTAATTTTGCCTGCAGGGTGGTCGCACCGGGCAGGGCTTTTGCCCGGCGCTTATGCGACGCCATGGCAGGGTTATCCAGGCCCCACCACAGAGTTAGGCTCACCCGGGGTATCAGGGCAGACATGTTCGTCTGGTTGCAATTCCTGAGGGAGTTTAACGGGGTCTCATTTTGGAGGTCGGACCTCCTGGCTTCCCCCAATTTCCAGATCCAGTCTGATGCCTCAGGATCCCTGGGTTATGGGATGTACTTCAATGGGAAGTGGGCCTATGGTGGGTGGCCACCGGCATGGGCAGGCACAGGTCGCCTGCGGGATCTCACATACCTGGAATTTTTTCCCATTCTGGGGGCTTTGATGCTATGGGGCGAACAGTGGGCTAATTCTGTAGTGCATTTTTGGTGCGACAATGCTGCCGTGGTACACATTGTCAATGCACAGACTTCTAAATCGCCCAGGGTTATGGAGCTAGTGCGCCATTTTGTGCTGCGCTGCCTGCGCCTCAATGTCTTGTTCAGGGCCAGGCATGTCCCAGGGGTTAATAATGATATTGCTGATGCTTTGTCCCGCCTGCAGATCTCCCGGTTCCGCGCCTTGGCCCCGGATGCGGAGGAATTTCCCTCGCCACTCCCGGACGAGATGTGGACTATTGGCAAGGAGAGGTGAACCGGGCGATTGGCCTTTCACTAGCGCCACGCACGCGTAAGGCGTATCAACAAGCACTCAGTTCATATAGGGTTTTTGCCACTCAATTTCACTTGCCAGAGACCTGGCCTATTCCGGTGGACCATGTACTGCGGTTCATGGTCCACCTCCATGCACAGGGCCTTGCACCTCGCACCATAGCATCCAAGCTCTCGGCGTTGGCTTTTATGGCCAAAGTAGGGGGTCATGTGGATACCACCTCTGACTTCCGCGTGAGACACGTTTTGGAGGGGTGGGTGCGCGAGCGCGGGCGTTGCCCGGACGACCGGCACCCTATTTCCCCAGGGGTTCTTACCCAGTTGGCCCGGGGCTGGCCAGGCCTCTGTTTTGATCATTATGAGGCAGCCCTTTTTCATGCAGCCACAACGGTGGCATTTTTTGGAGCGCTCCGCGTCAGCGAACTCGTGATGCTGTCTAAGGCGGATGCAAGTGGTAGGGCACTGGAACTCGAAGATGTCTATGTTGCCAAAGACTGGGCCCAGTTGAGGATCCGCTCCTCTAAAACAGATCAGCATGGCGTAGGCAGTGGAGTAAGACTGCTACGGTGTTCTTTGGCAGACATCTGTCCGGTTGGTGCCCTACAGGAGTACCTGGCACTGCGTGGCTGGCACCACGGCCCGTTTTTCTGTCACCAAGATGGGTCTCCCCTTACTAAATTTCAGTTTTGGAAGGTGACAGCCATAGCCCTCACCAGGGTGGGTTTTTCAGGTGCCCGTTATGGCACACATTCGTTCCGTATTGGTGCAGCCTCTACAGCAGCTGCTTTTGGGTACTCGGGGGCTGACATACGCAGCATGGGGAGGTGGGGCTCACAGTGTTTTCAGTTTTATGTGCGCCCACTCCCGCCATGAGTACCAATTCAGTCACCTTACCTTCCTTTTTTCTCAATTTTATTGCAGACCCTGGGTGTCGTATTACACCGGTGACAGTATGGCTGGTGGGCCACAGCTATGTGCACAGGGCAGCGCGTTACGCTGCGGCGACAGAGTGGGGACCCCGACTGGGACTGGGTGACCACGCCAGTCTCGCATGGCATGGTAAGCCTGGGATGTTATGGCAGGAGCTGAGGCCTTTCCTTTTTTCTGGCCTGGGGGCTGACCCGCCTGACATTCTAATTATCCACCTGGGGGGCAATGATTTGGGCCAGGTCACCGGCTTATCGCTCAAGCATGCGATTTGCGAGGAACTCGCCTACTTGCACTATGTCTGGCCTGCCACAACCCTGGTTTGGTCGGACATTGTTCCGCGCCACTCTTACAGAGGGGGCGTTAACCTCCTTGCACTTGACCGCGCGAGGCGCGCGGTCAACAAGGCGGTGGTGCGGTTTCTTACCACCAGGGCTTGGGGGCGGGTTAGTCATCACCCCGATATTAGTCTGCAAAATTATGACCTCTATGCAGGGGATGGGGTCCATCTGTCGCGAGGAGGTATGGACCTCCTGTTGGGTGACTGGCGAGCAGGCCTGTTGACCGAGCTGACGGTCTGGGGGGGGGCGTCAGGTCTTCTGTGAAGCCCCTCCGTGTGGCGGGTAGCACTGGTAAGGTAAACAGTATGACCCACAAGTATCCGGCAGGTTCGCAGTTGACTGGACAACACTAGACAGGAATAAATTAGTTAAACGTTGTCCGGTCAACGACGAACCAGGCGATGGGGTGATGGTGATTGCTAACCAGCATGCATCACCCCTGTGATTTCACGGATACGCGTCAGAGGGTGGGGTCATGAGTTAGTTATTGACTACGGTCAACAATTTGTTTGTTGTTGACAAACAAATTGATACAAATTGATACATTGTAACCAATTGCCGTTGGCAATTTTGGGGTGGTACCTTACCAGTGTTACTTCGGCCTGCTTGCCTTAGGAATTATGATTGGTCGTTTTACCAATACAAATTTATAATTCGGACTAGGGCATTGAATCAATAAATGTGGCCCTTTGCTGTTATCCACTTTCAATGTTGTCTGTGTCCGTTATTGGGGGGGTGCGCCTGCAATGCAAGCGCGGCGCCAAAATGGCCGCCGCGCCCTTTGCGGGCCCCCCCCCACAGGACAGAGAATCCGGGTAGTTAGGGGCGTGGCCACCGCCTTGATAAAAGGGGTGGCCACGAGGCAGCCGTGCTGCCATTTTGCCTCAGCGACGGAGCGGAGAAGTTTTTCCCCTCCACCCCCTCCCTAGTTAACTGTGATTATGGTCGCTTCGGGGCCGGGTGGGAATTTTTGGTTGGGACCCATATTGGCTTCGGGTCCTGGCTTTTTTGCCCACCCCACACTGTGGCTATGGTTTGATATAGGGGTCTTTCTCCATTAATACTGTTGACTTTGGTCACATGGGCGGGTAGCACTGGTAAGGTAAACAGTATGACCCACAAGTATCCGGCAGGTTCGCAGTTGACTGGACAACACTAGACAGGAATAAATTAGTTAAACGTTGTCCGGTCAACGACGAACCAGGCGATGGGGTGATGGTGATTGCTAACCAGCATGCATCACCCCTGTGATTTCACGGATACGCGTCAGAGGGTGGGGTCATGAGTTAGTTATTGACTACGGTCAACAATTTGTTTGTTGTTGACAAACAAATTGATACAAATTGATACATTGTAACCAATTGCCGTTGGCAATTTTGGGGTGGTACCTTACCAGTGTTACTTCGGCCTGCTTGCCTTAGGAATTATGATTGGTCGTTTTACCAATACAAATTTATAATTCGGACTAGGGCATTGAATCAATAAATGTGGCCCTTTGCTGTTATCCACTTTCAATGTTGTCTGTGTCCGTTATTGGGGGGGTGCGCCTGCAATGACCAGAGGACTGGAAACCAAGCTATACTGTATGAGGAAATACTGAAGGGACTAGGCATGTTTAGCCTTGAGAAAAGGAGATGAGAGGGGATATGATAGCACTCTTCAGACACCTGCAAGATAATATTAAAAAGCAGGTAAGGATCTGTTCTCAATCATCCCAGAGTGCAGGACATGAAAAACAGGCTCAAACTAAAGGAAGCCAGATATAGGCTAAATATCAGGACAACCTTAACAGTTAGAGCAATCTGCCTTGAGAGGTGGTGAACACTCCAACACTGGAGGCATTCAAGAGAGAATTAGACAACCCTCTGTCAGATTTGGTCTGATTTGGATTCTTGTTTTGAGCAGGGGGTTGGACTCGATGGCCTAAAAGGACCCTTCTAACTCAGTTATCCTATGAGTCTATGATCTTTGGTTCAAGGGCATCTGCTTAGTAGGATAGTCACAATTCTTCCCTTCTATATCTTTAGGACCTATTGTGCCGATGCAAATGTGCCTGATCCAGGTTTTGTGTGAATTTTCCATTCATACTTTGCTTTAAGTAAAGAGTTTGGGAATGCCTTATGCCATTTCTTCCTTTATAGTACAGCACTGCAATCTCACTGTTCCAGAATGGACTATGAATAAAATATTTTTATTATCGTTTTTTAAATGGCAAAACAGAAGCTCAGTTCTCCAGCCTATTTGTGGAAGCAGGAGGTATTTATATTTAATGCATTGCTTCCAGACAATGGCTGAGAGAGACTTGCATTGTTTTCATACATAGAGGCTCTACAAAGTTCACACAGTCATTCTGTATTTCTGCAGAATAGGGCAAAGTGGGGGGGGGGTGTTACTTCTACAAAGAGAGATCATGATATTCTGCAAATTTGAACCTGAATGTACAGGCAAAACTAACAAGGGAACTGTGTAGCATTTAAACACTGGGGCTGACAATGAAGAATCCCAAGGCTTCAGAGACAGTGGAAACCTTGTGGAACTTGGAGGCTGATGGCGGCTTAAGGTAAGTGGCTGCCTGAGGCAAAGAACAAGATGATGCCTGCCCACCAAGAGCACTAATACAACCTACAGTTCCAGCAGCTGAACTGTCTTATGTAATAATGAAACAGGACTATGCAGGTGTGTCTTAATATAGCTCCAAGTCTAAGACACCTGGCATCAAAACTAATAAGATCTTCAGAAGGCACATTACAATTTTTTCCCCCAAATGATTTAATGAATTTTAGTTAATTAAAATATGTGTAGCCTGCAGCATCAGGCATTTTGAGATACCAGGAGCCTCTAATCTCTCTTAGAGACAAGGCTAGGCTTAAGAGATTCATTTGTAGAGGTCCTGTAGGCAATGCCATACTTTCTATAAGCCTAGAACTCTTCAAATAACTCAGAGAAAGTGAAAGAGAGAATATTCCCGCTGGCCAGGAGTGGGAGAAAGGCTGAGAATATGGTGCAGGAAATGCTAATTGGGCACCAGAGGGCAGGGAGAAAAAGAAGCACTCAGTGGAAGTGCTCCAGAGAGAAGTCAAGAGGAAACAGAAAAAGGACTGGGGCCAGACATTTCTAATCCAGGCAAAAATCATACTTTTCCTAATCAATAATAATAATAATGCCTTGCTAGCATGTGGGATGAGCGCAATTGTTCAATGTTTATTTATTCATTCATTTATTTATTTATTTATTGCTTAGATTTCTATACCGCTTTCCTTCCCATAAAGGGAACTCAAAGCGGTTTACAATAATACAAAGCAATATAATGATACAGTATAAATAATACAAAGCAATATAAATGACATAAAACATTTACAAATCACATTTCAAAAATAACAATGTTAGAAAATACAAGAACCAAAATACAATACAATATACAATATACTAAGTAAATTAACAATATCCACAAGAAAACATACTATAATCATTCAATGAGTCCTGATGGAGCAAAGCTCAACATCCTCAATCTCCCACCCAAACTACAGGTGAAGGGGGAGACTACAGCAAGGTCATCAGGGTGTGCCCTGCCACAGCTGTTGCTGCCTCAGAACCTGTCCCAGGGCGGGGAGGCGAAGCCGGTCTGGTGGTGGTGGCATGGGAGCTCCTAAGAGTCGTCTGGGCACACCCCGCCACATCTGTTGCTGCCTCCAAACTTGTCCCGAGGCAGGGAGGCAAAGCTGGTTTTTGAAACCCTCGCCCTGCCGCAGGTGGAAGTCTTTGGCGGCGGGGACGAGGAGGCAGCACTTCTCCCCTCCAGGTGGGCGGGCGCGGGTCTGCAGAAGTCCAGCCAGGGCACTCACCCTTTGAAGCCCTCGCCCCGCCACAGGTGGAAATCTTTGGCGGCGGGGACGAGGAGGCAGCACTTCTCCCCTCCAGGCGGGTGGGCGTGGGTCTGCAGAAGTCCAGCCAGGGCTCTCACCCTTTGAAGCCCTCACCCCGCCGCAGGTGGAAATATTTGGCGGTGGGGACAAGGAGGCAGCACTTCACCCCTCCAGGTGGGTGGGTGTGGGTCTGCAGAAGTCCAGCCAGGGCTCTCGCCCTTTGAAACCCTCGCCCCGCCGCAGGTGGAAGTCTTTGGCGGCGGGGATGAGGAGGCAGCACTTCTCCCCTCCAGGTGGGTGGGCATGGGTCAATGTTCAAATTATCGAACAATTGCACTCATCCCACATGCTAGCAAGGTTATGCTCAAGATAGGCTGCAGCAGCACTTGGAGAGAGAACTACCAGAGGTGCAGGTTGGTTTCAGAAGAGGCAGGGGTACTAGAGACCACATTGCCAACCTACGTTGGATATCAGAAACAAATCTACTTCTGTTTCATTGGCTACACCAAGACCTTTGACTGTGTGGACCACAACAAAATGTGGCAAGTAATTAAAGAGATGGGAATACCAGAACACCTTATATGCAGCATGAGAAATCTGTACATGAGTCAAGAAGCAACAGGACAGGATACAAAATGATGGAGTGGTTTGGAATAGGAAAAGGAGTAAGACAAGGCTGCCTTTCGTCACCCTGCTTATTCAACTTATATACAGAGCACATAATGCGCAAAGCAGGGATGGAAGAATCACAATTTGGGATCAAAATTGCTGGGAGAAACATCAACAATTTGAGATATGCAGATGATACTATCCTAATGGCAGAAAGTGAGGAAGACCTAAGAAAATCCTACTTAGGTTGAAAGAGGAGAGTGCAAATGCTGGCTTGAGACTCAACATCAAGAAAACCAAGATAATGGCAACAGGCCCTATCAATCCCTGGGAAATAGATGGAGAAGAGGTAGAAGCAGTGACAGACTTCACTTTCTTAGGATTAAAGATCACTGCAGATGGTGAATGCAGTCATGAAATAAAAAGGCAACTGATTCTTGGGAGACAAGCTATGAGATACCTAGGGAACATAGTTAAAAGTAGAGACATCACCTTGCAAACAAAAGTCCGCATAGTCAAAGCAATGGTATTCCCGGTGGTGATGTATGGTTGTGAGAGCTGGACCACAAGGAAAGCTGAGCGCAGAAGAATAGATGCCTTTGAAATGTGGTGTTGGAGGAGAGTTTTGAGAGTACCCTGGACAGCAAGAAGAACAAATAGGTCGATCTTAGAGGAAATCAGCCCTGCTTCTTACATAAGAACATAAGAGCATAAGAACAGCCTTGCTGGAACAGGCCACAGCCCATCCAGTCCAGCATTCTGTCTCACACAGTGGCTCACCATTTCCTTCAGGGTATTCCCAAGGAGATGCCTTCACCTGCTTAGGATTCCCTGGAAATGGCATTGAGAGATATCCTGCCTATCTCTCCAACCCGGAGGTTGTCCTTAGGTAGCCATAATTATAGCCATTGATAGCCTTGTCCTCCATGAACTTGTCTAATCCTTTCTTAAAGCTGTGAAGACTGACAGCTGTCACCACTTCTTCTGGCAGGGAGTTCCATAGACCAGTAATCCTCTGGGTGAAAAAGTACTTTCTCTTATTTGTTTGAGAACTAGTACCCAAAAGTTTCATGGAGTGTCCCCTAGTTCTAGTGTTGTGCGATAGGGAAAACAGTTTTTCCTTATCTACCTTGTCCACACCGTGCATGATTTTATAAACTTCAATCAGGTCACCTCTTAGACGCCGTCGTTCAAGAGTGAAAAGGCCCAACCGTTGCAGCCTCAGATGGTAAGGAAGGTGTTCCAGTCCCCTAATCATTCTGGTTGCCCTCCTCTGTACTTGGAAGGTCAAATAGTAAAGATGAAGATAAAGTACTTTGGACATCAAATGAGAAGAGAGGATTCACTTGAGAAAGCCTTGATGCTGGGAAAAGTTGAGAGCAAAAGAAGAAGGGGGAGGCAGAGAATGAGATGGCTAGATGGTATTGTAGACACAATGGGCACAGAGCTGGGCCGGTTGAGGAGGATGGTGGAGGACAGAGGTTCCTGGCGGGCAATGGTCCATGGGATAGCAAAGGGTCGGAATTGACTGTGTAACTGAACAAAAATATATATAAAGCAAATTCTAAACATCTAACTGTTCTCTTTCAGTTGCTGAATAGGCTGTGTACTGATGGACTCCGCCTTCAGTGTTAGTGAAGGCTTTGGGGAGTATTAAACTCAGGTCTCACCCTGACTGTTAGGAAATGTGAGACAGCTGTATCAGGAAACGTATTAGGAATGGGAGTGATGGAGGCCAGATCTCTATACTGTATGTAACACATTTTTCTTTAGGAAGGACAAAATCTGCTCTTTAAGTGAGTGAGGTCCAATCCTTGGAAACCTACTCACCAATTCTTCAAATCTCTGACAATCACTGCCCATTGCCTAGATGCCTTTGAGCAACCATTTCCCATTATGAAAGGACTAGAAAGTCAGCTATGACTCTTGGTAACCTCTATTCTACATCCAGTATCAAATCCTGTGATTCTGTTCTCCCATGGAACTGTTTAGATACACACATTGCTTGGTTTGTAATCTTTCCCCTTGTTTCCTGATAAGGAGAGAGCAGCTGAGAGATGGGACTGCCTCGAAGCTTGCATGGTTCATCAATCCAGCTATCAACAGTGTTTGCTTTCTCTAGAGTTTTGCTTATAAGACACTTGTCATTTGAATTTTACAGATGGGGAATTGATGCTGAGATGTTCTGATCCAGAACTCATGTTTTTCAGCATCTTTCTCTCCCATAATATTTTTGCTTCTAACATAATCTTTGGAAAAACAGGTATGTAAAATATTAATCCCTACCAGAACATAAAACTCTATTGTGAAGGTTTCTGCCATTCACCTATTTATGCCATAAACATTAATCAGAAGGCAGGGAGATAAAAAAGACACAAAATATTCCACTTAAATAGCAAAAGCAAGAATTGCTCTAAAGATTTACTAAGGATATGGCCAGAGATAATTCTGGTTTGTATTACTGAAGAGAAATGCAGAACAAAGCAGAAAATGTGATCACATATTAAAATGATTACAGTGGGTAGAAGAATGAAATACTGTATGTAATTACATCACATATACTCATATACTTGTTTGTGAATGGATAAAATCTCATTCCTGAGGGAGAAATATATATATATTTGCTTGGAACAGATGCAACTAACGCTTATGATTCCATCTCGTGCATAAATTATGAAATTTACTGAGAGTTACTGTGGATGTCATTCTATTTTTGCTTTTGATCATTATATGCTTGTTTTTGTTTTGCCTTGCATTTAAACAACTATAGCATTTTTCTAAACACAAGTTCTGAATCTATACAGCATCTCTGGACTGAAGGTTATGTATCTTGAAAGCCAATGTGTTTTAAGAAAGTCCAAAGGAATGGTATAGTTGGCACATGGACATGAAGAAGAGGTCTATCAGTAGTTATTTTCCATGATGACAACATGTATATTCAGGGACATTGTGCAAGTAGTTCACAGAGCTTGGACTACAACTTCAAGAATTCTCCCATCCATTTGCCTATTCTGTTTAAGGGGTTGTACAAGTTATAGTCCAAATTCCTGTTAGATTTTATGTTCTTGAGAAGAGAATTGTGTTCAGTTGCCACAACTAATAGTGGCTTGTTGACAAGGTGCCCAGAGTTTGCTGGGCAGACTGTGAGAAGTATGATTTGGCGCATGCCCAGCACCTTGTCAGTTAGCTGTCCTACAGAATTGCCTTTGCATGCCCAGAAATTCCCAACATAATTATGGTCATTTTCTTACATTTTACTATTTAAAATATTAATTGTGTGCCATCAAATCAATTCTGGTAAGTTAGCTATGTGCTGCTAAGTCAGAATCAATTTATAGTGACCCTTATAGGATTTTCAAAGTAAGATTATTTGAATGTTTTTCTAATTCCATTCACCCAGTCAGTTTCCACACTCAAGTGGGGATTTGAACCCTGGTTTCCTGTGTCTTATTCCATCCACTATGCCACATTTGGTACATTTACAAATATGGGAAATACAAAAATAATGAGAATTCAGGACTGTTTATATGTTTTTCCCTCATTCATCGCTGACTTTTCAATTATGGGAGGTTAATACTGCTGAGATTCAATGAGTGACTCAAGGTGACTCAGAGAGCCCTTGTTCCATCCAGTCCTTGACCAATGCCACCTCTTTGACTATCCATTGGTGAGAGAATAAGAATCAAACCTCCAAAGTATGAAGGGAAAAGCAGAGCAAAACCAAGGCAGGAATCTGAATGGTTCTTATTTAAGTCAGTAGTAGGGAAATATTTGCAGTTCTATCTATATGGGAAAATGGCATAGGTATCCAATGTCTTACTGTCTCATAATCTCTTTAAGTACTTCTGATGTCAAGCTAAATTATTTGTAACTGATTTTATGAAAAGCATCAGAAGCCTTAATGGGTTTCTGAACTAATTGTCAGAGCACAATTTTGTGAGAGAATTTATGTCTCTTCTGCAAAAAGTTTTAGTCATTGTGCACATATTGGTGGTAATAGGAGCGACCAAAGTAGTAAGTAATTACAATATTATTATCATTAAGGAAAGTATAATAGTATCTCTCCCACACACTATTTCTTGTTGGACGTAAGGGTAGTGCTAAACAGGAATATCTGTTTCCTTCTATTGTTTAACTAAAATACCTTAAGAACCTTGCTTAGACTAAAACAGTGCAGCTGCATGCTGTTAACCTCCCACACTCTTGAAGGAGAAGCACACGGGAAGTCTAGGATGATGAGATTCATGCTATAAAATCAGAACTGGTTGTAAATCACTGGGAGTATTGCTTTTGGATAATTCACATATTTGTGCATGCACATGGACAGTGGAATTTGTGATAGCATTTACCCTGTTTACAACCCCTTCTCTAGAATTCACATCATCCCCACCCACCAGTAAAATTCATGGACTATCTGTGCATTCACTTGGACATAAGGAACTTGGGAAAGCATCAACTTTCTTGCAATCATGGGATCGTTGGCTGCTACTCATGTCTGAATATATATATATATTTTCCCCTGAAAATCAAAGAAGAGTGACAAATAGGAAAAATGCTATTGGTGTGAATTTGTTTAAGGGGGATCCCAGCCTGCCATGAAGTCCCCCCTCCCACACTATGAATCACAGAGCCATCTCCTGCGGCAAGTATGAATGATACATGCAGGTTGTTACAGCAATGGACTGCTGCAGACTTGAGGATATTAGTAATACATAGGGTGCCTACCCCTGCCAACCTAGCAGTTCGAAAGCAAGAAATTGCAAGTAGATAAATAGGGACCACTTCGGTGGGAAGGTAACAGTGTTCCGTGCCTGCCACATGACCACGGAAACGTCTGCATAAGCAGACAGCGCTGGCTCTTCGGCTTAGAAACAGAGATGAGCACTGCACCCTAGAGTCGGATACGACTGCCTTTCGAGCAAGGGAAACCTTTACCTTTACTACTTGTTATGTATGTTAACTGTGTTTTCTGACAGGAGCGGAATGTATCTTTTCTCATGTATCTATTCTTATGCAAATAAGTGGATCGAAAATGTGCACACTCTGTTAGCCAATGGGCTTGTTGTATTATTGTTACTGTTACTGTTTATAGTGTATATAAGTCCGAGTTTTGCCCCATCCAAACTGTGTTCAAACCCCACTAATAAAGACCTGAATTTCACTACTTCACTCGTCTGCTTCTTCATTCCCTGAACACAATACTACTGGAGTAACATAATCTGGTATACTCAAGAAAAGATATATTCCTCAGCAGTTGAAAGCCCATTGCTAAATTTATGCACATGTGAAGTCAACTACAATTTAAGATCTCAGACTATGTGGGGCCTCTAAACACATGTTTTGAACTAAATCTCACATTTTATACATTTTTCAGAACAATATACATTTTTGAGAAATACTATGAATGCTCTTAATCATGACAACCAGTAATCTCTTGACCTCTCCCTTTTTTTGCATATGCTACTAACATTCGGCAAGTGTCTGTAGTGTCTGGTGAAGTGTCTGTCAGGCACATCACTTAAGCTGCAGACACCTTGCTGTGTGATCCAAGAGCAACACTTAACATCAGAGCAGGGTAACACCAAAGCCATCAAAATATCTTTAGAATGGAAGCTTTCAAACGACAACACCACATTCCTGCCTCTAGAAGAAAAGGGAATCATGTTTCTGTGGATGATCATTCTACAGCATAAGATTTACAAAAGGCAAATCTTCACTTTTTGTGGAAGCCTCATCCTGATACTGGATAAGACCTGAAGCAGTGCTTGATTTCTAGCACGAGTTCTCAACCTTTTAATGCTGGTGGTTGGGTCATGTTCCCTCATACAGCTTCGGGGCCTGGATGGCCATTTTACCCTTCCTCCACCACATGGCACTTCTGGGTGTGGTGAAGGCAGAGGGGGCCACATGAAATGGCGCCATGGCAACATCTGGCCCACGGGCTGCATGATGAGAATCCCTGATGTATAGTATGTATTTATTCTGTTAGAACTTTATATTTCAGCATATGGGGTTTTTGTGTGAGTGTTAAGACAGTTTTGTTTGCTTTTGTGGGATGTGTGGATTGGAGTGGTAGACTTTGTGACTGTACCAATGTGCCACTAGGCTGCATCGGAGATTTGTTCCTTAAGTGTAGTTGCTTGCTGTTGGAATTGGTTGATTTTCTGCTGACTTGCTTCTGCTTTTTAAAAATAATTTTAATCAGTTATTTAAGGCTTTTAATCAGTTATTTAAGGCTTTTGGACTTACAGTGCTAGAAAGGGCATAGAACAAAAGGACCAGTGCATAAAATATACAACAAAAGAGACACCCTCCTGCAAAAGAACCCAAAATTGAACAAATATGTAACTTTCCACCATGCATAACCACAGCAATTGTCACTGTTTTCCAGAACGGTAGAAAATAGTAATGGTGTAGTCCCCATATTATTAGAGAGGCCCAATATGACCCCTGGCCTTGGCAAGTGGCTTGCTTCTGAGCTGAAGAAAATGCATACATGTATTGATAGAAAAGGTCTCCCAAGCTAAAATAGATTTTGAGAAATAATAGTGAAGTCTTGAATAGAAAGTATCCACTTTCCTTCCAACATTTATGGCTAGCATCTTGACTATGGCAGCTCTGCCTATTGGAATCCAAACATAATCAGTATTCAGTGTGTGGCAGTTCAATTATATAAGGATCGGTACAAATTTAATACAGCTCTTGATAGCTTTATCTATTTACTTTACACATCTGTTCCTAGGCTGAAGCGTCATCTTTCAACAGCTCCTGAACTGCAATATAGGCAGATTGCACATTTTTGAAAATGCAGCCGGCATGTGTGATTTTAACATTTGCATTCCTTTGTAGGAAAACTGTTTCATCTAAATATGGAGAAGGACATCTTTTAATAAACATCATAAGTGAATTATATTGAAGCAACTTTATATTAATAGGTAGGCTGAAGACATCATTTAAGATCTATCAGAACTAAAGCATATCAATGTAAAACATAACCAGAACAAAATTCTATAAAACAGCTGCTTCTTTTCTTTCTATTGCACTGTTGTGAATTTTACCCATGTTAGAAAGCAGATATGTAGAAAAGTGTGCTGAGAATCAGAAAATTACAGTACAGTATCTGAAACAAGATTACATGTGGCAGTATTCAAGGATGGGCTCCAGGAATAATTCTAGTTCTCAAACAAATAAGAGAAAGTACTTTTTCACCCAGAGGATCACTGGTCTATGGAACTCCCTGCCAGAAGAAGTGGTGACAGCTGTCAGTCTTGACAGCTTCAAGAAAGGATTAGACAAGTTCATGGAGGACAAGGGTATCAATGGCTATAATTATGGATACCTAAGAACAATCTCCGTGTTCGAGAGATAGGAAGGATATCTCTCAATGCCATTTCCAGGGAATCCTAAGCAGGTGAAGGCATCTACTTGGGAATACCCTGAAGCAAATGGTGAGCCACTGTGTGAGACAGAATGCTGGACTGGATGGGCTGTGGCCTGTTCCAGCAAGGCTGTTCTTATGTTCTTATGTTAATATCTCTGTGCCACAAAACAGTGGCAGTGCAGTTGCAACTCGGTTTTTTATACCGTTAACAAAAACAATCCAGATATGATCCTGAAAGTTACTTGGAGAGGAAAGAGAAAATTGTAGCATCTGTTCTCCTGTATAGATTGCCTGGAAAACACAATCTCCAGCTACTGCTTTCTTTTAAAAAATATATTCATAACAACAACATCACTGCACTCTAATTTATAGTTATGGCAACAGCACACTAGCTGTGTCTACATGAAAAAAGATAACAAATATTATATCCTTTAAAAAAACACTATGATTTATCAATGTGGAGTATTGCTTCCTGTGTCCACAATTCAAAATGCCATGACATGATAGAACATTGCCTTGCAATATCATGTCTGTGTAAGCCAGCAGGAAAAAGTATGGTAAGCTGTACTTAAGAAAGACTAGTCAGAATGTTGAAGACACCAATGTCAGCAATTAAGATTGTTTACAGGATCCCCTTTTGCGCTCACTACCATTCACAGATACCGAGCAAGATAAAATCACAGTGGTGGGCAGCAGCAGGTTCACACCAGTTCGCCAGAACCAGTAGGATGGCCCTGCTCAACCAGGTTTTGAAATAAAGTAGTCCTAATTCGAGTGGAACACAGGGCTTTTCCCCTGCCCACACCCACCATACCACACCCACAGTATGGTAGTAATTTTTTTAGAGCCCACCAATGATCTCACCCAAAACAAATCAACTGTCATAACTGTTTTTGACAAGTTTTTTTGGGAATGTATTGCATGTGGACCACAAAGCAATCCAAATGCGGTGGGAAAGGGGAGGAACGAGCAGAGAAATACGGGGAATCCTGGCCAATCCGGGATACTTGACAGGTATGCACTGAGCAATGGCAACGATAAAGCCATTTTAGAAATAACTCACTTCTACTTTGAAAGCTTTTTAGGATCACTGTAATTCAGTTTAATGTTTAAAATTAACACAGTAAAATTAATAAATATGAAGTATGTATAAATGCTAATAGCTTTATAATGGATAGACAACATGTAAAACAAGTTAGTATTACTGAAATGCGGATAAAACTGTCAGGAGGATGCAGTAATGCATTTTATCAGCTTATAGTCATATTGCTTTATTTCTAAATTTCCATGTTAATTTACAGAGCTAGAGTCCACCTGTTTCTTCCTGCATCTGGTAGCCTTTACCACAAATAAAGCAACATTTTTGTCACATATTGGTTTGTCCCTTGAAGCTCAATTTTTTCTTTCACCTCCTTCTCTTTAGCAAGGGAACTATATAACATTCTCTGATGTCAGTATATAACTGACAGTAGAGAATGTAGTGAGCTAAATCTTCTACAGTTAGTGACCCAAAGATACACAGTGTGGCTTGAATTATATAAGTCAGTTGTGAACTTCACAGCATGTAACAAATGGCAAAGTGGAGTTTTTAAGAAATAGCAATTTCACTATGCTAACGTTTACGGCAGGAAAACAGAGGAAGTGATGGTCCTCCTCTGACCACTTTTTTCGTCTTTCAAGATGATCCATTCTGCCCACTACCACAGCCTGCTGTTTTGGGCTTCACATCTATGCTTGTAAGGCAGCAAATTTTGAGGGTGCCAGCTGAAGGTTTAGGACAGTGGTGGTGAACCTATGACACGCATGCCAGAGGGAGCACTCTGAACCATACCTGTGGGCATGTGTGCTGCTGCCCCAGCACAGAGTTCACCCCACCCCTCTGCCCAGTAGCCCAATGGGAACATGTCTTCCCTCCCTCAGCACAGAGTTCACCCACTCCTCTGCCCAGCAACCCAATGGGAGCATTCCTCCCTCCCCCAGCAGAGTTTGCCCCACCCCTCTGCTAGGCAGCCCAATGGGAGCGCTTCCTCCTTCCCCCAGCACAGAGATTGCCTCGCCCCTATGTTTAGGCACTCAAGTCTCTAAAAGGTTTGCCACCACTGGTTTAGGACATTGCTGTTCTGTGCATCCATGGGTCTGCAGACAGGGAGTCAAATCTCAGACCAGAAGTAAATTCTTGTGGCTGGCAGAGGGAAATTCTTACTCAGTTTGAGTGCCTGATGTCAAAGGATAAGCTCCTCTTCGGATTTTGCAGAATCACCTTGTTTTGCTTAGTGACTGGTCTTCAGCACTGAAGCAGCCTCCTCAAAGATTGTGGTATTTTTCAACCACAATCGGTTATCCCCCTGGCAATGGCCACCTTGTGCTGGCTAATCTTTCTCACACTAGTTCAGGGGAAAGGTACTGCAGAATGAACTCAGCAAAAGGTGGCTGCATTTTGGCAGTTTCACGTATGGCCTAGACATGGAAGAAGAAGAAGAAGTTCCAGAGGTTCCTTGTTGGAATGTGGATCTACAAACAACAGCTAAGGATATCATGGGTTGATCACGTGACTAATGTAGAAGTGTTTTGTTTTATTTTATATTCAAATTTATATGCCGCCCAATCAGGTAAACCCGACTCTGGGCGGCTCACAACAAGTTAAAACACACATAAAACAGTACAACCAATGTACAACCAGTGTTGCACCAGATAAGATGAAGAATGAGAACTATTTAAGACTATTAAGCAAAGGATACTCCAATACCTTGGCCATATCAGGAGAAATGACTCCAACTCATTATGCAAGGAAAGATCCTTGGGAAGAGAGGCCATTAGAAGCTCTGTGGGTAAAAGTACTAGGCCACAAGGATGGTCTAACAGTAGGCATATACTATCGGCCTCTGACCCAAACTCTTGAGGGAGACTGGCAGTTGGAGAATGTTGTAAAGGAGGCATCCAAGAAGGGAAGCCTGGTTATAATGGGGGACTTCAATTACCCTCACATAGACTGGGTGAACTGTTGTTCAGCACATGATAAAGAGATAAAGTTCCTAGATATGCTAAATGATTGTTCCCTGGGACAGATGGTTGAAGACCCAACTAGAGGTACAAGAATCCTTGACTTGATCCTGAGTAATACTCAGGATCTGGTGCAAGATATTAATGTGACTGATCCAATAGGGAACAGTGACCACAACTCAATTATGTTTAACTTGATCATAGACCGCAAGTCACTGATAAAATCTAACACAGAGACCTTAAATTTTCAAAAATGAAATTTCCCAAAGATGAGGAAACTAGTAAAAAAGAAGCTGAAAGGGAAAATTGAGAGAGTCCAAACACTCCAAGGGGCATGGAGGCTGTTTACAAAAACAATAACAGAGGCTCAATTGGAATGCATACCCAAAAGGAAAAAGGGCACTGCCAGGTCCAAGAGGACTCCAATGTGGCTTACAGGAGCTGTTCGGGAAGTGATCAAGAGCAAGAAAAGCTCATTTAGAAGATGGAAGGCTTGTCCGAATGAGAGCAGCAGGCAGAAACATAAATTCTGGCAGAACAAATGCAAGGCAACAATCAGGAAAGCAAAGCGAGACTTTGAGGAGCGTATAGCTAAAAATACTCAGAGAAATAACAAAGACTTCTTTAAGTACATTAGAAGTAAGAATCCAACTAGGAAGGCCATTGGACCATTAGATGACAATGGAAGACAAGGGGTTATTAAAGAGGAAACAGAGATTGCAGAGAGACTCAATGAATTCTTTGCTTCAGTATTCACTGAAGAAGAGAGAGACCACATGCCCAAAACAGAGCCTATCTTCGTAGGGAGGGAAACCGAAGAATTAAGCCAGATAGAAATAACCAGGGAGGAGGTCCTTGCATGTCTTGTTAAACTAAACACTAACAAATCACCAGGACCAGATGGCATCCATCCACGAGTTCTCAGGGAACTTAAAGATGAAATTGCTGATCTCCTAGCCAAAATATATAATCTTTCCCTCAAATCAGGCTTTGTGCCTGATGACTGGAAGGTAGCGAATGTAACACCAATTTTCAAAAAAGGATCCAGGGGTGATCCAGGAAATTACCGACCTGTCAGTTTGACATGTGTCCCAGGTAAAGTGATGGAAACCATCCTAAAAGATAGAATTAATAGGCACATAGAAGAGAAGGCGCTGCTAAAGGAGAGCCAACATGGCTTTTACAAGGGCAAATCATGCCTCACTAATCTGTTGGAATTTTTTGAGAGTGTCAACAAGCATGTGGATAAGGGGGATCCAGTTGACATTGTTTATCTGGACTTTCAGAAGGCTTTTGACAAGGTCCCATGGAACCTTGTCATGGAATAAAGGGACAAGTCTTGTCCTGGATCAGCAACTGGCTAAGGGACAGGAAACAGAGGGTAGCACTAAATGGACACTTCTCCAAGTGGAGGGAAGTCAAGAGTGGGGTCCCCCAAGGTTCAGTACTGGGACCCCTGCTTTTCAACCTCTTCATAAATGATCTAGAGGTAGGAGTAAAAAGCAAGGTAGCCAAATTTGCTGACGACACTAAATTATACAGGGTAGTGGAAACTGTGAGAGATTGTGAGGAGCTCCAGAGGGATTTCTTGACACTGGGGGAGTGGGCAAAACAGTGGCAAATGAGCTTCAACATTAGTAAGTGCAGAGTGATGCATGTTGGGGCAAAAAAACCCAATTACATTTATAAACTGATGGGTTCTGAACTCTCTGCGACAAACCAGGAAAGGGACCTTGGTGTCCTGGTGACAACTCAATGAAGGTATCAACCCAGTGTGCCTCAGCAGTGAAAAAAGCAAACTCAATGCTAGGGATCATTAGGAAGGGTATAGAAAATAAGTCAGCAAGTGTCATTTTGCCTCTTTATAAATCTATGGTGAGGCCCCATCTGGAATACTGTGTACAGTTCTGGTCGCCATACCTCCAGAAGGATATTATGGAGCTGGAAAAGTGCAGAGGAGGGCAACCAGAATGATTAGGGGACTGGAACACCTTCCTTACCATCTGAGGCTGCAACGGTTGGGCCTCTTCACTCTTGAACGACAACATCTTAGAGGTGACCTGATTGAAGTTTATAAAATCATGCACGGTGTGGACAAAGTAGATAAGGAAAAACTGTTTTCCCTATCGCATAACACTAGAACTAGGGGACACTCCATGAAACTTTTGGGTACTAGTTCTCAAACAAATAAAAGAAAGTACTTTTTCAACCAGAGGATTACTGGTCTATGGAACTCCCTGCCAGAAGAAGTGGTGACAGCTGTCAATCTTGACAGCTTTAAGAAAGGATTAGACAAGTTCATGGAGGACAAGGGTATCAATGGCTATAATTATGGATACTTAAGGACAACCTCCGGGTTGGAGAGATAGGCAGGATATCTCTCAATGCCGTTTCCAGGGAATCCTAAGCAGGTGAAGGCATCTGCTTGGGAATACCCTGAAGGAAATGGTGAGCCACTGTGTGAGACAGAATGCTGGACTGGATGGGCTGTGGCCTGTTCCAGCAAGGCTGTTCTTATGTTCTTATGGATGTCATACTGCATGAATGAAGAACCTGAGAGAGTGCTGTGGAATGTCCTCAGAAGAGCTGTTCTGAGGAGTTAAGAACAGGAAGACTATCACCATGATAATAGCCAATATTCAGAATGGATATGGCACTTGAAGAAGAAGAAGAAGAAAGCATAACAGCCCTGTTATGAGCAACCATGGCCAGCTAGTGCAAATTAAAGCCTTTTTAGTTGCTTTCTTTATTGAGACAATTCATATCATGTTAGGTCTTCCTCCTTTCCTACTGCCTTCCACTTTCCCTAGTTTTATTGTCTTTTCCAGACTATATTTTCTTCCTAGACATATAGATTGTTTCATGAGTGTTGTTTGGTTTCAGATTTTGGTTGCAAAATGTCAAGGAATGAGAAGCTGCCAACCTGATATCTACAGCAGAACCCACCCACCCACCCACCCAAAAAAAGCAAAAAAAGCAGCAAGCTATTTGGGGGAGTGAATAATGAGAAAATATGAGAGGAGGTGATAAGTATTCCTTTTAAAATTTCCCTTCTGTTCAAAGTTGCAGCCATTGCAAGGGCCATATAAGTCACTGATGGGCACTTATGGGCATTCCACAGTAGCATATCTTGCTATCACAAAAGCATATGTGTAGATGTTGCCTGTGCATACGATGAAACAAAGATTGTATTTCAAGCAAGATTTGAAGAATATCTTATGCTCAGGAGAACTGAATTAGTTACAGGTGCAGCGTGCTTGGAGACAGCAGGGAACAGGGAGGTTTTTCTTTACATTTTATAGATAAGCATTCAAATATTCCACACAAGACATTGTTTCTTTGATTTCCCTAGATCCTATTATCAAGGGCAGAAACACAAACTGACAATGAGAGCTGCCTGAAGATCCAATTAGAAAAAGTGACTTTGAAAATCTGTTTTCCTTTTCATTCCTGGTTCATTTGATGATGTCTCCAGACATCTGTCTGTATCACTGTGACACCATGCAACAGTATAATGCAAAGTGAAAGCTCTAATGTCTTTTTTTTAAAGAAAGGAAAATAAGAGAGCCAGTACATGTTTCATGTTTTCTGATTGTTTCTGTGCTGTGAGAAAGAAACAATTGCAGTTTGCTTTGCAAAGTTGGAGGGAGATCAAGGAATTCATTGAGTTTAGATACTCACCCAAATATAACATGGGAGCTGGAACCTGTTTGCAGAGTAAAGCCACCCAGATTTTGCTGGACTCCCAGTCCCACTTCAATCACATATAGATGGCTACATGTTTCCCACCCAGGGGCTGAATTATCTTTGAGGTCCTACATTACAAAGTTATTGCCTAAAAACATAATCCCCTGCCCTTCCTCATATGACTAGACTGAAGGCATGCAGAGGGTTGTAGTCCTTCTCGAATGCAATGCACATTTTTTGTTTTCTTGTGGAGGAGTTTTGCTTTTTCACTAAAATCAATACTTCACCCAACATAAGAGCTTTTAATAATTTATTTAAGAGTACACTATTCTCTTTAATTGATTTATCTAGGCCAGTATCCTGTTTCTCACAGTGCTTCTTGGAAGAGCATAAGGAAAGCATTAACACAGAGATCTCCTAACTTTTGCCTTCAACACCTACAAGTGCACTTCCTCTGAATCTAGAGGCTTTATTAAACTAATAGCAATACGTCATAGTTGCTAGGAAATAAAACAACTGAGATATTACTACCATCACATATGTGTTCTGATGGCTTTATTTTGCCCTACTAAAATATATAGCTAGCTGCGTAGGTTCAGTTTATATTTCTGTAAAGTCTAGGGCAGGGGACTTTTCATGCCGTGGGCTGGTCACGTGGTTCCTCCCACCGGAAATAAAACACGCCTCTTGCAAACTGTTTTGCAAGAGATATGTTTTGCAAAAGGAAGAGATAGATTTTTAGGCTGCCATTTTCTCTGCATAAAATAGAGCTGGTCAAACTATGGCCCACTGGCTGGATCCGGCCCCCGACGCCAATTCATCCAGCCCACGCTGTCGCTCCCGGACGTGGATGTAAAACATGCCCGTACAAGAGCGACAAGGGCGGTGCGGGCTGGATGAATTGGCATCGGGGCTGGATCTGGCCTGTGGGCCATAGTTTGGGCAGCCCTTGTCTAAGGTGACCTGATGAAAAAGATGATAGATTTCCTGTATCTTTTAAATAGCTGCTTAGAAGATTTCAGTAGCGCAGCTTTAAAGATAAGCCTCACCTGTTGAAATTTCTGCCTCTACAGAACAATTAAAGCTGCAAGTCCAAAGTGCGTACATCTGCTTCCATTTTTATAGCAGGCTTCTTCCCTTAACTCTCTAAAGACTGTTAGCATAAAATGCTTGCTGACATTTACTGAGCAGAGCGAGGAGCTAGTCACTAGCATTCTAGCAGAAGGATGCAAGAGGCAGTCTAACAATGCAACTGGACACAAAAGACTGTGTCAGAAAAGCATATATAAATGCTTGTATACAAATGCCAGAAGCCTCCGGAACAAAATAGGGGAGCTGGAATACTTAGCAATAGATAAGAATATTGATATTTTTGGTATCACTGAAACCTGGTGGACGGATGATAACCAATGGGATACAGTTATCCCAGGCTACAAACTGTACAGGAAGGATAGGAAGGGGCAAATGGGAGGTGGTGTGGCCTTGTATGTCAAAGAAGTGATAAAATCGTATGAATTGGAATATCTAGGTGATTTGGAGTCACCATTAGAAGCTCTGTGGGTAAGAGTACCAGGCCACAAGGATGGTCTAACAGTAGGCATATACTATCGGCCTCCTACCCAAACTCTTGAGGGAGACTGGCAGTTGGAGAATGTTGTAAAGGAGGCATCCAAGAAGGGAAGCCTGGTTATAATGGGGGACTTCAATTACCCTCACATAGACTGGGTGAACTGTTGTTCAGCACATGATAAAGAGATAAAGTTCCTAGATATGCTAAATGATTGTTCCCTGGGACAGATGGTTGAAGACCCAACTAGAGGTACAAGAATCCTTGACTTGATCCTGAGTAATACTCAGGATCTGGTGCAAGATGTTAATGTGACTGATCCAATAGGGAACAGTGACCACAACTCAATTATGTTTAACTTGATCATAGACCGCAAGTCACTGATAAAATCTAACACAGAGACCTTAAATTTTCAAAAAGGAAATTTCCCAAAGTTGAGGAAACTAGTAAAAAAGAAGCTGAAAGGGAAAATTGAGAGAGTCCAAACACTCCAAGAGGCATGGAGGCTGTTTACAAAAACAATAACAGAGGCTCAATTGGAATGCATACCCAAAAGGAAAAAGGGCACTGCCAGGTCCAAGAGGACTCCAATGTGGCTTACAGGAGCTGTTCGGGAAGTGATCAAGAGCAAGAGAAGCTCATTTAGAAGATGGAAGGCTTGTCCGAATGAGGACAGCAGGCAAAAACATAAATTCTGGCAGAACAAATGCAAGGCAACAATCAGGAAAGCAAAGCAAGACTTTGAGGAGCGTATAGCTAAAAATACTCAGAGAAATAACAAAGACTTCTTTAAGTACATTAGAAGTAAGAACCCAACTAGGAAGGCCATTGGACCATTAGATGACAATGGAAGGCAAGGGGTTATTAAAGAGGAAACAGAGATTGCGGAGAGACTCAATGAATTCTTTGCTTCAGTATTCACTGAAGAAGACAGAGGCCACATGCCCAAAACAGAGCCTATCTTCGTAGGGAGGGAAACCGAAGAATTAAGCCAGATAGAAATAACCAGGGAGGAGGTCCTTGCATGTCTTGTTAAACTAAACACTAACAAATCACCAGGACCAGATGGCATCCATCCACGAGTTCTCAGGGAACTTAAAGATGAAATTGCTGATCTCCTAGCCAAAATATATAATCTTTCCCTCAAATCAGGCTTTGTGCCTGATGACTGGAAGGTAGCGAATGTAACACCAATTTTCAAAAAAGGATCCAGGGGTGATCCAGGGAATTACCGACCTGTCAGTTTGACATGTGTCCCAGGTAAAGTGATGGAAACCATCCTAAAAGATAGAATTAATAGGCATATAGAAGAGAAGGCGCTGCTAAAGGAGAGCCAACATGGCTTTTGCAAGGGCAAATCATGCCTCACTAATCTGTTGGAATTTTTTGAGAGTGTCAACAAGCATGTGGATAAGGGGGATCCAGTTGACATTGTTTATCTGGACTTTCAGAAGGCTTTTGACAAGGTCCCACACCAAAGGCTCTTGAATAAACTTACCAGTCATGGAATAAAGGGACAGGTCTTGTCCTGGATCAGCAACTGGCTAAGGGACAGGAAACAGAGGGTAGCACTAAATGGACACTTCTCCAAGTGGAGGGAAGTCAAGAGTGGGGTCCCCCAAGGTTCAGTACTGGGACCCCTGCTTTTCAACCTCTTCATAAATGATCTAGAGGTAGGAGTAAAAAGCAAGGTAGCCAAATTTGCTGATGACACTAAATTATACAGGGTAGTGAAAACTGTGAGAGATTGTGAGGAGCTCCAGAGGGATCTCTCGACACTGGGGGAGTGGGCAAAACAGTGGCAAATGAGTTTCAACATTAGTAAGTGCAGAGTGATGCATGTTGGGGCAAAGAAACCCAATTACATTTATAAACTGATGGGGTCTGAACTCTCTGCGACAAACCAGGAAAGGGACCTTGGTGTCCTGGTGGACAGCTCAATGAAGGTGTCAACCCAGTGTGCCTCAGCAGTGAAAAAAGCAAACTCAATGCTAGGGATCATTAGGAAGGGTATAGAAAATAAGTCAGCAAGTGTCATTTTGCCTCTTTATAAATCTATGGTGAGGCCCCATCTGGAATACTGTGTACAGTTCTGGTCGCCATACCTCCAGAAGGATATTATGGAGCTGGAAAAAGTGCAGAGGAGGGCAACCAGAATGATTAGGGGACTGGAACACCTTCCTTACCACCTGAGGCTGCAACGGTTGGGCCTCTTCACTCTTGAACGACGACGTCTAAGAGGTGACCTGATTGAAGTTTATAAAATCATGCACGGTGTGGACAAAGTAGATAAGGAAAAACTGTTTTCCCTATCGCATAACACTAGAACTAGGGGACACTCCATGAAACTTTTGGGTACTAGTTCTCAAACAAATAAGAGAAAGTACTTTTTCACCCAGAGGATTACTGGTCTATGGAACTCCCTGCCAGAAGAAGTGGTGACAGCTGTCAGTCTTGACAGCTTTAAGAAAGGATTAGACAAGTTCATGGAGGACAAGAGTATCAATGGCTATAATTATGGATACTTAAGGACAACCTCCGGGTTGGAGAGATAGGCAGGATATCTCTCAATATCATTTCCAGGGAATCCTAAGAAGGCATCTGCTTGGGAATACCCTGAAGGAAATGGTGAGCCACTGTGTGAGACAGAATGCTGGACTGGATGGGCTGTGGCCTGTTCCAGCAAGGCTGTTCTTATGTTCTTATTTTGCATTCATCATCAGTGGGCAAAAAAGTGTTTGCATATTTCCCTCAGTTATCGTTTGGCAATTATATTGTTTTGTTTTTGTTAACCCAGTCAAATAGAGTTGTTACATCACTTTATCTTGATGAATAGGAATGCAGAGATTATAATATAAAGTACATTAATATTTGCTATGCAGGGACAATATTTCTTTATTATGTTGATGTGTAATTCACCCAGCAACTCTGTGACAAATCAGTTCTAGTCATTGGATTAATGAGAAACAACTAACTCCTTTTGCATATCATGTCAGACTAATACACTACTTCTAGCGCACAAACTAAATGCCTACTTCTCAAAATTCTACAGATAAAGTGGTGAAACACTGCCTCACAGATTTCTGCTTGTGTTTTCCCCATCAGTAACATTTTTAAACTCAGGCAGTTCAAACCTTGTTCATAGGCAAACACAAGCACAAATCTAGTACTAATACTTTATAGCAAAAATGAAAGCAAAACAATCCAGTCAAAGTTAAGCATAACCTTGAGGCTTTCCCACTGAAATCAATGAAAACTGAGCTTTGCTTGAATAGTGCCCCAGGTGTTTTACACTTGATTTGCTCGAAGAAGCCAAGTTTAGCTCGAAACATTCTTGTATTAATTCTGCTCTTTAATGCCACCAAGGTTACACCAAAACACTCATTCATTCTTCCCTTTCTACTACAACAATATTTCTCAACTTTTTTAACCAATTAATTTAAAAATTTCATCCTGCTCTTTAAATATATTGGCATTTAAAATTTGAGATTTTGTGATTAAAAACAAAGCAAACAAAGGGAAATTAAATTTTAACAATGGGGCTGGGAAGGTTTGATCTCAGACCTTTTAAGTGATGCATAGTGGCACCACCTGTGTGGAACAAATTGTACACAGAGATAAAAGAAGGTAAAGGAAAGATAGTGGTAGACTACTGTTTGTCATAAGGTGTTGGCTAAACTTTCAATAGCAAGAACTCAGACCAGAAGAATATTGACAGGCGGTGCACTATGTTCCAGACGTCTACTTAACTCATAGCCTCTGTGCCATTTTCAGGGGCAGACCCACATGAAGAATGTGGTAGTAGTCAAACAGTTACCAGTACATGAATTATTCTGGCTAGGTTGACCTTGGCATGCCAACCTTACTGACCACAATGGCCACTTGGGTCTCCAGTGACAGAGACAGATCTAGGAATATACCCAAGGTACATAACAGCTCTTTAAACAGTACTGAATCTATTGGGTTTTTCCCAAATTATGTAAGGTAAAGGTCACCCTTGCTCGAAGGATAGTCATATCCAACTCTATGTTTCAGTGCTCATCTCTGTTTATAGCCAAAGAGCCAGCGCTGTCTGCATCTGTAGATGTTTCCATGGACATGTGGCAGGCATGCCTAGACACCAGAGTGCACAGAATGCTGTTTATATTTCCACCGAAGTGGTCCCTATTTATCTACTTGCAACCCTATTTATCCACTTGCAATTTATGTAAACATCCCCTAAAATCTTGATAGCCCCCATCCCCCCAGGAAGGAATGCCTCACTCCTTGAGAATCACCATACTTCAATATATTTAGAGCCAACATGATTTAGTAGATAGAGTGGTAAATTAGGACTCAAGTGACCTGGTTTAAATCCCCTCTCAGCCATGAAAATTCCCTGAAGGGTGTCAGTGGTAAAACTACTCTCTAAATGTCTCATATAATTTGAAAACTCTATTTGGATTGATATAATCTGCATATGATTTGATGGCACATAATGACAGTATCCCATATCAAATCACATCATGTCATGTGGCAGCACTCTATCTAATGATTTAAACACTGTATGGAGAGGAAGATATAAACTTTTGAAAAAGTTTAAAATGGTGTGTGTGTGTGTATGTATGTGTGTGTATGTGTATGTGTATATATATATATGCATTTGAGGTGACAGCTTGCTTAATGTTTACAATAAACACATATCAGGAAGTTAAAGTTGTGTTTGTTGCCAATGATATGTAGCATCTCCTCTTAGCAATTTTATCTAGGATGCATAGGATCAATGTGCGGAAAAGAAGCAGAATTGCATCTTCATGTTTAATTTTTAAAGTTGTGCGTCCTATCTCTGACACCTGCACATTAAGTGTGGATATCAGAAAAAGATGGGTTTAGGTGCACAAGATCCCAAAGGATCAGGAACTCTACAAACCCACAGCAATTATGTGCGTGGTCATCTTTCTGACATTCAAATTGAGTTTAGGGAAACGTACAGGGAGCAGCAACAGTGTAGCTTTAGGGGAAGGTCCAGGAAATGTGGTGTTCCATAAAGCAAATTTATGAAGAGGACTGTTAATCTATAGCAGGTGAAGAGATTAAGTGTGGGGGAGGAAGGAATGCACATGAAGAATACTTGCTATATGCAGATTTGAGCAATTAATTAAATAGGTGTAGGGAAACCAGGTTATCCTGCTAAGGTAATAGAGTAGACCATGCTGCCAGCAACTCATTACTAGCCTGGGGCTGATGAGGACTTTGCTTGCCAAGGATCAGAAAATGACTTTCTGAACTCGATCAGTGGTGCAGGTGTCATGCTGCGATGAGGAAGGTAGATGAAAGGCCACTGCATTATATTTTCAGGATAGTCTTCATGGCTGATTGCCATGAGGATCGCCAATATTTGGAAAACCATCTTTATCACAATTACCATTTATAATAGCTTCTTACACAAGAGCTCTGCGAGTGAACTTGCTATTCAGTACACAGGTTGTGTTGGCTTTATAATTTATAACAGGGGGGCCAAACTTTCGGGCTGTGGATCGGTCATGTGGTTGAGTAGGCTGGTCATGTAGTTCCTCCCATTGGAAGTGGAAGTAAAACGTGCCCGCACATGCACAAAACACTGTCATAAATGCACCCACAACTGTCAGAAACATGTTTATAGCAGTGTTTTGCATGTGCGCAGGCACATTTAATTTCTGTTTCTGGGAGCGGCCAGGACAGCAGGGGCCAGATTATTAGTTGTGGGCCCAGTTTGGGAACCCATGATTTACAACATGGAAACTTGCACAGCATATTGATTCAGAGTGTGAGTCACGAGATGCGAAAGCCTTAGTTCTAACTTTCTTCTTTTGACATAGTCTAGCCCAGTGATGGTGAACCTTGGCACTCCAGGTGCCCTTGGACTTTAATTACCAGAAGCCCAAGTCAGCACTCCTGCTGATCAGGGCTTCTGGGAATTGAAGTTCAAAAACATCGGAAGAGCCAAAGTTCACCATCACTGGTCTAGCCTTTAGTAAGCCGCTGTTTTCTCAGCCAATGGCTACCACTTGGAATATGAGGATGATACTGAACTATTGTATAGATTTGTATGATGATTAACGTCTAAGACTGCTGACTGCTTTGGCTCATGGAATCACTAATAAAGTACCATAATAGTAACCAAAGAAGTAATTCAGGTGGGAAATGCTCATGTTTTTCAGTGGCATCCTGCAAGTTCTTTTTCTTTTGTTGATACTTGATAACATGAAGAATGGAGAGGACTATTTTTTAAAGGAAGGGATTATAATATTGTCTTCTGCTCCAACATGTCTGATGCAAATGGAACCAATTGTCACACAGGAGACAACAAATGACTTGATACCATTATTTCATGTAAATACTTAAGAGGCTTATATTTTTGTGAATTTCCGATGAAAAAACACACAAACAATTGATATGATACAACTGTACATAGATTGTGGATCTAGCTGCTAAAGACAAGCAAATTAACTAATTTTGTTGCTTTCAGAACAGAATAAATGCAGTTTAAAATGTATTGACAAGAAATTAGTTCCACTGTCATAATGACAGGATCAGGAAACAATTCAGCTAAAGCTTAAAAGCAGAGATTTAGGAGACTTTCTTCATACCCATTACTTAGAAACAGAACAAGTAACAGATCAAATCAGTCCAGTCGAGAAAAGCATATTTAAGATGAGTTAGATGAGTTATAAGACACACTAAAATGCATCCTGTATATATTGTGCTTGTTTAAACTGTATCTAATTTTTAGATTTTCTCATTCTGACACTATTTTTCTGTACATAATTAGCAATTGCTCTTCTAAATAAGCATAGCTGCAGGCTTCTGCTTTCTTCCCTATCAAAGTTGCAGAGCCTGCATAATCGATTAGGAGTAGCACTAAATTGTAATTTTGCTATTTACTTCCTACCTTTCAAGTAGCTTAAAAAGCCAACGAAAGATGTACAGTTTTTGTGCTGAGCTGCTTCATATGCTAAAATGCTAAAAATAAAAGTGCTCTCTTGCAGACTCAATACTGCTGAGATGCAATTAAAGAGCGCTTAAAATCTGTAATGCATTCATCAGGGCTGTGCATGTTATGTGTCCCCATGCTTTCCATGGCATTCCAAGTCTGAGCCAGAATATCTGTGAAGCATCTTAAAAACAAAGCCAAGATGAAGTTCCATTCAGAGGGGTGGGATAACCCTTGCACAGTGCGAACAGTTTGCCTCCTACAATAGCTATTGTCATGTGTTTCGAGGGAAATCACAGAACTACAGTTAAAGGCAGAAATTATTTGAAAGGGCTCCTGCCTTTCCCCACCCCAACAGTACTCACGTTCATCTTCTCCAAAGAGACCTCCTTTTTTCAAGCCACTGTGTAGGACGTTCCAGTCATTTCAACGGAACCAATTACAGCTAGGTCCCATTCTTTGCACAGGCTGCCTAGAGTATTGTTCATTGTCTCCCTTCCCCTTCCTTCAGGAGGATGTGGAAGTTGAGTTCCAGACAGACTCCAATTCATTTGGCATCAGTCGCGCAGCTTTCGACCCTTTCCAGCAGCTGCTGATCTCCTACTGAAACCAACCCGGTGCCAATAGATTTCAACACAATCTTTTCTCGGAGCAATGAGGTGGCCGCACGAACTTGTCTTAGCCTCCCAGACGGATGCCGATCTCTCGGCAACACTGAGAGAATATAAGCTGATCTGCTCTAAAGCCTTGTCTTCTTTTTTTCCCATTCATTGACCTTGCAAGGCAAATTGTGCGCCTCCCTTGAATTATTCATGCTTCCTTCCCTTTCACCACTCCCAGTATACACTTCAGATCATTTAATACAGCAGGACTTTTGCACCACTTCTTAAAAAAAGAAAAGAAATCCATGGCATTAATCTTTAAATAAAGTAGTTGTTGTAGTAGAAGTAGCAGCATGTTTGATTTAAAATGATACTATTATGTTCAAGCCTTTACAAAGGGCACTTCAGGCTGGAATCCCATGTTTATTTATATGGGAGTAAACTCCACACAGGGCCCCCAACGAATAGATTTTTCTTCTTCTGTGTCTAGGCCAGACTTTAAACTGCCAACATGCTAATAATTTTGTGTCAGAAATTATTCTGGGTTGAAAGGATTTTTGCGGAAGAAACTCTGCTCAGGGAGTGCCCAAATGAGGCTCCTTTCACATCCCCAAGAGCTGGGACAGAGACAGGCACCCAGTCCGTCATGCAGTACCTGGGACTTGAACTGCCGACTTGCCAGCCTTACAGCTAGCAAGACACGCTTCTTAACTAATGAGCCACCGCAGCCAAAATGAAGCCACCTTTTGGTGAATTCATTCCATAGTTCCTTTCAGCCGACCAAGTCTGAGAAAGATTAGCCATCACAACTAGGTTGCTGTTGCCTGGGGTATGCCCAATTATGGTTCAAAATACTACAATCTTCGAGAAGGCTCTTTCTGAGCATCCTCCCCATAGATTAGCACATAATGATCAGCCTCACTAACACAGAAGTTTGCATTCATAGTAAATGCACAGAGCTCTGACCAGATAAACAACATTTGAATGGAGCTGGTGATTGTCACGATTGCAGGAGAAGAGTCTTCCAACAAGGACCAGACCAGTGAACTTGAAACTCCAGCGCCTGATCAGCAGTGGAGCTGTCTGACCCTGCAGAACCTGGACCCTTGGGAACTAGGAAACTGAGCCTGCAGTTGGGTGTGGGCTCAGAGGCTGAGGAGGAGAAGGAAGGCCCCCACTCACTTCAGGAGTGAAGAAGGCTGAAGAAATGAGCCCAGCTTGAAGCCCCAAGGTAGAGTGCACAGCTGCAAGGGAGGTCACTCTGTGAGTAAGAGGTCTCCACCCTAGTAGACTCTTCCTCCCAGGAAGGCCCAAGGGCCAGTCCCTATGGCTTAGTTCTCCTCTTTGCTACCTTTGCTCTCTGCTTTGTTTGTAGATCTCTTGCTGTAGATCAGGGGGTCTCAACTATTTCCTGCCAGCTGAGCAGGCCAGACATATGGTTTCCCCCTGCTGCAAACACTCCCGTAAACAGTGGCAGGCATGTTTGCACATGCATCCATGTCTGTTTCTGGGGTTGTTGGCATGGGCCAGATGAAATGGTGTCAGGGGCTGGGGCCAGCCCATGGGCCATAGGTTGCGAACCCCTGCTGTAGATTGTCTATTACCTGTTGGACTTTTTAGGCTGGTTTTTTTTTAACTATAACTTTGGATTGCCCTCTTTTGTTATCTGCTGTGGTAACCTTTGAAAATGCTGCTCTTTCCTGCCTCATCCTATCCCTGGTCTGGGACCTTTTATGGCCTTGTAGCCATGATGGTCTCACCTGACATACAATGCAACAGTTTTTGACAAAAAGGCTCACAAGAATGCTTTGGGTAAATTAATTCCTTCCTTTTTCACAGTGGCTCTCAAAGCTCACATGTTCATAACTTAAAAACAGCAACACATAGTCATAGGAATACATGATCTATTCTCTGTTGCGTCCCACTTTCCTGGATTACTCTCAAGCTTCTCCTGTAATATATATTATGAAGTCACCTCTGTGTACCAAAAGGTCTGTTCACACACCAGCCCTTAGCATGTACAGAAAAACCTCACACAAAGAGTGCCTCACTTAGAGACTAAATCGCTTAAAGAGCAGAATTTTCTCCAAAAGGTCGCCCCGTAGAACAACTAAAAGCTTAACAACTAAATTGGGGTTTGCAATCCCCCACCAGAAGTCACGATCAGTCACTTACCATGGTGGCGGCAGCGCTTTTCACAAGTGTTTCACTTAAAGAGCAATCCTGTAGAACGCATTATGCCTTTTAAGCGAGGTACCACTGTACTACCTGCTCATCCCAATAATAGGAAAGGAGAACACTGATAAGGACATTCTGTATGAATTTATACAGATAGGTTCTCTGTTCTAAGAGCCAACAAAAAGTATAGAAAAGATAGTGGGGTGAAGAGCGAGGTTGTGGGAAGGAGGGTAGCAGAACTATTACACAGGCTAGAATGTGGCTTTGAGATAGGTTGTTACTCTGCCATCCATGCAATAAAGGGATGTTGCAAACATCCTTGCTATCAGAAATGTTTCAATTTAAAAACCAAACAGATGTATAGATACAGGAAACTGACAACAAAAATATCATACAAATTCACCTGAACAAATTCACACTGTGGATTCACATCGTAGTATTGTATCAAGTAGGCAGCATCTGTGTGGATTTATATCCTGCTTCATATTTTATCTGCCAGTCTAGGATTGACAGCGTTCTGTGTGCTCTGGTGTCTAGTCATGCCTGCCCCATGACCATGGAAACGTCTGCAAACGCAGACAGCACTGGCTCTTCAGCTATGAAACAGAGATAAGCACTGACCCCTAGAGTCAGATATGACTGGCTTTCGAGCAAGGGTGACCTTTACCTTTACCTAGGATTGAAAGTACAACAAAAATCTTCCAGAACAAATTAGATATTATGAAAGAGGCATTGTTGTTCTTTATGTGCGCATCCATCTTACTAACGCCTCTAGTGGGCATTTTGTACTGCTTTGAAATCTGTTTAATTAGAGACAAATGGGGAACAAAAGAAAAGTGTGTCTAGCAAGGACAACAGTGCTTCTAACTCTAAACAACGTTTGTTAATCTTCAGATTGTCAGCAGTCTGTTATGCACTAAAACAGATAAAGGTAGGGTAAAACAATACACTTATAGCCCATCAATATGAGACAGAATGCTTTAAGTCCGTGATGGCGAACCTTGGCACTCCAGATATTCTTGGACTTCAATTCCCAGAAGCCCCCATGAATCCACATGAATGGGTTTACTGCAATTCATCTGGCCCACACTGCCCACGTTGCTCCTGGAAGCAGAAGGCACCGTACGGGAGCATTTTACTTCCGCTTCCAGGAGCGACGAGGGTGGTGTGGGCTGGATGAATCTCAGTAAACCCATTCATGTGGATTCATGGGGGCTTCTGGGAATTGAAGTCCAAGAACATCTGGAGTGCCAAGATTCACTATCACTGCCTTAATTTCTAAAAGGTCTGATTGGCACAGTTGGAACCTTGCATATCCCCTATGGCTTGCAAGGTAGCTTGTTCACGGGAGGTAAGCACATGTTTGTTTGGGGCTGAAATATATTACAAAGTTCTTGCAGACATGTTCTGGAAAAGCATGATGAGTCGCAATGGCAGAGTGCACCTCCACTATATCTTTGGAGACGCAACATGTTCTTTCATACTCAAAATTTTACACAGACAATACCAAAGCACAGAGCTGTTGCATCATTTTTGATGCGGTGCCCACTTCGATTGATATGTCATCAATTTCAGATTTGGGTGGTATTTTTGTTTTAGAATTCCCCCACTCATACCAGTGTACTTCAAAGGTACAAGACAAATCACCCTTGTGGCTGCCAATTCTGGTCAAGATACTTGTATTTAAACAAATCATGTGCACAGATCAAACAAGAATAAAATCCAGGTCAAATTGCATTCATTTTCATGTTGCTGGAAGGAAGAGAGAGAAAAAATATCTGACAATAGGCAATGGTTTCAAGTAAAGTTGGGCAAACACGCATTCACTTTGAAGTGTAAGGATCTTTCATCTTCGGAAGGAGGGAGGTGTCATGATCTGGATGAACTAAACTGCATCCATTTTACTTTCAGCCTCCACCTTAGGCTACTTGGAGTCAAGGACAGTGCAAAGGTGGTTTGGTGTCCAAGGAATTATGACAACAAGCATTGGAAGTGAAACACAGCTCTTTATTTGGAGGGTTTGAACACGACTTGGATGGGGCAAAACTCGGACTTATATACAATACAGAAAGTTACAGTAACAATAAAGAACAATGCCGATTGGCCAAACAACGTGTGCACACTTTTTAATTCCCCTATTTGCATATAGGAGATACATTGAGCGCCTGCCAGATTTCGAATTGCACGCCTCTTGAAATCTCGCAAGACTACGCTGTCTGGTGAGATTTCGTGGCTGTCAAACAGGGACGCTGTTTGATAGCTTGAAAGTGCGGGAACTTAGTGGTTTAAATAGTTACAACAACAGTTATTATTCAAAACATTCCTCCCTCCCCCAGGTATAGACACTTTTAACCAGGATGGTGGTCTGGTTTCCCTTTTGGTCGGATACTCGGTTGAGCCGGCTCAGAGGCTCATAGGATGGGCAATCTGGCTGGAGTGAGGGAGAGGACTGAAAACCCAACTCATAGCCCCGTTTGTCAGATGGAGGAGCAGGGGATCGCTCAAAATTAAAGTTTAATCCTGGGGATGAAAACGACAACTGAGGGTCCCTCCTGTGTGTGCTAAGAGTGGAGGGCGACTCCAAAAAATAGTAGTCATCATTAACAGAGGAGTCCAGTGTGCTAGGTTGAGACAGTGTGGGGGTACCCTTGACCTGAGTGGGGGAGTATTCCACAATTTCTCCCTGGTCCCCAAAATCAAAACAGTCCCTAGGACACACTTCTGGGTCAAAGTTAGCTGGTTGCTGACTATTACCTCTGCCCCCTGGGTTTAAACGGGTGGGGGCCAACCCTAACGTTGAGTATCTGTATTCATCCTGTGGGTCCAGTATTCTGAGTTTCAACTGGTCCATGTGCCTCCTCCAGATCAGACTAGTGGCTGTTTCGATTCTGTAAGAAACAGGACCAGTTTGATCAATCACAAAACCCTTCTGGTGTTGGATCACTATATTTGTGCCCTTGTCCTCCTCCCTAGAGGGATCCAATCTGTCCAGCAAGGATGTTAGTTTCCTTCACTGGAGCAATTCTGCAGGGGATAGCCCTGAGACAAGGGGGTGAGCCTATAAGTGAAAAGGAACTGACATAATTGAAGCTCCAAATCCCCTTCCCCCATGTGCCGAAGTGCATCCTTTGTTGTGCGCACCTGCCACTCCACCTGGCCATTAGTGGCAGCATGGAATGGGGTGGCAGTGATGTGCCTAATAGTATTCCTTTCCACGAAGGATTGGAATTCTGTAGATGTGAACGTGGACATGTTGTCAGACACCAGAAGTCCAAACGTAGCGAACAGCCTCCTTAAGTGCATTATTGTTGTGGCTGAAGTGGTATTGGGCACTCGGATCACTTCCAGCCACTTGGAAAATGAATCCACAACTAAGGGCAAGGTGGTGCGTATGTTCTTGAAATGAACCAAAAAGTTACCCACCACTAGGACCGGAATCTGGCAAACCTGCAAATCCTGGAGGGAAGTTAGGGATTTAAGCTTGGGGCGAGAGGCCGGGGGAATCCTCAGAAACTCCCGTTGTGGATTTATTGAAAATGTAGTACCTGAATCCACCTCCATTCTGAAGGGGACATCCTGAAGGCTCAGGTCAGTGTGGAACCGATCTCTAACGTTGCTCACTTGGCACAGATCTGGTTCGGAGGACACCTTGGCGATGGATGATTCGCAGTGATGACCATGCCTGGACTCTGGTGCTGGAGGTTTCCACTTTCGCTGATGGCATACTTTGGCTATGTGTCCCTTCCATCCGCAGTTGTGGCATTCTGCGGTGCGGAATGGGCACTTCTTGTGGTCATGCCAGTTCCCACAGCCATCGCATTTCTGGAGGGTTTTCTTCTGCTGATTGTCGCTGTGCTCCCGGTGCCTTCGGTGAACCACTTGGACCTTGCTCTCCTCATTGCTGGATCCTGAGGAAGATGTGGAGCCAGGAGATGCTGATGATGATGAAGATGAGCAGTGGTGAGCTTGAACGGCTGAGTCAGTGGCACTGACAGTGGGGTGGCGATGCCGGAAGAGCTTCACTCCAGACCGTGCAGCCTCAGACGCTAGTGCTTCGTCCAGCACGGACTTGAATGTTAGTGTATTCCTGGTCATGAGGTGACGTTGGGCATCTTCATCCCTCATGCCGGCCAGCAGACAGTCTCAGAGTGCTTCCTCAATGTTGTCCCACCTGCAAGGAGCAGCAGCAAGGCGAAGCGTGGCGGTGTATTCACCAATGGATTCACCAGGGTGCTGCTCCCTTCGATGAAATGCCACCCTGGCTGGGAAGATCGAGACTTCAGGTTGCAGGTGCTTCCTCAGTGCTGACAGGATCTCAGTGAGCAGCACCTCATCCACGTCCCGAGGAAGAATGAGGCGAATGGCCAGCTCCAGCGTCTCAGATCTGCACTGGGAGAGGAAGCAGGAGTGCTTCTGGTCCTCATCGGTGATCTTCTGGGATGCCATGGCATGGCAGAACTGGCGCTTGTAGACTGCCCATTTGTCCAGATGGGCCAGGTTGAAGGGGCCAATGTTGCTGCCTTGTGGTGATGCCATCCCACCTTTGTCGCCAATTTGGTGTTCAAGGAATTATGACGACAAGCATTGGAAGTGAAACACAGCTCTTTATTTGGAGGGTTTGAACACGACTTGGATTGGGTAAATCTCGGACTTATATACAATACAGAAAGTTACAGTAATAATAAAGAACAATGCCGATTGGCCAAACAATGTATGCACACTTTTTAATCCCCTTATTTGCATACAGGAGATACATTGCGCGCCTGTCAGATTTCGAATTGTGCACCTCTCGAAATCTCGTGAGACTACACTGTCTGGTGAGATTTTGCGGCTGTCAAACAGGGACGCTGTTTGACAGCTTGAAAGCATGGGAACTTAGTGGTTTAAATAGTTTGACAGTTACAACAGTTATCATACATAGCAGGTGGGGAGCCAGGAGTACTTGGAAAGTCCCCGGGTCTCTAACCAAGCAGGAAACACTCCACCTTTACCTGACAGGAGGGATAGGAGCAGATCTCTCTGATTGGAGTCTCTTATCTGGAGTTAGAGCTCATTGGATATCCTTATCTAATGGGAGGATAAATCTGATTGGAATCTGTTATCTGATATAGGGGCTGCCATTTTTCATAGGTTACACTTATCTAGACCAAACCTCCAAGGTGGAGCAACTTCCCTATTTAAGGAGCTGCATCAAGCCACTCAAATCAGGCTCCTAGCTAGAGATCTTGAGTTTCGTTAGGACTTTGCCCCTATCTCTGAGAAGAGACTAAATATCTGAGAGACTAGTCCTGCCCGGGCCTATGCCAGAGTGAACCTTTGACTAACTCCGTATTTTCTATGTTTTCTGTACTTTGTTTTTCCCCCAGATACTTTGCTAAATAAAACTTTGCTGTTATATGGAAGGAGTGGAACTCAGTCTATCAGGCATTACGATTTAATATCCAGCTCTCTGTCTCCATGCTACCAATCTAAAACCGCATATTCCTTGGTTAAGGAATTCCACCCTGGGGCATGTGGATAGGTAGTAAATGCTCAGTAAATGCTGCAGGAGGAAATGTGCGTGCCAACTCAAACAGGCGCAGCTTACTGAACCAATCCGGCCTCCTTGCCATGGTTCCTGGCCACTGGTGGGCGATAATTATTATCCCAGAAAAGAATATTTGATCACTTTTATCTTGCACAGAATCTTTGCTAGTTGAATGAATCCAACAAGTGTGAATAAAATGAAGCACTGGAGCTAATTTTAGACATTCTGGCGTGTTGGATGACATGCTATAATAGTTCTTTCCTTTAATCTATTCATTTTTTTCATCCCTGCAAGCAACATTCAGTGTTTCTGGATCAAAAAAAACCTACAGGGGATCCATGTGGTTGCCCAGCAACCACACACATGATCCTGCCTTGTCTAGCAACCATTGCTCTCTCATCCTCTTCAATATAGCATACATGACACCAGTGGAAAGAAATGGCACCATCTCTATCTCCAACATTTCTGTCACTTCTTCTTGATCTGAACAATAATGAACATATCAGACGTCCCCTACAGAGTGGGGGTCTAGGACTGCTGATTTTGAGATCCCTTCAGTACCGGTTGCTTTAGTACACAGTACTGGTACCATAGTAACACATAGAAGTGGTGGTAGGTGCCCTTTTGAATGTTCCTTATCTTACAAAGAAGACCATAAGATACCATCTTACATATATAGGAAAATACCACACTGGAAGAAATTCTTCTTCCTGATGTGCTTGTCAGGTACATGTAGCTATTTCTCGCCTACCGTATATGGAAAGCCAATTGGTTATTATCCTATTGCTAAAATGTGGAATAGCAGAACAATCACCTAATCATCTCCCTGCCTCTGGCAAGCTCCTTGGTATGTGCCTCTTCTCACATTGACTGTGAGATCAGTCACACAACTGGTTGTGATGCAGGAATCATGACAGAAAGGGGATTGGGGTAGAAGAATGCATTTGCAATTGCCCTTCAGTTTCTCAGTTAGGCAATATGATACTAGCCATAATCTCTTTCAAACTTAATTTAGAAAAATCTTTAAAATAGGATTTTTGTTCTAAGAAACTGGAGGAATAACATCACTTTGAAAGGATGGTTATGTTAAGTTTGGAAGGTTAATTAACAATGTCTGTCTGTGTAAGATAGTAGTAGATGAATGACTGATCCCAGGAGGCACACTGCCCTCAAGACCAATCTGGTGAGTCATGGAGTGGTAACATCACAAGTGCTGTCCCACCTCTGCCATCAGCCAGCCTTGCCCCCTCCTGCTTCTTTCTGCATGGAAAAAGCCTTTGCTACCACTGTTTAACAACAGGGGCTTCTGCTCCATTTGCTGCTGATCTCAATGAGGAGTGCAAACAGCTAGGGGAGAAATCCTGGTGCTGTGTTCCATCTCAGGTCAATGATGGTGTTGTGTTCTGTACTGTACCTTTTGCAATGTATCCATTCACGTGTATCCAATGTAACCATGCTTGTGTAACATTATAACCAGCAGCTGCTTAATTGTAGCCCTTGCAATAGTACGCGAGCTAATGACCACCTGGTGGCAATAGCGAGCGTTCAAGCTCTCCTGGCCCAGGCTCACCAGCAAACAACAGCGCGGGAAGATTCCCGCCATCACCTACACCTGGACAAGAAGGGCGTGACCGTCCGTGACGTCACGCAGACAGTAACCAATAGACTGTCGAGGAGCCACATTCAAATGTATAGCCACTGTATATATTGAACTACCCATCCGACATTACCTCATGTTCCCCCTGGATCATCATGCAATAAACCTGTGTTAAGCCAACCTTTCGGCTGTTCGTTGTCTTGGGTCCCATACACTAAATTGGCGACGAGGATGGGATATGGCTGCCCACGGGACCAAGACATGCGCCGGTTTCGAAATCAGGAGACCAGCAGACTGGGACATCTTCGAGATGGACTTCCAGGGAGCCCTGGTGGAATCCGAAGTCACGGATGAGGCAAAGAAAAGGGCCATCTTCACCCGGATGCTGGGGCCAGACACCAAGAGGGTCTTGGTGGACCTGATCGCGCCGAGGAGGGCGAGTGAATTCAAGGTGAAAGAGCTCATGCACATGCTGCGTGAGTACTTCCGGCCCTCGACGGCGATGTTCCCCACTCGGAGCGCGTTTTGGAGGCGAGTCCAAGCGCCCGGGGAGATGGTCGCCGACTTCGCAGCGGCCCTGCGACTGGCGGCCGGCCCATGCAAATGGGAGAACGCAGAAATCACACTAAGAGACTGCGTGCTGTGCGGCCTGAGCGATGCCGAAACTCAGCGTACATTGATGAACCGCGAGCCACCCCCCACATTGCAGGAGGTCCTGAAGGAGGCACAAGCCGCGGAAGCCACGAAGGCCGGGGTCCAGGAGCTCCAGGACTGGCGGCCAAAGACGGGCAAAGCAGAAACTTCGGTGCACGTTTCGGTGCACGCGGCCCGGCGAGTTTCGAAGTTGTCCGCGGAGAGCAGCGACGACGAGGACGTCCGGAAGGTCCGGAAAGAAGGCCGGCGTTGCGACGGCTGCGGAGCGAACCACGACCGCGCCAAATGCCCCTTCAGAAAGGCCGAGTGCCACAACTGCGGCCGCTGCGGGCACATCGCCAAGGTCTGCAGGAAACGGCGCAAGGCCCGGAAGAGCTCGAGAGACAGCGCGACGAGACCCAAGGACGGCACCCAGGCCACAAGGAAGCGAGACGGCGTGGGCCGCATCGCCGACGACAGCGAGGACGACGCACCAGTGTTCAGCGTGTCCGCGGGACACCCCCGTTACTTTGTTGAGGTACTAGTACAAGGGGCCCCCATTAGGATGGAAATTGACTCGGGTTCCTCATATTCCATCATTCCCCAGAAGGAGTTTCTGAGAATTGCCCCCCACGTGCGGCCCAAACTCAAAGCTTTGAGGTCCACGCTACTGGACGTGCAAGGGAACTGCATTCCGGTGTTGGGGGTGGGGAATTTCCAGGTCCAATTTAAGAAACACGCCGCGACTCTCCCCCAGTTGTTCTCAAAGGGGGGAATTGCAGCCTCCTCGGGACTCAATGGTTCCAGCCCCTGGGTTTGTTCATTGGGGGGGGGGGGTGCACGCCGTTGCCGTTGGGACTGACCCGATTCAGGAGGTGTGCGACGCGCACCCAGAAGTCTTCAAAAAGGGACTTGGGAAATTTAAGGGACCCCCAGTAGCATTCGACCTAGACCCTGAGGTCCGCCCAATAAGACTCAAACCGCGCCGGGTGCCATTCGCGCTCAAGGACAAAATAGAGGCGGAACTGGACAAATTGGTGGGCCAGGGGATTCTTGTTCCTGTTGATTCTGCGGAGTGGGAAACTCCAATTGTAACAGCACTGAAGGCCAACGGGGAGGTGCGCATATGCGCTGATTACAAGTGCACCATCAACAAGGCCATTCGCCCTAATGCGTATCCGGTGCCGGTAGTCAGCCATCTGCTGGCCAAGTTACATGGGGGAAAGTGTTTCGCTAAGCTCGACTTAGCACAAGCCTACCAGCAGCTCTCGGTGACCCCAGCTGCCGCTGCTGCACAAACTATAGTCACCCATAAGGGGGCGTTCCAGGTGACGCGCCTTCAATTCGGTGTAAACTCGGCGCCTGGAATTTTCCAGTCACTCGTGGAACGCCTCCTGAAGGGGCTCGAGGGGGTGTTGCCTTATTTTGATGACGTATTGATAACGGGGGGGGGGGAGTCAGGCCGAATTGGCAAAGAGGTTGGGCAAGGTCTTGGCGATATTCGAAAAGGCGGGGTTGAGACTGCGAAAAGACAAATGCGTCTTCTTCGCGACCGAGGTCGAATTCCTAGGGTTCCGTGTCACTCCTGAGGGAATAAGGCCATCCAAGTCTAAGGTAGCCGCCATCAAGCAAGCCCCTCGCCCCACCTCCAAGCCCGAGTTGCAGTCGTTTCTAGGGCTGCTGAACTTTTACCACTCCTTCCTTCCCCGGAAAGCAGCCGTAGCCGAGCCGTTGCACAGGCTGCTTAAAAAGGACGAGGCATGGAAGTGGGGCGATCAGCAAGAGAGGGCATTTAGTGAGCTAAAGCAGCTTCTGGCGTCTGACGCCATCCTCACCCACTTCAACCCCAAGCGGCCAGTGGTCCTGATCTGTGATGCATCCCCGGTGGGGGTGGGGGCGGTGCTGTGCCACGTGCTGGAAAACGGGAGGGAGGCCCCGATAGCGTTCTATTCCAGGTCCCTGTCCCAAGTCGAGAGAAACTACGCCCAGACAGACAGGGAGGCATTAGCAATAATTGCGGGAACAAAAAAGTTCCACGACTTCCTGTATGGCCGCCCCTTCACAATCGTAACCGATCACAAGCCCCTGCTAGGCATCTTTACCGCAGATAAGCCCACGCCACAGATCCTGTCCCCTAGGATGCTAAGGTGGGCCATTTTTCTCAACGCGTATCAGCACGCATTAGTGTACAGGCCCGGGAGGGAGATCAGCCATGCGGACGCTCTATCGAGGTCCCCCCTTCCCCAGGAGAACAGCCACGTGGGCGAGGGGGAGCCAGACCATCAGGTGCTGATGATAGAAGTCCTCGACTCGCCCCCAATACTGCCCGCCGACATCGCCAAGGCGACCGGCAAGGACAACATTTTAGCAAGAGTTAGCTCCTGGGTGCAGAAAGGGTGGCCAGCGTCCTCCCCGGCAGCGGAGTTCGACCCATTTTTCCGAAAGAAGTTAGAGTTGTCCCTTGAGAGGGGGTGCCTTCTGTGGGGCCAGCGAGTAGTGATCCCGGCGTCCTTGCGGCCGAGGGTACTCAAACTCCTGCACGTCAGTCACCCTGGGATTGTGCGCTCCAAAGCCCTGGCACGGAGCTATTTCTGGTGGCCCCAGCTAGACGCCGACATCGAGCACATGGTCGGCACTTGTGAGCCCTGCCAAAGTTCCAGGCCGGAAGAAGCCCGCCTGCCTCACAGGGAGTGGGACGCGGCGAAGGGGCCGTGGTCCCGAGTTCATGTAGACTTTGCTGGCCCGTTCCGTGGGACGCTGTTTCTCCTTGTGGTGGACGCCTTCTCCAAGTGGTTGGAGGTCATTCCGGTTACAAGCACGTCCACAGCCACAACCATAAAGCATTTGCGGAGGGTCTTTTCCACGTTCGGTTTACCCGACACCCTCGTAAGCGACAACGCAAGTTGCTTCACGTCCTCTGAGTTCAGGGCATTCACAGAAATCAACGCCATTCGGCACATCACCTCCGCCCCTTTTCACCCTGCCACAAACGGCCAAGTAGAGCGCCTTGTGCGAACCACCAAGGACGCGCTGTGGCGCATGGGGCCCGGGGACCTAAACCATCAAGTGTGCCAGTTTCTGCTAGGTTACAGAGTGACTCCCCTAGCGTCAGGATACTCCCCCGCAGAACTGCTGATGCGCAGGAAGCTGACCACCATACTAACTAGGCTAGACCCCACAAGAGTAGAGGACAAGGGGAAGAACATTGGGATAGAGGACACAAAGAGTTTCGATGTGGGGGCCCCCGTGTATTGCAGGAATTATGCCAGCGTGGGTCCGGCCTGGGTACCGGGCGTCATCCTAGAGCGGACCGGCCCCGTCTCGTACCGCGTCGAGACCGACACAGGTCTACTCTGGAGGCGGCACGCAGACCAGCTCCGGCGCAGGATCCCCAGCGAACAGGGCACGGACCGTGGGACACAAGACTCAGCGTTAGGGTTCTCCCCCACCCGTTCAGTCCAAGGGGGAGGAAAGGGGGGCCATGGGTCCCCACCAAGGGGGGAGGAAAGCGAATCTGTCCTCGTAGACATCCTGCGGGATCGGTCAGCAGAGAGAAGGGAAGCCGATCTCATAGATACGGATACGGATACCCCAACAGAGTTAGATTTTGATTTTCAGAACTGGGGAAGTTTTGCGGAGTGGTCCCCCACCCGTCCAAGCGAGAAGAGGGGTTTTTCGTTAGCCCCGAGTGTCTCCGGTCTGCCCACAATGGAGTTTTTCCCTTCCCCCAAAACCGCCAAACCGCGGCAAGCCTCTAACAAGTCTCCCTCTCCCATTTCAGGACAAGGGACCAGGGAACGAGGAAGCAGTAGCGCCCCTGGGGCAGGTCAGCTCACATCGCGGCCCAAACGCGTGTGCAATAAGCCATCTTGGCTGAGGGACTTCGTCCCATCCTAGGGGGGAGGGATGTTGTGTTCTGTACTGTACCTTTTGCAATGTATCCATTCACGTGTATCCAATGTAACCATGCTTGTGTAACATTATAACCAGCAGCTGCTTAATTGTAGCCCTTGCAATAGGACGCGAGCTAATGACCACCTGGTGGCAATAGCGAGCGTTCAAGCTCTCCTGGCCCAGGCTCACCAGCAAACAACAGCGCGGGAAGATTCCCGCCATCACCTACACCTGGACAAGAAGGGCGTGACCGTCCATGACGTCACGCAGACAGTAACCAATAGACTGTCGAGGAGCCACATTCAAATGTATAGCCACTGTATATATTGAGCTACCCATCCGCCATTACCTCATGTTCCCCCTGGATCATCATGCAATAAAACTGTGTTAAGCCAACCTTTCGGCTGTTCGTTGTCTTGGGTCCCATACACTAAAGATGGTATCAGAATTTTCCAGCTTCACTTGAGCTCACCATTGAGAATGCAAGCCAAAAGGTAAAACCCATTGTTACCTCTAATTTTAAATTGGAGGTAACAGTAGATTTTCCTACCCTCAGCTAGCCTTTTAGACAGGAAGGATTAGCTAGCTGCATGCTGTTGTCCAGGGGACACCTGAATGTAGTTGCAATGCTTTCCACTCTTCTACACTGGTTAGGAGAGAAAATATTGCTTGTTTTTCTATGCCAAGGATTCTTCCACTGAAGGCTAAATATTGGGACATTACAAGATACAGCAGAACCCCGGATAACGCTAAAACTTGGTTCCACGAGTCTTAGTGTTATCCGATTTTTAACATTATGTGACACATTCATCGCATAATGTTAAAATCCTATGGGATGAATTGCATAACATTAAAACTCCATAGAGATACATTGTAACCAGCACAGGCTTCAGCGAACATTATGTGATACATCCCATAGGATTTCAACTTTATGCAATGCAATTTTTTTCCAGATTGCTTAACGTTATGCGGTTTTAGCGTGATCTGGTGCAAACGTTATCTGAGGTATTCCTGTATGAACATTTTTCTTATTATTATCTGATTAAGGTGTAAAATTCCTGTCCCTTTGGTCTCTATTTAAGTTAGACTCTACATTGCATAACTATTGGTTCTTGCCATTACTCTGACATTATATCATGTAAGTATTCTGACTGATATTTTATAATATCATTAGGGATAGAAGAAAAATTGTACAGTAATTGCAAATACAAAAAGAATACTGTAGTAAGTACTAATGTCAAAATTATATCTAACTTTCATTAAGCTGATAAAATGGCTCCAGAATGTTCTACAGGTTTTTCAGCATTCTAAATGTATCCTATAGTCACCTTTTTTTTTACAGTCAAGGATTCTTTTGTTTCATACCAAACAATGCATGTACTGACAGCTACAAGCTCCTAACCATAACCTGCTCTTGTTCAGTTGCAGGGCTGTAGCCAGGATTTTCTAGATCTGGGTGGGCGAATATTTTTCAGAGTGGGCAACAATGTTATATACAGGTGGAACTCAAAAAATTAGAATATCATGCAAATGTTCATTCAGTTCAGTAATGCTTAAAAGGTGAAACAAATATATAAGATAGACTCATTACATGCAAAGTGAGATAATTCAAGCCTTACTTTGTTATAATATTGATGCTTACGCCTTACAGTTTATGAAAACCCCAACCCCCCATTGTCATGTACCCCATAATCATCACATAATCTCATGTACGCCATGATCGTCAAAATCATAACAAATTAAGGTATGACATATCTCGCTTGGCATGTAGTGTGTCTATCTAATATATTTATATTTGTTTCACCTTTTAAGTGAAATGAATGGACATTTGCACAATATTCTAATTTTCCAAGTTTCACCTGTATATACAGTAAAACCCTGAATTACAAATGCCCCGAGTTACATACAATTTGACTTACATAATAATTTTGTGCTAAAGCCATGTCCAGATTTACACAATTTCCTATGGGTTTGCTTTGAGTTACATAAAGATTCTTTTCGCTCTGGGTTTCCTACGAGTTACATAAAAAAACGATTTAAGCAAAAGCCACGGAACTGACTTTTTTTGTAACTAGGGGTTTTACTGTACAGTATGTCATAGAGTATATATAACCAGCCGGGAGTTTGAGGGTGGGCAAACTGCTAACTCAGGGTGGGCAACACCCACCCTGGCCACCCCCTGGCTACGACCTTGTTCAGTTGGTGGCTATCTACCCACATTAAGATGACTTGGGTGAATCAGTTTCAAGGCCAGGTTAGATTCAGATGGAAATTGAACTGTGACATTAATACTTGCTAACTCCATTCTTTGACATGTACTGGAAAAAATGATTTCCTCTTTAACATAGATACCAATAACTAAGAAGGGATGAAATGCTATTTTTGATAGATAACATGATGCTACATCTAATTCCACTGAGGTTTTTGACCCACCCTTTGTTGGGTCTGGCACAGTAATAGAACATAAATAGAATTGCCCTGCTGGAGGTATATTCCAAAATTACCCATGTGGTTTTCTCAAAGAGAACAGAAACAATCACCATAGCAACTATATTCTCATGATAAAACTTCATTTGTCTCTGAAAGCTGATAATTATATTCTCATATATGGATGGAATTTATTAATTTAAACTAAGATCTAACAATTAACTCATCTATGGGAGGCTACTGCTTCATCCAGCCCCTGCTGTTCTGCTTATGACTAGACAGTCTAAAATTCTGTCCATGTTTTCTGAATTACTAAATGACATTTCACCATCAGTAAATCCATTTGAATAAAATCACAGGACAAATTTACCACTTTTTAAATGGTCAAATCTATTATGTTTCTATACTTGTTGTGGATTTATTGCAAAGTTTTGGAATTTATGCATTAGCAAAAATTTTGATATCATCCTGGTATACTGCAACTTCATCAACAAAAGTGTATGCTATGGATTTGCCTTTCATGTCACATTTAAGAAACATTTAAAGTAACAGACACATTCATTTAGGAAATAAAATAAATGAAACACAGACGGCAAATTGAAATTACAACTGAGGAAGTTTTTGCACACATAGACTGTGACCCACAAGACTGATTTAAGAGCTGCCAATTCACAAGACTTCCAAAGACTTTGATATTTGTCTGCATTGACTAGAGACTATTAACAAGAAATGAGCATGGATGACTACTGGAGATCTAATAAGGTGGTGAAATCAAGTATGCAGGGTCTCCCAGTCTGGGACATTATACAGTAATACCCCGGTTAATGTGTGCACCACACAACGTTAAAACCGGATAACGTCGGGAAGTTTGAGGGAAACTTCTGCATCGCACAATGTTAAGTTAATGTTGTGCGATGCAAAAGTTTTCCTCAAATTTCCTGACATTGATCTCCCGATTACTAATGGGCTTAGCAATCCAAGCTGGGGAGAGTCTGGGAAAAGGGTCTCCAGCCTCTCTTCAGAAACCCCCACCCCCCACCCCTGGATTGCTAAGCCCCTTAGCGATCCAGGCAGAGATTTCTGAAGAGAGGCTTCTCTTCAGAAACACACCCCCTCCCACCTTGATTGCTAAGGAGCTTAGTGATCCAGGCTAGGAGGGTTTCTAAAGAGAGGCAGGGAAAAGGGTCTCCAGCCTCTCTTCAGAAATAGCCCCCCCCCATCTGTATCGTTAAGCCCCTTAGCAATCCAGGTGGGGGTTTCTGAAGAGATTCCCTCTTTGGAAAAGGGAACCGGGCTTTTTTAACATTGTGTGATAAATATATCACACAACGTTAAAAACTGCATAACGTTAAGACTTGTGGGACCAAGTTTTAACATTATCCAGGGTATTACTGTATAAGTAAATTGTTTGTTCTTACCATAGCCTAGAAAAGTTACCTTATGGAGTACAATTTCTAGAATTTGTTACCCAGAATCTCCCAGCGCTGGAGAGTCTAAGAGTTGCAGTAGAAAAATAACACCTGTTTTTAACACTGATGCAGGTGTCTTCCAAAGCCTTTTTCACATCATGGAATTTCATGGATTTTTGTCTTTTTTTAGACTCTGCCTAGAGATAAATTCTCTTCCTATCAACAGATTTCAATCAGTACAACAAGGTACCTCCAAATTATTTAGATTCTCTGTTCCTTCCACTCTCCCCATACTTATTCTGTCTCTCATCCAAAACATCCAGATGCCCTCTCTGAGGCACTGCCTTCTGAAGAATTAGCAACCACTTTGCTTCACAGAATCTTCCATTGACATGCAGTCAAATTTCAGATTTCATTGCAGTTTTAATATAACAGAATACAGTACTTAACACCATACCTTACTGTTGTGTATGTAACTGAATGTAATGCTTTTAACAGTTTGGAATTATTGTTGGGATCGGGTGATCCTCCATTTTGTGTTCTTCTTAGAACTAAGCTCTCGCGGGACTTGGGCTCCCACCTATTCTACACGAGATGCACGGAGGCTCCATAGTATCGGGTCACTCCATAATCATCCCACTGTTCTCCCAACCAATCCAGTTGTTTCCCGCCTGAATGTATCTTTCCCAATATTGTATATAAAGGTGCAGCTGCACCATTGCTCTCCATGTTCAGTTCCCAAAATAAAGTTGTGTCTGACCCCGTTATGCTGTCTGCTGCATATTAACTCCTGAACATCAAACTTACCATATGACACAAATTGACTCTTTCCAACCAAACTCTATTGCAGGAATGTCTGTTCTTTGATAATATATATTCCCAGAAACCTAAACTTGAGCAGCTAGGCCTTGCAGTTAAGAAAAAGGTGCACAGCCAGGTTACATATTAGAAAATATTATTGCCAACTCCCAAATGATTAACAGAAACAACTGGGGCGGGAGGCAGTGGAGATTGTGTCTAATGCAAGTCCCAAGTTTTACCCTAGCAGCTTCTTTAAAGCTCCCTCAAGCCCAGCCGTAAGCACACAAATCAGATTTTTATCGTCTCCTAGAATCCATGATATCAGCTTTTTTCACAAAGCTATTTCTCCTCTGAGCTACCTTGTCTCTGTCTGTCTCCCACTTTAGAACCCTCTATTTCTCTGGTACTGCATTAACTCTCTAGTTTCTAGTACTCTGTGCCAGCACAACTTTTAAAAAATATAACCCATAATGGAAGCCACACATAACCAACAGAGATAAATAATTCTTGTTATTGTCAGTTTGTCAGAAGAGTTATGTTTAATCCTTAGGCAAGGCATGCTCCTATAATTAAGGTATGCAACCAAAATCACACTATCTAGCGATTAACAGAATAAATGTATCAAGTGCACATTGGTTGTTCCCTGGTTATATGGCAGGGTGTTATATTACTTGTTATAACAGACAAAGGTTGGGAACAGACAGTTTCACAGAACCATAGCGTACGAAAGCCAGTGTGATGATTAGAGTGTTTGACCTGGAGTCTGAAAAGCTATCAAATTTCTATTAAACATGATGCCTCTTCAAGTGTGCCTATATCGAAAGATAAGGTAAAGGTTTCCCTTGCTCAAAAGCCAGTCGTATCCGACTCTAGGGTTCAGTGCTAATCTCTGTTTCAAAGCTGAAAAGCCAACGCTATCTGCTTCTGCAGACGTTTCCGTGGTCATGTGCCAGGCATCACCTCTGAAGGTTGCCTTAATGGCATCCCACAGAATGTTCATATCAATTTCCCTGGTTTCATTATTTAACCATTATTCTTCCCATTTCCCCCGTAATCTCTCCATTACTTTCTTATTTTTTAATAGGCTTGGGTCGAATCTCCAGGTTCTTCTGGATCTTAACTCTGACTCTGCATGTGCTCTTAAGCAGAGCTGCTTCTGAGGAGAGCCAAACAAAGGAAGTGAACACTGGTAAGTTTTGCAGTTGGAGTAGAGCTGCTTTAGAGGCCTCCACTAATTTAAATTGATAATTTAAACTGCTGAGAGCCACCTCTGTTCAAACAGAGGAAGCAGTTAGAAGCTTCCAGAAGCAGGGGGGCAGAGCCACACCAGGCCCTTCCCTGAACTGTGACTCATAGGGGCGGAGCCACACTAGCCTTTAAAAGCTCTGAGCTCTTTCAGGGTCAGTCCTTTTGACTCTGCATGTGCTCTTAAGCAGAGCTGCTGCTGAGGAGAGCCAAACAAAGGAAGTGAGCACTGGTAAGTTTTGCAGTTGGAGTAGAGCTGCTTTAGAGGCCTCCACTAATTTAAATTGATAATTTAAACTGCTGAGAGCCACCTCTGTTCAAACAGAGGAAGCAGTTAGAAGCTTCCAGAAGCAGGGGGGCAGAGCCACACCAGGCCCTTCCCTGAACTGTGACTCATAGGGGCGGAGCCACACTAGCCTTTAAAAGCTCTGAGCTCTTTCAGGGTCAGCCCTTTTGACTCTGCATGTGCTCTTAAGCAGAGCTGCTGCTGAGGAGAGCCAAACAAAGGAAGTGATCACCGGTAAGTTTTGCAGTTGGAGTAAAGCTGCTTTAGAGGCCTCCACTAATTTAAATTGATAATTTAAACTGCTGAGAGCGACCTCTGTTCAAACAGAGGAAGCAGTTAGAAGCTTCCAGAAGCAGGGGGCAGAGCCACAACAGGTCCTTCCCTGAACTGTGACTCATAGGGGCGGAGCCACAATAGCCTTTAAAAGCTCTGAGCTCTTTCAGGGTCAGCCCTTTTGACTCTGCATGTGCTCTTAAGCAGAGCTGCTGCTGAGGAGAGCCAAACAAAGGAAGTGAGCACTGGTAAGTTTTGCAGTTGGAGTAGAGCTGCTTTAGAGGCCCGCGTGCCTAATGCCGCGCAAGATTGCAAACTAGTAACAAAGGAAGAATATAGTCTTACTAGGTAGAAAGGTAGTAAACGTGTACATTTTTGAGGCCCAGAATACTGCACTTGTTAAAATGGATTCTGAGGGAACAGCTGTAGTTACCTGCAATACTTGTGCCATGTTTGTGTTCTTGCCAAAGCATATGGAGAACTACACTTGCAGCAAGTGCAAGCTGGTTGCACTCCTAGAAGAGAAGGTCCAGCAGCTAGAGGCCCGCATATCTAACCATCAACAAATTAAGGAGCTTGAGGTGTTCTTGGACAGAGCGGAGCAGACTATGCTGGACAAAGAAGAGACAGGGCACAGTTCTGAGGGAGAAGGCCCTTCACTAACTCAGGAGGGAGATGTTTGGAGGAATGTGACTCAAAGGAGGAGAAGAGTAGGGGATCACTCTGAGAGTCTGAAATTACAGAATAAATTTGAGGCTCTTTCCCTCATCACACCTGATGAGGAACACACAGAGGAACAACTGGTTCCACCTGATGATCTCTCCTTCATCACACTTGATGAGATCCAGGAAGATAAACAACAGGAACAAACTGAGGTTCTCTCCCTTAATATGTTTGATGAGGTGCATGTAGATGAACAGATTGCAGGAAAGAGGTTCCTTGTACTAGGCGATTCAATAATTAGAAATACAGAGAAATGGATTTGTGATGCACATGATAACCATATGGTGACTTGCCTGCCAGGTGCAAAAGTTGCAGACATCACAAGAAATCTAGATAGATTGTTAGAGAGAACTGGGAACGAGCCATTTGTCATGGTACACGTTGGTACCAATGATGTTGGGAAGGCCAAGCGGTCTGTCCTGGAAGCCAAATTCAGGTTGTTAGGAAGAAGATTGAAGTCCCGGACTTACAAGGTAGCATTTGCAGAAGTGCTGCCTGTCCCTCGTGCAGACCTACCAGGCAGGCAGAGCTCAGAAGCCTCAATGCATGGATGAGGCGGTGGTGTCGAGAGGAGGGTTTCAGATTTGTCAGGAACTGGAGAACATTTTGGGACAAGCCAAATCTGTTCAGGAGGGATGGGTTGCATTTGAACCATGATGGGACCAGATTGCTGGCACTCAACATCAAAAAGGCTGCAGAGCAGCTTTTAAACTGATAACTGGGAGAAAGCCGACAGGAGCTGGGCAGCATCCGGTTCGGGAAAGTGTGTACTTGAGTAGTGAGGAGGATGCAAAAATTACTGAGCAGAGCAAGGAGCTAGTCACCAGCACTCTAGCAGAAGGATGCAAGAGGCAGTCTAACAATGCAACTGGACTCAAAAGACTGTAGCAGGAAAGCATATATAAATGCTTGTATACAAATGCCAGAAGCCTCCGGAACAAAATAGGGGAGCTGGAATACTTAGCAATAGATAAGAATATTGATATTATTGTTATCACTGAAACCTGGTGGACGGATGATAACCAATGGGGTACAGTTATCCCAGGCTATAAACTGTACAGGAAGGATAGGAAGGGGCAAACGGGAGGTGGTGTAGCCTTGTATGTCAAAGAAGTGATAAAATCGTATGAATTGGAATATCTAGTTGATTTGGAGTCACCATTAGAAGCTCTGTGGGTAAGAGTACCAGGCCACAAGGATGGTCTAACAGTAGGCATATACTATCGGCCTCCGACCCAAACTCTTGGGGGAGACTGGCAGTTGGAGAATGTTGTAAAGGAGGCATCCAAGAAGGGAAGCCTGGTTATAATGGGGGACTTCAATTACCCTCACATAGACTGGGTGAACTGTTGTTCAGCACATGATAAAGAGATAAAGTTCCTAGATATGCTAAATGATTGTTCCCTGGGACGGATGGTTGAAGACCCAACTAGAGGTACAAGAATCCTTGACTTGATCCTGAGTAGTACTCAGGATCTGGTGCAAGATGTTAATGTGACTGACCCAATAGGGAACAGTGACCACAACTCAATTATGTTTAACTTGATCATAGACCGCAAGTCACTGATAAAATCTAACACAGAGACCTTAAATTTTCAAAAAGGAAATTTCCCAAAGATGAGGAAACTAGTAAAAAAGAAGCTGAAAGGGAAAATTGAGAGAGTCCAAACACTCCAAGAGGCATGGAGGCTGTTTACAAAAACAATAACAGAGGCTCAATTGGAATGCATACCCAAAAGGAAAAAGGGCACTGCCAGGTCCAAGAGGACTCCAATGTGGCTTACAGGAGCTGTTTGGGAAGTGATCAAGAGCAAGAAAAGCTCATTTAGAAGATGGAAGGCTTGTCCAAATGAGGACAGCAGGCAGAAACATAAATTCTGGCAGAACAAATGCAAGGCAACAATCAGGAAAGCAAAGCAAGACTTTGAGGAGCGTATAGCTAAAAATACTCGGAGAAATAACAAAGACTTCTTTAAGTACATTATAAGTAAGAACCCAACTAGGAAGGCCATTGGACCATTAGATGACAATGGAAGACAAGGGGTTATTAAAGAGGAAACATAGATTGCAGAGAAACTCAATGAATTCTTTGCTTCAGTATTCACTGAAGAAGACAGAGACCACATGCCCAAAACAGAGCCTATCTTCGTAGGGAGGGAAACCGAAGAATTAAGCCAGATAGAAATAACCAGGGAGGAGGTCCTTGCATGGCTTGTTAAACTAAACACTAACAAATCACCAGGACCAGATGGCATCCATCCACAAGTTCTCAGGGAACTTAAAGATGAAATTGCTGATCTCCTAGCCAAAATATATAATCTTTCCCTCAAATCAGGCTTTGTGCCTGATGACTGGAAGGTAGCGAATGTAACACCAATTTTCAAAAAAGGATCCAGGGGTGATCCAGGAAATTACCGACCTGTCAGTTTGACATGTGTCCCAGGTAAAGTGATGGAAACCATCCTAAAAGATAGAATTAATAGGCACATAGAAGAGAAGGCGCTGCTAAAGGAGAGCCAACATGGCTTTTACAAGGGCAAATCATGCCTCACTAATCTGTTGGAATTTTTTGAAAGTGTCAACAAGCATGTGGATAAGGGGGATCCAGTTGACATTGTTTATCTGGACTTTCAGAAGGCTTTTGACAAGGTCCCATGGAACCTTGTCATGGAATAAAGAGACAGGTCTTGTCCTGGATCACCAACTGGCTAAGGGACAGGAAACAGAGGGTAGCACTAAATGGACACTTCTCCAAGTGGAGGGAAGTCAAGAGTGGGGTCCCCCAAGGTTCAGTACTGGGACCCCTGCTTTTCAACCTCTTCATAAATGATCTAGAGGTAGGAGTAAAAAGCAAGGTAGCCAAATTTGCTGACGACACTAAATTATATAGGGTAGTGAAAACTGTGAGAGATTGTGAGGAGCTCCAGAGGGATCTCTCGGCACTGGGGGAGTGGGCAAAACAGTGGCAAATGAGTTTCAACATTAGTAAGTGCAGAGTGATGCATGTTGGGGCAAAGAACCCCAATTACATTTATAAACTGATGGGGTCTGAACTCTCTGCGACAAACCAGGAAAGGGACCTTGGTGTCCTGGTGGACAGCTCAATGAAGGTGTCAACCCAGTGTGCCTCAGCAGTGAAAAAAGCAAACTCAATGCTAGGGATCATTAGGAAGGGTATAGAAAATAAGTCAGCAAGTGTCATTTTGCCTCTTTATAAATCTATGGTGAGGCCCCACCTGGAATACTGTGTACAGTTCTGGTCGCCATACCTCCAGAAGGATATTATGGAGCTGGAGAAAGTGCAGAGGAGGGCAACCAGAATGATTAGGGGACTGGAACACCTTCCTTACCATCTGAGGCTGCAACGGTTGGGCCTCTTCACTCTTGAACGACGACGTCTAAGAGGTGACCTGATTGAAGTTTATAAAATCATGCACGGTGTGGTCAAAGTAGATAAGGAAAAACTGTTTTCCCTATCGCATAACACTAGAACTAGGGGACACTCCATGAAACCTTTGGGTACTAGTTCTCAAACAAATAAGAGAAAGTACTTTTTCACCCAGAGAATTACTGGTCTATGGAACTCCCTGCCAGAAGAAGTGGTGACTGCTGTCAGTCTTGATAGCTTTAAGAAAGGATTAGACAAGTTCATGGAGGACAAGAGTATCAATGGCTATAATTATGGATACTTAAGGACAACCTGCGGGTTGGAGAGATAGGCAGGATATCTCTCAATATCATTTCCAGGGAATCCTAAGCAGGTGAAGGCATCTGCTTGGGAATACCCTGAAGGAAATGGTGAGCCACTGTGTGAGACAGAATGCTGGACTGGATGGACTGTGGCCTGTTCCAGCAAGGGTGTTCTTATGTTCTTATGTTCTTAACTGTGAGAGACTGTGAGGAGCTCCAGAGGGATCTCTTGACACTGGGGGAGTGGGCAAAACAGTGGCAAATGAACTTCAACATTAGTAAGTGCAGAGTGATGCATGTTGGGGCAAAAAACCCCAATTACATTTATAAACTGATGGGGTGTGAACTCTCTGCGACAAACCAGGAAAGGGACCTTGGTGTCCTGGTGGACAACTCAATGAAGGTGTCAACCCAGTGTGCCTCAGCAGTGAAAAAAGCAAACTCAATGCTAGGGATCATTAGGAAGGGTATAGAAAATAAGTCAACAAGTGTCATTTTGCCTCTTTATAAATCTATGGTGAGGCCCCATCTGGAATACTGTGTACAGTTCTGGTCGCCATACCTCCAGAAGGATATTATGGAGCTGGAAAAAGTGCAGAGGAGGGCAACCAGAATGATTAGGGGACTGGAACACCTTCCTTACCATCTGAGGCTGCAACGGTTGGGCCTCTTCACTCTTGAACGACGACGTCTAAGAGGTGACCTGATTGAAGTTTATAAAATCATGCATGGTTTGGACAAAGTAGATAAGGAAAAACTGTTTTCCCTATCGCATAACACTAGAACTAGGGGACACTCCATGAAACCTTTGGGTACTAGTTCTCAAACAAATAAGAGAAAGTACTTTTTCACCCAGAGGATTACTGGTCTATGGAACTCCCTGCCAGAAGAAGTGATGACTGCTGTCAGTCTTGATAGCTTTAAGAAAGGATTAGACAAGTTCATGGAGGACAAGAGTATCAATGGCTATAATTATGGATACTTAAGGACAACCTCCGGGTTGGAGAGATAGGCAGGATATCTCTCAATGCCATTTCCAGGGAATCCTAAGCAGGTGAAGGCATCTGCTTGGGAATACCCTGAAGGAAATGGTGAGCCACTGTGTGAGACAGAATGCTGGACTGGATGGGCTGTGGCCTGTTCTAGCAAGGCTGTTCTTATGTTCTTATGTAACTCTGTATTTACCTTAAATTCCATCGTAACCATGGCATGGTCCGATTCCTTTATTACGCCCACCGAGGCTACCTTAGCTATCAAACCATCTGACACCATTATAAAGTCAATTCTAGAGTAGGTGTTATGAGGCTTTGAGTAGAAAGCTGTGTCAAATTTCTATTAAACCATGATGCCTCTTTAAGTGTGCCTACATTGAAAAATAAGGTAAAGGTAAAGGTTTCCCTTGCTCAAAAGCCAGTCGTATCCAACTCTAGGGTTCAGTGCTCATTTCTGTTTCAAAACCAAAGAGCCAGCACTGTCTGCTTCTGCAGATGTTTCCATGGTCATGTGGCAGGCATGACTAGACACCGGAGCACATGGAACACTGTTACCTTCCCACCGAAGTGGTCCCTATTTATCTATTTGCAATTTCTTGCTTTCATACTGCTAGGTTGGCAGGAACTGGGAGAAAGATGGGCGCTCGTTCCGTCGTGTGGTACTCGGGAATCGAACTGCTGACCTTCTGCCTCCCAGTCAGCATCTTACTCATCTGAGCTAAGATAAAACTTATCGAAAGATAAGCTTATAAAATAGACACTGAGCACTGTGTACACTGGCCCTTCCAGAAGAGGCTGTGTCATGTTTCGTTGGGTCATTTTAGGCTGGGGAGAGGAGCTAAATGAAGTTTAGCCTGCTTTCTCAGTCGGCACAGCCATGTGCCACTGATTGGGTTGCTGCATTCATGCAATTCTTTTTTAAAAAACAGTCAATAGATGATCTCTGTTGGATTGGTTAAATGACAGTAGATCTAAGAGATGCACAAAAACACTCACTGAACATTACAAGCAAAAACAGCAGTGCAGTAGTCTGATCAGTGCTGTGCAGGTCTGTTCTGGCCATTTGGGATACAGGGACAAGTCCCGGTGCACCCCAGTGACTGGCGCCCCCCAGAGGTGGGCAGAGGTATGTCACCTGGCGGCTACAGTAGATTTCCACCACAGCCCCCACCAAGCCAGAACCTTCCAGACAGTGAGGTGCTTTTTCTGTGGGGCAGGCATTGCTATGCATCAACCAGCCCCACCCCCACTATGACTGGTTGGTGCATGTTGGGTATCGCTGTGTACCAACCAATTCGACCCTTAGAAATAAAGAATTTTGAGGCACATAATTTCTGTTGACTAACAGAATTGACAGGTATCCAGTGTGGTGTGTGGATACCCAACGTAGTGCAGTAGATAGATTTAGCCACTCAGCCATGGAAACTTAACTGCAGCTTTGGAACCAGTAAAGCCACTTCTTAAACACCTCACTTATCCTGAAAGCTCTATTAGGGTTGCTTAAGTTTCAACTACATTGCACATAACATTAGTGTGGTGTAGTTGATACAAGAGGCCTGGGTTCAAATTCCCACTCAGCAATAGAAATGTACATTTGTGTATATGTTATGAGTAAAACAACTTCTTAAATATCCTACTTATTTTGAAAGCCTTATTAGAGTCACAATAAGAAAATTTCAACTTGACAACATGTAACACATACAAGTAAATTTGAATTAATCTCCCAGTCTTTAACTACAACATCCAGTCATGGTTACTATAAAATAGCAGCAGCTGCAACATGGAAGGTGGGGTTCTTATTGCTGCAGTTGTTAAAATATTAGAACTGCAGATCTCAAAGGACTAAAACAGTCACATTTGGGAGCTTCCATGCTTTTCTGTCTTCTTACTATCTAGTCTGATGAACAATTTTGGAGATCTTTCAAGGTTGTATGTTATGTGGTTTTTGATTTTGGGGGGTGACTCAATATACTTTATTTATTTTTCAAAACCGCACATCACCTAGAAATCTACATGGAGATTCAAATTATCTGCCCAGTCCTGTGTTAGGGAAAGAAAATTCATTGCTATTTTCTTTTTGTTTGATTTCCCATATGGTTTCCCAAGAAATTTGACTGCTGCCTCACATATAACCCAATGGTTTTTGATGCTAAACCTTATTTGTGGATTCTGCGTGGACACCATCATTGACTTTCAAGTAGAAATACTGCTAGAGCCTTAATTCGGTGTTTGTGAAAATTCTGTAACTGGAAAAAGTATACTTCTCTTTAGCTCTTTTGCCCTCTCTTAGATTGGGTTTGTGTAATTTATTTAAATTTTGTAGATTAGGGGAAATATGTACTCCCCCGTCCTTTCCCAGCTGGCAACAATATCAAGTTGAACTCTCATGCAGCCTGCCAGATATCCCATAGAGCTGGATGCTTGGGTGGGCTAGCTTGCTGGATAAAAGTACTGTACTTGGAAATGTCATAACATTAAATGTAATAGCTTCCTAGGCAAAATTCTAATGACTTTGGAGGCACACAATTAACATTATTATTTAGCGGAGGACTAATGCAGCTGGCCAGTCCATGATACACTCCCTATGCAATCATAAAAATACTATTTTGGCTTTTGAAAAACCAATGTTGTAAGAATCCCCTCCTTTAACATTAGAAACCAGTGTGTTGGTTTATTATCATTTATCACTGGAGAGGCTAATGTATGTGTTATGTCTGATGCACTTAAAATCAATCCTCAAAGAATATAAATCAAGAACTAGTCTATAGGTAGTAGGTCTCATCCAGCAGCACCCAGCTATTTCTGATGTCACAGGGGCTCGTGCATTTATAGCTGAACTAATTTTGTGCCACAAACAGATTACAGAAATAGGGGCCAGATTGCTAAGCAGGGCTGGCCCTACCATTAGGCAGAGTGAAGTAGCTGCCTTGGGCAGCAGACGGGTGATTGGTATTCCAAAAGGGTAGCAATTTGTTATTTTATTTGTGCCTGAATTTTAGTGACACTTGTTTAAAGGACCTGAATGTGTGTGTGGGCCCATGATTATTGGCTACCTCTGTTCTACATATTTCTACCACCACCATTAGAAATATTGTTAAGAGTCTGCTGGCAAACTAGTCAGCTCTTTAAATGGGTTCTGAAGAATGGTAAGAGTAGGGCAAGGAATGTCTCATGACTTTTCAGAAACACTTTCACAGTATGCTCCGCCCGTACTAAACCAGAGATACTATTCACCATAGGTCCTTGGAATATTACTGTTTTATGAAATAACATTATTAGGACCTCTAACGATATTTTAAAATGCTGGCAACAGTAGACGTCATGAAATGGTGGCTGTGGAAGAAACCCAAAGCATTTTGTATCACTCTGCAAACTCCTTAAAAGTAGCCACAGTTGATCCCTGACTTTTTCAACTACTGAAGAAGGTTGTTATAATGCAGGGGTTGTAAACCTATGGCCATCAGCACCAAATAATCAGGCCCCCACCCTCGCTCCAACTGCCACAGCTGCCACCACTGCTGGAAGTATTCGCAGATGCATTTACGGCAGCCATGGAAATGTTTACAGCAGCATCTATTATGGGGGGACCACCTGTCCAGCCCCCTCAACTTTCTGAGGGAGTGTGACGCACCCCCCTACTTAGAAAGGTTGCCAACCCCTGTTATAATGGGATTTTGGAGGGGTAGCCATGTTTGTCTGTGTGGATCTCAGACATGGAACAAAACAAAAAATTAAAAAAGAAAGACCCACAACATTTTTGTCTTTATTATTTTGTTTATACTTTTGTATTGTTATAGTGAGTTGGGAGGAAGATTGGCTCTCTCTATGTGGGTGTTGTGTCAGTTGCCAAGGTTGGCTACCAATATGACATGTCTCTTGTTATGTGGATTAGTTGTTTTCTATTAAGGCCAGTCTCTGATGTTATTTGGGACTGCAGTGGCTCAAGTGCCTAAGTCGCTGACTGGGAGGTGGTAGGTCAGCGGTTCAATTCCCAAGTACTGCAGGATGGAATGAGCTCCCGTCTTTGTCCCAGCTTCTGCCAACCTAGCGGTTCGAAAGCAAGAAATTGTGAGTAGATAAATAGGGACCACTTTGGTGGGAAGGTAACAGCGTTCCGTATGCTTCGGTGTCTAGTCATGCCTGCCACATGAACACGGAAACATCTGCAGCAACAGACAGCGCTGGCTCTTCAGCTTTGAAACAGAGATGAGCACTGCACCCTAGAGTCGGATAGGACAGGCTTTCGAGCAAGGGGAAACCTGATGTTATTCATTCATGAAATCAGATCTAGTATGGTTATGTCTTCATTTTTGTAAGATTGGGTACACTTTAAATCAGGAAAACAGGCTAACAGCACAGGATGAAAGGGATAGTTTTACCAATGCAGTTGTGTTACTCCAACTTTCCTCTTTTTATACATTACCCCTTTTTAAGCAGAGGAAAGAAATAGCAGACCAGATTACAGCTGTCTTGTATTATGTCTAATTTAGGCCTAAGTGGCTCTATTTGTCTGTTTATTGATCAGTCGCAAAACCAGAGAAACTTGTTTGGTTATCTCAACTAGAATACTGTGGGTAACTTGGAATTAATAATTTACTGAATACATTTACTGTAGTCATTTTTTCAATGGTGAAAATGTGGACTGAAATAAAGCAAATTGCAATTTCCTTCCATTCATTCATTCATTTGAAAGAATATCTTAACACACAACGTCCTAGTTTTTACTATTCAGCAGCATGATTGCCAATAAATAAAGATTGAGTGCTGGAGAAGGTTGCTTATTTGTGATAACTATGAATATTCATTGAATAGTCTCCTTTATTTGGTAGGAATGAATGTTTCTTTCATATGAGTAGTTGCAAAATTCCTGCCAGGGTTATGTAACAGGTACAAAATCTTCATTAAAAAGGAAGAGGATGAAATAGAAAGAGGAAATGTCTATTTTCATGAAATGAACAATAATTATTAATTCTAATGCCTATTAGATTATTTACTGGTCTCACTTGGTTTTACAACAGCCTTGGGAGGCAAGTTAGGATAAGAGAAAACAACTGTATAAATGTATAAATTTTAGATACCACCTTCATAACTTTCCTGTAATATTCTCTTTCATAGCAAGTCTCACAGAATGGGGGATGTGCTCACACAGTAACACAGAGGTTAAACGCATTAGCATATGTTCAATGCCAGGTATTTGTTTTGTATTTCCCCACTATTTAAAATTGAAAAGGGGACATTTTGAGCTAATCCAAATAACAGCCAGAGATCATCTGCCACTGCCAGCTGTAGGAAGCTGTATTGATTTGCCTGCTTATCTATCATTCTGTTTAATCACTCTATGCCTCTGTATCTGGTGTATATAAGCTCATGCCTTGCAGTGTCACTCCTATGTCTGAAGAAGTGGACTTGATCCACAAAAGCTCACATTAAAAATATAGCAGCTAGTCTTTAAGTGCTGCAGCGTATTTCCTCTATTGGCTAAAGCATGTTTATAGATATTTTTCAAAAATATGTGTTGTCAGCAATTTGCCTTTTTACAGCATACATATGGTTTTGTGTATCTTTTTGTGTATCTTTTAAGCTCTCTGAAACAAACAGACATATACTGTAGATTCTGGAGGCAAGGTGCACTTTGTCTTGGCAGAACTCTTGAGAAGTGTTCATTAAGAAATTGAAACCTACGAATGTTTTTTTAAAAATCCCTGGTTGTTGTTGTTTTGCAAAGAACCAAGCTAATCTCATTTCAAGATTATGCCTTTCATATTCCCTACAAATGATGTGTGTATTTATAACGAACCTACCTTTCTTGACAATATCACCTATGTAATTGAGCCAATATCCTGGGGGAATTTAACCAGCTGTGTAGTTATGTGTGATGGCAAAAAGAAGTGCTTGTTGTGGATAGGTGAGAAGAATATTTGAACATTGCTGGTCTTAGATTTAAAACTGTCCAAAAAGTAGATAAAAGGTTGGTGAACAATAGCAGGAGTTTAATGGTAAGTGATGGTGTTATTTTGGCAACTAGAAAGTGAATTCATAACTTACATTCACTTTCAACTTACATGCTGGACATTAGGAAAGCAAACTTCAAAGAGCGCACAGCAACATTAGGTAGGGTGCAGGGATCCTGAAGGAGAAAAAAATGTTCAAGAAGGACTGGAGATTCTGAAAAATGAAATGCTGAAAGCATGAAGCCAAATTATTACAGTAAGAAGGAAATTGTGAGAGCCAGTGTGACTGCATAGGAAATGTGGAGGACATATAACCAAGGCTGGGCAATATTTTGTCATGATAGTGTCAGAAAACCCAAAACTCAGAATCAATTGGAGCTTGCAAAGAATATCTAACAAATATCTAAATGTCTAGCCAGGTTATCCTGCTATGGTAATAGAGTAGACCATACTGCCAGCTACTCAACGCTAAGTGTCAGGCGGCGGTTAACTAATCTGACAACCCTGAGGACTAACAGTCTTGGGTGCCAAAGTCCACAGGGAAGGGTGATGGTACCCAAGTGGATTAAATCCCACTTGAATCCATCTTGATGGAGGGCAGCAGCTTCATCAATATTGGCTTGGGGCTGATGAGGACTTTGTGTGCCAAAAGGGCTCAGGACCAGAGGGAGACTCGTGAAACTGGATCAGTGGTACAGGTGTCACACTGTGATGTGGAAGGCAGATGAAAGGCCACTGGATTATATTCTCAGGACAGTCTTAATGGCTGATCACCATGATGATCGCCAATATTCGGATATGGCAGAAGAAAGAACAAAATAAGAAAGAAGATAAACAAGAAGAAAAGAATATCTAAATGACTCGAATATGTCCAAACAAGGATATGGGCTTCTACTTGTTGGAGCTCTTGCGTGCCACTTCTAGTTATGGTGATCACATGTTGTGGATGCTGGAGAGTCCTTAACTCCTTCTGAGCATTCTTTTTTGGGATGTTCACTTTTAGCCCACTCACAGTGGTAACTGAGAATGGACTAAAAGTGAGCCCATCCCCTGTCAAAGGCTGTTTCCTGGGTACATTTCCTGTGGATGATCAGAAGAAGAGTCCAATTACTCAAAGCTTTGGTTCCCTTTTGAATAGGAACAGTGCTCTCTGGGTACTGATACTTTTCCAGGCATACCAGATGATCAGTCTGGACATGCCCTAAAATAGTTAATTTGACTACAGTAATTCAATCCAATTACCTCAAGATACGAATTTAATTTGTACTTTGAAGTTATTCGTATCTCAAAAAAATCTATCTCAAAACACAGTGCAAAACACATTGCATTCCCAGAAGTGACCACTAGAGGCCACTGTACACTTTTTGTATCTTGAAAAAATCCCATTAAAATTTGTATCTTGAACCAATTTTCCCCAAGATTTCTGTTAGTATCTCGAGTTTCTCATAAGTTGAGCCATTCCTAAATCAAGGTTTTACTGTATTTTGGACCAGGAGGAAGAAAAAGAGATAGCTATTTGCCAGATAGGAAGAAAAAGAGAGGTATTTGCCAGCAAATGACTGCAAGGAAGTAGAATGAGCCTTTGTTTTACCTTAGTCTTTCAGATCTGTGACAACTTTTCAGAGAACTTTCCTAATGCAAAGAGATGTTCAAAAGTGGGGGCGTCCAAGGATGACAGATTCCTAACTACTCTAATCCTCTCCTTATACCATCCCATTAAATTTTAAATTTTGGGTTTACAGTGCATTTCAATTAGGGTTTGGGATCTCAATAGTTGTGTAACATCGCTCCTAAAGATCTAATGCCTATTTTACTCAGTTTTCCCAGGCCTTGTGACTACAGGTGTTTACACTGAGAGAGGGGAGAAGGACCTTCTCAATGATAGCCCAATTTTTATGGAATGCTCTTCCACTAGAGGTTCTCCAGGTCTCTTCTCTCCTTTTGAAAAACATTTTTGGAAACAGAGCTCTGCATCTCAAACTATCTTTTAAAGTGTATAATTCATATTTTCTTCTTACTAGGTCCTTAATTAATTATTTCTATAACATACCAGTCAACCCAAGATGAAAATGCTACAGAACTGCAGAGTTTTAGATTTTTTTGTTTGGCATCATATGCTTTATGTCAACTCAAGGCCATAAATTACAAAGCTTTGCTGAGCATCAAATGTTATCTACAAACACAACAAGGCAAGCTCTCTTAATCGGTATGTTTTAAACATGACTCACCCCATGGAAATTCAAAGGGAATACCTAATGCTTATGCTGGCATTTGTAACTGCTTTCTCTCTAGAAGATTACCACCCATTTTCTTACTGCCTGAAAGTTATTTCTTAGGACTAGTACCGTACATACAATGTGTTGTATTTCTTTCAATATGAGCAGTTCTGACTTTCCCACCATGATGGATGAATTAGGCAGTAATCACAGGTACAGTCAGTGTCTTTTCTTCTGATCATGGAGCCTGGGAAAAAGGGCTCCATGCTGTCATCAAAGCAATGACTGCTAACAGCCCCAGTTATTGCACATATTGCTTCGTATGTTAAGACGGAATCCAGTATATGCTTAACTATATGGGCAGCACTGCAAGCATCCTGAATGGTATTGTGGTACAGAGAGGGGGGAAAGTATCAAAGTACCCAGGGTGTTTGTTTTGTCAGCCTTCCTCTGAATACTTCCCTCAGCAGTAAATTCAATGATGATAACAAGGGAGAGGGCCTTTCTACCTTAGCCACCACCCTCACTAAAAGAAAGACCATCTTGGCTGTTACCATCCATTCTTCAACACTTTTAGGCATTTCACTCCTCCCAGGCATTTGATGATAAATAACTGGCTGATTTTTTAAAAAGTTCAGCCCTATGTTATTTGATCATTATTCCTGTTCATGGGATGGAAAGGTGCAAGTTAATAGCTGTTGAAATCCTGTTGCTTTGTGTAATAAAACACATAATTTGCCATCCATTCTCTAGTGGCAAATAAAAAGCCCCTGATGTGATTCTTGGGCATATGACAGTGGTGGGCTTCAGCAGGTTTCCACCAGTTCATCAGAAACAGTTGCAAAAATTCTGCCTGCCCCACCCATCCAAGTTTTGAAATAAAGTAGTCTTAATTCAGGTGCAATGCAGGGCTTTCCTCCTGGCCACGCTCACCATACCACTACCACAGAGTAGGTAGTAGAAATATTTGAATCCCACCACTGGGCAGGCATGACTAGATCACCCACGCAGTCACATGGCCATGCCCACAGAGTAGGCCACGCCCACAGAGTAGGCCACACCCACAGTGTGGTAGTAAAACATTTTGGAGCCCACCACTGGAGAATGAGGGAATGAACCAAGCCAAGCTGTGTATACATTCCCCCAAAATTGCACCAGCAACTCTTTATATGCCGGATAGAAATAGTTTGAAAAACAAGAATGTTCTTACACTTTGTTGTTGTTGTTGTTCAGTCGCACAGTTGATTCCGACCCTTCGCGACCCCTTGGACCACCACATGCCAGGCACCCCTATCCTCCACCATCCTCCTCAACCCACCCAGCATTGTGCCCATTGCAGCAACAATGCCATCTAACCATCTCATTCTCTGCTGTCACCTTCTTCTTTTGCCCTCAACCTTTCACAGCATCAAGGCTTTCTCAAGTGAATAATCTCTTCTCATTTGATGTCCAAAGTACTTTATCTTTATCTTCAATATTTGACCTTCCAAAGAGCAGTCAGGGTTGATTTCTTTTAAGATCAACCTATTTGTTCTCTTTGCTGTCCATGGATACTCTCAAAATTCTCCTCCAGCACCACATCTCAAAGGCATCTATTCTTCTGCGCTCAGCTGTCCTTATGGTCCAGCTCTCACAACCATACATTACTACTGGAAATGCCATTGCTTTGACTATGCTGATTTTTGTTTGCAAGGTGATGTCTCTACTTTTAACTATGTTCCCCAAATTTCTCATAGCTTGCCTCTTACACTAAGCAACAAGATTTCAGCCATTGTCTTATTGTTTACTCCATTGTAAACATACCTGCTATTGTATGATTTAAATATTGCAAAGCGCTGCACCTCTTTTACTAAACTGAAATAGGCATGCATTGAATGCAAATGAATGAATAAATAATGACATCTATTTTTGTGAATTCTGTTTTCAAATCTGCTGTTCCCCACTCCACCAGAACAGCTTTTTGGTGGAAATATCCTCTCCTGCTGCTCCTTCTTCTTTACTACTAGATGGGTTATGTAGTTGATCCCAACCTTTCTAATACAGTGGGATGACAATACAATTCTGTATAGTTGGATAGGTCTGAAAAGTAGTCTGTAACCCCCCCTACCTCCATTGAAATTGTTCAAGAAAAATAGTAAAGGTTCCACTCCACTCAAATTCTTTTAAATGTAGTCATTCATGTTCTTAGCCATTTTATCATACATTGGCAATAATAATTCCCCTTTGGAGGTGGGAATGAGTGAAAAGAGAATACCAATCTTCAGAAAGCTGAATTCTTAATAAAGTACAGGAAATCATCACTGGATTGTTGTAAAACACAAATTATTTTCATAATTTAACTAATGAAAAATCCATCAAGGAAAGTCACAGGCTTCATCACGGAACAGATCGGCTACTGTAATCTCTCTCCATCTTTACTTTCCTTAGAGACTATGGTGCAATTATTGTAATTTTCTATACATTTTATTAGCTGCAGCATCAACATGCACATCATTGAAAGGGCACCATGCTTTGCTTTGTCCCACATGTCTAGATGATCTTCAACATTCCTGCTAAAGCTATGATTCTGTGAATCAAAGTTAAGCACATTAAGGCTGTGATGCTCTCTACACACATGTCTGGAACTAACTACAACTGAAATATGTGGGCCTGCATGGGAGCAAACTCTACATTCTGTTGATTTCAGTGAGATTCCTGTGCCATTGTAATTAATTAAAAGTGTTAACATTGGGGGCGTGGCTTAAGATGGCAATGGGCTAGCATACCAACTCAGGAGCTCGCGCACTATAATGGGGCATTAAATAAGCTAACAATATTTAAGCAACATTGAAAGAGGAATAAAAGTCTACAAAAAGTTAACTTGAACCAGGAGCGTAACTTTTGTCTCTGTGGTCGGAGTTCGAGAAGTAGTTTCGACTGGTGAAGCGAGCAGCAAAAGCTGCGGCTTCCCCAGCTGGCCTGCGGTGAACAAGACCAAGAAAGGATTGGAGGTTTCAGAAAGGATAACCCTGCGTTGTGTTGGTGTGGGAACCGGGCTGTGCGGTGAGGCAAGGAGAGCGGAGAGTGGAGATTCGAATTCAAAAGCGGAGATCTGAGTAAGTGAGGGAGAAAGAGTAAAAGACCCTGAGAAGGGGGTTAATGGCGGCGGCCTGAGCAGAAATCTAAAGTTAAGTGGTGGGGGAAGCCGTGTTAAATAACGGAGGAAGGCTTCGGAAGAAAAAAGAGTTGATACAGAAAGGGGCTGGAAGGAGAGGGTGGCTAAAAGTTTAAAAGGCCCAGAAGGAGAAGAAAAAGATTGGATTATTGACTTTGATGTTGGAAGGGCTAAAGAGGATCTGAGGTGGGGTGCCTCTTCAAAACCGAAGCCGCGGCACGAGAATAATGGCGTCGCTTTTCTGACCTCGCTCTGGAGTGTGTATGCTGGAAAGAGCTTGGAGTCTGCCCTTTGTGTCTGGAATGCAAGTTTTACTGATACTTTGTGGGGAATAGATTCATAGAGTTGGATAATAGTTATAGTCGTCTGCCTTTGTTTCTTCAAATACAAGTCATCGAACCCAGTGGATATAAATTTTACTCTCAAGAGTTGGAGCAGTGTGGAGGACTTCACCCGCTGGTTTGGAATTATGCTTTGTGCTGCCGGCTCAGACATTTTTTATGTGGTGAATGGGTCTACAGTGCTGGGTTATTTTATGGCAGCCTGTGTATGAAGAAATTTACTCCCTGGTTTACAATATTTTTGGTCCATTAACTGTGGATTAGTGGCTTCCCCACCTTCATTTTTTTCTTTTTTCTTCTTTTTTTCTTTTTACACTGGGACCCTGGATATATCTCCCTCTTATAAGTTGGTTCCCTCCCTTTTCCTCTTGCTTCTGGATACATTGTTTCAGTGAAACCCAAAGTTTTTGGATACTAACTTGCAACTTACAGTGCTGAAAAATACTTTTGAATGTGGTTTTATAAATTTTATTGTTTCCCTTTTGAATTGTAAAGGAGGATTCGCTGGCTTCAATCAAGTTTTGTGGAATTATTATATCAGCAGCTGGTGGATGATATTAAAGTATTTTACCTTGATACTTTGGAGTTTATAAATCTTTCAATCAGGATTGTGGATTTGATTTTTCTGTCTTCTTTTTTTCTCTTAAGTTGGAAAATCAGGTCTGATTGAACTCTGGAACAGTTTCAAGGAGAGGGTTTTGGGGGATTGAAAAGGATTGCTGCATTGAAATTACTATTTGATATTACAATGGATAAAGCTGCGAGGAACAAGGGTGAGGGTGAGGAAGTGGTGAAACCAAAAAAGAAGGGCAAGGCAACAGCGTCGGAAGCACCCCCATCGTCAACTTCATCATCGCCTGAACCTACGGCATTTGACCAGACTCAAATAATGGTGGAACTTGGTAAACTATTCCAAAAAATTGAAAGGTTGGAAGAAGCAAGGGTGAAGGATAAAAATGAAATGTTGGTCAGACAGGATAAAGTTGCCAGTTCGATTATTGACCTCTCCAAAAAAATTGATTTAAATATCCATAAGTTAGAGGGTAATGTTAAGTTGATGCAAAATGATATGAAAGTGATGAAAGGGGAAATGAAAGGGATACAGGAAGAGGTGAAGGAAAATAAGATGAGGATGGATGAGCATGAAAAAAGGATAGATGTGATGGAGGAGATGATGAGAAAGCAGAATATTGTGATTCATCATATGACTCAAAGAACGCCAGATCAGCTAAGAGATAGATTTGTTGATTGGTTAAACAATTTGAAAATGGGGAAAGATTTTGTTAATAAGGATATTGTAAGTGCCTATAGAGTGGGACCGAGAAGGGGGAAAAATGATTACAGGAATGTTTTGGTTAAATCTGCAAACTGGGGGGATAAATTGAAGGTAATGGCATTTCTAAAACAAGCTGGTTCTGGCATTCTGAAAATTGATGGAGGTGATGTGGAGGTATACAATGATATTCCAATTAAGGAACATAGTTGGAGATACAAAATGAAACCGGCAACAAAAATTTTGATTAAAAAAGGGATAAAATATAATTGGAGATTTCCACAGCAGTTAAGATTTTTTTTTATGACAAAAAGATGCAGGTGATTGATGAAAGGACTGATGCATTGGAGTATTTGACTTTACTCGATTTGGTCAGGGCTGGTTCAAATGAATGGTTGGAGTTAAGGAAAGACTTGTTGGCAATGGGAGTGATAAAAAGAGATTTTGATGGAGCTGATGAGGGAGGTGCTGCAGGAGGAGAACAACCAGGTGGAGTAGAGGAAGAGTTGTCATTGATTGTGGTGGAGGAGTAGTCAAGCAATGGTTAGAAGGGAAAAGGATTGAAAGTGAGAATTTTTAAAGGTGAAGAGTATTCATAATAAATTTGTTTTTTTAAAAAATGGAAAAAATGTGGAATCTGTGCTTGAGCTTTAATTACCATGCTTATCTTACACATTCCCCCCTCCTCTCTTTGGATGTCAAAGGCGATTATTTTCCTTCTTTTTTTTGAAGGAAAAAGCAGGGAGGTTGATAATGAGTGTTTTATGTTTTAAGTTTTGTTCTAATTATTTTAGGTTATTTGGTAGCATGCCCAATGGAGAGCTCAGGAGGGATAAAAGTGGGGGACAATTTAAAATATGAGAGTGATTAAACATGGAATATAAAAGGTACAGGATCTCAGATTAAGAGGAGGAGGATAGAATCTGTTTTGAAGAGGGATAGACCGGACATAGTCTTTTTGCAGGAAACTCATCAAAAATCTCAAGATACAAACAATTTTTTTTAGGTTGGATGCAATATTATGAAAAATCATATGGCACATCAAAATCAAGAGGAGTCGCAATCCTGATTTCACTTAGACTGGAGTTTGAGATGATAAATAGCATTGCAGATTCTGAAGGGAGATTTTTGATAGTGAAAGGGAAATTAGACGCTGAGGAGATAACGTTGGTGAATATATATGCCCCAAATGATCATCAAGTGGAATTCTTAGAAAAAATGTGCACGATTTTGGAAAAAGAAAAATCAACAAAGATGATTGTGGCTGGTGATTTTAACTTAGTAAGATCAAATTTGGACTGTACAAATATATTAAGAAGTGGAAAGGGGATTAAAGAGCGAATGTTGGATAATTGGATGGCTGCTCTAGGCTTGAAAGATTCTTGGAGAGAATTTAAGGGTCCAGAAAGGGTATATTCATATTTCTTGCAGGTCCATAATTCTTACTCTAGAATAGATTATATATTTGTAACTGAAAATTTGGTTAAAAATATGGAGGAAATGAAAGTTGGGATATTCAAGGAATCGGATCATGCCAAGGTGATATTGGAAATTAAATTATGGAATGAGAGTAGATCAAGGAGAACCTGGAAATATGATGCTAACCTGTTTAGAGATCAGAAATGTAAAGAACAAATTATGAAGAATTGGAGTGAAATTTGGCAGTGGAATGATAGTGGTGAGGTAGAATACAATATGGTTTGGGATACCATGAAGTCGGTTTTTAGAGGGGAGTGTATAAAGTTAGCAAGTAATAGATTTAAAAATTATAAGTTAACACAGGATAAGCTCGAAAGGGAGATAAAGCAGTTACAGGAGGAACATTCAAAAACAAAGAATAAAAAAGTCCTTGCTAATTTAATAAGATTAAAGACTGAATTGGCAGGTAAAGAAATAGAAAAGGTGAAAAGAGATTTGATTTATTTAAAAAGAGAATACTTTGAATTTAGCAATAAAAATTCAAAATTATTAGCAAAAGCAGCAAAGGATAAAAGGGAAAGGAGGGAAATAGGAGTTTTGATTAATGAACAAGGGATAAGATTAATAAGATAAAGGACAAATGTAAAATTGTGAAGGATTTTTATCAAGCACTTTATGCAAGAAAAGAAATAGATGAAGTGAAATTTAAAAAACAATTAAAGAAGCAAATAATTAGTGGAATAAAACGAGAACACAGGGATAGAATGGAAGAATTAGTGACAGAGAAAGAAGTAAAAAAGGTAATTGCTAGACTGAAGCTGGGAAAAGCACTTGGAGAAGACGGGTTGCTTGTGGATTTTTACAAGGAATTTGGAGATATTGTGGTACCAAAGTTGACAAAATTATATAACTATATATTAGATGGAGGGCAGATTCCGACTTCGTGGTATAGGACCTCAATTGTACTCTTGCCAAAACTCGGAAAGAATTTAGAGAAAGAATCTTATAGACCTATCTCATTGATAAACCAAGATGCCAAGATCTTTACAGCAATACTTGCTAACTGTTTGAATAATTTCATGGGGGAATATATAAATGCAGATCAAGTGGGGTTTTTGAAAGGGAGACATATGGCAGATTTGACTAGAAGAGTAGTGGACTTAGTTGATATGGTGAGTCAAACAAAAGAAAAAGTGGGATTAATATCTTTGGATATATTCAAGGCATTTGACTCTCTACAATGGATTTCAATTAAGGAAATAATTAAATGTTATGGATTTGGCGTCAAATTTAGAAGGGTAATTGGCCAATTATATCAGCAAGGAATAACCTCTGTCAGAGTAAATGATGAGGTTACAGACAAGGTAAAGTTGGAGGCAGGTACGAGACAGGGCTGTCCTTTATCGCCAATATTGTTCATTATGGCAATGGAGTTATTAGCAAAAGATATAAGAGACGAAGGAAAAATAGAGGGGATTACGGGAAATAAAATAAGTATGTATGCTGATGACACTTTGGTAATTGTAAAACAACCAGAGAAGGTAATGAATAGAATCAGGCAACAACTAAAGGATTTTGAGGATATTACTGGGTTGAAAATAAATTGGGATAAATCAGAAATGATGCTTTGTAATATGGGTGAAAAAGATCAGAAGAAGATAAAGGATACAGATAATATTCAGATTAAGAATAAGTTGAAATATCTGGGAATAATTATATCAAATAAATTGGAAGAGCTCAAAAGACTGAATTATGATAGTTTGAAAACTGAATTTAAGAATAGGATACAAAGTTTTCAGAAGTTGAAACTGTCATGGTTCGGGAGAATTGCACTTGCTAAAATGATGCTATTACCGAGAATAAATTTTTTATTTGATGCATTAGCGATTCAATTGAAGGATAAGGAAATTCCGAATCTGATGGCATATTACCGGGCATTTCAAATTAAGAATGTTGTGAAGATCTTGTCAAGGGAAAAGGTTATTTGGGAGGATATTGAGATGAGGGACTATAGTCATATGGGTAAAATGGTCTTTTTAGGTTGCAATTTGGGAAAGGTAGTGACTAAAAATATTATGATGAAAGGACTAATGAATGTATGGAAGAAGGTGAAGAAGGATCTGGTCCCGAATGTATCTCCAATATTGGAAATTCTAGATATGGTGAGCTTTCCAATCAATATAAATGATGAGATAAAGGGGGTATTGGAGAAGAATGAGGTTATCCTGTTGAAAGACTGGTTACAGATATGTAATGATGAGGTTAATAGGACAAATTTGTTTGAGCAACTAAAATTGAATTGGTTTCAGAGATTGAGGATTAGCAAATGGAATAGCAAATATATGAATGAATATGATTTGGGAAGAGAAAAGACTGAATTTGAAGAATTGATTTTAAAAGTTAGAAATGGAGACAAAAAAATTAAGGGATTAGTTAGTAAATTGTATACAATCTTAAATAAGGAGGGTGATCCACAAGAGGAATTGAAACTAAGATGGGAGCAAGAACTGAATATAAAGATAGAAAAGGATATCTGGAGAAATAAATGGAAAAAGAGGATTATGAGAACTATGTCGGTTAGAATAAAGGAACATGATTATAAAATGTTGTGGAGATGGTACCTGACCCCAGTGAGGCTACATCAAATGGATAATAAAAAAGATAAAATGTGTTGGAGATGTAAGGACACTATTGGAACGTACGAACATATGTGGTGGAGTTGTAAAGTGGTTAAAGAGTTTTGGAAAAGAATTGAAAAAGAAATTGGAGAAATATTGGGCAAGACGGTAAAATTGGGAGCAGGTACCACTCTGTTAACAAATGTGGAAGGTATTAATTTAAACAAGGATGAGAAAGAGTTACTAGAAATAATGATTGTAATGGCTAGACATTCTATTGCCAGATATTGGAAAAATGATGTAATTATACAAACTGAAGAGTGGTATAAAGAAATGTGGAATTTAGCCTTGAACGAGAAATTGACTTGGGAGATAAAGTAAAAAAGAGATAATTTGAAAGAAAATAGATTTTGGAATATTTGGAAACCTTTTATGGATCACTCCCTTATGGGGGATGAAAGAAATAGACCTGTACCCGATCAAAGTGGATTTTGGAATTAAATTATTGAAATACTCTGAGCTCTCCAGGGCAATGTAAATAAACACAGGGTGATTATTATTTACAATTATATTTTTGAAAAAACTTTTTCTTTTCCCCCCCTCTATCCATAATGGTATTATATGACTTATTGGAAAACGATTTTTAGAGATGCCAGTTAAGGCTAGAGAATAATTATTTAAGTAATAAATCAAGAATAAGCCTTTATAAAGATAGATATATGATTGAATTTGGATAGGTGTGTATATTCTTATTTTTTTCTTTATTTGTTATTTTTGTATTCTGTATCTTAGTCTTTTTTAAAAAAATAAGTAGTATGTAGTACATTTAATTTGATTTGTATCGTGTTTTGTATTTTATATGTATAAATATTTAATAAAAAATATTTTTAAAAAAGTGTTAACATTGACTGGATCATGTCCCAAGCAATTCTAGTTTGTTTCAGGAGAGAGCTCTCCATAATAAGAGAGAATCAGGTTGTGGGAGCAGTAACCCAAATTGAACTAATGTGCACAGAATAATCCTGTGAAATTCTGAACTGCATATTTGAATATATAAAATCATGCACACGAAGAGGATCTCAAACAAATTTCAAACAAATGCAGAAGCAGGAAATTGGGTCAAAAGGAAAACATTAACAGTTTGGCTTTCATAGGTTTCTGGCAGAGATCATGGCAACTGACACATCTCTGCCAGCAATATATATGAGAGCTCTGACATCTGAGAGATAGAGGTTCCTGATCTTTCCTGACCTGAGCCAGAAAATACAAGAGGGATGATCATAAAACTCAATTTAAAAAGTTTTATTGAGTAATATGTTTGAGCTGTTCTTTAGACTAGACAAAATGCAGGACAATTTAGTCTTGACATAACCTCTGTGTTCTGGGAAATTACCTCTACAGTTTCATTACTTGCGGAGAGTTAAAAGGAAGTATTTGGCAGATGCTAACAATTTGTAACAACGAGGCTAATAATCCCAAGCTTTTTAGTACAGATGGTTATGAATAAGTGGATAGCTAATCCTCCTGTATTAACTTATACCTGCAAAAAGTGGAAGATGATACTGGAACAGTAAGATATTTAGCAATTTTGAAGACTTCCTTTTTCTGCCTAGTTACTCCTTGTTGTTGTTCAGTCGCACAGTCGATTCTGACCCTTTGCGACCCCATGGACCATTTTCCTCCAGGCACCTCTGTCCTCCACCATTCTCCTCAGCCCACCAAGCTCTGTGCCCATTGTGTCCACAATACCATCTAGCCATCTCATCTTTGGACACCCCTTCTTCTCTTGCCCTCAACCTTTCCCAGCATCAAGGCCTTCTCAAGTGAGTCCTCCCTTCTCATTTGATGTCCAAAGTAATTTAGCTTCATCTTCACTATTTGTCCCTCCAATGAACAGTCAGGATTGATTTCTTCCAGTATTGACCTATTTGTTCTCTTTGCTGTCCAAGGGACTCTCAGGACTCTCCTCCAACACTCCTACAGCTCCCAATTCCCATAACTGGGATTAACTACAACTGAAATTTGTGGACCCAGCCTTTGGCTGTAGCAGGCATATAGTGTCTCTGAGAATATGCAAAGCACATTTCCATCAATACTGAGTAGAGCCTGGATAACCATTCCTATTTTGGACAACAACTACAGTTTTACAATCCCACGATCAGCAGTAGGCAGAGAATTGCAGTGCAAAAGTCTATAAAGTGGAAATTCAGAAGGATGGTTTTGTTCATATTCTGGAAATGTGACTTATGTAAATCTTCCTTGTGGACTCTTTGGGGATTCTTAATGGTTAAGGCCATATTTTCCTATCTATTTTAGCACCGAAGTATGTAGAGTTCCGTTAGGCAACTCTGTTTGTTGGTGGGACTCCAGGCGCCAGCATTGTATTTAAAAGGGGGCAGATGAGGTGGACTTTTCTTACTGAAGATGAACAAGGGATGGAATTACTATTCACAGTGAAGTTGACAGCTGCCCCCAAACAAACTCAATGAAAAATTTATATTGTATATCTTTAGTAAGTTGGGTGGGGAACCTCTTTCCCTTGTGTCTGTATTTCATTATTTAAAAACTCTGTGTGACAGAATTTCTGAAGGCTGCTAAAGTAGTTTCTGAAGCACAGACAGGATAACTTGTAACAGTGAGACTATATTAAAATGGTAGAAACACAAAACCAAGGTGAAATATGGAAGGGAAAACAAAGAGAGAAACTGGGGGGCGGGTTTAACTTCATACATTATTAAACATAGAAAATGGCCAAAGAAAATTAAAACAGGAGTGAACGTTTCCTGTGTGAAATTATTGAACTTCACACAGAGTGAGTTGTTTATGTGGAAGGTGACCCAGTTATGGCTGTTCTCTCCAGTTCCTCCAGACCTTCTATCATCTCTTTCCTTTTAGATCACAAGTTCTTTGGGAGAGGGGCTACTGGCTAAGCTAATTCTACCTGTATCAAAACTTCTGTTTTGTATTCCAGAATCTTGGCAAGCAGGGAAGATATGTTAACTCTTGTCTCTTCTAGATATTCACATAAATTGGACTTGCTTCCTTCTTCTCTTTCTGAATTCATTTTCTGCTTCTTTGTCCTTCTAGGTGGAAAGCTTTTCAGATGTAAGAAATTTATTCTATTTTTAAACACCATTATGGATCTCTGAAATAGTTACTTCTGTTTCATAGCCATAACCTAAGCAATGTTGTTCAGTTGCACAGTCAAGTCCGAACCAGGTTCCTCTGTCACCTGCCTTCTTCTGGCTTATCTCCTGGCATCATATTATCAAAGAAAGTTCGGAAGAATGGAAAGAACTTAAAGATGAACTTTTAATTACAGGAGGTTATAGTCCAGAACATAAAAGAAGTGGGAAATCTCAGGAAGAAGGGCAAGAATAAAGGGGAATGTCTATAAAAGTAAGAAATATTATGAAAATGTAAATAATCTTTGGGAGGATGGGAAATCTTCTTCCAAGGAAGGGTTGTCTGGGTAATTTAGAGGAAACGTAATGACCTAGGGTTTGAAAGTGAAAGGATTAGGATGTAATAAAGATAGGAAGTTAGAAGTGGATTGAAAGATTAAGAATAGTGAATAAATCTGATTACTATTTAGGAAGAAGCTTTCGGCTAAAGAGGAAATCTTGCAAGCCAATTTTTGTGATTATATTGTTTTGGAAATTGCTCTTTAAAAAAAAGATTTTGAATGTGTTGTGATCTTGGTTCTCATATTTCCTTTGCCCTAATATGGAGGTTCAGGATAAAGAAGATAGTTTATAAATAAGATTGGCTGAAAGTAGAATAGTATTAAAATATGTAATTAATCTTTTGTCACGATATGTTAAGGTTAATAATGATAGAGAGATAGATAATAATTTACGGGGTTTTTTTTAAAGGGGAAGTCTACATTGTGTACTGGATGTGTAAAGAATTATATATAAGAGTAAGAACCTGCAATTAACTTAGTAAGAATACGAACCTGCAATTAACTTAGTAAGAATACTGAATAACCATGGTCATTATAGTAACTACAGTAAAAAAGGGATAAATGTGTGATTGAAATATTGAATAGAAACAATCTTAAAGGAAAATAATAAAATGAATAATTGCAAAACAACCATCATTAGGAGGAAAGGAGGAAAGGAGAAAGAGAATTGTTGCATTACTGTCCTAGCTCCAGTCTCCCTCCCCCTCTTCGGCACTTAGAGGTGGTCCTTCATATGGAAGGACAGGGGGAGTGAAAAAGATAGAAGAAGGTGAAGGGTTGGGTGAGGTGATTGGAGAAGTCTGTGTATGTTTTTATATGTTATCAGTATTTTTGTGATTTATGACTTATATGTTATATGTAGGTTGTGGGGGTGGAGGAATATTTTTTGGGTGGGTCTTGTTTAATGTAGGTTTTTTTTTAATTTGTTGCTGAAGTTTCTATGTTGTATTTTTGTATTTTGGCTTTATTTTTGAAAAATAAAACAAGTGCCTTCATTTTGGTAGTTTCACGTCTGGCCTACAAATGGAAGAAGATATACCCTCTCACACTGTCCCCCTTAGAAACTGGGATCTATGGCAACTCAAAACATAATTTTAAAACAAGCTGATACAGAAATGCAATAGAATGTAAAGCACAATTAAACAAGTTGTAATAGTAAAAAAGCTATAATAGTAATTTACGATCTAGTAAATGGCAAATAGAGACTGCAGTGGTTTAGGAGTTAAGACGCTGAAGTTGACGAACAGAAAGTTGGCAGGTCAGCAGTTCAAGACCTGAGTGCTGCACAATGGAGTGAGCTCCCATCTCTGTCCCAGCTCCTGCAACCTAGCAGTTTGAAAGCAAGAAATTGCAAGTAAATAAATAGGTACCGCTTTTGCAGGAGACATAACAATGTTCCATGCACTCTGGTGTCTAGTCATGCCTGCCACATGACTATGGAAGCATCTACAGATGCAGATAATGCTGGCTCTTTGGCTGTAAATGGAAGAGAGCACCAGATATGACTGGCTTTCAAGCAAGGGAGGCCTTTACCTTTAATAAATGGTAAATAAATATTAAATGTATTATAATAGCAGAGACACAATCGAAGTAAACGACCACTGATTCTTCCTCCCACAGACACTGTTGTGTTCTAATGGAGTAATCTTCTACATGGATAACAATGTATCTTAACCAATGTAACCTTGCCAACGGGTAACAATGTAACCTTCAGCTGTATCACATAAACCCTGTAATCGGACGCGAGCTAATGACCACCAGCTGGCAGCAGCGAGCGTCCAAGCTCTCTTGGTCCAAACTCATCAAAGGCAACAGCGCGGGAAGTTTTCCCGCCACCACCTACACCTGGACAAGAAGGGCGTGACCAGCAATGACGTCACGCAGACAGTAGCCAATGGGCTATCAGGGAACCACGTTCAAAGGTGTTACTACGGTATATAAAGAGCTATTGATCCGCCATTACCTCATGTTCCCTCTGACCACCATGCAATAAACCTGAGTTAACCCAGCCCGAGGCTGTGTCCTGTGTCTTGGTTCTCATACACTAAATTGGCGACGAAGGTGGGATGATGGATCCCCAAGGAGCCAGGGCACAGAGCGGGTTCAACATCACCAAACCGCAAGACTGGGAGCTTTTTGAGATGGACTTCCAGGCGGCACTGGTGGAACTCAAAGTCAAAGAAGACGACGAGGAGAGGAAGAGGGCCATCCTCACCAGAATGCTTGGGATAGAAACCAAGCGAACGCTGGTGGGCATCATTGCACCGAAGAAGGTGAGCGATTTCAAAGCCGAGGACATTATGAAGCTGCTGCGTGAGCGTTTCCGACCCTCGAGGGCAATGTTTCCCGCTCGGAGCGCGTTTTGGAGGCGAGTCCAAGCGCCGGACGAGTCGGTTGAGGCATTCGTAACAGCCATGAGAATAGCCGCCGTCCCCTGCAGATGGGACAACCTAGAGATGGCCCTCAGGGACGGAGTTCTGTGTGGCCTGAAGGACAAGGAGGTGCAGCGCAGCTTGATGAACAAGGAGCCACCACCCACGCTGGCAGAAGTTGTAGAGGCTGCGGAAGCCGCGGAATCCACGAATGCTGGAGTGGACGAAATGCACCAGTGGCGGGAGTGGCGTCCTAGAGCCGGAAAAGCGGAAAATTCGGTGCACGGAAGGTCCGGACAGTCGGTGCACGCAACCCGACGAGCCTCGAAGTCGTCCACGGAAGGCAGCGACGGCGAGGAGGTCCAGAAGGTCCGAAAAGGAGGGCGCCGCTGCGATGGTTGCGGAGCGGCCCATGAGCGCGCGAGGTGCCCATTCAGAAAAGCCGAGTGTTACACCTGCGGTCGTCGGGGGCACATCGCCAAGGCATGCAGAAAGCGGAAGGAGGGCCGGAGGCAGTCACAAGACCGTTCGACCAGACCGGACCGTCCAGCAAGGTCCAAAGATGGCGCCCAGACCACGAGGAAGCAGGACGGCGTGGGCCGCATCTCGGACGACAGCGAGGACGATGCCCCCGTGTTCAGCGTGTCCGCGGGACAGTCCCATTACTTCGTTGAGGTACTAGTACAAGGGGCCCCTATCATGATGGAAATTGACTCGGGGTCCTCCTACTCTATAATTCCCCAGAAAGAGTTCTTGAAAATCGACCCCCACGTGCGGCCCAAGCTTAAAACGCTGAGGTCCACGCTGCGAGACGTACAGGGGAACAGCATTCCGGTGTTGGGGGTCGGGAAATTTCGGGTCAGTTTTAAGAGACATTCTGCGGAACTGCCCCTAGTTGTCCTTAAGGGGGGAAGTTGTAGCCTCCTAGGGACGCAGTGGTTTCAGCCCCTAGGGTTGTTCATAGGGGGAGTGCATACAGTGGGGGTGGATCCAATACAAGCGGTGTGCGACGCGCATCCCGCCGTTTTTGAAAAGGACTGGGAAAGTTCAAGGGACCCCCTGTAGCCTTCGACCTAGACCCGGAGGTCCGCCCAATAAGACTCAAACCGCGCAGGGTGCCATTCGCATTAAAGGACAAAATAGAGGCGGAACTGGACAAACTGGTGGGCCAGGGGATTCTTATTCCTGTTGATTCCGCGGAGTGGGAAACTCCAATTGTGACCGCTCTGAAGGCTAACGGGGAGGTGCGCATTTGCGCTGATTATAAGTGTACAATTAATAAGGCGATCCGCCCTAATGCATACCCGGTGCCGGTGGTCAGCCACCTTCTGGCCAGGCTGAATGGGGGAAAGTGTTTCGCTAAACTCGATTTGGCACAAGCCTATCAGCAACTCCCTGTAACTCCCGCCACGGCCGCAGCACAAACGATAGTCACACACAAAGGGGCGTTCCAGGTGTCGCGTTTACAGTTCGGCGTGAACTCGGCACCCGGCCTTTTTCAGTCGCTTGTGGAACGCCTCCTGAAGGGGCTGGAGGGGGTGTTGCCTTATTTTGATGACGTGTTGATAACAGGGGGGAGTGAGGCTGAACTGGCAAAGAGATTGGATAAAGTACTGACTGTGTTCGAGAAAGCGGGGCTGCGACTGAGAAAAGACAAATGCGTCTTTTTCGAAACTGAGGTTGAGTTTTTAGGGTTTCGGGTCACGCCAGAGGGTATTAAGCCGTCCAAAGCCAAAGTAGCCGCCATCAAGAACGCCCCTCGCCCCACATCCAAAACCGAGCTACAATCATTTCTGGGGCTCCTCAATTTTTACCATACCTTCCTTCCACGGAAGGCGTCCGTGGCCGAGCCGCTCCATCGGTTGCTAAAAAAGGAGGAAACATGGATGTGGGGTGACGAGCAAGAGAGGGCGCTTAAAGAGTTGAAGCAGCTCCTAACATCTGAGGCAATCCTGACGCATTTCGACCCCAAACGGCCAGTGGTCTTAGTCTGCGACGCATCCCCGGTGGGGGTGGGGGCGGTGCTTTGCCACGTGTTGGACGACGGAAGGGAGGCCCCGATAGCGTTTTATTCAAGGTCCCTGTCCCAAGCAGAGCGTAATTACGCACAGACCGACAGGGAGGCATTAGCGATAGTAGCGGGAATCAAAAAATTTCACGATTTTCTGTATGGTCGGCCGTTCAAAATCGTGACTGACCACAAGCCCCTGTTAGGAATTTTCACTGCAAATAAGCCCACGCCACAGATCCTGTCCCCAAGAATGCTGCGGTGGGCTATATTTCTCAACGCATACCAACATGAGTTGGAATACCGGCCCGGGAAGGAGATCAGCCATGCAGACGCACTCTCGAGGTCTCCTTTGCCCTTGTCGGGCGTCCAAAAGGAAAGGGCAGAGAGAGATCACCAGGTTTTGTTAATAGAGGTTTTAGACTCACCCCCAATAGTACCGGCCGACATTGCTAGGGCGACAGGCAAGGACAGAACGCTAGAGAAAGTGAGTTCATGGCTACAGAAGGGGTGGCCGGCGTCATCCCCAGGTACGGAATTCGACCCATTTTTTCGGGAAAAAAAAGAGTTGTCCCTAGAGAGGGGGTGCCTTTTGTGGGGTCAACGGGTGGTGGTTCCTACGTCCCTGCGATCGAGGGTACTCGAACTGCTGCACGTCAGCCACCCGGGCATCGTCCGTTCCAAGGCGCTGGCCCGGAGTTACTTCTGGTGGCCACAGCTGGACGCGGACATTGAGCACATGGTCGGCACTTGTGAGGCATGCCAGGGCTCCCGACCGGAGGCGGCCCGTCTCCCGCATAGGGAATGGGACGCAGCAAGGGGGCCATGGTCCAGGGTGCACGTAGACTTCGCTGGCCCGTTCCGAGGAACCATGTTTCTCCTGGTGGTGGATGCGTTCTCCAAGTGGCTGGAGGTTATCCCAGTAAAGAGCACGTCCTCCGCCACTACAATTAGCCAGCTAAGGAGAGTCTTTTCCACGTTCGGTTTACCCGACACTTTGGTCAGCGATAACGCTAGTTGTTTCACCTCCGCTGAGTTCAGGGCATTCATGGAGGCAAACGCCATTCGGCATGTCACATCCGGCCCGTTTCACCCGGCCACGAATGGCCAAGTGGAACGGCTGGTGCGTACAACAAAGGATGCGCTGCGGCGCATGGGCCCGGGGGACCTAAATCACCAAGTATGTCAGTTTTTATTAGCGTATAGGGTGACCCCCTTAGCGTCAGGTTACTCGCCGGCAGAGCTGCTGATGCGGCGAAAACTGACCACGATCCTGTCCAGGCTAGACCCGACGAGAGTCGAAGACAAAGGAAAAAACATAGGGTTGGCAGTCTCGAAAGGTTTCGCCGTTGGCGATCCTGTTCACTGCAGGAACTACGCCAGCGCAGGTCCAGCCTGGGTACCAGGGACGGTTGTGGAACAGACGGGGCCAGTGTCGTACCGGGTCGAGACTAGCACCGGTCTCCTCTGGAGGAGGCACGCGGACCAACTTAGGCACCGAGTGAGTGGGGGGCCGGTCAGTGGGGCTCAGCAACAGGATTCAGCGTTAGGGTTCTCCCCCACCCGTTTAGCCCAAGGGGGAGACAGCAACGGACAACAGTCCCAAACAAGGGGGGAAAGCAGCGGCCCCGACTCATACCCTTTTGATACGCCAGCTCTATCAGGGGCCGGGGAAGGGGGAGAGGAGTTCGCGACCGCTGCCCCCGAATTTAATTCTGATTTTGATTTTGCGAGCCGGGGGGGTTTTCGGGAGTGTTCCCCCACCCATCCAAGCGAGAAGAGGGGTTTTTCGTTAGCCCCCAGTGCCCCCGGTTCTTCCCTAATAAAGCACACACCTCCCAACAACGCCGCGGAGCCGCGGCAAGTCACTAACGAGTCTCCCTCTCCAATTACAGGACAGGAAAACAGGGGACAAAGAGAAGGTAGCAAACCCGGGGAAAGGCAGCCCGCATCGAGACCCCAGCGTGTTCGAAATAAGCCATCTTGGCTGAGAGACTTCGTCTCATCCTAGGGGGGGGGAGTGTTGAGTTCGAGACTTCGTCTCATCCTAGGGGGGAGGAGTGTTGTGTTCTAATGGAGTAATCTTCTACATGGATAACAATGTATCTTAACCAATGTAACCTTGCCAACGGGTAACAATGTAACCTTCAGCTGTATCACATAAACCCTGTAATCGGACGCGAGCTAATGACCACCAGCTGGCAGCAGCGAGCGTCCAAGCTCTCTTGGTCCAAACTCATCAAAGGCAACAGCGCGGGAAGTTTTCCCGCCACCACCTACACCTGGATAAGAAGGGCGTGACCAGCAATGACGTCACGCAGACAGTAGCCGATGGGCTATCAGGGAACCACGTTCAAAGGTGTTACTACGGTATATAAAGAGCTATTGATCCGCCATTACCTCATGTTCCCTCTGACCACCATGCAATAAACCTGAGTTAACCCAGCCCGAGGCTGTGTCCTGTGTCTTGGTTCTCATACACTAAAGACACATAATTGCACAGCTTACACCTTGGGCAGATGAGTGATGTCTGGCATTCTTGGCACTTCCCAGAATAGACTTTTGTCTGCTCAGATCTTTCTTGTGTTTTAATCAGACATGAGTGAGGAGGTTAGCTAGCTACTTGCATAATAGCTGTGTTCCCTGGCAGTGAAGCACCAACCATAAAACAGCAAAGGGCGCCGTGTTCGGTAAAGGACTGTATTAATAATGAGGAGTCACTGTCCTCTCACCTTTCAGAGATTAACCTCTATGGATTTACAATGCCTTTTCTGCAGTCACGACACCCACACAGACTTAGGGGCACACTGTATCCATGATGCTGTAGTAGAAGCATGATGACTACGCATGAACTGCATTCTGAATATTCCTTTCTTCTTTGAGTGGAGAACCCAACTGGCCCCAGTGTGATATGCTGTCTTCCTCTCAAGATACAATTCCTATGTAATGGATATTGTGGGAAATTTCATGATCCCTGAACAGCACAGTAGGAAGTACTCAAGGGATTAACTATCTTCTTCTATTACTTCCCTTTTCTTACTCTCCTGTCTGTAAATTTTCCATTCATATTTTCAAATAGCACCCTGTTTAGGTTACCTGACTATTTTAGATTAAGCGTCTGTAATCCACACAGCTCATGGAGGGCTTATCAATGTATCTCTAAGAGGTTCAAAGGGACTGTGGTGGCTCAAGTGGTTAAGATACTCAACTAGATGACAGAAAGTTCGGAGTTTGATTCCTGATTACTGCATGACAGAGTAAGCTCCCATCTCTATCCCAGCTCCTCCCAACCTAGCAGTTCGAAAGCAAGAAATTGCAAGTAGATACTAATTTATATGCACAGAAATTAGATCTAGAAATTATTACTATTGCATAAATGCATAAAAGTGTGGTAGAAATTTTGTGGAGTCAGGCTACTTTATTCTAACAATTATATCATATAATTTCTGGCAAAGTGGATGAACCTGCCTGTGTGAACAACCTTTAAGTGCTTCTATGATCTAGCTATTTCTGTCCCACAAAACTCTCAGAAAATCAAAACTGGAAAACTTTCCACTCATCATTAATACAACTTTTTTGTTTGGAGAACACACTGGCAGTTGTAAGCTGAAATGCTAAATATCTGCACAAAGGTGTGAACAGGTGACAATGGAGGTATATATTGTTTCTTTTTGTTTCATCTTTATCACATTTTTTCCTCCAAGAAGCTCAAGGCCATGTTGCCATGTATCCTCACAGCAATGCCCCCTGAGTAGGTCAGGCTAAAAAGACTACAACTATGTCAAAGTCAGCCAGTGAAGACAGAGCTGAACCAAAATTTATGGCTTGTCCAGTTGTCTTACAATTGTGACACACTAATTAACATCAACACTAGTAAAGGTAAGAGTCTCCCTTGCTCAAAAGCCAGTCGTATCTGACTCTACGGTTCAGTGCTCATCTTTGTTTCATAGCTGAAGAGCCAGCGCTGTCTGCATCTGCAGACATTTCCATGGACATGTGGCAGGCATGCCTAGACACCGGAGTGCATGGAATATTGTTTACTTTACCACCGAAGGGGTTCCTATTTATCTATTCACAATTTATTGCTTTCCAACTGCTAGTACCCGGGTATTGAACTGCTGACCTGCCGCCTTTCAGTTGGGATCTTAACCACTTGAGCCACTGTAGTCACTTACATCAACACTAAATGGTGTCTAAATTAAGTTTTGTGGCTATGCAGCACCCCTAATGGTAATGGCTAGGCCAAATTTCCCTCTTTACTCAAACATAGATCATGATGTGTGCAATCACTCTCCCACACTGTTTCCTTTATATTACACTGCATCACGTATATATATAATCCATGTGTCCTATACTAAATCAAGTTTGCTGAATCTAAAGTTGAAGTCCGATTCTGCCTAGGACATCAGGATCTTGTTAGCAGATCTCACCCTCTTGGTTAGGTTCTTGCACTCATCTCACAAGATATATTTGCTACAAATGTAGCAAAAATTGTTCGGTTTATTAACACAGCTGTACCAACTTATCTTTAGCTCAAAACAGACTCATTATGGTGTAGCTGTACTATCTAATAAGATGGTTTTGCATTAGAGAAAAGCCTTGCCTTATATACCCATTTCTGATATCAGCTCACTGACTTGCCCAGAAATGCTCAGCCTCTACTGCAACATGCATGCCACCAAGGCACGTGATTTAGCTGTGGTGGCAGCAGGCCTAGTGGTAGCTGTAACTGTTATAATGTTCCCATGTAAAAATACATTACCCAATTACTGACCATTTGAACAGTTATAGCACGCCTTAAAATCTACACATGACATGCATGCCACCAAGGGACGTGATTTAGCTGTGGTGGCAGCAGGCCTAGTGGTAGCTGTAACTGTTATAATGTTCCCATGTAAAAATACATTACCCAATTACTGACCATTTGAACAGTTATAGCACGCCTTAAAATCTACACATGACAGGCAAATTCTGAGTTCAGATTTTAAATCAGCACACTCAATATCATGTAAATCACATGTGTTATTCCCAGTAGTAAAATCATTGTTATGCAGTGGTATTGCTATTCTCCCCACAGATACACAGAAATTAATTTAGGTTATAGTCCAGTTTACAGAGCCAGAGGTACTACGCTTACAGGCACGGATATATCTGACAGCAAACAATAAAACCTACAAAATAATTTGCAGTCTTTCTTCACTGCAGGTCAAAGATTATACAAACATGAAAGACAGAATTATACTTTCACCTCAGAAGAGATGGGTTTGTGTAGATTCAGAATGAAGGGCGTTTGGATGAGTGTGAGAAAGCCAGCTGCAGAGACTCTCAGCTAAGCGGAGCGTTTCAGTCTCTCCAGTGCTGTCAATCCCTCACTTTTCATAAGCAGCAAGAAAAAAAATGGCAGAGTTCCAGTCTGCAGCAGAAAGGTTAAGACTGTCAAGCATGTACCGCTGCAGTTAAAAAAGAAATACTGAATATCAGCCGGAGGGAATTATTTTGCTGGTTTTCAACCTAAGAGACAGAATTGCCTCTTAGTGTGTGAACTTCTTAATGTAATGCATGTTCTCCTCTTATGTATAACACACATAAAAGCAAAAATAATAATAATGGATTTCATAGTAGGAAATGCAGAACCAAGCACATGTTATGTGGCAGTTTTAAAACCGAAAGTCTTTGCACACCCAACCTGTCATAAACTGATCGCTCAGACTACTTGCCATAAAGTAATGTGCATTTTATTAAATCAAGTTGCCCTTAAAACTGCTGAAACAGCTATGTTTAGTTTTGTCATTAACAATATACAGTGCTGAATATGATTCAGGATGAAAGCCTGAGAGAGTATTAAATGCTTCAAATTTCCATCCAGTTTCATCAACAGCCTGCCTTTTCTCCACTGGTTAGAAAACCTGAACAGAACTAAAAGGCACCAAGTGAAAAGAAGCCATAATTGAAAGTCCAAAGCCAAATGTGTGCTGTTTATGGGCATAGTCATGGTAGACCCTGGGACAAAGATGCATGCCTCATGAAATTTGCCACCACTAGATATAAGTTGGACCTTTGTGTGCTGAGTATGAAGGTTTGAAGTGAATTCTCTCAATGTGTACCTCTGAATATAGTTGCAAAGTTACCGTGATTGGAAAACTCAATGAGGCCATGAGTTATTCTGTCAACATGGATGCTGTCTACATGGTCATATAACCCACTATTTGGGGGCAGGTTGGTCTGATTGTGTGCTCATGTCACTCAGGCCAATCTGCTCCAACCTGCCCAACACATCCAATTTTGAGACCCTGTCAAGGTTTCAACATTTTTGAGGAACGTTCTTTTGAGTCATGGTCAAAAGGGAACAGCTAGTACAGAAAAACAAAAACAAAAAGCTGTATGGTCCTTGTGCAAAATCCAAAAATCAAGAGTGGTAATACCTTTGTCAGACAACTAAAATCTCATATCCATTCTTAGGATCACACTTTAAGGAAGGAGTTAAAAGTGTTTGGGAACAATGCTGTCAGGAGGCCAGAATCCATTATGAGCTTGGACTTCTAAGCAAGGTCACTCAAAGTGGAAGGGTCCCAGCTGAGACACCAAGCTAAAAGGCATCTACCCTCTTCCAGAGCAATGGTTAAAACAGCAGAAGATAATGGATAGTTCTTATGGTGATGTGGGTGGTGACAGTTAGTGGGCAGCAGTGGGAGCTGAAAATGATATAGGCAGAGTATGACACAGAAAGGTACAATGATAACCCCCTGCTGAACTACCGTAACCATACCATGAAAACCCTGTGATGAGACAATCCAAAATAAAACAAGATATAGTATTGGAAGTTCCATGTTTCTGCTATGAAATGAACTATTTATAAGGAAAATTAATGACACCATCTTACTGGCAGAAAGCAGCAATGTCTTAGAATGACTTTTAGTGAAAATGAAAGAAGAACATGCCACAATAGGACTATAGTTGAACATTAAGAAGAAAAACATGACAGAAGAAGAACTACACAACTTTAATGTTAACAATGAAGAAATTGAGAAAGTACACACTATTTCATTCATCAATACAAATGAAGGCTAGAGCCAAGAAATCAGGAAAATACTGCAGGAGCAGCAATGAAAAAATTAGGAAAGATCACCAAGGATGTGTCATTGAAGATCAAGACAAAGATAATTGACACATATATTTCTGATTACTATGTACAGATATGAAAGCAGGATAGGAAGAAAGCTGATAGGGAAAAATGATTTATTTGAAGTATGGTACTGGAGAAGACATTTTCAGTTACCCTGGAGTGCTAGAGAGACAAACAACTGGATCCTAGACCAAATCAAGCCTGAACTGTCTCAACAATGATGAACCTGAGACTGTTTGACTTTAGGCACACCACAAGAAGTCAAAATTCTCTGAAAAAGACAATAATTCTGGGAAAGGTGGAAGACAGCAGAAAAAGAGGAGAACCATATATGAGATGGATTGACTCTGTAAAGAAAGTCACACCCTTGAGCTTACAAGAGCTGAGCAGGGCTGTTGAGGACAGGCCATTTTGGAGACTGTGCATTCATACGATTACCATAAGTTGGAAGTGATCTGACACCATATACAACAACATCTCACAAATGTATTACATTTTGAGTCCTGCAGGACTCATCATGGTGGGCATTGCAGAACTTATGAGATTCTTCTGAATGACTGCTTTAGGACAGTGTCTACAAACAGATGTAGTTTCCAGTTAAAAGAAATTGCTACAGTAAGCTCCAACTTGTTCAATGCCCTCCCTGAGTCTTGTAGGATTTGAACATCAGCCTATTTGTGAGATTTTAGTGGCTCATGCTTTTTTGGATATGTTACACCAGGGGTGCCCAAAGCTTTCGGGCCGTGGGCCAGTCACGAGGTTCAAGGAGCCGGTCACTATGGCCTGGGGGCCGGATACAGCCCCTGATGCCAATTCATCTGGCCTGTGAAGCCCTCACCACTCCCATATGGGTGCATTTTACTTCTGTTTCCAGGAGCGATGAGGGCTTCATGGGCCAGATGAATTGGCATTGGGGGCCAGATCCGGCCCTTGGGCCATAGTTTGGGCACCCATGTGTTACGCAATTTGTCCTAGTAGTAGTGGAAGGTTTTTGTATTTTTTTAAACTTGTGAACACATATTTAACATGCAGTTACATTTAATCTCTAATTAATCAGATGATACACATTATGCTGAGAAACACCTTAGCAACACATTTACCCTACAGCTGCACAGTGGGAGGCATCCTGACTGAGAGAATTTGGAAGGACATCAACATTTTATCCCTCATTGAGCCTGATATAAGGAACATGTTTATGTTTAAGATACATGCATCTTATAGTGGTTTTCCCTATGGGATGCATCATACAACAATTTTTTTTTGCTAAGTGGCTTTTCTAAGTACGATTTTTTCCATAGGGAAAATTGTTATGCGGGACACCATCCCCCCAAAAACAACAACAACAACAACAACAACAACATACCCTAATTGTTATATGATTTTCGTTGCTATATGAGGCAATTATTGTATGAGGTTCCACTGTATTTAAATTTTTTGGCAATATGTTTGGCCTGTTCACTTCCTACTTAACAAAAGCAGCAGTGCAAATAGACTTGACAAATGAAAATGAATGACTTGACTTTCTCTAGTGATTAATGTTTTGTTCTCGAAATTAGACTTGAGTGACAAATGAATGGGCCACCATCTGTGGTCTTTGCCCAAAGCTAGAGAAAGTTTAGAATTAAAAGTTTGGAGAACATTATCTTTTTTCATGTGTGTGAGAAATTACATTTCAAAAAATGTCTCTCTAAAAAATGAGACTTATGTTTCTTGAGATCTACCTGAATCTTTGCAGGAGATCAGGATCTCCATAGTGAAAGAGTGTGTTTATTTTATTTAAAGTATATGACTCCTGTTTGATTTTTCCACATGCTCCTTGCATGTGTAATTTTTAATGCTAGTGGCATAAGGGGATAATCATCCCTTTATTTTCAATGGGGCAGTATCCAGCTTGTGTACATACAGGTGGATTATGTTGGATCAAAGGCAGATCGCTTCACTCATGGAGAAAATATGCTCTATGACTGCTAATAAGATTCTGGCAACAGATGATAATTTGGTATGGCTGATTGGTCTCTATCTGGACTGTATAGGTTTATCATGTTTTCATTCATAAGCCTATTCTGTCTAGTTTCTAAATCATTTGGATACTTAAATTTTAAAAAGTCACAAAGCATCACATTAATTTTCATGTTCAACTTCCATTAGCCTATACATTATGTAGATATCTTTCTCTATGCACATTTTTGAATTCATCTTTTCATTATATGCATTTTCCCACATTGTCTAAGCTGAGAACTGTGCTGTCAAATGCAGAGTAATACAGAATCCAAAGGATATGTTTAAATATTAGAGTAAATTTGGTAGGTTTGCTAATAAATGCAGATCAAATAAATTTCTCTAGCATCCATAAGGTCAGATCTGGTTTGGGAGGCAACCTATTGCCCTGCTCAGTCAATAAAATGTCAAAAATGAAATTTGCATCAATAACATTAGAGATGATGTTATGGCTGATTGACCTCTATTGTTCTGATCTCTTCTGCTGTGAAAGTAGAGAAGTGGAGGGGAAATGATTAACTTTGCTTCTAAGAAAAAGTCATGCAATCCAGCAGATAATATCTAAATTTTGGGCAACAGGAAATGTGGGAAAGGATTTTTTAAAATGATGAACAAAAATGAATATACCCAGATATTATCCCACCATGTCCTGTTTATGACTGAAACATCATGGAGAGAAGAGTAACAGTGAAATCTTCCTTCCTTTGGAATACAAGGCCAGAATTAATTTTTGTGCAATAATAGCAAAGCTATTAATTCTAATAAAAGGACAGCAAGTAGATAGGCAATTGTTCTCACTGAAATATGAGCATTATTCCTTAACTTTCTTGTAAAGCCTTCTCTTCCCAAAGGGCAAAGGTGGGATTTGTC